>CM033651.1:55294921-55978520 GCA_019512145.1 Engystomops pustulosus
CTGCGGTTTGTCCAAATCAGTCGGGTTGTCTGACGTCCACGCCCCCCGATTTGTGTCGCATGCAAGCCGGCGCCGATGCGGCACAATCCAATCGCTTGTGCCAAAAACCGGGGCAATTCAGGGCAAAACGGAAAAAGTCGGGAAACCCGACGAAAATGCGTCTGACGGACCCTTTGTAAATGTGCCCCATTATCTTTATTCTACGGGTCAGTAGGATTACGATGATATCAAATTTCTATATTTTTTCTTATATTTTACTAACTTTGTAGAATAAAACCTAATATGGTGGCATACGTGGTATAACACTTTCAATTTTCATCAATATAGCTGGTTGAGAGCTTGTTTTTTGTGAGACATGTTTTACTTTACAACAGTACCATTTTCATATAGATACACTTTTTGATCACTTATTATTGCATTTTGTTTGGGATAAGATAGGTAAAATCATAATTTTTAGTGGCTTTTAAAGCATTTTTTACACCATTCATCGTGTGGGTTCAATAATGATTTTGTTCAATTGTATGTGTCAATGCAGATGTGGCACTATTATATATGTGTCGTTTGTATGATGATTTTTTATTAAAAATGGGACATCAACAAGCAATCATTCGATTGCTTGTTCATTATAATGCCCTGCAATACTGATATATTGCAGGGTATTATCACTGTCAGCCTATGTTAATTACAGGCATTTAGTATGGAAAACCCTGGTGTCTTAGCAACAATCGAGCAATGAATGCAGGCATTTATATGCTGACCACTGCATTTAACGGATTAACACCTGTGAGCGGAGCTACTGGCTCTTTAATCAGTCCATTTATTTTGTCCCTGAATGAGAATGAGACACAGGACAGAAGATGGCCGCTGGTCACATGTCCAAATCACATGTCCTGCACCTTCCTGGGAACTAACACTTAGAATCTTTAACAACTTCTAAGCTAAACAAATGTTTTTTTTTCAGTATGAGCTGAACAAAAAAAAAAAAAAAAAAAAAAAAAAAAAAAAAAAAAAAAAAAAACGGTGGCCGTCGACATCCGGGGCCCAGAATACCGGAATGGCTGGCTTATGCAGCCTTGGGCACACTGATGTCACGGTGCTTGGTATGGGGACTGGAGGGCTGACCTACAGTATGGCAGGTCTCTAGAAGGTGATGTGTGCAAGTAAAGTGGAGGGAGAGGCTGATGAAAGAGGTTTCTCCCTGGGGCAACCCCTGAGATGCACCAGGAAGAAGAAGGTGAACGCCGGCGGACCTCGGAGCAGCAGCGACACATGCAGGAACTCGGACGCACGACCTTAGTGAATTGCGCCAGACCAGAATCCTCGTCGGACAACGCACCGCGGGATCATGACAGGACCGGGTAAGTAAATGTGCCCCATTGTGTAAATCAACTCATGGTTATTTATTAAAAATTGGACAGCAGGTGACGGCCTAACATCAACAGCAGATTTTAAACGCGCCGCAAAACGGTAATCGTCATAATATCTGACGTGTGTGCGGTCCGTTGTCCCTTAGTAAATGAGCCCCAATGTCCTGTCTGCAGGCAGCATGTTATAGAGCAGAAGGAGGTGAGCAGATGGTACATAGTGTCCTATCTACATGCAACATGTTATAGAGCAGGGGAAGCTGAGTAGATTCTACATGGTGTCCTGTCTGCAGGCAGCATGTTATAGAGCAGGAGGAGCTGAGTAGATTGTACATAGAATCCTATCTGTGATTTTTTATTAAAAATGGGACATCAACAAGCAATCATTCGATTGCTTGTTGATTATAATGCCCCGCAATACTGATATATTGCAGGGTTTTATCACTATGTTAATTACAGGCATTTAGTATGGAAAACCCTGGTGTCTTAGCAACAATCGAGCACTGAATGCAGGCATTTATATGCCGCAGTCACGCTGACCACTGCATTTAACGGATTAACACCTGTGAGCGGAGCTACTGGCTCTTTAATCAGTCCATTTATTTTGTCCCTATGAATGAGACACAGGACAGAAGATGGCCGCTGGTCACATGTCCACATCACATGTCCTGCACCTTCCTGGGCAGGTCATGTTATCACCACTAGGTTTGGCTGTAGTGGGTTGGTTGCAGTGCATCCAGTATGGCCGGTGTTGTGGTGAGATGTCATGTCAGTGGAGCAATGGGCAATGCCCTCCATCTCTCCTTTTCTCTTTGCGATTGTTAACTGACAGGAGAATATCGTAATCATCGAACTCTCCCACCGCTGGGATCATTCAGTACTTATTGATATTTATCATTAATGGTGGCGGTTAAGGAAGGTTAGAATTTATAATTCAATATCCATGTTGATCAATACTTTATATCATAAAGCCAGTCTATGTTTTAACACCTTCCCGGTGCATGGAGAGGGCTTCTGGGCTGAAAAATAGTAAAAGTAAAATTAGAAAAAAGTAAAAAAAAATATATATATAATAAAAAACCCTAAAAATTCAAATCACCCCCTTTCCCTAGAACAGTAAAAACAGTAAAAATCATAAACACATTGGGTATCGCCACGTCCGAAAATGCGCGATCAAAATATAATAACCGTCTTTCACTGCGTTTTACCCCGTAGCGGAAAATAGTCGATAATGTCGAAAAAAATCAATATAAAGTGATCAAAAGATCGAACAGTCAAAAAAATTATAGGATATTGAAAGAGTACAGGAAAAGGTCCTTAGAAGATAAAGTGCATGTGACCTTTCGGAAGCTGCCATGTGTGTGTCCCTGTTCCATTCTACAGTCCATCCCCTTATACATTATAGTGGGCAGGTGACATAAGTATTGCTACTGGCCAATTCACATCTGCCGTGCACAATACTACAGGACTGTTCATCTGAGCATTCACATTAAGTTACTTAGAAACTAACACTTAGAATTTTTAACAACTTCTAAGCTAAACAAATGTTCTTTTTTCAGTATGAGCTGAACACAGTGTCCTAGTGCAACATCCCCCTCCGGGGCCTAGCCTTTCTTTGGTGGCTGTGGACATCCAGGGCCCAGAATACCGGAGTGGCTGGCTTATGTAGCCTTGGGCACACTGATGTCGCAGTGCTTGGTATGGGGACTGGAGGGCTGACCTACAGTATGGCAGGTCTCTAGAAGGTGGTGTGTGCAAGTAAAGTGGAGGGAGAGGCTGATGAAAGAGGTTTCTCCCTGGGGCAACAACAGAGGTGTATATAAGAATCCCTGGGTGATGGAGGATGGGGAGCCCCTGATTGTGAATCAGCCTGATCCAGGGATCACACGGAGGCACATTGGGGCACATTTACTAAGGGTCCACGGACCGTGATTCCGTCGAGTTTATCGTAATCATCGAACTCTCCCACCGCTGGGATCCATTCAGTACTTATGATATTTATCATTAATGGTTGCGGTTATTAAGGAAGGTTAGAATTTATAATTCACAATCATGTTATCAATACTTTCATATCTACGCCATCTATGTTTCTATAACACCTCACTCCCTTGCCGGGAGCGGCTTGCTGCTGTTCATAAAACTATAAAACGAACAATTAAAAAAGTAAAAAAACAATATGATATAATAAAAACACCCTAAAAATTCAATCCGCCCCCCTTTCCCTAGAACATAAAAACAGTAAAAATAATAAACACATGGGTAATCGCCATGTCCGACAATGCGATCAAAATAAATACCCGTTTTCATCTGCGTTTTACCCCGCTCAGCGAAAATAGTCGATATCATGTCGACAAAATACATAACTATGACTCAAAGACCGACAACATCAAAAAATTTATAGGTCAATGAACGCCATCAATACAACCTCCCCAAGCACGAGCCCCACCCACAGCTCCTATCACCAACCCCTATTGAACAATTCCAGCTATCGCACGAGGAAGTATCAACATTAAAAACACACCATTTTAGTCCGGAGGTTTTCTTTTTGTAACTGTATGACAACATTATAAACAACCTTCACAATTTGTTTATCCCGTAATCGTCGGCCCCCCAGAGACTAAACCTTAGACCTGTCATCTTTGTGGCCGCACAGTGAAAAACTGTAAAAATCCAAGCCACCAAGGAAAATGTAGAAATGCTTGTTTTTTTCCATTTTCACATGTCACACCATTTTCAACTGCGTTTGCGGATGTTTTTATTACCCCGATATTAACCACGTACCCCACCCAGCCGCTCATAAATACGCTCAAGCCTCACTATGACAGTGAATTTGTTACGCAAAAATAAAGCCGTTCACGCGGATCTTTAGTGGAAAATAAAAAAGTTAAGATTTTGAAAGGTGTGAGGTAAAAAAGGAAGTGAAAAACTAAAAGGGCCAAGTCCGTTAACTGGGGTTATTAAAAGAATTAAGGTTTTAGGATATTGAAAGAGTACATGAAAAGGTCCTTAGAAATAAGTGTCATGTGACCTGTTCTGAAGCTGCCATTGTGTGTGTCCCTGTCCATTCACAATCCATACCCCGTAGTACATGATAGTGGGGCAGGTGACATAAGTATAGCTACTGTGCCCATATTCACACTGTCTGCCTGCACAATACTAGCAGACTGTTCATCTGAGCATATCACATTAAGTTATCTTAGAAAACTAACACTTAGAATTTTAAACACAACTTCTAAGCTAACCAATGTTCTTTTTTCATAATGAGCTGAACACAGTGTCCTGTGCAACCATCCCCCTCCGTGGCCTAGCCGTTTCTTTGGTTGGCTTGTGGCATCAGGGCCCAGAAATACCGATAGTGTGCTGGCTTATGTAGCCCTTTGCACCACTATTTGTCGCAGTGGTTGGTATGTGGACTGGAGGGGGCTGACCACGTAATGTGCAGGTCTCTAGAAGGTGTGTGTGCAGTAAGTGGAGGGTGAGGCTGATGAATAATGAAAGGTTTCTCCCGGGGCAAACACAGAGTGTATATAGATCCTGTGATGGAGGATGGGGAGCCCTGATGTGAATCAGCCTGATCCAGGATCACACGGAGGCACATTGGGGCACATTTACTAAGGGTCACCGGCCGTGATTCCTTCAGTAGTTTTCCAACAAATATTTCCACTTTTTTTTGCGCTTGAACTTGCCGCAACAGAATGGGGGGCGTGAAATTTAAATAATGAAATGTGTCGCAAGGAAGAAGGTGAACTCCAGCAGACCTCAGCGGAGCAGTGACACCAGCAGGGAATTGAACGCACGACCTTAGACCGGAATCCTCGTGATTGCGACAGGACCGGGTAAGTAAATGTACCCCATTGTGTAAATCAACTCATGGTTATTTATTAAAACCTGAACAGCAGATTTTCAATGTGGCACAAAACGGTAATCGTCAGAATATCTGACGTGTGTGCGGTCCGTTGACCCTTAGTAAATGAGCCCCAATGTCCTGTCTGCAGGCAGCATGTTATAGAACAGGAGGAGAGGAGCAGATGGTACATAGTGTCCTATCTACATGCAACATGTTATAGAGCAGGAGGAGCTGAGTAGATTGTACATAGAATCCTATCTGGGCAGATTGTACATAGTGGCCCAGATTTATTAAAAGTGAGACAAACTACACCAACTGCAGTTTGCCTTGCAAATGTGCAGGGGGCGCCAGATAATTGAATACTGGTGCACGGTCTTCAATTATCTGAACTGCTGGGGAAGTGTGCACCATTTTTTGGGCCACTTTTAATAAACAGTGTGCAACACAATTATTTCGAAATGCTATTGGTGCACATTTTTCTGTCTAGTAGGACACAGTGCAGACGCGACACAAAACTGTTGCAGGCACTTCATAAATAGCACAGAAACACAGTTGTTCGTGGTGCACAGTTTGCCCCTTAAGGAGCTACTCACGGTATAAGACCCGTCCACACAGTCTTTGAAAAAGTCCACAGAAATAGAGAAAATAATTTCACTATGACCGGAGCTCCCAATATTCTTCTTCTCTCTCGTTATTCCATCTTAAAACATCACATCACATCTTGAACAGCATAGCATATTTTCTTCAAGCTACAAATATAATTAAAGGAGGATGATGAGAGTGCGATGGTGCTAGTCTGAATGGTGACATACTTTCTGCAGGAGAAACTGAAGATTGGTGCTGTTCATCGGTGTTTTAAGATGGAATAACGAGGGAGAAGAAGAATATTGGGAGCTCCGGTCATAGTGAAATTGTTTTCTCTATTTCTGTGGACTTTATAAATACATGTCAAAGGTTATAAAACAGGTGGAGCAGAGAAGATTGATATCTACTTTGGTTGTAAAATATTTTATGTATAGATAATATACAGGGCCGGCTCCAGGTTTTAGTGGGCCCCTGGGTGACAGAGCCTTAGTGGGCCCCTTCGTGGGCCGCCCTCAAATTGCCACACTTTCCCTCCTCCTCCTGCGGACATGCTGACCCCCCCCCCCCCCCCCCCGGGAAAGAAAAAGAACTCACCTTTCCTGGTTCCCCCAGAGCAGCGCCTGCAGCTGCCTTCTTTCTTCGGCCTAGGCCTCCCGTACGCGCCAGCCCTGAAGCCGGCACACGTGATCTAATGACGTCATCATGTGCGCCGGCTTCAGAGCTGTCTGAGTGCCGCTTCGTGGGAACCAGGACAGGTGAGTATTAGGTTCTGCCTCTACACTGCGCTCCCGACGAGTGCAGCATAGAGGCAGAAAAGTAATTGATCTGGATGGTGATCATTTGTACCAGTGTCTTATAGCAACACTGGTATAATTGATCCGGGGGCCCGAGTGGGCCGCTCCAGCACCCCGGGGCCCAGACACTTGCCCGGGTTGGCCGGCTGCTGGCGCCGGGCCTGATAATATATATCAATAGATAATATATATGTATAGATAATGTTATTATCCATGCTTTTGCTTCTTTTCTCTATCAAAGAAATTCTCAATGATCAAAAACCTTATTATCAGCCTTGTATATGGGAAAATTCTCTCATGGTACAGCGGATGACACCTATAGCAGAATATGAGTGTGGCATTACATAAAATTATAACCCTTGTTTCACCCGCTGAATCATATGTCTTATGTAAATGACTCCATGACTAACTTGTAGCAGTTCCTTAGGTTACACAAGTTTACTCCTGTCCTTACATGGATGGCGGTATGCAGTTAAAAAAGGAAATGTAATAACCTCTTACATTGCCGGTGTTTACTCATAACCATGTAGGTTGTACAGTCTACTCCCTTCCACTTGAATGAACCTGCCAAATCAGTTTTTTGGTGCCGCATTTGGATAAGATTTTGTTAACTGTGCTAGTACTATACATTGCAGGGGGTGACAGTTTTCCTGCGGCTACATCCTTTGTGGACCAATTAGGCAGGGAAACTTTGGATCTAAATCCCTGGCAACTAGCCTACAGTGATTAACAATCACAGCACAGCTTTGCTTCATACAATGCCTCCTCACCATGTACAAGTGATTGCAGGGATTTCATGATTCTGGGGTGGACTCTCAATAATTTTATTTAAATAGCTCTCAATGTGACAACACATTGCTATATGCTTTAAAAAGTTAAAATAGTGGAGGGAGTTGCCCAAAATACGGGCTATATTGAGGAGGACCTGTTAACAAAAGCCCTTCAATCAAGACATACAACATTTGAGAGATCTGCCATTCCTTCTAGGTAAACCAACCAAAAATGCATATTGTAATGATGACCGAGGGCACTATTTGTTTATTTGTGGGTGTGGCTTGTCTTTGTTTATTGGTTTGGTTTAGTTGGGTGGGGGTTGTTTTATTTAGTGTTTATTCATTTTGGTGTATTTCAGGTCATTGTTTTTGCTAGGTGTGAATGGGGCTGGACCAGCAGGTAAGTTAATATATATATTTTGTATATATTGTATATTATGTTTTGTTTGTGTTATGTATTGTTATGCTTTTTACTTTTATATAAAATAAAAGACCTACAGGATCAAAACTGTCATCTGCCTGCTTGCCTTGGTGTATCCTAAGATAACAGAGGACAACTAGGAGCCATATCCTCTGTATGCCAAAGAGCGGACACAAAACAAGACTCCCAAACAAATAACGCAGAAGAATATCAGGCGGCCTGGGCCACAACTAGATAGAAGATACAGCACAAAATCAGAGTCCAAAAGGGAAAGTCACAAAATGTAAGCCAGGAATCAGATAACCAGAAATTCAGAGTAAAGAGTAAAAAACTATAGAAACAGCAGATAATATAACCGTCAATGTACTAGCTGTAAGCCGGATATATACAGTATATAAAACCAGCACGTTAACTATTGCTGGACTAGAGCAGATCAGATCACACAAAGGATGTAAAACAAAAACGAGGAACTTCTGAACTTCCTAACACAACCTAAGCCACATTCTGTGGATCGAAGAAGATGCTGGCACAGATGTTACACATGTACTTGCATCTGCTATTGGTGCGTAACACGTAAACCATGAGCGCCATAATAGTACGGCTCTTTACATTCCAATTGGGTAACTGCTGTATAGTACAGAAGACACTTACTGCAATTTATACACTTGTAAATGTGATGCATCCATCTTGCATCACACATGCAGAGTGCCGGCTGGCTGGAACATGCTGAGTTCAGTTCCAGTTGCTGAGTGTTCGGGCCAGACGTTCCAGTCAGCACATGATAAAAAAATGTAAAAACTAAATGTTCAAAACCCCCCCTGAAATACAAACAAAAATAATCATAAGTCGTGAACACTGATCACAATTTTCTCTTCCAATAAAACATTTTAATAAAAAAATGCTCGAAAGACACCTTACAAAGCTCTGTTTACCAAAGTCTAAAAAGTTATGGGTGTCGGACTATGGCAATACAGATGTTTTTTTTTCTTGAATGGGTTTCATTTTAATGAAGGTTTTAAAACATAAAAAAATATATATTAACTTTACATCTCCATGATTATAATGAATAAAGGAGGCTCACATTGACATAAAAACATCCATTTTACCACATGTTTCCAGCTTCCCAGTACAGTGCTTTGAAAATAAAATGGTTCCACTAGGAAGTACAATTTGTCCCACAGAAAACAACCCCTCATACATTTCATAATAATCAAGTTAAACAGATTAATTTGCCATGTGAGGTTAGCACAATTTTAAATTCAATGAAATCTTAAAAGTAATATTGGCCCCTCCCCTCCAGGAGAAAAAAGGGGCGGTGCCATGTGTATGGTCCTGCCTGCAGAGCTGGACACAACAACCCCTATCTTCTGCTTATTATGTCTCAGTTTCTATTGCATAACACACAGCCGACTGTCAATGATTGAACTCTTCCCTAACCAGGTGAATCAAGTTTACACATAACCATATAAGTATGTCACGTCTCCTCCCTTTCATTGTAGAAAACAGTTAGGCTACATGCACACAAATGCTGTAAAAAAAAAAATCAACCATGAAAAACAGACTTGCATCAGTTTTTTTTAACATCTTTGCTAAAATAACGGCCAAAGGCGCTGATCCATTACAGGTTATTGTATTTAGTGCAGCCCTGTGCCTGTCGTGGACATCTGCCCATATTGCTGGCGAGAACCTGCTCCACGACTATCCTAACCAGCAATTGTGACAAATGTATGTGTCTATCATATCTGTATAACAATGCTGGAGGGAGACACTTATAAGTATTTCTTTTACAGACAAAACCAGTTATAGACAAGGGGAACATGTAGCATTATCTCTGCAGGATAGCCGCAGAGGAATAGCTGTCGGCAAACCCACAGCATAGTGGATGGGATTGATAGTAATCTCATACACAGATTTCACAACCTGTAAATTATTACTGTGGAATCCAGGTTTTGCAATGGAAACTCTGATCTGATGCTGCAGGTTTTAAGCCACAGTCGGAATCAATGCCGAATATCCATTGTTGACATTCCATTAAATTCTGGGACCAAACTAAAAGCGCAGCTGTGCCAAAAAAGGATTGCATGCAACACAGTTGCAATGCACCCACTACTTAAATACCTGTGCAAGCTATTTCGCCTTTTAGAGATAGGGAAGAGTCTGAAAAAAGTGTGTCACAAAGATGCGCAAAGCCTAAGTAAATGTGCCTCAATGTTAACACATTGGGGGTCATTTACTTACCCAGTCCTGTCGCGATCCAGTGGCGCGTTGTCCGCCGAGGATTCGGGTCTTTTAACAATTCAGTAAGGTCGTGCGCCCGATGTCCACCGGTGTCGCTGCTGCGCTGAAGTCCGCTGAGGTCCGCTGGAGGTTTTTTTGCGACACATTTCGGTTTTTAAATTCTGCGGTTTTTCCGAATCCATCGGGTTTTTCGATGGCCACGCCCCTCGATATCGCATGAAAGCCGGCGCCGATGCACCACAATCCAATCGCATGGGCCAAAATCTCGGGGCAATTCTGTGCAAAATGGAAATATTCGGAAATCCCGGCAGAAAAAAAACATTTCAGACCCTTTGTAAATGTGCCCCACTGTGGCTCATTTACTAAGGGCCGCGCTGCTCACTTTCATCGGACTGTGCGCCTTTTTTGGGGATAACACAACTTGCACAGGTGTCTGCGCTGGGATTATGGTGCATACTATAGTTTTTCGGCGCACCTGCGCTGGCTCCCATACAACACAAATCGGAGGGCGTGCCCTCGGACGATCCAGCTGATTCGGACTGAGTACGGGATTTAACATTCAAATTGTGTCGCAAGCCCAAGCACTTACATGCACAACTAAAAAGAAGGTGAACTCTGTCGGATCTGAGTGGGGGAGCGACACATGCAGGATCTTAGTGAATCGCGGCACAGTGCATTATCGTCGGACAATACACTTTCCATGAACTCCAGCGGACGGGTTCAGTGTCCCATGTGAACAAGTCCATGTTATGTTTCAAGAATTGCTTCTTAATAAATTCCCTTAAAAATAACTCAGAACCCAGATAGAGAGAGACCATATTGATAACTGCCATACACAGAGATATTCTCCATTCAGCACATGCATAGATACTGTAACTCCATGGCATTTAGACACACATTTTATTAAAGAAACAGACCCCATTAATCCATAGTTTTGGTTTCTATTTTTTGTTACTAGAGATGGAATGAACTTGCATATCACCCAAATATTCATTAAAGTCTTTTCTTGATGTTTAGTGTATCATAGGTCTGATTGCAGACTAAATTTTTCGGGAATTTTGAAAATATTTGACTAGCTAAATGTATATTTGTCTTCACACAAGGGCCCAGATTGATTAAAGGCTTTGCACCATTTTTTTTTGTCTGACTTTGCATGTTCTTTCCAGTGCAAACTGCTTGACGTGTACTTATGAAGTCTCCACAACACATTTGTGTCACGGCTGCACAATACCCCACGCAACACAAAATTCTGCGCTGAAAGGGGCGGACCGCACAGTCGGACCATGTGACGGTGCCCGACCGAATAGTTTACTACGCCTCCATGTTAAAGGTGCACCAAAAGAAGTTGGTGCACTCTGTCGGGGCAGTGCAGGGAGCGCCAGATTCATTAAGAACGTGTGCCAGGAATCCTGAATCTGGCGCACTCTGCACACTACACAGGCAAACTGCGTCTAGTGCAATTTGCATTGTTTTTGATAAATGTAGGCCAATGTGTCTTACTGACGATAATCAAATGTCCGGCGGACTTCAGTGCACATTTCAAAAAGTCCTTAAAAAGGCACAAAAATTGAAATGCGCCAAAAAAAGGCTCAAAAAAGACAGGAAATAAGGAAGAAAAAGAAATATAAATGACCCCCATAGTGTTATTTTCCTTGTGGCTTTGCATCATGCATTTTTAGCAATTTTTACATTTTAGTAAGAAAAACTTTACTACATTTCACTTTACAAGGACCTCCTATTTGACGGCCGAACTGAAGGGCAGACGGTGTAAGGCCCCTTTCACACTTGCGTTTTTCACGCACGTTTTCTGCGCATGCTTTTGACGCGCAGAACTTGCATTGCACTCTGACCCATTGTAATCAATGGGTCTTTTCAGACTTGCATTTTTTTTCACGTGCACATGCACGTTTTTTTTAACGCACGTTTAAATCTCAGCATGCTCTACTTTTGCAAGTCACGCGCGTGAAAAACGCACCATACAAGTCTATGGAGACGCATCAAAAACGCATTGCACTCTGAGACACTTGCAAGTCCAGTGCAAATGCAATGCGTTTTTCACGCATCAATTGCCATAGAAAAGATAGATGTCAGTCCTGAGTCCATTTCACGCGCATTTTCTGCGCGTGAAAAACGCATTGAAATTGCATTGAAAAAGCACGTGAAAAACTGAGACACTGAAGAAACTCTGACTGAAAACTGATTGCACTCTGATGCAAAATGTGCGTTTTTCACTGACCAAACCCTGATCGCACCCTGATAAAACTCTGACGTGATCTGAAACGCAAGTGTGGAAGGGGCCTAACAGTTGTTACAGAGTTGGCACTGCAGACAGCTGAAAGGCAGGGAATCTTTGCATCATATTTCTGTATGATGCAAGTACTCCCATACAATTTATTGAGCTCTGTCCGTGGGATCTGACCATTGAAAAAAGTGCTATGTTTACAATTATTGCCATATTAATAAAGTATCATAGTGCAGTGGAATGTAGTTTTTTTATGGAAACAAAGGAGCAGGGGAGTCCTGTACTAAAATTGGATATTATGGTACCTGTGTACTCCCACTGTTACATACAATACACATTTCCATTAACCAACCCCTTTACTGCCGTTTTGTGCGTTTTTTGATTGCACTGAATATTTAAATGTGGACAAGGCATTTGATGGAAAAAAAAACTTTTAAGATATTTCTTTAATTAATATTCTACAAATATTTACTCTAATGCATTCCACCTCACACTGAGCCATGGTAAGTTTTAGTAATTATTAATAACTTTTAATGTAGGAAAAGTTTCTGTGTGAAGGACCCTCCAGCACAATACAATGGGAAAATAAGACATGACCACATGAATGTGCCTAGCAATTATAAAAATAATGTTGTGCCTGTTTTTGAAGTAACATGTGATACCCTGCGTAACAGAAACATCAGAAATATTTGAGGAATAAAACAGATATTAAAAAAAGTCAAAATGCAGAAGTCTTGTGTTTTGCAGTTTATCTGTCACTTGTTTTCATCTCATTCTGTGACTTTGCCCCCAGTCCACTTGGATATATAACCGACTGAGCACTCTGATTGGCTGACAGGGTATGACATGCCTGGAAGTGGACCCATCTGTCAAACTTATTAGCCCCTGTCAACTATTGGTTAAAATTGTCTCCTCCCATCCGTTCTAGTGGGGTATTGCTGTATTTATATTAAACATCTCTTTATTTTACTCTATGTATTTTAAGAGTATTTTTTTATATCCATTTAAGCATCTACAAGCCCCATTTTTAATATTTTATGAGCTAATTTTTGAGCTAATGTCCCTTTTAATCTACATTCTAACCGAATATAGATTGAGAAAAAAAGTGAATGTTTTGGAAGAATCTTTAACATTAGCGTTGCCTAAAAACAAATATGTAAATGATCAAGTAATATTGATATGTAGCCAAAAATTAATTATACCTGTGGCCATGGATACCTCAGTCTCACAATCTCAAAAATACAAATACTTATTCAGAAAACTTCTACCATAAGCTTCTGATTTTGAAAATGTAACTTTGTTTCTTCACGTCCACTCCACAGAATAGAATTTATGCTTGAATGTGCCAGAAAAACGAGCAATTCTGTGTCCAGTCTTGTATAACATTGTGTGAGCGAGAATGATATAATATTCACTAAAGGATTACAAAAATAGATGCAGTCAGTTTTTCAGGTCTATCACTGTTCAATAATATTCATTCTAAAGTCTTATGCAAAGCTCATTATTACTAAGATTATGATCTGCTTGATACCAGCACAAGAAGGTCATGTTAATCTTATGCAGTGCTTCCCTAATATGGCTGTTCCCTTTCTCAGGAAAGTGTGAGATCCATATCAAGAGTGAAGCGCCAGGAAGAGGAGTGGTTTTGGTGCCACTCTGCCACCAAAATAGGGAGATCATTTCAATTTGAAGGGGTCAAGGGGATCCAAGCTGTGTAAGAAGGAAAGGGTCTAGGTTGTTTAGAGAGGAGATGGACATCCGGGTCCAGGCTTTATGTGGAGGAGAGGGACATAGAGGTCTAGGCTATGTGAGTAGGAGATGCAAGTCCAGGCTGTGTAAGGAGGAGAGGGACATGGGGTCCAAGCTGTGTTTGGAGGAGAGGCTCATGGAGGTCCAGGCTGTGTTTGGAGGAGAGGCTCATGGAGGTCCAGGCTGTGTTTGGAGGAGAGGCTCATGGAGGTCCAGGCTGTGTTTGGAGGAGAGGCTCATGGAGGTCCAGGCTGTGTTTGGAGAAGAGGCTCATGTAGGTCCAGGCTGTGTTTGGAGGAGAGGCTCATGGAGGTCCAGGCTGCGTTTGGAGGAGAGGCTCATGAAGGTCCAAGCTGTGTTTGGAGGAGAGGCTCATGGAGGTCCAGGCTGTGTTTGGAGAAGAGGGACCAGGATGTCCAAGCTGTGCAAGGAGGAGAGGGACATGGAGGTCCAGGCTGTATTTGGTAGAGAGGGACATGAAGGTCCAGGCTGTATTGGGTATAGAGGGACATGGAGGTCCAGGCTGTTTGAGGAGAGGGACATGGAGGACTAGATTGTGTGAGGGGAAGAGAGACAATGGAGTCCAGCTTGTGTGCCTCAGGTGGACATTTGGGTTAAGGCTGTGGGAGATGGAGTACAGAGCATGCGTTATGAGAAGAGACACACAGAGATGCAATGCTACATTTCCTATTTATGGGAGATAACTGCAATTTTGCACTCCTAACATCCATTTAGAGGACCCTGCCTTTTTTAGAGAATATCTCTCGACTCCTGTTGTCAATACATATTATCCCTGCAATCAGCTCCTGCCATCTGTTTAGAGACAGAGCCCAAACTACAACCAAAATCCACTTATTTATTGTCCAGTGTCAATTTAAGCAATTTAAGCAGTAAATTATTGCTCACTACTCTTTCACAGCTTTCCAGGCCACCAATACAGTTGAAAGACAAGCAAAAAAAGGACAAATTCAGACTATAATTAGAGCTTCTCTCCAGGGTCGCTCTGTACAGGAAGAATGGTGGGGCCAGCAGGAGGACCTCCTAAGATAATCCAGCCCTGTCCACACCTTCTCACTCTCCCTGCAGCTCCAAACAGCCAAGGATGTGTCGCTATAAAATAGCACTGAGAGCAGCATCTCCTAAGTTAACTGGGACTGCAGTCCTCTCTAGTGAACTCTGTGGTGAAGTGATGGCCTTGGTGCCCACAGAAAAGGCTCCGAGTGCCACCTCTGGCACCTTTGCTATAGGTTCGCCACCACTGATCTTTAGGTGCACTGCACTCAGCTCCTTCAATCCATATTGGGTATCCCTGCACTCATCTCCTGCCCTCCATATAGAATCACTGCATAAAATTGGTTGTGCACTTGGGTGGCTACCTCTCCATTCACTTTCATTGGACTGTTATATCCAGCAACACAACAACAGAGAATACAACGAGGCCTACTCCAAACCAATACTTTTCAGCAGTGGGGTAACTAGAAGCGGATGGGCCCCAGTGCAAAGTCTGTGCCAGGCCCCCCAACTATAATGTATGGTTTATAGTAATAGTCTTCTCATATGGGAAAGTGACACCTTATGGGCCCCCTAAGCCTCTTGGGCCGGTTGCAACCGCACCCTCTGCATCCCCTCAAGTATCAGTTCTTGTGATCACGGGGGGTCCCAGCAATGAGACTCCTAGTCACCTATACCCTATTCATTGTCTAGGGAAGTAGCTTTTGTGGGACCACCCCTTTATCTTTCCTATAAGAACTTTGTAGTAAAATTTCCCCATCAAGTTGAGCTCCAGTCGTTCCTCAGAAGTGTTAAAGTATCACTTCTAGAACATTTAATTTCAGTTTTAAGATCCATGCACTGAAATATTTAACAATCAAGTAGTGCGTGCTACATTGCCAAGCACAGTACTTCATGTTTTATTTTGGTTGGATCATAGTCGATTTTGGTTCGTTAAATTTTAACATAGCCATCTCTGTGGTTTATGTGTCCTAACAATCCTGCAAAAAATATACATACATAAATATATAATATAATATACAACAATAATGTGTATATTCACATGTGTACAGTATGTGTAATGCTCAGTGACATGCTGGCGTAACACCACAAGGTAGTTTCTGTTAGATATTAGGAAAATATGTTGCTTGTACAATGTTCTTACATATGGGATTCTCTATTTGGCACATGCACCTGGTTCATGTTTTCTGTTCTGTGCAATTACATTGACAGCTTTACTGTATAGACTGGGCAGGAAGTTAGAGTCAACTCATTATTATTAGATTTTTAGCACAACTGTATTGTACTGCCCAAAGCCTGAATAAGGCAGAATAGCAAAACTATTTGCCAGTATTTCTCCAGTTTAACTTAAATCTGGATACTCATTTTAAGGTAAATTTAGGAAATTGTCATAAATGTTGGCATAGCCTATTTCCACAGGTGTCCTAAATGTTATAGCCATACCGTATGCTATAAACCCTAAAGTTAAGGGTCTGCATTCATTTTCCCTATCATGTTTTAAGGAAATCTATCACCTTGTAAACCAAGCACCTTGACATACTGCTGTGTGCCCCCCTCTGGCAGGATCCTCTCTTCCTTGTTTTTAAGAAAAAAAGGCTTTAAAAATTATGTAAATGAGCCTGAAAGGTTCCAGGCTCCATGAACACCTATAGAGCCTGTAGCCCCTCGGGCTCATTTGCATAATTAGCACAAAAAAAAACAGGGCATAAGAAGCTAAAATAGGGGGCACACACCAATATGTCAGTGTGCACAGTTTACAGTCCTTAATCCTGGTGGTAGATGTTCTTTAAGTCGCCAGAAAACTGGGGAATATTTATCATACGCCGGTGCTTCAGCCTCTTGATTTATCAGGCAGGCTCCCTGCTGGCATAGAAATAAACACATGCCATGCCCCCCTTCATGTGCCACTACCGTGAAGGTGGCAGAATGGGCCGAATAATTGTAGGTGGCGCTGAGGCCCCTCTGTCTCTTATTCATTATAGCTGCCATAAAGTGCAAGTGCATCCTGATGTCCAGTGTATAAAGACTATATAGGGTAAAAATGTATATTCAATATGGCTGCACTCAAAAAGGTTTTTAAAATACAGGCGGTCCCCTACTTAAGGACACCTGAGTTACAGACAACCCATAGTTACAGACGGACCCCTCTGCCCACTGTTCTCAAGCTCTCAAGATTCTTTACTATAGTCCCAGACTGCAATGATCAGCTGTAAGGCGTCTGTAATGAAGCTTTATTGATAATCCTTGGTCCAATTACAGCAAAAATTTTGAAACTCCAATTGTCACTGGGGCCAAAAATTTTTTTTGTCTGGATCTACAATTATAAAATATTCAGTTTCGACTTACATACAAATTCAACTTAAGAACTAACCTCTGGACCCTATCTTGTATGTAACCCAGGGACTGCCTGTAATGAATAAATTGCAATATTTTAAATAACATTAACTTCTATTGAAGGGTTGGGGGGGGGGTAGTTTGAATTTTTTCCTTTCAGGCTGTTATAAAAAATGTAGAGTGACAGATCTGGACTTTAACGGCAATCGAAGTTGCCAATATGTCGGCCCTTAACTGGTTAGTTGTCATCACTGACCGCGACAGTTAACTGTAAGTGGCTACATTATAATACAGCAGACACCTTCCCGGTATGAGAGTTGCCTGAAGAAAAATAAATATTTATAAAATATACCACATTCACTAACAATATAACAACTCATTGTAATGAGATTGCACATATCGGGGGTCATTTACTAAGGGCCTGATCCAGGGGCGTGGCCGTAAAAAAACAGATGGATTCGGAAAAACCGCCGCATTTAAAAAAAAAAAAGGGTCGTTTGACACGCACTTACCTTCATCCACGATAGCTTGGTGAACTCCAGTGCGTTCCGATGCTCTTCAGCGCAGCAGCGCCACCTGGTGGACGGCGGAGGAACTGCCTTAGTGAATCCCGTCCGGACCCGAATCCCCCGCAGAGAACGCGCCGCTGGATCACGAATGGACCGGGTAAGTAAATATGCCCCATCATGTTTATATCTCTTCTGTCTACAGTGTTTTTGCTAAAAGTGCTCTTTTGAGAGGACAAGAGTCGCCTCTAAGGTCCCTGAGAATGGCGGCTCCATCAATCAGTAATCACTTTTATTTTGTCCGCAGTACACACTTCTCAATTATCAGGAATGAGGTGCTAATAATAGTGAGAGAAGGACAGAGGGAGGAGAAGATGGGTGCATGCTGCTACAATTATATCATCTGATAATAGGGACTAAAATGCAAATGTGCATTCCTTATTGCAGTGTTATGCTACAATAAAAGCTCTTGTAGAACTTTCTTTATATCTATTAGTAGCTTCAGTTACCATAAATCGCATCCCGGTGCACTTTCCGATTAGATAGCTGTAACAGATACAATATTAACAGCTATTATCAGTTAATTACAGTGTAATAAACAAGATATAGCACATATAAAAATGGCCATTTATGGCCTTGTAGTCTGTTGTAGAACATTACCTACCTACTGACTGTAACATAGCAGGTAAGTAAGCCTTGATAAGAAGCATTTTCTCCTGCTTTATGTTGTTTTTATCTTTGATTTGTGCATTTTCTTTGGTGATGTTTTACTGAAGGTGTCAGAAAAATAAATATATAAATTATATAATGCGTTAAAATAGACTAATACTAATGTACTGTAGAGATCACTTTTATACTGTCACATTATTGTCACAAAATGCACAATCTACTACATGTCTAGAAAAATATCCCAAAAATCTCAATGAACTCCTAACTAAGGTTTCTATGATAGATGCGGCTGCTAAAAAGCTAGTTTACATTGTTATTCCTCCTGTTGTGCATATTTGGTCAAAGCACTGTACTACTACTCCTATCCTACATATATGTGCACAGCATAGTTCTACTATTTTGCATGTATGGGGAAATCACAGTACAGGCAGTCCCCAGGTAACATACAAGGACCCTTTAGGTTCTTTAGGTTTGCTCTTAAGTTGATTTTGTATGTAAGTCAGAACAGGTATTTAATAACTGTAGCTCAAGACAAAAAAAAAAATTGTCCCAGCAACAACTGAATTTTCCAAATTCTGTGCTGTCATGGGAACAAGGATTATCAATAAAACTTCATTACAGACACCTTACACGTGATCATTGCAGTCTGAGACTAAAGTAACATCCAAAGAGGTCACAGTGGGCAGAGTGGTCCGTCTGTAACTAGGGATTGTCTGTAAATCGGGTGTCCTTAAGTCAAGGGCCGCCTGTGAAACTATTCCTATCCTGCATATTTAGGCATAGCACAGTACTACTACTCCTATCCTACCTATGTTGCCAAAGCACTGTACTACTATTACTATTCAACATATATGGGCAAAGCAAAGTACTACTACTACTTTGCATATATGAGGAAAGCACATTAATCCTATCCTTCATATACTATTCCTATAATACACATTTGGGCATATAGCACTACCCCTATGCTAAATATATGGGCACAGTACTATTTCTCCTATCCTAAATATTTGGTCACAGAGGCGTGACCAAATAGGATACTCCTATCCTACAAATTTAAAATCTAGAATGAAAATGGAAGAACCCTCTGATGAATATGCTTTTATAACCATAGAACCAAGTGTATGATATATACTTAACAGATACAACAAGGCTGAAAGACATAACCTTGTGGCTTTGGCTAGATGGAAGAGGTAGGGAATGTAAGTGGCTACAGCACATTTCTAGACTGGTGGAATGCTAAACGTACCCCCACTTCAACTTATGGCAAATACAGCACTTTCATTAACATTAAAACATATTAACCACTTCTCATTTTAAGCACTTAAAACCGAGGCTCGTGTTGAGTGCTGGAAAACCGATCACAGCTTTTATTATATATAATTCAATAATTTTCTCAAAACATAAATATAAAACGGTAGGCACTTTATCGAAAACCTTCATCCGAAGGTAAAAACGGCTTGGGACTGCCCTATGCTTATCTGGACTCCCAGATGGCAAGTCGGCCAGACGGGCAAGGCACCAATCTTCGATCTCCATTTTTCCGCCAGCTGTGACATCCAAACTACAAAACAGAATTATCAAACAACAAACAAGCCTTAACCTGGGGAGGGAGGTAGGGACTGCTTCTTGTGTGCCACAGTCAAGAGAGGAAGGAGGAGGAAACTCGCTCCTTAAGTACAAAAACAGGAAAGGGGAGGAGGGAAATGCAACAGTAAACCTCCTCCCCTTAAAGTGCAACACAGGGTATTAACCCCTTTGACTACCAGCATCCTCCACCAGTCCAGGTGCACCCTCCGTAAAACAGTCGGGAGTACACCGCATGTAAGGTGTGCTAAATAGATACAGTATCGACCACTATTTGATTACTGTAATAATGGTAATATATACACAATGTATGAGTTGGCTAGGCTCTATAGAGCCCATTATAAAGGCATCGGAAGTCAAGCTCCCCCTCCAGCCACTGAAAGTGACTTGTCTTAGCTCACTTGCATATGACTTTGGAGGTGCTTTTTTATCTAGTTAAATGGGTGAGGTCTATCAAACACAAAGTATTCTAGAAAGGACATTTCATACCCTACCTGAGGGTGTCTGGTAGTTTAGTGGGGTAACAACTGGCAACACAGTCCCTTTAAGCAATAATGATTAACAATATACATGTTGATCCATTTTACCGGCTGTACATACACAGAAGCTACTGGCAAGAGATCATTTTTTGAGGACATAAAAGATGACAATCATTTCCATTATTACACATGAGATGTAAAACACATTCACCCCGTCATCGCCCTGTGTACAAACAAGCAATAAAACTCTTCTATTCTTCTTCTTTTCTCATAATTCTCAATCAGTCATTCATCCAGCTATATCTTCACTACGCTCCATATGGCATCAAAAGGTATCACAATTACTAATTGTTTAACAAATGTACCCTGGGAAGTCATTACTCTCGCAATTTAGATCAGAGATACTGGGAATTGTCTTTCTGCTATCTTGCTGCTTTATCAGTAGTTGTGATAAAATGTCACAATGAATAGAACATTCATCCTGCATTCCTGATTTATATCCACTAATGGGACAATCTGTATTACTGCGACCTGGCAGTTACAGATACCTAACGTGGCTAAAATAGAAGAATAAAAAACTGCGTCCTCTTATTTATTATATGAGATGTCTAGGTCCAAAAATAAGAGATGGATTTGGGGTCTACAAGCAAAAATGTAGTCACTTAAGAAAACCTGTCCATCTCTTCTGAAGAACAATAAGGTTATTCTCCAATATTTTAACAAAAATATGTGAATTTTGGATAAAATACTTCAAGTAACTATTCTAATACACCACATTTACATGTCAGTATTTGTAAGCCTGAAACAGGCGGGTGCCCTATATGAAGAATAAAAAAGGTCTGCCCTAGGTCCACTATTAGTTGTGACTCAAATGGACTGATGCAAAGTACTGTCCGTACTAACGCATATCTAATAACTCCGCAGGGCAGCGGAGATCCCAGCCGCTTCTAATGTATTATTGAACAAACCTTCCAACACAGATACGTGCTCATCAAGAGATACACCAGGGTAATGCAATTTAAGGATTGAAAAAAAACTAAAATAAGGGATCATTAAGCGATAAATCTTAGTGAATACATGAATATCCACAGATATAAGAAGAACTTTATTTACCATCATTAGATCAAGTTATTAACCCCTTCCTGCTCTGTGGCGGATATATCTGTCGCTGAGCACAGTGACTTAGCGCTCAGCGGCGGATATATCCGCCGCGGTGTTGATGCCGGCTCAGCTCTCGATCAGAGCCGAACCGGCATCGGGATACACAGGGTGCCGGCTGTAACTAACAGCCGACATCCCCATGTAAAACCCACAGTCGGGACGCGGATCGTTGCTATAGAAGCCCTGGGGTCTGATTAAAAACTGTAGGCACTGCCTGAAAGATGGCGTCTGTGACGTCACCTTAAAGGCAGTGTCAGCCTATGCATGTGCATAGGCTGACACTGATAATACCCTGCAATACATCAGTATTGCAGAGTATTATCATGAACAAGCAATCAAGTAGAAAAAAAATGTTTTTCAATAAAACATAAAGCAATAAATCACTAAAAATGTCCATAATCCCTATAAGGTATAAAGAGACATACAACGCAAAAAACAGTCTAACTCATAACACAAACCTCACATATATAGTATCACCGCATCCGTAACAACCCGTAGAATTACAGTCAATAATTATTGAACCCGGACGATGAACACCGCTAAAAAGAAACGCCAAAAATGATGATTTTTACCTATTGAATCCCACAAAAAATGCAGTAAAAAGTGAACAAAAAAACATGTGTACTTCAAAATGATACTGTTGCAAACCACAACATGTCATGCAAAAAACGAGGCATCAACCAGCGCCAAAAAAGTAAAAATGTAATGCCACTTGGAAGGCGGTGATGCACAAATGAGCGATTTTTCCCCACATTAGTGTTTTATTTGGCAACTTTAGTAAAACATAAGAAAAAATATTCATGTCTGGTATCTCCGTAATCGTATCGACCCATAGAATAAAGATAACAGGATTATTAGACTATAGGGTGAACACCAAAAAAAAGTAAAAAATTCAGTACAGAATTGATGCGTTTCTTTCCTGCCCTCAAAAAAAAGTTTCAAAATTTTCAACAATAGGGGATACCAACCCCAAAATGGTAACACTGGAAAAAGCATCTCATCCCGCAAAGAAAATGCCATCAAATGACCCCAATAACGAAAAAGCTAAAATTTTATAGCCTACAAAAGGGGCCAATGAGGAAACTAAAATCCTGGCAGCTGCAGGGCGCTCCCTACCTCCTGCGCCTCGCTGTGCGCCCATAAAACAAGTAACGGCCACATGTGGGGGGTCTCTGCACTCGGGAGAAATTATAGAACAAACTGTAAGGTGGGTTTTCTCTTTTTATTTTTTGAAAATGTATAAAATTTTCGGCTAAATGAATGTATAACCAACAAAATTTGACCATTCTAAATTTCACCTCCATTTTGATTCAATTACTATGAAGATCTCAAGGGGTTAACAAAGGGGCTAACAAAGCTATTTCTGATAGTTTGAGGGGGGCAGATCTGAAAATGGGTTAATTATATGGGGGGTTTTTTGATGTTAAATATGTAAAATTTCATTCAAAACTGTATTTATCCCCAAAATAGTCAATTCTGAAAATACGGAAAATCGCTATTTGTAAGCCGCGTGACATCAAAATAAATTATCCAGACATTTCAAAAATGATGAAAATGTAAAGTAGACATATGGGAAATTTAGCAACTTATATAGGTGGTAAATCTATCTGCCTGAAAACGCAATGATTTAGTCTACTTTTTTTTTTTTTGTAAATAAACGCAAAACTTATCAGCCAACATTTACCACTAAAATGAAGTACAACATGTGGGGAGAAAACAATCTCAGAATCGCTTTGATAAGTAACAGTGTTCAAAAGTTATAACCATAAAAAGCGACACAAATCAGAATTAAAAAAATGGGGCAGAGCCTTAAACTATAAACTGGCTGCGTCCTTAAGGGGTTAAACACATGGACCATTACCAAATGACACACAAACCCTCATAATGCTGTAAACTGAAATAGTAGAGTGACATCTAGTGGACAAATAGAGGAAAATAGGAAACAAATAAAAAAGGTCCAAGACCTGGTTTATTCATTTCATCGTAATCAGGAGTCATCCAGATTTTTTTGTATGCTGCCCCCCACCTATAAAATACTGATGATCTATCCTGAGAATAGTCCATAAAACATTTCTGAAACGCCTTTGCTGCCCTGAATGTGATGGCTTAATTATTTGCAGTACTTAAATACTGAGTTTTATTATGGACATCTGCATAGCGTTTCTATATCCTCGGCTTGTAGAGTCCTATATGCAGGAAGTATGTTATAGAGCAAGAAGAACTGAGCATATTATAAAGTGTTTTAGCAAGAGAATCAGAGTAGATTGTACAGTGTCCTATCCGCAAATGGCATAATATAGAGCAGGATTTGATAGTAGATTATAATAGTGTCCTATCTGCAGGCAACAGATAATAGAGCCGGAGTAGCTTATCAGAATGTACATAGTGTTCCATCTGTAGGCAGCATGTTATATAGCAGGAAGAGTTGTGCATATTGAACCTAGGGGCACATTTATTTTCCTGTTCGGAGGAGTTCACAGAATGTGCATTGTCCGACGATCATGTACTGTGCCGTAATTCACTAAGATCGAGCACCGTATATCCTGCATGTGTCGCTTCCCCGCTCAGGTCCGTCGGAGTTCACCTTCTTCTTTGTGGTGCATGTTAGACCCCTTCCACACTTGCGTTTTTTCACGCGCGCGTTCTGTGCGTGCTTTTGACGAGCAGAACTTGCATTGCACTCTGACCCTCTGTAGTCAATGAGCTTTCTCAGACTTGCATTTTTTTTTCATGCACACACACACAGTTTTTTTAACGTTCATTTAAATCTCAGCATGCTCTTCTTTTGCAAGTCATGCGCGTGAAAAATGCATCATACAAGTCTATGGAGACGCATCAAAAATGCATTGCACTCTGAGACACTTGCAAGTGCAATGCAAGTGCAATGCGTTTTTCACGCATCAATTGCCATAGAAAAGATAGAGCTCAGTCCTGAGTCCTTTTCATGTGCGTTATCTGCGCGTGAAAAACGCATTGAAATTGCATTGAAAACGCGCATGAAAAACTGAGACACTGAACAAACTCTGACTGAAAACTGATTGAACTCTGACGCAAAATGTCAGTCTTTCACTGACCAAACCCTGATCGCACCCCGATCAAACTCTGACGTGATCTGCAACGCAAGTGTGTGGGGGGGAGGGGGGTCTAAGTGCTTGATATTGCAACACAATTTGAAAGTTAAATCCTGAACTCAGTCCGAATCAGTTGGATCGCCTGAAAGCACGCCCCGATTTCTGTCGCATGAAAGCTGGTGCAGCTGCGCCAAAAAACTTTTGTGTGTGACACAATCCCCTGTTAAATACCTGTCACAGCAGTGCAAAACCCGAAAAAGTCGGGAAGTCAGACGAAAGTGCGGCTGTGGACCCTTAGTAAATAAGCCCCATAATATCCTATCTCAGGCAACAGATAATAGAGCAGGAGAAGCTAAGCAGAATCTACATAGGGCCAGATGTATCACTTTTCTCCACTTAAGTGTAATAATAATTACAGATTATGCAGCGCTGCACAGAGCTTGCCAAATCGGTCCCTGTCCCCATGGGGCTCACAATCTAAACAACCTACCAGTATGTTTTGGAGTGTGGGAGGAAAGTGGAGGACCCAGAGGAAACCGATGCAAACACGGAGAGAACATACAAACTCTTTGCAGATGTTGAGTCTGGGACTTGAACCCAGATCCCCAGTCCTGCAAGGAAGAAGTGCTACCCACTCAGCCACCGTGCTGCCCTTAGTTGTTGCGCCTTATTTCTGGCGCACTGTTGCGCCACAATTATCATAAGCTACAACCATCTGTGATGAGTTAAATTCCTGCCTCTTATTAATCACTTTGGGCTCTTACATGTGATCCTCCTACAAACTCCTCTCTGCTTCTCCCACACCCCAGCATGAAAATGACCCACACAGTAGAGCCCAGGTGTGTGACACCCTGCACCCAGTGACCTCCTCAGCAGGGGCTTCTCCTGGAGGGGATCCCCCAGTGCTGATCTTCTGCTGCACCCCTGTAATTCTGGCCAGTATCCTCCTTAGACACCAGTGGGGTCATCCTGCTACACAGGGGACACTTCTCTGTACTGTCTGCAAAATCCTACAAACTTCTCTCCTGTCCTGCTCTGAGCTGAGGCTTCTGCAGATTGTTTTGTAAATAGAAGCTCATGAACTGTAAATAAAGGCTGCAGGTCCTGTCTGCAATGTCTGTAGTGTCTGCTGAGCTGCTCTGCACAAGAGCTCAGTGCTGCTTCTCAGTTTACGCTACCTTCGGGTTGGAGTGTTTTTGCGCCTGTTTTGCCCCTGAATGAAAAGTCACAAGTGATGAATATTATTAGGCGCAGTAAAACACCTGGATTGCTAGGATAAATTAGTAAAATATGGTTATTTTTGCTGCACAGCTAGATTGGTGTTTAGTCGCAAAAATGGTGCAACAGTATGAAAAGGTGCAAAAACAACAGAAAAAACGAGTGATAGATATGGCCCATAGTGTTTCAACTGCAGTCAGTATGTTGTAAAGAAAGATTCGATGAGTAGAATATTAAAACTGCCCTATCTGCAGGTAGCATGTTATAGAACAGGAAGAACTGAGCAGATTATATATGCAGATTATATATAGTCCCCTATCAGCAGTGAAAAAAAACGATCCATGCTAATGTAAACTGCACTAGGTACACTTTAGGGGACATGTATCACTCCTATTGCCTTCTTTTTCTTTTTTTTTTTGTGCGACTTATTGTTTGACTTTTTGCAGTTTGCAACTTTTTAGGAGCAGAATCAGAATCAAGGATTTAGTGTCGTGTTTCGGATTTATCTTTGTAACCCAGATGTTTGTTCAACACGTGCGACTTTTGGGTTCTGAAATAGTCCCATTCTTGCACCTAATAAGTCGCAAACCACAAAGACTAAACAGGCAACTCATCACATGTATCACAAAAGGAACCACATAAGATACATTGCAATGATTAAGTAGGCAGACTTCAGGAAACATGAAAAAGTGACAGCCGAAAAACTATGATACATCTGCCCCATGAATGAATCTGGCACCCCCTGCACTGCTCCGGCAGAGTGCACCAACTTTTTCTGATGCACCTTTAACATAGTGCGTGCCACACACTTCTGTCAAGTCGTAGTTATTTTTTTTTTTTAAATCAAAGCGTTTTATTGAGTATTTTTCATTTTTTTTTAACAACACACAAACATTTCCCGCCTTCCCCTTCCCCCACCCGCAAAAAGACATATCGTCCCACCCTATCCCAACTCGTCCAGACACTTGCATAATGTACATTAACCTGCACAAATTGTTTTTCCAAAAGGTACAGCTTATACAGATTTCTACACACAGTGTAAAATAGTTTCGCATTAGACACAGATTTTCACAGAAAAGCAGTCAACGGATTGCGTTGTAGGTGCGTTGATGGTAGACCAGGAGTGTCTATCCAGGGACCCCATACATATTCAAATTTTGTAGATGCTTTTCGCTTGCAATAAACGCCTTTTTCCAACCTAATTATGTTGTTCATTTTTTTTTTATACATCTCAATGTCTGGAACATCTGGCCGTAACCAATACATAGCTATCAATTTCCTGGCTTGGTAGAGAATTCTACTTACTCCTAATATAGTACCCTCTGTAACGTTATCATCCTCTACGTTTCCTAATAGGCAAACAATGGGAGTAGCTGGCAATTCCATTCTGAATACTCGGGAGATAAGATTTAGCACATCTTTCCAAAATTGCCCTAGCTTCTGGCATTCCCACATCATGTGCATTATGTGTGCTCCCTCCATTCCACATCTGGGGCAGTTGTCATTCCCCCGAAGACCTAGGAATAATTGTGACAGCCTATGGGCTTCACAGAGAGCTAACTGAGGAACCTTCTCCATTATGCCTGACCACGCTTCATCTTCGATTGGGCCTATATCTTCTTCCCATTTTTCGCGGATGGTGAAGGGTTGTTGTTTTTGGTATTCCCCCAATAATGTGGTGTATGTCCTTGAAATGTAACCCTTGGTGCTATCCGCCATAATTAGGTCATCTATGATCTCATGCGTAGTGAAGCATATGTCTATTCCTCTAGTTTGCGCCTCTAGGGCGTGCCTGAGCTGTAGATACTGATAGAAGAGATCATGTGTTAGGTTGAACTCCTCACATAGTTGCTCAAAAGTCTTAAGCACCCCTCCTTCAAATAGCTGCGATAAGGTTTGAATACCTTTACTCTCCCATCTCTGGAAGCCCTCTAACTGCATTACCTCCCCCAGTTTCGGATTACGCCACAGTGGAGTAAGAGATGTGTGACCCTCTAATTTGAGGACCATCCTCAAAGTCGTAGTTATTAATGCGGCGCACGGTCAGACTATGCACCGAAACGCTCATTTTTTTGCAGAAATTTATTTTGTGTCGGGCAAAGTGCAGCAAACACTTTATAAATACATGTACAAGCAGTTTGCATGTTCTTTCTAGTGCAAAGTCAGACACGAAACTGGACCATACGCCAGATTTAACATTCAATGTCTGTCCCACGCCCTATGTTAAAGATGCACCACAAAAAAAGTTGGTGAACCCTGACCAGTGTGGGGAAGTGACAGATACATGATTTCTGGTGCACGATCTTAATGAATCTGTCGCAGCACCCAGCATTATACACGGGCAGAGAACTGTTAGTGAAGTTTCTGACAATCTTAGTGAATGTGCCCCACTGTTACACAGTTATCATATCACCATCCTATGCTGTCATCTATACAGGAGCCCTTACTTCAGTGATATCAAAATCACTGTAGATATAATAACAGTCCTTCCCCAGTAGTGAATTATAATATACACTCACCGGCCACTTTATTAGGTACACCTGTCCAACTGCTCGTTAACACTTACTTTCTAATCAGGCAATCACATGGCGGCAACTCAGTGCATTTAGGCATGTAGACATGGTCAAGACAATCTCCTGCAGTTCAAACCGAGCATCAGTATGGGGAAGAAAGGTGATTTGAGTGCCTTTGAACGTGGCATGGTTGTTGGTGCCAGAAGGGCTGGTCTGAGTATTTCAGAAACTGCTGATCTACTGGGATTTTCACGCACAACCATCTCTAGGGTTTACAGAGAATGGTCCGAAAAAGAAAAAACATCCAGTGAGCGGCAGTTCTGTGGGCAGAAATGCCTTGTTGATGCCAGAGGTCAGAGGAGAATGGGCAGACTGGTTCGAGCTGATAGAAAGGCAACAGTGACTCAAATCGCCACCCGTTACAACCAAGGTAGGCAGAAGAGCATCTCTGAACGCACAGTACGTCGAACTTTGAGGCAGATGGGCTACAGCAGCAGAAGACCACACCGGGTGCCACTCCTTTCAGCTAAGAACAGGAAACTGAGGCTACAATTTGCACAAGCTCATCGAAATTGGACAGTAGAAGATTGGAAAAACGTTGCCTGGTCTGATGAGTCTCGATTTCTGCTGCGACATTCGGATGGTAGGGTCAGAATTTGGCGTCAACAACATGAAAGCATGGATCCATCCTGCCTTGTATCAACGGTTCAGGCTGGTGGTGGTGGTGTCATGGTGTGGGGAATATTTTCTTGGCACTCTTTGGGCCCCTTGGTACCAATTGAGCATCGTTGCAACGCCACAGCCTACCTGAGTATTGTTGCTGACCATGTCCATCCCTTTATGACCACAATGTACCCAACATCTGATGGCTACTTTCAGCAGGATAATGCGCCATGTCATAAAGCTGGAATCATCTCAGACTGGTTTCTTGAACATGACAATGAGGTCACTGTACTCAAATGGCCTCCACAGTCACCAGATCTCAATCCAATAGAGCATCTTTGGGATGTGGTGGAACGGGAGATTCGCATCATGGATGTGCAGCCGACAAATCTGCGGCAACTGTGTGATGCCATCATGTCAATATGGACCAAAATCTCTGAGGAATGCTTCCAGCACCTTGTTGTATCTATGCCACGAAGAATTGAGGCAGTTCTGAAGGCAAAAGGGGGTCCAACCCGTTACTAGCATGGTGTACCTAATAAAGTGGCCAGTGAGTGTAGGTGGTAGCCTGCTGTCCAAGCCTTCTAGGGGGCTCATGGCCACCCAAACCACCCCCCACATTTTCTACTTTACTCATGAAATTCTCATACAACTGTTCCTGTTCTCAATACACGTGTACACAACAACCATTTCAGGACCTTTGAAGGTCCAACAAAGGACCTAAAATGGCAGATTGAAAGCAGACAGAAGGGGCACATCCTCCATTCCCTAAAAAGCTGATTCTGCTACCATATGTAGGAAGGGCTTCCAGACTTGTAGGGGATATAATATTCATACAGCACAGGGCCCATGGTGGTCTTATACTGCCCCCTATCCTCCCTCACACACCTCTGCATTTCTACAGTAATCCAGAAAAGGATGTTTTAGACCAATTGCCATTTATTTCCTCTCTACTATGCTGTCACTTTTGTTTATTGATAGAAATAATACTGCTTTTGTTATTTTGTCATGTTCCTCCATCCTTTGGCATTGAGCCTCTTATAAATATTAGTTAACATTACAAAAATTGGATTCACTAAGTTCAAATTATTCTGGACCCTGCGGCAGGCTTAAGTACATGGAGTCATTTTTGGTCAATTCCACCAATTTGTCTTAATAAATCTCTTTAAGAAATGTACTCATTGCAAATGGAATGGGATGATATCTATAACTAATGGCTCAAGTGTCAGAACAAGCCCCGAGGTGCCCGCTAGGGAATCTAGTTAGAGGAACCAGCCGCAGAGTCACATGTAGCACATGGAGCTCACACTGCAAATCCACAATATTACATTGTATGGGGGGGGGGGGGGGGGGTCAGGGGAACAGGAACACCTGAAATAAAGTCACTTTCTTGTTGTGTTCTCCTATTTGTACGCTGTTACATTGCAGTCTGTCAGTGATCACTGCATTGTGCTTTATTGTACATGACGCTCAATACACAACATGAAGCCCCTTAACTGCAGCATATGTTACCCCCTGGGGGATTTATTGATGGTTCACATGCTATAATGTGCATGAAGCTAAAGAAAAAGTGAGAGTAATGTGTAGCGTCAGCTCCCTGCAGACTGCTGATACAGTGCACAGGTGTAGGTGTCCCTGCAGACAAGTGATTCACCTGCTGATACACTGCACAGAGTTGGCCACTAGAAGGAAAGCGGGAGTTCTGTGCCGGTCGGCGGTGGAGCAGAAGCACGGTGGCGCCAGCGGTTGGGAGCATGGTGCCAGACGCACGGTGCCACCCCCTCGTCTAGCAGGAGGCGTGCCACCTGAGGAGAGATGCTCAACTCGCCTCATGGCAGGTGCGCCCCTGGATACAGTGCACAAGTATAGGTGTCCCTGTAGACAAGTGAATCACCTGCTGATACAGTGCACAGGTATAAACATCCCTGTAAACAAGTAATTCACCTGCTGCTACCGTACACGTATAGGCGTTCCTACAGACAAGTGAATCATCTGCTGTTACAGTGCACAAGTATAGGCATCCCTACAGACAAGTGAATCACCTGCTGATATAGTGCACAGGTATAGGCGTTCTTACAGACAAGTGATTCACTTGCTGATACAGTGCACAGCTATAAACATCCCTGCAGACCAGAGATTGACCTGGTGATACAGTGCACAGGTATAGATGTCCCTACAGACCACTGAGTCACCTGCAAATACAGTGCACAGGTATAGGTGTTCTTACAGATTCACCTGTGATTCACCTGATGTTACACTGCACTTGTATAGTTGTCCCTGTAGCCAAGTGATTTACCTGCTGATACAGTACACATATAGGTGTTGCTACAGACAAGTGAATCACCTGCTGATACAGTGCATTATGTATAGGCGTCCCATACAGTGCACAGGTATAAACGTCCCTGTAAACGAGTAATTCACCTGCTGCTACCGTACACGTATAGGCGTTCCTACAGACAAGTGAATCATCTGCTGTTACAGTGCACTAGTACAGTCATCCCTACAGACAAGTGATTCACCTGCTGGTACACTGTACAGGTATAGGCGTCCCTGCAGACAAGTGAATCACCTGCTGGTACACTGTACAGGTATAGGCGTCCCTTTAGACAAATGAATCACCTGCTGGTACACTGTACAGGTATAGGCGTCCCTGCAGAAAAGTGATTCACCTGCTGATACAATACACAGCCACACATGTAGCCGCAGACAAACTTAGTGCTTAGTGTTCACGCCATGAGTTTTCAAACACCATTGAGAAGAAGAGATTTGCCCGATTACATTTCTTTCAACATTGGGTTAGCAATGTTAAAGTGTAACCGTCATTCTGAGCCAAAAAAAAACTAAACTACACAATTCTGCTCCAGGTGTCACTGGGAATCATTCCTCAAAGTATTTTTCCTCTCAGTCCTCATTTAGTACCTTTTTTGGCCCATAGCAACCATGGTTTCCAGCTCTCAAAAAACTTACAATCAGCAAGATGGAGGGGCGGAGCCTGCCTCCTGTCACCTCATCACAATCGCCTGCTGCTGACTAGAGATGAGCGAACATACTCGTCCGAGCTTGATGCTCGTTCGAGCATTAGCGTACTCGAAACTGCTCGTTGCTCGAGTATTTCGCCAGCTCGAGAAAATGGCAGCTCCCGCCGTTGTGATTTTTGGCGGCCAGAAACAGAGCCAATCGCAAGCCAGATGACTCTGCACTCCACCCAGCATGACGTGGTACCCTTACACGTCGATAGCAGTGGTTGGCTGGCCTGATCAGGTGACCCTGGAATAGACTAGCCCCTGCCCGCGCTGCTCGAATCATTCTCTGTCTGGATGCCACTAGGGAGAGAGCTGCTGCTGGTCAGGGAAAGCGTTAGGGCAGGGATCCCCAAACTACGGCCCGCGGGCCACATGCGGCCCGCGGACCATTTCGATCCGGCCCCCGACACTTGGCGCGCCTCACGGCCTGCAACAGTCGGGCAGGAGCCTCCGTCCGTCCGAACAGAAAGCTCCTGCCCGTCACTGTATAGTGCACTATTACTGGAGCAATGTGGCCGGAATACAATCCCGGCGCACATCGCTCCATGAACTAGGCTGCGCGGCCGCGCACCGCTTCCTGCCCGGACGCGGCAAGAAGATAGAAGACGCGCCGCGGGAGACTTAGGTGAGTATAGGCTTTTTATTTTTTTATTAAAAAGGGCAGTAAAAAGATTGTGGCGACTGGGGGCCAATAGTTAGTTATGAGGGGCAGAATAAGAAATAATTAATTATAAGGGGCAGCTTAGGAAATAATTAATTATGAGGGGCAGTATAGGAATAATTAATTATGAGGGGCAGCATAGGAAATAATTAATGGTGGGGGCAGCAAAGGAAATAATTAACGGTGGGGGGCAGCACAGGAAATAATTTATGGTGCGAGTATAGGAAATAATTAATTATGAGGGGCAGTTTAGTAATTTATGGGGGGAGGGATATTCAATAATTAATGGAGAGAGGTCCCAGTATATTAATTAATTAATTGGGCCAATATATAAAATAGTTCACAAGGGGGTGCAGTACCAGTATATTAAATAATTAATTGAGGGGGGTGCCAGTGTATTATGGATGCGGTCACATGTACCGTATGGGCTTGCTGGCACTAGTAGTGCAGCTAGTACCATATTGTGAGGAATTTGCTGTGAGACTTGCGACCGTTGTGTTTAGCGCTTAGTGACGCACATATCCAGACATGCACGCTGATCACGTAATGGACCGGTAAGTAATATGCCCCATCATGTTTATATCTCGTCTGTCAAGTTGTTGTTGCTAAAAGTGGTTTTTTGAGAGGACAAGAGTCGCCTCTAAGGTCCCTGAGAATGGCGGCTCCATCAATCAGAATCCTTTTAATTTTGTCCGCAATACACACTTCTCATTACAGGAATGAGTGCTAATAATAGTGAGAGAAGGACAGAGGTAGGAGAAGATGGATGCATGCTGCTACGTTATCATCTGAGAATAGGGACTAAAATGCAAATTTTGCATTCCTTATTGCAGTGTTATGCTCACAATAAAGCCTCTTGTAGAACTTTCTTTCTTTATACTATTAGTAGCTTCCGTTACATAAATCGCATCTTCCGGGATTAGATTTGCTTAACAGATACAATCATTAACAGTTATTATCAGTTAATTATAGTCTAATAAAAAGATATAGCCCATATAAAAATGGCCATTTATGGCCTTGTAGTCTGTTGTAGCACCTTAACCTACTCTACTGCTGTAACATACAGGTAGTACCTTGAAATAAGAAGCATTTTCTCCTGCTTTATGTTGTTTTTATCTTTATTTGTGCATGTTCTTGGGTGAGTTTTACTGAGGGTCAGAAAACTAAAATATATAAATTTAATCGTAAAATAGACTAATACTAATGTCACTGTAGAGATCAATTTTATAAAATACTGTCACATTAATTGTCACAAAAATGCACAATCTAACTACATGTCTAGAAACTATCCCCAAAATCCTCAATGATCTCCTAACTAAGTTTTTCTATGATAGATGCGGCTGCCTAAAAAGCTAGTTTACATTGTTATTCCTCCGGTTGTGGGCATATTTGTCAGCACTGTACTACTACTACTCATATCCTACATAATATTTGCACAGCATAGTTCTAACTATTTTTGCAATGTATGGGGAATCACAGTACAGGCATGTCCCCAGGTAACATACAAGGACCCTTTAGGTTCTCTTATGTTTGCTCCTTAAGTTGATTTGTTGTATGTACGTCAGAACAGGTATATTTAATAACTGTAAAGCTCAAAGACAAAAAAAAAAATTGTCCCACAACAACTGGATTTTTCCAAATTCGTGCTTGTCATGGAACAAGGATTATCAAAAACTCATTACAGACACAGACACCGTACACGTGATCATGCAGTCTGAGACTAAGTACCATCCAAGAGGTCACTGGGCAGAGTGGGTCCGCTGTAACTAGGGATTGTCCTTTAAATCGGGTGTCCTTAAGAGTCACGGGCCGCTGTGAAACATTTCCTATCCTGCAATATTTAGGCATAGCACAGTACTACTACTACTACTAACTACTACTCTCCAATCCTACCTATGTTTCCAAAGCCTGTACTACTATTACTATTCACATATATGGGCAAAGCACAGTACTACTACTACTTGCATATATGAGGAAAGCACAATTATCCTAATCCTTCATATACATTCCTATAATAACACATTTGGGGCCTAATAGCACTACCCCTATGCTAAATATATGGGCACGTACTATTTCTCCTAATCCTACAATCTTTGGTCACATATGCGTGACCAAATAGGATCACTCCACCTACAAATTTAAATCTAGAATGAAAATGGAAGAACCCTCTGAGATATTTTTATAACCAAGAACCAAGTGTCTGATATATACTTAACAATACAACAAGGCTGAAAGACATAACCTGGTGGCTTTGGCTAGATGGAAGAGGTAGGGATGTGTGGCTACAGCATTTCTAACTGGTGGACTGCTAAACGTACCCCCACTTCAACTTATGGCAGATACAAAGCACTTTCATTACCCTGAAAACATATTACCACTTCTCATTTTAAGCCTTAAAACCGTAGGCTCGTGTTGAGTGCTGGAAAACCGATCACAGCTTTGATTATATTAATTCAATAATTTTCTCAAACATAAATATAAAACGTAGGAGTCCACTTTAATATCGAAAACCTCATCCGAAGGTACAAAACCGGCTTGTGACTGCCCTATGCTTATCTGGACTCCAGATGCAAGTCGTGCAGACGGGCAAGGCAAACCAATCTTCGATCTCATTTTTTTCTTTCCGCCAGCTGTGACATCCAAACTACAAAACAGAATTCATTAAACAACAAACAGCCTTAACCGGGAGGAGTGTAGGGACTGCTTCTGTGTGCCACAGTCAAGAGAGAAGGAGGAGGAAACTCGTCTCCTTAATACAAAAACAGGAAAGGGGAAGGAGGGAATGCAACAGTAAACCTCCTCCCCTAAAGTGCAACACAGGTTATGAACCCCTTTGACTACCAGCATCCTCCACAATTCCAGGTGCAATACCCTCCGTACCACAGAGTCGGAGTACACTGCATGTAATGTTGTGCTAAATAGATACAGTTCGACCACTATTTGATTACTGTAATAATGGTAATGTATACACAATGTATGAGTGGGCTAGGCTCTATAGAGTCCCATTATAAAGGCATCGGAAGTCAGCTCCCCCTCCAGCCCTGAAATGACTTGTTCTTATAGCTTCACTGCTATGACTTTGGAGGTGCTTTTTTATCTAGTTAAATGGTGAGGGTCTAATCAAACACAAAGTATTCTAGAAAGGACATTTCATACCTAACTTAGGGGGTGTCTGGTAGTTTAGTGGGTACAGCTTGCTACACAGTCCCTTTAAAGCAATAATGATTGACAATATACATGTTGATCCATTTTACCTGCTGTACATACACAGAAGCTACTGCAAGAGATCATTTTTTGAGGACATACAAGATTACAATCATTTTCCATTATTACACATGACGATGTAAAATCCTTCAACCCCGTCATCGCCCTGTTGTAACAAACAAGCAATAAAACTCTTTATTTCTTCTTCTTTCTCAATACTCTCAATCAGCTCATTCATCCAGCTATACTTCACTACGCTCCATATGGGCATCAAAAGTTATCACAATTACTAATTTTTTCCAAATGTACCCTGGGAAGTCATTACTACTCTCGCATTTAATCAGATATACTGGGAATTGTGCTTTCTGCTATCTTGCTGCTTTATCATTAGTTGTGAATAAAATAGGCACAATGAAACTAAGAACATTCAATCCGCATTCCTGACTTTAATCCACTAAATGGACAATCTGTATTACTGCGCCTGCAGTTACAGATACCTAGAGTGGCTAAAATAGAAGAATAAAAACTGCGTGTCCTCTTATTTATTATATGAGTGGTCCAGGTCCAAAAATAAGAGATGGATTTTGGGGTCTACAAGCAAAAACTGTAGTCACTTAAGAAACCTGTCCATCTCTTCTGAAGAAACAATAAGGTTATTCTCCAATATTTAACAAATATGTGAATCGATAACATCCTTCAATTAACTATTCTAATACACCACATTTACATGTCAGTATTTTAAGCCCTGAAACAGGCGGGTGGCCCTATATATGAAGAATAAAACAGGTCTGCCCTAGGTTCCACTATTAGTTGTGCCTCAAATGGACTGTGCAAAGTACTGTCCGTACTAACGCATATCCTAATTAACTCCGGAGCAGGGCAAGCGCAGATCCCAGCCCGTCTTTCTAATGTATTATTGAAACAAACCTTCCAACACAGATACTGCTCATCAAGAGATACACCAGGTAATGCATTTAAGGATTGAAAAAAAACTAAAATAGGATCATTAAGCGATAAAAATCTAGTGATACATGAATATCCCGATATAAGAGAATTTATTTTCCATCATAGATAGCAGTTATTAACTCCCTTCCTGCTCTGTCAGAGGATATATCCTTCGCTGAGACACAGTGCTTCGCGTCAGCAGCGATATTCACCCCTCGGTGCTGATGCCAGGCTCAGCCTCGATCAGAGCCGAACCGGCATCGTGATACACAGATGCCGGCTGTAACTACCAGCCGACATCCCCCATGTAAAACCCGCGGTCGGGACGCGACGTTGCTAATAAAGCCCTGGGGTCCTGAATTAAAAACGTTAGGCACTGCCTGAAAAGATGGCGTCTTGTTACTCACCTTAAGGCATGTAGCCTATTGCATGTTCATAGGCTGGCACTGATAATACCCTGCAATACATCAGTATTCATAGTATTATCATGAACAAGCAATCAAGTAGAAAAAAATGTCTTTCAATAAAAATAAGCAATCAAATCACTAAAATGTTCCATAATCCCTAATAAGGTATAAATAGAACCTACAACCAAAAACAGTCTAACTCATAACACAAACCTCACAATAGATATACCACGCATCCGTAACAACCCGTAGAATTACAGTCATAATTATTGAACCCGGACGATAACACCGCTAAAAAACGCCAAAAATTAATGATTTTTACCTATTGAATCCCACAAAAAATGCAGTACAAAGTGAACAAAAACCTTTGTAAACTTCAAAATGATACTGGTTTTGCAAACCCCACAGGTCATGCAAAAAACGAGGCTCCAACCAGCGCCACAAAAGTAAAAATGTTCTGCCACTTGGAGCGTTGATGCCCAAATGGAGCGCTTTTTTCCCCCACATTAGTGTTTATTTGGCAACTTTGTAACACATAAGAAAAAAAACTTCATGTCTGGTATCTCCGTAATCGTTCGACCCATCGCACAAGATAACAGGATTATTTAACTATAGGGTGACACCAAAAAAAGTAAAAAATTCAGTACAGAATTGATGCGTTTCTTTCATGCCCTCAAAAAAAGTTTCAAATTTTCAACAATAGGGGATACAACCCCCAATGGTAACACTGGAAAAAGCTCTCATCCCCAAAGAAAATGCCATCAAATGACTCCCAATACGACGCTAAAATTTTTATATCCTAACCAAAGGGGGCCTGAGGAAACTAAAATCCTGGCAGCTGCAGGCGCTCCCTACCCACCTCTGCCTCCTCGCTGTGCGCCCTAAACAAGTAACGGCTACACGTGGGGGTTTCTCTGCACTGCGTGAGAAATTATAGAACAAACTGTAAGGTGGGTTTTCTCTTTTTAATTTTTTGAAATTGTATAAAATTTTCGGCTAAATGAATGTATAACCAACAAAATTGACCATTCTAAATTTCACCTCCATTTTGATTCAATTACTATGAAGATCTCAAGGGGTTAACAAGGGGTTAACAAAGCCTATTTCCCCCCCCTGATAGTTTGGAGGGGGGGCAGATCTGAAAATGGGTTAATATATGGGGTTTTTTGATGTTAAATATGTAAGTTCATTCAACAAAAACTGTATTTCTATTCCCCCAAAATAGTCCATTCTGAAAATACGGAAAATCGCTATTTGTTAAGGCCGCGTGACGTCAAAATAAATTATCCAGACATTATTTCAAAATGATGAAAATGTAAAAGTAGACATATGGAAATTTAGCAACTTATATAGGTGGTAAAAATCTATCTGGCCTGAAAACGCAATGATTTAGTCTACTTTTTTTTTTTTTGTCAATAAACGCAAAACTTTATCAAGCCAACATTTACCACTAAATGAAGTACACATGGGTGGGGAGAAGAGAAAACAATCTCAGAATCGCTTGTGATAAGTACCGGTCAAAGTTATAACATAAAAAGCGACATACAAATCAGAATTACAAAAATGGGGCATAGCCTTAAACGATAAACTTGGCCTTCGTCCTTAATGGGTTAAACACATGACCATTACCAATGACACCAAACCCTCATAATGCTGTTAACTGAATAGTAGAGTGGACATCTAGTGGACAAATAGAGGAAATAGGAAACAATAAAAAAGGTCCAAGACCCTGAGCTTAACTTCATTTCATCGTAATCATGAGTCATCCCTATTTTTTTTGTATCTGCCCCCCACCTATAAATCTGATGATCATCCTGAGAATCTCCATAAAACATTTCTGAAACGCCTATCTGCCCCTGAATGTGATTGCTTAAATTATTTGCAGTACTTAAATATACTGAGTTTATTATGGACATCTGCATAGCGTTCTATATCCTCGGCTTGTAGAGTCATATATGCAGGAGTATTTATAGAGCAGAAGAACTTAGCAAGTATAAAGTGTTTTAAGCAAGATAATCAGATAGATTGTACAGTGTCCCGAATCCGGCAAATGGCATAATATGAGCATGATTTGATAGTAGATTATAATAGTGTCCCCATATCTGCAGGCAACAGATACTAGAGCCGGAGTAGCTTATCAGAATGTCCAAGTGTTCCATCTGTAGGCAGCATGTTATAAGGGCAGGAAGAGTTTGTGGCATATTGAACCTAGGTGGCACATTTATTTTCCTGTTCGGAGGAGTTTCCTAGAATGTGCATTGTCCGACGATCATGCACTGTGCCGTCATTCACTAAGATCCGTGCACCGGATAATCCTGCAATGTGTCGCTTCCCCCGCTCAGGTCCGTCGGAGTTCACCTTCTTCTTTGTAGTGCATTTAGGGGCCCCTTCCACAACTTGCTTTTTTTCACGCGCAATTTTCCTTTTCGTGCTTTTGACGATCAGAACCTAACTTGCATTGCACTCGACCCTCTGTAGTCAATGAGCTTTCTCAGACTTGATTTTTTTTTCATGCACACACACCACAGTTTTTTTTAACGTTCATTTAAATCTCACATGCTCTTCTTTTGCAAGTCATGCGGCGTGAAAAATGCATCATACAAGCTATGAGACGCAAGCACAACATGCATTGCACTCTGGACACTTTGCAAGTGCACTGCAAGTGCCTGCGTTTTCACGGCATCAATTGTCCATAGAAAGATACGAGCTCAGTCCTGAGCCTTTTCATTCATGTCGTTAATCTGCGCGTGAAAAAACGCTTGAAATTGCATTGAAAAACGGCATGAAAAACTGATACACTGAACAAACTCTGACGAAAACTGATTGACTCTGAGAAATGTCAGTCTTCACTGACCAAACCCTGATCGCACCCGATCAACTCTGACGTGATCTGCACCGCAATGTGTGGGGGGGAGGGGGGTCTAAGTGCTTGATATTGCAACACAATTTTGAAGTTAAATCCTGAACTCAGTCCGAATCATTGGATCGCTGAAAGCACGCCCCGATTTCCTGTCGCATGAAAGCCCGGTCCGCTGCGCCAAAAGCTTTTTGTTGTGGACACAATCCCCTTTAATACCCTGTCACAGCAGTGCAAAACCCCCGAAAAGTCGGAGTCAGTCGAAAGTGCGGCCCCTTTGTGGACCTTAGTAATAAAGGCCCATAATATCCTATCTCATGCAAAGATAATAGAAGCCGGAGAAGCAAGCAGAATCTACATAGGGGCGCAGATTGTATCACTTTTCTCCACTTAAGTGGGTAATAATAATTACAGATTATGCAGCGCTGCACCTAGCTTGCCAAATCGGTCCCTGTCCCCATGGGGCTCACAATTAAACAACCTACCAGTATGTTTTGGAGTGTTGTGAGGAAGTGGAGACCCAGAGGAAACCGATGGCAAACACGGAAGAACATACAAACTCTTTGCAGTGTTGAGTCTTGGACTTGAACCCAGAATCCCCAGTCCGCAAGTAAGTGCTACCCCCTCAGTCCAGCCACCCGTGCTGCCCTTAGTTGGTGCTCCTTATTTCTGGCGCACTGTTTCGCCACAATTATCATAAGCTACAACCATCTGTGATGAGTTAATTCCTGCCTCTTATTCATCACTTTGGGTCACTTACATTGCTCCTCTACAAACTCCTCCTGCTTCTCCCTAAACCCGCATGAAAATGACCCACACAGTAGAGCCCAGGTGTGTTACCACCCTGGCCCCCCACCCATGACCTCCTCATCAGGGGCTTCCCCTCCTGGGGATCCCCCATTGCTGATCTTCTGCTGCCACCCCTGTATTTTCCTGGCCAGTATCCTCCTTAGACACCATGGGGTCATCCTTGCTACACAGGGACACTTCTCTGTTACTCGTCTGCAAAATCCTACAAACTTCTCTCCTGTTCCTGCTTGAGCTGAGGCTTCTGCAGATTGTTTTGTAATAGAAGCCTCATGAACTGTAAATAAAGGCTGCAGGTCCCTGTCTGCAATGGTCTGTATTGTCTGCAGCTCTTGCTGCTGGATGAGCTCTCTGCACACGAGCTCAGGGCTGCTTCTCATTTACCTCTAACCGTCGGGGTTGGAGGTTTTTGCGCCTGTTTTGGCCCCTGAAGGAAAAGTCCCAACATGATTGATATTATTAGGCGTCATTAAACACCTGGATTGATAGATAATTAGTAAAATATGGTTTATTTTTGCTGCACAGCTAAGATTGGTGGTTAGCCGGCAAAAATGTGCAACATATGAAAAGGTGCAAAAACAACAGAAAAGAACGAGGAAGATATGGCCCTAGTGTTCAACTGCAGTCCAGTAATGTTTGTAAATGAGATTCGATGAGTAAATATTAAAACTGCCTATCTGCAGTAGCATGTTATAGACGGAAGAACTGAGCAGATTATATATGCAGATTATATATAGTGTCTCCTATCCGCAGGTGCTAATGTAACTTTAGGGGACATGTATACTCCTATTTATGTCCTTCCTTTTTCTTTTTTTTTTGTGCGACTTATTGTTGACTTTTTGCATTTGCAACTTTTTAGGAGCAGCATCAGAATCAAGGATTTAGTGTCGTGTTTCGGATTTATCTTTGTAACCCAGATATTTTGTTCAACATGTGCGACTTTGGGTTCTGAAACTATCCCATTCTGCACCTAATCAGTCGCGAAACTATTTGGTTTAAAAAGTCGCACACACAATACTAAACAGCAACTCATCACATTATCACAAGAGGAACAACATAAGATCATTGCATGATTAAGTATCAGACTTCAGAAACATGAAAAGTGACAGCCGAAAAACTGGATACAATCTGCCCCATGAATGAATCTGGCACCCCCTGCCACTGCTCCGGCAGAGTGCACCAACTTTTGCTGATGCACCTTTACCATAGTGCGTGCACCACACTTCTGTCAGTCGTAGTTATTTTTTTTTTTTTTAAATCAAGCGTTTTATTGAGTATTTTTTTCATTTTTTTTTACAACACATCAACATTCCCTTTCCCGCCTTCCCCTTCCCCCACCCCAAAAAGACATATCAGTCCCACCTTCCCAACTCGTCCAGACACTTGTCATCATGGTACATTAACCTGCACAAATTGTTTTTTTTTCAAAAGGTACAGCTTATACATATGTCTTCTACAACACAACAAAAGTGGTAAAATAGTTCGCATTAGACAACGATTTTCATTTCTCAGAAACAGTCACGGATTGCGTTGTAGGTGCGTTGATTGTAGACCAGAGTGTCTATTCCAGGACCCCATACTATTCAAATTTTGTAGATGCTTTTTCGCTTGCAATAAAAGTCGTTTTTTCCAACCTATTATGTTGTTCATTTTTTTTTTATACATCTCAATTCTGGAACATCGGCCCGTAACCAATACATAGCTATCAATTTTCTGGCTTGGTATGAGCATTCTACTTTACTCTAATATATTACCCTCTGTAACGTTATCATCCTCTACGTTTCCTATGGCAAACAATGGATACTTGGCATTCCATTCTGAATACTCGGGAGATAAGATTTAGCACATCTTTCCAAATTGCCCTAGCTTCTGGCCTCCCACATCATGTGCATTATGTGTGCTCCCTCCATTCCACATCTGGGCAGTTGTCATTCCCCTTCCCCCCGAGACCTACTTGAGGCACCACTCCGGGGTGCGATATACCCTATACCTATGTAGTAGGAATAATTGTGACAGCCTATGGGCTTTCACAGAGAGCTAACTGAGAACCTTCCTCCATTATGGCCTGACCACCGCTTCATCTTCGATTGGGCCTATATCTTCTTCCCATTTTTTTCGGCGGATGGTGAAGGGTTTGGTTGTTTTTTTGGTATTCCTCCCATAATGTGGTTGTATGTCCTTGAAATTCCCTTGGTGGCTATCCGCCATAATTAGGTCATCTATGATCTCACTCACGCGTAGTGAACATATCTCTATTCCTCTAGTTGCGCCTCTAGGGCGTGCCTGAGCTGAATACTATAGAAGAGATCATGTTTAGGTTGAACTCCCTCCATGTTTGCTCAAAAGTCTTAAGCACCCCTCCTTCAAATAGCTGCGATAAGGTTTTGAATACCTTTACTCTCCATCTCTGGAGCCCTAACTGGCATTACCTCCCCCGTTTCGGATTACGGCCACAGTGTAGTTAAGAGATGGTGACCCTCTAATTTTGAGGACCATCCTCAAAGTCGTAGTTCTTAATGCGGCGGCACGGTCAACTATGCATCCGAAACGCTCATCTTTTTTTGCAGAAATTTAGTTTGGTGTCGGGCAAAGTGGCAGCAAACACTTTATAAATACATGTAAAGCAGTTTGCATGTTCTTTCTATTCTAGTGCAAAGTCAGACACGAAACATTGACCATACCGCCAGATTTAACATTCAATGTCTGTCCCACGCCCTATGTTAAAGATGCCCACAAAAATTGTTGAACCCTGAACCAGTGTGGGGACGTTACAGCTCCATGATTTCTGGTGCACGATCTCATGAATCTGTCGCAGCACCCAGCATTATACACGGGCATAGAACTGTTTAGTGAAGTTTCTGACAATCTAGTTGAATTTGCCCACGTTACACAGTTATCATATCACCATCCTATGCTGTCATCTTACAGGAGCACCTTACTTCAAGTGATATCTAAAATCACTGTAGATCTCATAACAGTCTTCCCAGTATTGAATTATAATATACACTCAACCCGTCCACTTTATTAGGTACACCTGTCCCAACTGCTCGTAAACTTACTTTCTAATCACCCACTCACATGCGGCAACTCAATGCATTTAGGCATGTAGACATGGTCAAGACAATCTCTCTGCAGGTCAACCGAGCATTCAGTATGGGGTAGAAAGGTGATTTTGAGTGCCTTTGACGTGGCATGGTTGTTGGTGCCAGAATGGCGGTCTGAAGTATTTCAGAAACTGATGATCTACTGGGTATTTTCAACGCACACCATCTCTAGGGTTTACAGAGAATGGCCCGAAAAAGAAAAAAACAATCCAGTGAGCGGCGTTCGTGGGCGGAAATTCCTTGTTTTGATGCCAGATCAAGGAGAATGGGCAGACTGGTTCGAGCTGAATAGAAAGGCAAACAGTGACTCAAACGCCACCCGTTACAACCAAGGTAGCAAAGAGCATCTCTGAACCCACTACGTCGAACTTTGAGGCAGATGGGCTAACAGCATCATAAGACCACACCCCGGGTGCCACTCCTTTCAGCTAAGAACAGGAAACTGAGGCTAACAATTTGCACAGCGAATTGGACCGTATAAGATTGGAAAAACGTTGCCCTGGTCTGATGAGTCTCGATTTCCTGCCTGCGACATTCGGATGGTAGGGTCAGAATTTTGGCGTCAACACATAAAGCAATCGATCCATCCTGCCTTGTATCAAAACGTTCGGCTGGTGGTGGTGGTGTATGGTGGTGGGGAATATTGTTCCTTGGGGCACTAACTTGGGCCCCTTGGTAACCAATTTGAGCATCGTTGCAACGCCACAGCCTACTAGTATTGTTTTGCTGACCATGTCCATCCCTTTATGACGCACAATTACCCAACATCTGTGGCTCTTTCAGCAGGCTATGCGCCATGTCTAAATCTGGAATCATCTTTCAGACTGGTTTTTCCTTGAACATGACAATGAGGTCCACTGTACTCACAATGGCCCTCCACAGTCACCACTCTCATCCAATAGAGCATCGTTGGATGTGGTGGCACGGGAGATTCGCATCATGGATGTGGCAGACCGACAATCGGCGGCAACTAGTGGAATGCCATCATGTCATCTGGACCAAAATCTCTGGATGAATGCTTCCATCAACCTTGTTGAATCTATGCCACGAGAATTGAGGCAGTCTGAAGACAAAGGGGGTCCAACCCGTTACTAGGCAGGGTGTACCTAATAAAGTGGCCATTGGAGTGTAGGTGGTAGCCTGCTGTCCAAGCCCCTTCTAGGGGGCTCATGGCCCCCAAACCACCCCCCACATTTTTCTACTTTTCTACTCATGAAATTCTCATACAACTGTTCCTGTTTCAATGTTTCTCATACAACGTGTACACAAACACCATTTTCGACCTTTGGAAGGTCCAACAAAGGTACTAAATGGGCAGATTTGAACGCAGACGACGGGGCAACCGTCCTCCATTATCCCTAACAAGCTGATTCTGCTACCATATGTCGGAAGTGGCTTCGACTTGTAGGGGATATAATATTCATACAGCACAGGGCCCATGGTGGTCGATAATACTGCCCCCTATCCTCCCTCACACACCCTGCTTTCTACAGTAAAATCCAGAAAATGATGTTTTTAGACCAATTGGCCATTTAATTTCCTCTCACAGGGCTGTCACTTTTGTTTATGAAGAAATAATACTGGCTTTTGTTATTTTGTAATGTTCCTCCATCCTTTGGCATTGAGCCTCTTATAAATATTAGTTAACATTACAAAAAATGGTGTTCACTAAGTTCAAATTATTTTGTGACCTCCTCCTGCGCAGGTTAAGTACATGGAGTCATTTTTTTGGGTTCAATTCCACCAATTTGTCTTAATAAACTCTTTAGAATGTACTCATTGCAAATGGAATGGGTTGATATCTATAACTATGGCTCAAGTGTCCAGAACACAAGCCCCGAGGGGTGCCCCGCTAGGGAATTCTAGTTCAGCGGAACCACCGCAGAGTCACATGTAAGCACATGGAGCTCACACTGCAAATCCACAATATTACATTGTATGGGGGGGGGGGGGGGGGTGTCAGGGGAACAGGAACCCCTGATAAAGTCCACATTTCCGTGTGTTGTGTTCTCCTATTTGGTTACGCTGTTACATTGCAGTCCTGTCAGTGATCAACTGCATTGGTGCTTTATTGGTAACATGACGCTCATACACAACCTTAAGCCCCTAACTGCAGCCATTGTTACCCCCTGGGGGATTTATTGATGGTTCACATGCTATAATGGACATGAAGCTAAGAAAAAGTGAGAGTTAATGTGTAGCGTCAGCCCCTGCAGACTGCCCTTGATCAGTGCACCACGTGTAGGTGTCCCTGCAGACAAGTGATTCACCTGCTGTACACTGCACAGAGTTGGCCACTAGAAGGAAAAGCGGGATTCTGTGCGGTCGCGTGTAGCAGAACACGGTGGCGCCAGCGGTTGGGAGCATGGTGCCAGACGCACGTGCCACCCCACCCTCGTCTAGCAGGAGCTGCCACTGAGGAGAGATGCTCAACTCGCCTCATGGCAGGTGCGCCCTGGATACGGGCACAAGTATAGGTGTTTCCCTGTAGACAAGTGATCACATCTGATATAGTGCACAGGTATAAACAGCCCTGTAAACAAGTAATTCACCTGTGCTACCGTAACACGTATAGGCGTCCTACAGACAATGACTCACTCTGCTGTTACAGACAGTGAAAGTATAGGCATCCCTACAGACAAGTGAATCACCTGCTATAAGTGCCAGGTTATCGGCGTTCTTACAGACAGTGATTCACTTTCTGATACAGTGCACAGCATAAACTCCCTGCAGACCAGCGATTTGACCTGGTGATACAGTGCACAGTTATCGATGTCCCTACAGACCACTGAGTCACCCTCAAATCAGTGGCACATTATAGTGTCCCTTCAGAGTCACCGTGATTCACCTATGTACACTGCACTTGTATAGTTGTCCCTTGTATAGCCAAGTGATTTACCTGCTTGATACCGTACACATATAGGTGTTCTTAACAGACAAGTGAATCACCCTGCTGATACAGTGCATTATGTATAGGGCGCCCTACCGTGCACAGTTATAAACGTCCCTGTAAACGGTAATTCACCTGCTGCTACCACCGTACACGTATAGTGTTCCTCAGACAAGTGAATATCTGCTTTTACAGTGCACTAGTGACAGTCCTCCCTACAGACAGTGATTCACCTGCTGTACACTGGACAGGTAAGCGTCCCTGCAGACAAGTGAATCACCTGCTGGTACACTGTACAGGTAAAGCTGTTCCTACAGACAAGTGAATCCTCTGCTGTTACAGGCACAAGTATGGCATCCCTACAGACAGTGCCTTCACCTGCTGGTACACGTACAGTTATAGGGGGGCGTCCCTTTAGACAATGAATCATCCTGCTGGTACACTGTCAGTCTAAGGCGTCCCTGCAGAAGGGATTCACCTGCTGATACAATACACAGCACACATGTAGCCCCGCAGACAAACTTAGTGCTTTAGTGTTCACGCCATGATTTTTTTCAAACACCATTGAGAAGAAGATATTTGCCCGATTACATTTCTTTCAACTGGGTTAGCAATGTTAAGTGTAACCGTATTCTGAGCCAAAAAACTAACTCACAATTCTGTCCAGGTGTCACTGGAATCATTCCTATTCTCAAAGTATTTTTTCCTCTTTTTTCCTTCCTCCTCTCATTCCTCATTTAGTCCTTTTTTGGCCCATAGCAACCATGGTTTTCCAGTCCGCAAAAACTTACAATCAGCAAGATGGAGGGCGGAGCCTCTGCCTCCTGTCCACCTCATCACAGCCTGCTGCTGACTAGAGATGAGCTAACATACTCGTCCGAGGCTGATGCTCATTCGAGCATTAGCGTCCGCAACTGCTCGTGCTCGGTATTTCCGCCAGCTCGAGAAATGGCATCTCCCCGCCGTTGTGATTTTTTGGCGGCCAGAACCAGAGCCAATCACAAGCCAGTAGAACGCTGCACTCCACCCAGCATAACTTGTTACCCTTACACTTCGATAGCAGTGGTTGTCTGGCCTGACATGTGACCCTGGATAGACTAGCCCCTGCCCGCGCTGCTCGGATCAAAAAAAAAAAAAAAATTTTTTTTTTTTTCTATGTCTGTATGGGCCACTAGGGAGAGGAGCTGCTGCTGGTCAGTGGAAAGCCGTTCGGGGCTAGGCTCCCCAACTGCAGGCCCCGCGGACCGTTTCGATCCGCCCCCCGACATTGGGCGCGCCTCACGCCTGCAACAGTCGGCAGGATCCCTCCGCCCTCGAACAGGAATGCTCCTGCCTTCACGGTATAGTGCTCGCTGCGGCCGTAAACGTCCGCTCGAGCCCTATTACGGACAATTGTGGCCGGAATACAACCCCGTCGCACATCGCTCCATGAACTAGGCTGCGCGACCGCGCAATGACGTCCGCACCACAACCCCCACCCCCAATTATCACAACACGTCCGCAGCTACCGCGCTTCCCGCCCGGACGCGGCAAGAAGATAGGGACCGCCGCGGTGAGTACAAGGCTTTTTATTTTTTTATTAAAAGGGCAGTAAAAGATTTGGCACTGGGCCAATAGTTAGTTACGTAGGGGCAGAAAAGAAAATATTAATTCTAGGGGCAGCTTAGGAAATAATTAATTATGAGGGGCAATATAATGGAATATTAATTATGAGGGGCAGCAAGGATAATTAATGGTGTGGGCAGCACCTGACATAATTTATGGTGCGAGTATAGACATAATTAATATGAGGGAGCAGTTTAGTAATTAATGGGGGGAGGCCATAATTCAATAATTAATGGAGAGAGGGTCCCAGTATATTAATTATTAATTAATTGGGCCAATATATAAAATATTTCACAAGGGGGTGAAGTACCGTATAATTAAATAATTAATTGAGGGGGGTGCCAGTGTATTATGGATGCGGTCACATGTACCGGTATTTATTTTTATACTTTATCCGGCCCTCCCGTCTGAGGGACAGTGAACGGCCCCCTTGAAAAAGTTTGGGAGACCCCTGTGTTAGGGTGTTCTATTAGAACAGGTGGTTAGGCAGGAGTGATTCTACAAGAACCAACAGCCCTTCTTAGGACTACAATAACGTTATATATTCCTTTGTTTTTGGTGTTGCCTTGTGGCTGGGCTTGCTGGCACTAGTATTGCAGCTAGTACCAATATTGTAGGCATTTGCTGGAACTTGCGACCGTTTGTGTACGCTTAGTGACACACCTATCCACCTCCAACACCGAATTGGGGACAATATTAGGGGTTTGATTTGGAATTAAGGCACGACTTTCTGAGTTTTTTTTTTTTTTACGTTATTTCTTTTTTTTGACTCAAGGTAATCTGGCAAGCAGTGTGCTTTCAGTGGAGGCTAGAAAATAGCCATTAGGAGAACTCCAAAGGCTTAAATTATGCCTACAATAGCGTTATATTTTACTTTTTGTGGTTTGCTTTCTGCTGGGCTTCTGCCGACTAGTAGTTGCAGCTAGTAACCATATTGTGAGGAATTTGCTGGTATACTTGGACTGTTGTGTTAGCCTCTTCGTGACACACATATCCACCTTAAAAACCGAAGTGGACATTTATTATGGGTTTGATTTGAATTAGGCACAGTCTTTTGATCTATTTTATTTTTTACGTTTAGTTCTTTTATATATAACTGAAAGTCATCAGGCACTCAACCAAATCCAGTTGTGTGCTGTCAGTGTAGGTTTAGAAACTAGCCTATCAAAGGATAGGCCATCGTTTTGTTTAAAAAAAATAAATTTACCTTTTTAACACTTTAATTTGGAAAATGTTTTAAACCCGAGAGCTGGGTAGAAGGACGAGGCGTGGACGTGGGGGTCCAACTACTCAGGGGTCAATGACCAGTGGTCCGGGCGGTTGAGACACCCCCTGCTGATGAGGGATCAGGGGACGCCGCAGAGCTACACTCCCCCTAGGTTCACTCATGTCTCAAGTTTACTGGACTCCGTGGTAGAGCACTGTTGAGGCCAGAAAAGTGTGAAGAAGAGGTTGATGTTGTGGATTGCGGAAAATGCTTCTTCTAGCCGATTTGTTCCCCCATTTCAGTCTTCCACGCAGTCCACCCATGTCACCCGAAATCAGCACTCCTCCACTTCCTCCACCTCAGAGCCTCCTTCCCCCCAGTTCTGCCCCCTCACCAGCAAATTTTGGCATTTTGGAACCGGCATACTCTGAGGAACGTTTTCTCTAGACCCCTTCCCACATCACAACCAACTTGTCCGGTTGCTGCAGAGCTATTTTTCCGATGCCCAGGTTTTCCATTCCACTCGGTCGCTTCCTTTGGTGGATTGATGACATTATGCCGTGTGGAAAGAAGTGTGTAAAGAGTGTCGGACGATGGGAGCACTGTGTTCAGAACAGGGTGAAGTTTTTGTCAGGGCCGGAAGTCCGAGGGGGGAGCAGACTGAGGGATCGAGATGATGAGGTGACATACCCAAGCTTTGGGTTGATATCGGTGAACCAGTGCTTCTGAGACGGAGGCGAGTCCTAATACCAGAACAGGTTGGAAGAGGCAGTGGTTGGGGTCAGAGATGAGAGGCAGGGCAGGCTGTGCATCAGCGCAAATGTTTCACGTAGTTAAGCTCCGTGGCGAGGGCTAGATTTTTCAGAAGTCTGGAGGTTCTTTAAAGAAACACCGGATGACCGACGACTGTGGTTGTGCAACCTGTTCCAACCAGATCAGCAGGAGTTCCAACACTACTAACTTAACAACCACAGTAATGCGCAGGCATATGAATGCTAACACCCACTCAATGCACCAAGCCCTTTCACCTCCGCCGGGCACACCTGCTCCTTCCCCTGTGTCTCTGCTGAGTCAGCCCCCTGCCCAGACCCGCCGGCCCCAACACCTCCCGTGCGAAAACCCCATCTTCGCCTCCACTATCCCCACAACCACATCGTCCACCAGCATTCATCTCTCCATACCCCAGACTCTGGAGCGCAAAGGAAGTATAGTGCCACCCACCACACGCCCAAGCCCTCCATGTCCCACATCTCCAAACTGCTTAGCCGGGGATGCTTGCCCTATAGGCTTGGTAAGACCAGACCTTTTCGAAACCTATGCGGGCGAGCCGCCCCTCGGTATTCGGTCTCCCCAGCCGCCACTATTTTCCGATGTGCCGTCCCAGCCCTGCACAGCAAGTGTCAGACAACATCAATCGTGCCGCTGACCAGCTGGTTTCTGACAGCAGTGCTGACAGCATGCGGGCTTCAAACTGCTTGGAGCCTAGGTGATAAAGGGCACCCCGCCCAAGAGCTATTAACAGGCATCACGGTGCATACTGATCTGTTGGCTGGCACCGTTGAATTGCCTGAGCCGGCATGGTTGTGTGTTGCCAAACGGTCGTAACCTGGGGCGGCTCTGCAACTCGATGCTCACGAAGGTGGCGCCGCCATCTGTGGTGCATTTCAGGAAGTCCAGCACAGATGCCCCTGCCTCTCATGGCAGCGCGCGCCGCCTCCAACTGCCTGCTCACCAACGATGTGCAACGTGCCCACGAGGTGGAAATTCAACTTACCATGTTATCCGAGTTTAATTACGCAGCAGCGCAAGCTTTGTTAGACTTGCCCAGATGTCAACTTCCCACCAGAACTGTAGTAGTCAGTCAGCTCCTCAAGTTCTACAATGAGGATGGACGTGATGTCTGTATCTGTCAGGTTGCTGTAACTTTGAGGAAGTCAACACAGATGGTCAGGGCGATGGCCGCCATCATCGGCCCACCATCCCGCTGCTTGGCCTGTTGAAAAACTCTCTGTCAGCATGAGTTGAAGCTTTGCGCTCGTCACAAGAGGACGGGGAAGAAGATTCCTTTTTGCTAGCCAAAGCACCGCTCAGGTCTGTTCTCAGCGCATATCGGAGGAGGTGGATGATGATGAGGAGGAAGAGGCGGAGAATGTTGGCGAGACAGAAGAGGGGACCATTGTTTCAGGTCCTTCACTGTTCATGCGTGTATGGGGCAGAAGAGAAGAGTTGGAGGAGTTGGAGGAGGAGAAAGGGACAGTCAGGCCAGTGAGGGGAGTGATTCTTGCGCCGTTTGGACTCTGGCGTGCATATGGCATTCATGCTGAGGCTGTCCTACCGTGCCCCTCACAGTTCAAAGAATTTATTCCAGCAAACCGATTACTGGTATCCACTCTCCTGGACCCACGGTACAAGCACAAAATCTTCCACTCTCATCCCTGAGAGGAAGGAGTGTGAGAAGGCATGAATACCAGCAGCCCTGGTGCACAGCTGAAACAGTATTTCCGCCTTCTGACACGTAGCGGCAGAGGGCTTACTCTGGGGACAAGTAGCGAGGGAGAGTAGGCGACGGCCAGCTGTCCAGCCTGGCAGGGTTACGTCTTTACAAGGGCCCTTTGCCAGTTTGATGTCACCCCATCAAGACAAGCCTGTCACCGTCCCCAGTCCTCGGCAGAGTAGGGCTGATCTTTACAGAAAGATGGTGGGGATTACGTAGCTGACGCATGTGGCCATCCGTCCCTAAATGATCACACCCAGCTCCCACAACTACTGGGTTTCATCACAAAGCTGGACATGTGCAACGAACTGGCTCTGTACGCCTTGGAGTTCTTGCCCTGCCTTGCCGCTAGCGTGTTGTTGTCCGAGCGGCGGGTTTCACATGCAGCTGGTGGCATCATCACCGATAGCGTACACGCCTTTCTACTGACAGCGCTGACAGGCTGGATTTCTCAGGATTTCCATTCTCCACCAGTGAAAGAAGCTCACCTGACATAATGTATGCACTCCTCCTCCTCATTGTCCTCCTTCTTCTATCTCCTCTCCCTTTGTACACTAAAGCAGAGAAACTGGCTATTTTTTGCCAGGGCCAACTGGCCTCTAGCTTATTACTCTATGTATGTAATTTTCTAGGAGGGCCACCCTACCCGTTCCTCTGTTTTAAAAACAATTTTGGGAGTGCCACATACAGGCCTCAATTTATTTTAATTTTTCTGGAGTACCACCTCCCTGCTCCTCTGGTTTGAAAACTTTTTTTTGCACTGCCACATACAGGCCTTAAACAAAAAAAAAAAAAAAAAAAATCCAAATTAAATTGTCTCCATCGCCGCCTCCCACGTCGTCTTTTAGCTGCTCCACACGTTGTCTCCATTGCTAACCCCACCTTCCACACGTCATCGCCATATCTGCCTCCATACTGGTCCCCTTTATCAAACGAGCTGTGTCAGGCAGAATTTTGGGTTGTTTTTCATGGCTTCCACATCAACGTGTTAACTTTGTCGCCACCCACCGCCACCCTGCTTTGTAATAATCCACAAAAGTACTGGCAAACTTTTATCATTTACACCGATACTATTTCCTCAGCGGCACTACGCATCCTGTTTACATTCCCCCTCACCCCGCCATAACCCAAACTTATAGACACTCTACTACCCTTGATCTATACAAAAAGTTTCTTAAAGTGCTGTTTGGGAGTAGCGGAGAGACAGGGGCTTGATAGGCGAAAGATCGCCTGGCAGCGGACGCCAGCTCCATCCCTAAGATCCAACTACATAGTTTACTGCAGGCACCTTGTTAATCTCTACTACTTCATTGGCCTCCATACAATCGTCCCCTTATCAAACGTATGTGTCAGGCAGAATTTTCAGGGTTTCCACCAGATACATAGCGGAACTCGGCCCATCGTCCGCCGCCTTGCAGGAGACCTAAGTTGAAAACATAGGCATCGCAATTTGAATGCCTGAATGCCCATAAGTGCTGCTTACATTGAACCATTTCCGAAAAAACCTAAAAATAGAACCAACTATAGCTATTCCTTCTTCCTAGGTGAAATATCAAACGACCTGCCTGCTTTGAAAATTATATTTTTTTTCAAGTAAACGCTTCTGGCCCCCAGGCCCATTTTTGGGTGGGGAGGAGCCGAGAAGACAGGGGCTTGGCCAGGCGAAAAGCTCGCCCGGCAGCGGACCGCCAGCTCTCCATCCCAAATTAAGGCAGCCTCAGAGGCCTCCATGCTGCTGCCCCTCTGTTTCCTGGCGCCTTTGCCTGCCACGATGCTCCACACGTCACCAATGACTCATGCGCACTTGCAACTCTCTATACCCCGTACGCTGGAGCACGAGAGGATATGCAGCACAACATCCCCTTTACAACGAGCTGTGTCGGCAGAAATTTTTTCAGGTGTTTTTCACCAATCATATGGACCTGAACTCGGCCATCTGTCGCCGCCATGGCTGGAGACCTGAAGTTTGCACATCATCGCAGCGCAATATGGATGCCCCAGTAGTCACTCTTAATCATGGAAGTCGTCTCTATGGCTGCCTCCACATGTCGTCCCTTTATCAAACGAGCTGTGTCAGGCTCATTTTTCGGGTGTTTCACCAGATACGTTATGGAACTTGGTCACTATGTCGCCACCATGCTGTGTTATCGACTAAATATACCGTCAACCTTTTGTTCACATAGGAAATCATTTCAGCGCTTCTTGCCCACCTCCTTTGGGGAAGCCTCCATTTAGGGTATGTCGCCATGACACTCTCTAGCCTGCCACTGCTGCCGCTGCCTCTGCATGCCGTCCCCTATAGTGTCAGGGTCAATTATTGCATGTTTTAGATGCTATCTAGCCTCATTCGGTCACTCTGTCATCGCCATGCTGTTGCCCATAATTTTGGCATAATGGTGTGATTAAGCAGCCTCAGAGGCATCCATGCATGCTGCCCCTGCTGTTTCCTGTCCATTTCCGTGGTGTTTCCATCCTTTTCTGAGGTTCCCAGGTGTTTGGCCAAGCTTCCCTGTGCAGAGCCTTGGTCCCCTTGAAAAATGCTCAAGTCTCCCATTGACTTCAATGGGGCTCGTTATCCGAGACGAGCACTCGAGCATCGGGAAAAGTTTGTCTCGAATAACGAGTAGCCGAGCATTTTTGTGCTCGCTCATCTCTACTGCTGACCAATTACACCAGAGCTATCTCATATCTGTCTATCTAACACTCCAGCACAGCACATGACAGGACAGCTTGCAGACTTGGAGATTGTCTCCTGCCATTTCCTGTGTGTGTGAGGTGATGGGGGGCTGCAGTTTCTGTCAGTGTGGATTATTTGTTATACACAAGTGTATGGGCTGAGGAGAGAGAAGAATGTAGGTGCTTGGTGACTATATTAGTGAGGTCTTCTCCCTGCACATGGCTGAGTGTTGGGGCAGTGACACATGAGGTAACAGCTGTGTGCAGGGAGACATGAGGTAATCAGCTGTGAGCACGGAGGGGGAGGGGGCGTGTCTCCTGTTCCGTAGTATTCTTTATGAAGACGGAATGTCCATAGTAACAGCTATCTGAGCAGTCACTGCCATCTAGGGGAAGTGTGCAGAATACAAGAGAAAGGAGCAAGATTCAGGTAACTAATCCAATTGCAAAAGGGCTTAAAATTACCTGCCCTACAACATATCAAAAGTTTTTTGAAACTTTTAAGGCATGTGTTAACAAAAGCAGCAATGCAATCAGGCAAATCTCTTCTCAGCTGTTGTGATGTGTTGACCGCTGCGTCACTTGATGTCTCTTATTGCTGTGGCCAGTCACATCTCTGGGTTGTAGTAAAGAAAGGACAATCCAGAAAAAAAAAAAAAAAAGGAACACAGCAAACTTCGGTAGTACATGGTGATTACTAGATGATCACATCTGTACAGTTACCGGCTTGGAATGTCCAGACAAAAGTGTTGCGTCAACTTCAAATTGGGTATTTAAAGTGTATCTGTAATTTCAGTTGACTTTTAGTCAGTAGCTGTGAACATAGGACTATTTGTGACCATTATGTTACTTGTATACAGCTTTATAAATGCTTTTCCCTTCTGCTTGCTCTAATTGTCAATTTAGCTGACAGGTAGAAAGTATCTGCTACGGATGTAGCTATTTTACACTGGAATCTGATAACAACACGTACATCATATCACACAATAAAAGCCATTTAAAAGCAATGGAAAAAAATGTAGTTGGCTGTTTACTTAAAGCAAGTCTAACAGTTCCTAACAAGTAAAACCAGCGCTATGTACGGCACATTATACGCTTCCCAGAAATATATTTCTTGTTTTCCTTTACTTTAGCGAAAATTCTGTTTCATCTTTATGCAAATCTTCTTCTTGGTGCACCATGGCTATTTGTGTAGGTGCACCTGCTGCCCAGCACCCACCAGTGGCACTTCTTTACACTATACTGTAAGAAGTTCATTTACATAAAGAGGAAAAATGAATTTCCTCTAAAATGAGAGATGGTTGGGAAACTAGAAAGGTACGTCACAGTGCCCAGGGGCGTTAATATGAGACCCAAGGCCCCATAGGGGACTTCTGTATGGGGCCCCTAATGCATGCGTTTTTTAACGGACTGCTTAAAAACGGCCCAAAAATGGGTTCAAAATGCCACGTGTGCTGCCGGACCTAGGGTGAAGACACGTGGCGCTTTTAGTCCGATTTTGGGCCGTTTTTACTAAGTGCGTTTTCAGATTGTAAAAAACGCATGCGTTTTTGTCCATTTTTAATTGCGCAAATTCGGAAAACATCTGAAAACGCACTTAGTAAAAACGGCCCAAAAACGGCCTAAAAACGCCACGTGTGTCTTCACCCTTAGGCGAGGTTCACATGCAGGTTCAGATTCTGTATTTCTGCCACAAAGCAGAAGAGGGTCTTCATTTCCAATTTCCTATATAATTCAGTTTTGTGAAAGAAAAGATATAGTTTCATGTAGAGAAATTCCCATTGATTGGGTTCCAGCTGACAGGCCCTGTTATCTAAAAGTTGATGCGAACAGCTGCCAATCAGCGCCGCAGTTACAGGTTTATCACTGATCCAGCTGGTCCACCAATAACAGCTGATCAAGCTCTCAGCGAATCAGCTGACAGCATCTGGCAGCAAACATTTGAAGAGAAAAAAAGGCGGGAACGCTACCACAGGAAAGAGCAATATAAATACACTAAGTTTTACCTCATGAACATATTAACCCCTTCCCTGCTAAACACTGAATAGGCTAACAAGCCTATTTAATTCATTAATTACACGGAAACCATGTGACACCATGTTCTTTTCTAAACTGCCCTGTGTGTGAGCTGACTGCCATTAAATAAGGTATGGGAAGTGATACAAAAGCAGCATTATCTAGAGTAGGGGTCCCCAAACATTTTACATAGGGGGCCGTTCTCTGTCCCTCTCAGACTGTTGGAGGGCCGGACTGAAGTTTAAAATTAAAAAAAATATAAGAAATTCCTTGAAAATACAGCGCTAGCGGTACATGTGACCGCATCTGTAATACACTGGGCCCCCCTCAATTAATTATTTAATATACTGCACCCCTTTGTGAACTATTTTATTTATTGGCCCAATTAATGAATCAATTGGGTCAATTAATTATTAAATATGCTGCCCCCCCCCCATTAATTACTAGACTGCCCCTCATAATTAATTATATCCTATGCTGCCCCTCATAATTAATTATTTCCTATACTCCCACCATTAATTATTTCCTATACTCCCACCATTCATTCTTTCCTATGCTGCCCCTCATAATTAATTCTTTCCTATTCTGCCCCTCATAATTAATTCTTTCCTATGCTGCCCCTCATAATTAATTATTTCCTATACCCCCACCAATAATTCTTTCCTATACTGCCCCTCATAATTAATTATTTCCTATTCTGCTCCTCATAATTAATTATTTCCTATACCCCCACCATTAATTCTTTCCTATGCTGCCCCTCCATTATTATTTTCACTAATGGCCCCATAATTCATTACTTACATGTTACACTATGACATAAGTGGCAGTCACCTATTCAGTTATTTATTGGTGTCTCCTGTGGAGCCCTCAGTCAGCAGAGGGTTAAATGTGGGGGAAGAGAGGACACAGCACAGAGCAGGAATAAGAGGAGTCAGAGCACATGGAGTACAGAGCAGGATTACTTCTTACTTGTGAGGCTGCTCTCCACCTGCAGCCCTGGTGTCAGACATCTCTCCCTCTGTCCTCTCTGTGACCCGACAACTGAACGGAGCTGCAGAGGAGACTTCTCACACTGTGCCCCATATCAGCTCATCTCCTGCTGCTGTGAACCGGGAGATTGTGTCTCTCAGGCAGAGACTGACACTGGGGGCGGAGCCGGCACTGAGGAGGCAGGAGACTCCGCTCTGCCAGGTATAATAAACACTACAACCTGCAGCTCCTGCCGCGTGTTCTCCGCTCTGCATTGTGTCGGGACCACAAGCCAGTTGTTCCGGGACAATGCAGAGCTTATCGGGACATTATCTTATCTATCCGGGGCAGCGGGGCAGGTCTGAAAAACCGTGACTGTCCCGTCAAAAGCGGGACGGTTGGGAGCTATGGTTACAGGTTTATCACTGATCCAGCTGGTCCACCAATAACAGCTGATCAAGCTCTCAGCGAATCAGCTGACAGCATCTGGCAGCAAACATTTGAAGAGAAAAAAGGCGGGAACGCTACCACAGGAAAGAGCAATATAAATACACTAAGTTTTACCTCATGAACATATTAACCCCTTCCCTGCTAAACACTGAATAGGCTAACAAGCCTATGTAATTCATTAATTACACGGAAACCATGTGACACCATGTTCTTTTCTAAACTGCCCTGTATGTGAGCTGACTGCCATTAAATAAGGTATGGGAAGTGATACAAAAGCAGCATTATCTAGAGCAGGGGTCCCCAAACATTTTACATAGGGGGCCGTTCTCTGTCCCTCTCAGACTGTTGGAGGGCCGGACTGAAGTTTAAAATTAAAAAAAATATAAGAAATTCCTTGAAAACACAGCGCTAGCGGTACATGTGACCGCATCTGTAATACACTGGGCCCCCCTCAATTAATTATTTAATATACTGCACCCCTTTGTGAACTATTTTATTTATTGGCCCAATTAATGAATCAATTGGGTCAATTAATTATTAAATATGCTGCTCCCCCCCATTAATTACTAGACTGCCCCTCATAATTAATTATATCCTATGCTGCCCCTCATAATTAATTATTTCCTATACCCCCACCATTCATTCTTTCCTATGCTGCCCCTCATAATTAATTCTTTCCTATACCCCCACCATTAATTCTTTCCTATGCTGCCCCTCATAATTAATTATATCCTATGCTGCCCCTTATGAGAGGCAGCATAGGAAATAATTATAATAAATTATTTCCTATGCTGCTCCTCATAATTAATTATTCCCTATGTTGCCCCTCCATTATTATTTTCACTAATGGCCCCATAATTCATTACTTCGTATATTGGGGTCGCCACAATCTTTCTACTGCTGTTTTAAAAAAATAAATAAATAAAAAACCTGTACTTACCGCTGGCTCCCGCGTCTTTTCTTCTTCCTGCGGCCGGGCAGGAAGGGGTGCGCGGCCGCGTGATGACGTAATCACTCGGCCGCGCATCCAGGTTCAAGGAGCGATGTGCGTCGGGGTTGTCTTCGGCCACATCGCTCCAGTTATAGTGCTCGAGCGGCCGTTTCCGGCCGCATCAGGCACTATACAGTGACAGGCAGGAGCTTCCTGTCCGGACGGACAGAGGCCCCTGCCCGACCACCATAGGCCGCGGCCTAATCATTGACACGATTGTCAATGCCAGCGCCGAGCCCCGGATTTATCATTTGGGGGCACCCGGGTGCTGGATGGGATGGGGGCCGGATAGAAATCTAGAGGGTAAATATGGGGGGGAGGGTGACATGGATGTAAAGTTCAAAGCTACTGAAGAAGAAGCATCTTGCTTCCAAACATGTCTAGTTAAAACATTCTGAGCAGCAACATTACATGATTAATCCCAATTCACTGGCTATTCACTAAAAAACGCAAACTGTAAAACTGCAAACAAAATTGCGAACTTTCTCCACCCGGAGGACACTTTCCGTAAAGAATATAAGGAAAGATCCTATCAAACTTACATGGTGTGATGTGGTCTGTGTCCACACCAAACAGTATGTATGCACCCAACCCAGACTGCATGAAAAGGCAACCTTCTAGCGGAACACGAGCATCAGAGTTGGCGCTCTCAAACGCCATTACGCAACACACGCCGTTGTAGATTTAATGGAACAGATCACGAACACTCCACACAGCGTCTCCCCATCTCTTTGCACAGCAAACAAGGGTACAAATACGGAGGAAACTTTGATTCCCAGTCTCTACCCACTGGGGCAAACGTCTGCGATCGGGAATGAGCCGCCGGTGTTTTGCATTAATTTAATGTTCCTAACTTCACAGTGACATTTGCACGAAAATTGGGTTCTGTTACAAATATACACTACAGGTGTAGGGCCCTACATCCTGTTAGTCAAAAGCCTCCTACTTCATTGTCATTTTGCATTAAAAGGCAGAAAGGTTCCAATAATTTTCCCTCGTTATGAGAACAGTCTAATGCTCATTTTTGTGTTGGTGGGGTGGTTGTGTACGGAATGATGGAGGGCATTTTGGATGCCTTAGTCCTGTAATGGCAGTATATCTAAAGCTGGTTTCCTGATACTTCGATTCATGGTTTGCATTGAAAGGCTTAAAGGCTCAGGTAAGGGTTACCCGGTGGCGGTTATGAAGTAGATCATCACCGTTTTTTGATGTGCAGGGATGGTTGTGTAACGAATCGATGGAGGGCTATTATTGGGATCTTTAGTCCCTGGTATTCAGTAGTAAATCGTAAAGCTCTGGGTTCCCATCTCGTGAGACTTAGATCTGAGTTTGTACAATGGGGGGGTGGTATTGTGCATTGTGAGAGGAGGGGTGTACGAAGTACGTTACATAAATTCCCTCGTTATGATCCATCTTTTTGTGTTGGTGGATGGTTGGTGTACGAATCGTGGAGGACTATTATTGGATATTTAGGCCTATGTCCGATACATAAGTAGGAGTATGAAAAGCCGGGGTGATTGCCTGAGGACTGTCTATCTCATGAATTTGCATTGAAAGGCAAAAGGTGTCGTAATTCCCGCGTTTAAGTGTTGGTTGGGAGATGGTTGTGGCAGGGGACATTATTGGGGGGGGGATGTCTTATTTATACCTAAGGAGGGATAAAGTCAGTATGGACCAAAGCGGGGGTAGTGCCTGAGACTCTGTACATCGTTTTAGCATTGAAAGGATCGATAAAGGGAGCTCGTAATTCCACCCGAGTCGTAATTGAGGATCTAAGTCCTTTTTAGTGATATGGTGGGATGGTTGTGACGGAATTGGATAAAGAGGAACCGGCTAGTAATTATTGGATTACAAGATTAGAGGTGACGTGCGGCAAGTAATTCATTACCAGAGAGGGATCTTATATAAGACGGATGGTTCCTAAGACTTACTATTATCATGTAATTAAGACATACTGAAGGATGCGTAAAATTTGGTGTAAGTTTCCCAAAGGAGGGTAGTTCCACCCGGGTACAACACCCAATAAAAAGGGAAATCGTATATGAGGGGGGGGGACTAATCTCACTTTTGGAGTGTTGGGAAGGATGGGATGGGTTGTGAGGGTCTGGTTATGGATTTTGGGGCCGTGGATGGTCGCGATGTAGGAGGTATGAAAGCTGGTTCCGGAGACGTGGATCAATAAGATGTATCAAGTTTAGGTAAGCTTTGGCCAAGGGGAGGAGAAAGTTGCCAACAGGAGAGAGGGTGACGTACACGAGTTAAGAGAGTGCGCCGGGGAAAGAAGAGGAAGGGAGGGGAGCTTTTTAAATGAGGTGTTTAATATGAAAGAGGGGGAGGGGATGAGAAATAATAGGGTGTAAAACAGGGGTAAATGCGAAAGAGTAAGAAATTATGGAGCTAGTAATTAGGGGTGGCAGTGTTCTTTGTCCTGTATTCAGAATAGATAGATCCATAAAAACTGGTTCCTGATATTTTCTATTTCATTTCATTGAAAGGCGGAAAGGTTCATAATAAAACATAATTCAGCCAGGCCGTTATATGGATCTAAAGAACACCTTTGGGATACTGATGAGATGTGATTGTTAGTAAGGTGACCGCAGGAGCAATACGCGGCATGTAGAGAGGGCTAGTTCAGAGTTAGAAAATAGATATTTTAGAAGTCGAGGCCTGAAAGGATGAGGGGATAACCATGAAAATATTTGTAGGAGGCGAGCAGGTGTACGCGAGATGGGATTACTATTTCATTTATGCATATGAAACGACAGAGAAAGGTTCATAATTCATTTCCCTCGTTATGGATCTAACCCTTTTGTGTTTGAGCGATGGTTGTGGTACGGAAACGTAGAGGGCTATTATTGGATTCTTAGCCATGCGTCCAAGTAGTCGAAGAAGAGGCAGGTAGTCGGCTAACTGAGGACACTAATACGGTATGAAGTCAATTATTTGCGATATGGAAAACAAGGAGGAAAAAAGCGATGAGACAAGTTCATAACATGTACCGCGAAAAGGGGGAAGGTCGTGTAAGGTATACTAATCCTTGTTTGTGTTGGATAAGGATGATGTATTGTGGGGGGGTAATACATTGAAAGCTGGGAGGGCTAATTATTGGATGCGTATAGGGAAAGCCAGGTAAAGGTTTCAGCGCAGAAGTGGTCCTAAAAAAAAGCCGTGGACTTTTCCTGAGATAACTGTCTGTGTGTGTGTGTCACATTTTGTATATGCAATGTGGAGAGAGGCGTAAAGGTCATAGCGGGATCCGCCCGGGGGAGATAAAGTGGGTTGCAAGAACCACGAGGGGGGGGTTCAGGGGTAAAGTAAGGTGGTAGCTACGGTGAATTGGGCCTTTTTTGTGTGGTGGATGTTTGTTACGGAATCGGTGGAGTCTATTATTGGATGCTTACGCATGTGGTCCAGAATTAGTCTAAACTGGTTCCTTAGTCTTCTATTTCATTTGGCATTGAAAGCGTAAGGTTCGAATTCCCCCCCCTCCCCCAGCCCTCGGTTTAAGAGTGTTGTTGGGGATGGTTGTTGCGGAATCGGTTGAGGGCTATTATTGGATTCTTAGTCCTGTATTCCGTAGTGTCTTAGCAGTTTCCTAAGACTCCAATTTCATTTTGCATTGAAATGGCAAAAGGTTTCATAATTCATTGTTAAAGGGTCTAATCCTTTAGTGTTACGGGTTTTCCCACGAACCAAAGTAGGTCCTCTCCCTAGGATAGTACCTAACTTGCTGATCGTTTGGGATCTTAGTGAGTGACCCCCCCACAGATCATGGAAACCAGGGATCTGATGGGTTTCCCCTCAGCAGCCCTTGTACTAACTCCCGGGAGATTTATGGAGCAGACGGCTGCGCATGACCGTCGCTCCTTACATCAAAATCGAAGCTGACTTGAAATTGCCTGGATCCATGCCGGCACTCGTGATTCTCTATCGCTTCATAGAGTGAAATGGAGGCAGATGGTCATGCGCGGCCTTCTTCTTCTCACACAATCCCTGTGAGTGACGAGGGTCCAACTGAAGACCCTGACCCTATTCTCTGACCCTTGTTCTCGTGAACTGTGGGGTTCTCATCACTAAGCCCCCATGATTAGCAGTTAGGCCTCTCTCCTGAGGGAAGGGCCCAACTTGGTGGTGTGGGAAAACCCCTTTAATAATAATATGATGATGGTTGTGGATTGGAATTATGGTAGAGCTAATTTGGATAACTTTGGTACGTATCCATAGTGGGCCTAAAGCGGTCCTGACACTTTCTGTTTATTTTCAGTTGAATCTTTGATTAATGCTTCAAATCCTTTGTGGGATGTTGTGCTACGGAATCGGTGGGCTATCTGTAATCCGTTAGCAGTTTCCAGTGGTAGTCAAAGCGAACTGTCTTCCTGAAACCTTATTTTTGCATTTTTGTGAAACGGGGTTAAAGGTTCGTATTCCATCGTTTGTTATCTTTAGTGATTGGTGGAGTGGTTGTGGGAGGGAATCGTGGAGGCGGTATATCTGGATAATGTAGGCCTTGGGTCCAGAGAGTCTAAAGTCTGGTTCCTGAAGCTGTTTCATTTTCATTGAAAGTTATAGATTAATGAGATCTAATCCTTTTAGTGTTGATGAGATGGTGGTGTCGGTATCGGTGGAGGGGCATCATTTGACGCATGTCATATGATTACATAGTTTCAGTGATTGGCGAAAGCGAAAGACATGGATCTTCTGTGACAGTTATCGTCTGAAGAAGAGGTGTTCGATGAAGATGTGCTTTCACATAATGAACATTCATCAGCATGATATTGGAAATGGGAAAAGATTCAACCTAGCAAAACTTGCTAGTGGCACTTATTGTGGTTTCTTATCTAATGGTCTTGGGGTGCGATCCCAGTAATATCTGAACTTCACACAGGATCATTTTCAAAAAGATTTGCTAAACTGTGGGCACTGCCAAAGATCGGTTTCAGACTTTTTAATCACCCATGTTGCTTTTAATCTTACAATATATAAAACATATAAAATAAGAAGTGAACAATAAAACAAATAATCCAAGACACAGTTATTCCTATACAAATTGCAGAAAAATACAAGTGGGTGGTGCGTTTAACGAGAAAGCTTGAAAAGTCCTACCTGTTACTGTGGGTAAGGGGAAACACAAGGGTAACCGTCCTATTACAAAGGAGGTATACTGATGTCAATCCTGAAAATCAATAAGGGCTAAAGTTTCCACGGTGGGGTCCGCCCAAAAAAATTGTGTTCTTGACCTTAGTCCTAAATTGTTGGACGGACTGGGTCAGGTGGGGGCTGTGAGGGCCCATACAAGCTCCCCGGTACACAGCTTGCAGGACCAGTGGGTCTGTGTGTGGGTCTCTACTGCAACGGGTTAAATACCGCGCCTGTACGATATAGCCCCGCCCCCCCGACAGCCTCCGCCCCGTCACATGGTCGGTCCGTCAAAAAAAAAAAAAAAAAAAATTACGAACAGACCAAGGCGGGCTGGCATGCGCATGCGTATATCAGCAACAGGCATGCCATACTCGCTTGTCTCACCCGCAGCCGAACATCCGCCCGTGCGCATAATCTGTCGTTGGTAATAACGTGGCCCCTGTGGTAGACACTGTTAAACGGTTTTATCTTCTTTATACCCTTACAAAGCCACACATCCATGCATCGGAGCATCCCACATACCTCCTGTTTGGGCCATGTGCCAAGCCTGTTCCGTCTACAAAGTGGCTATGGACAAGTCTGTCCCGTTACCTAAATCCCGTTTTAGTATGTGTTTTCATCAGGTCAGACATCCCCTAATGTACACCTGATCCATTAATTTTTCCCTAACCTTTAATTGAGGGACTTTATGGGCGCATTATTCATCACCACATATCCCTGTTCTTCTCCAACCCCCCCGGGGACACTCTGTCCGCTGGAATCCTGCACTTTTGGCCATACTCTGACGTGAGGTCTTTGCGCATGCGTGGGTCGGCGCATCGGCGGCCTCCCCGTGCGACGGATTTGCGCACGGCGATGTCCGGCCTGCGAAGGGAAGAATGCGAGCCAAAGAGCGAAACGGGCATGGTGCATGCACTGTAATACAATATGTGAGCATGCGCAGCAGGGGGGGGGGTCCGCGAGAGAGAGAGAAAACCGCCGAACCATTGGTGCTGTGTGTCGTATTTTCTTCATTCTTTTCTTACAATTCTCTTATTTAAGTTAGTGCGCTGTTTTAACGGGCACCACCACGCCGATCACAAAGTGACGGTGAGCGTGAGGGGGGCGCGAGAGAAGTCCAGTGAACGTCGGACGTGCGACTCGGGGGCGCTGGCCTAACCTCTACAGGTCCGCCGCCATTTTAACCATGTCGCAATGAGAAATCGGCCACACACAAGACCCCTGTCCTGCAGGCTGTTGCACGGGGGAGCTGTACCAGGACACCGATGCACCCCACACCCCCCCCTGACCAACGTCGTACCAACAATTTAGCCTAAGGTAAGAACACAATTTTGTTTGGGCGCCCACCGTTTGAACTTTAGCCCTTATTCGATTTTCTGGATTGACCATCGTATACTCTTCCCTCCTTTTTAAGAGGTGACTGGATTACCCCTGTGTTTCCCTTACCCAACTGTTGCTTGGACTGAAACAATGTTTGTCTGGGTTTATATTTATTAGGGACACTTCTGGCGCACCGCAGTTTCCCCTATGAGCCCTGGCAAGGTGAACATGTTCCTGACGGGATTCGTTCGCTCGGATCCCTACGTTGTATATGAAAATTTCCATAGACTATACGTCCATAACTGCATTACCAGACTTCTTATCTTTTACGGGACCCACTCCGGGTGTAGGCTTGTTTAATAGTGCCATCGAGCCAGGACAGGTTCCGTCGGTTGTGGCCAAATGGACCACGACGCCGAGGTTGGTTTCTCAGGGTAGCCAGAGGAAGCGGGACTCAGAGTGTACCATGAGAGTGACATGGTCATCTTAAAAAACCAATCGTACATCCTAAGTCCCATCTTCCCTGTGTATACTCCCTATCCTCTTCACACCTTTTAAGACCGTGTTCTACTTTTCGGACGAGCACTCCGACGCTTCTCACATGAGACAAAACCACTGAGCAATTGACACGCCAAGGAAGTTGGATAGTGTAATTGATACTTATTCTGCTGAGCATCAAGGTGAGCCTGGTGTCTAATATATTTTTCATGTGAGACCTTATCCTTTAGCCACCCACTCACGTTTTGCATTTGCTATTTTTTCTAGATGGGGTTCATGCCTAAGGATTCTACATGCAGCAGCTATTTGTACCACTTATATTTTTGTATATTTTAATGAGACTTCTCATAAAAGTTAAGTTTTAAAAAGATCACTTTTGTATTTATGTATTGTATGTATTCTTCTGCCTTAAGAATATAAGTGATCACGGGTCATTAACCATTATTGACCACGTTCTTTGGATTATTCTATACAAATTGCAATCTACACATGCATATACACATATACACATGCATGTAGAAAAATTAATTCATAAAGGTAAATGACAAAACAGTGTGTAAAGCATAAAAAAGGATACACTACAGGTGTAGGGCCCTACATCCTGTTAGTCAAAAGCCTCCTGGATATTAATACACCTTTTTTATGCTTTACACACTGTTTTGTCATTTACCTTTATGAATTTTTATTTGCTAGATGATTACAAATACATCCCCCAAATAGAAAAGTCTGAACAAAAGCTAGCATAATTGCGAAATCTAAGTGAATGCTATAACAAACGTTCATGTCATAATCCTGCAGTCCTTTGGGGTTGAATCGCAAGGTGATGGCCAAGTAAAAAGTTTGGAACTCAGTGTCCTACTAAATCAGTTTTAAGGCAAATCGTAAGGCGCCATGTGCCTGCCATGTTGCATTGCCTACACAACCTCCAGCGCCTGGTGGGTGGGCTCCAGCCTTGTCGAAGATGGAAATGCAGGCGTCGGTACTAACTCGCCATGTCTGTCATTTACATTGAAAACCATGGTTTTTGTTTCACTTGGTGACCACACCCTTATCTGGGATATGTGAGAACCCTTAGTAGTTCCCTTGACAGCACATGGACTGTAGGGAAACCAGTGTGTGGAAGGGCCCCCACTAGTGTGTGGCGCCCAGGGGCCCCCTCCACCCTTGATCAGGCCCTGATGCAGAGGTACACTGTATGGCAGCCTTTCTAATTCTGACAAAAGTAAAATAATAAAACAAATAGGGAGCACGATGAGTACGCTGGCTATCACACATATAACCCTGGGCCACCACAACATACAACAAATAACGCTCGAGCTGTTTGATATTGCTATTAAGTTGGACGATCTGCTAGACGTTTTCATGAGTGGAGGCTGCTCTGGACATATCCCTGAATGATGCTGTTGTCTGTGACATCTAGATTACATGGATGGCTGCTGCTGGACAATATTATTGAATGGAGGCTGCTTCTGGACATATCATTGTATGGCTGCTTCTCCTGGAATATCAATTGAATGTATGCGCTCTGACATGTACATCTGAAATGGAGCTGCTGCGTGGGACATATCATTGATGGATGCTGGCGGCTAGAAGTTTCATTGAGTGGGAGGCTGCTGCTGGACTAGCATTGAATGGAGGTTGCTGCGGCATAGCTTGAATGTGATTCGGCTCCTTGGACCTATCATTGATTGGCTGCTGGCTGGACATATCATTACTGATGCTGCTTCGGCCATATCTATTGATGTAGGCTCCTTGTCTGGCATAATCATTGGAATGGAGGCTGCTGCTGGACATTCATGTGAATGTGGCTGCTCCTTGACATATCATTGAATGGGCTCCTTCTTGACATATCATTGAAAGAGTGGCTGCTGCCTATCTTTTCTGTAATACTGCCGATTTGCTCCATACATTGCAATGGAAAGTGGGGGTGAGCAGCCTCAAGAAGAGGAGCTCCCCTCCTCCATTTGCCCGACGTTGCCTGCCGTGCTATGTGGTACGGCGGGCACCATTTTTGTGTGATTAATCGGGCCTCTAAGGGGAGTGGGGGCCCCATGCAAGAAGTTTTGTCATGGGGCCCAGCCTCTACTAGTTACCCCACGGCTGCCGTCATTTTTGATTGAGGTGGAGGCTGGTCATTTTTATTTAGTGTAGGGCCGCTACTGGACATCTTACTATATGGAGTTTTGGTTGCTGCTTGTACATCTGACTATTGAGTTTGGGGGGTTCTGCTGTATCATCTTAATATTGAGTGGAGGCTGCGGTGTTTAAAACACAATACAACAGCTTAGAAGAATTGCTTACAAAACAACAGCAAATGTCAATGTGGCGTTAATAGTTGCATTTTATGACTTGTGTTGAACATATGTAAATGCACATGTTACATTTGCACTTTGTCAATGAAATGTGACATGCAAATTTCATCTGGCGGTTGGTGTGTTTCAAAACTCATGCAAATGCCAATGTGAACAAAGCTGAACAATTTTAACCAAATGAATCCACTCTCAGCAGACATGTGTCTGCAGCTGTTAATCGTATTTTAAAAATGAATGAAAAGCGCTGCAAAAAAAAAAATCACTATAAAATGTGTTCAACATTGAAAGGGTGTTTGTGCACACAACTAGGGACAAGGGGGTGTTCTCAACAATTAGACAACTAAGATCTTCAAGGCCAACAGGTTTGTTGGTTTTTGTCATTCCTGGATGTGATGAGGAACTGGTGTGCAGCAGACTGTACTGTGAGGAGGGCAGCAGAGATCGCCAATGAAATATGTGAGATGCTTGCCTTGATGGCTCTTGAACAGGCTGGATTGTTTTGTTTGTTATTTGGATCGTGCTTTGTCTATGCCTGATTTTAGTCTATGCATTCACTTTTTGTACATGGCTGTTATTAGAATGTGGCTTATATTTTTATAGAACGGCCTGAGATACTACCACCCACCATATAGGCTATAAACCGGGTTTGGGCTGGAAAACGCATCGCAAACACATCAGGCAAAACGCATGATTAGATGTTGGGTTCTGTTACTTTTTCCCATTGTGTTTGCATGTAATGTGTTTTGTAAATTACCTAGTGCAAAACACATACGTGGATGTCTGCATACAGCTTTGGTCATATTGGGGGCCCTATTTCTCCTCACCCTCTCAAAATGGCACCTCCCTGTTCTCCCATCTCCTCTCAATGCTGGTAGCTCTCCCTTTTTCTCAAATTCCTATACAAACTGTGGATCCTTCTTCTCACTTCTCCCGCTAAAATTGTTGGTCTTCCTGTTCTCTCCATTTCCCTTTCAGCTGGTAGATCCCCTTTCGCACCCACCTCATTTTTAAGCGTCCGTTAAAAAAAAATGCATCAGTTGACACGTTTTAAATTAGTAAATGTGGGTAAATCGGTCAAAGCGATGCACTTTGCAAAAACCGCTTGCGTTTTTTTAAAGGACTGCTTTAAAACGGCCCAAAATGGGTTCAAAACGCCCGTGCGCACACCCGTATGCCCTCTTCCTCTTCCGTATCTCCCTCTCAAAATGGTGGACCCTTCTCATTGGTGCCCTCTGGTTGTTTCACCTCCCCCAGTACACGGATGGTCCAGTGTGGACCATTTGTGTTCAAATATCTTTTAAATTCCCTCTTTTATATAGAAGAATCTCATTCATCTGATAAAAATTCGGCAAGTAAAGAAGAATTGGCGGGAATTGTACTTGTTATTAACTACCTCAATGCTGGTTAAATGGACAAGTTGTTTTGGTGGGCACAAATCCTCCCTATTCCCAGCTGTTTTTGCGACTCTTTACATGGAGTAATTTAGGGGTTATTTCCTTTTATTAACCTTTACGCCTTTCAATGCAAAATGAAATAGAAGTCTCAGGAACCAGCTTTATACTACTCCTGGACACATGGCGAAGCATCAAATAATAGCCCTCCACTGATTCCGTCCACAACCATCTCACCAGCGCTAAAAGGATTAGATCCATAACAAGGGAATTACGAACCTTTACGCCTTTCAATTCAAAATGAAATAGTCTAAAGCTGGTTCCTGAGACTTCTACTACTGAATACAGGACTAAGCATCCAATAATAGCCCTCCACTGATTCCGTCCACAACCATCCCACCAGCACTAAAAGGATTAGATCCATAATGAGGGAATTACTAACCTTTACGCCTTTCAATGCAAAATGAAATAGAAGTCTCAGGAACCCCAATTCCGTCCACAACCATCCCACCAACACTAAAAGGATTAGATCCATAACGAGGGAATTATGAACCTTTACGCCTTTCAATGCAAAATGAAATAGAAGTCTCAGGAACCAGCTTAAGACTACTACAGAATACAGGACTAAGAATCCAATTGTAGCCCTCCAACGATTCTGTCCACAACCATCCCACCAACACAAAAAGGATTAGATCCATAACAAGGGAATTACGAACCTTTACGGCTTTCAATGCAAAATGAAATAGAAGTCTCAGCAACCAGCTTTATACTACTACTGGACACATGGCTAAGCATCCAATAATAGCCCTCCACCGATTCCGTATACAACCATCCCACCAACACAAAAAGGATTAAATCCATAACGAGGGAATTATGAACCTTTACGCCTTTCAATGCAAAATGAAATAGAAGTCTCAGGAACCAGCTTTAGACTACTACTGAATACAGGACTAAGAATCCAATAATAGCCCCCCACTGATTCCGTCCACAACCATCCCACCAGCACTAAAAGGATTAGATCCATAATGAGGGAATTATGAACCTTTACGCCTTTCAATGCAAAATGAAATAGAATTAATTATTCCCTATGTTGGCCCCTCCATTATTATTTTACTAATGGACCCCATAATCATTATTCGTATATTGGGGTCGCCACAATCTTTCTACTGATGTTTAAAAAAATAAATAAAAAAAACCTGTACTTACCGCGGGCTCCCGACGTCTTTTCTTCTTCCTCCGGCCGGGCCCGGGGCAAGGCAGCGGGTGCGCGGCCGAGTGAGACGTAATCACTCGGCCGACGCATCCAGTCAAGGAGAGCGATGTGCGTCGGGTTGTCTTCGGCCACATCGCTCCAGTTACTAAGTGCTCGAGCGGCCGTTTCCGGCCGCATCAGGCCACCTATACAGTGACGGCAGGAGCTTCCTGTCCGGACGGACAGAGGAGGCCCCTGCCGACCACCATAGGCGCGGCCTAATCATTGACAAGATTGTCAATGCCAGCGCCCGGACCCGGATTTATCATTTGGGGGCACCCGGGTGAGGATGGGATGGGGGCCGATAGAAATCTAGCGGGTAATTGGGGGGGGGCTGACATGGATGTAAAGTTCAAAGCTACTGAAGAAGACGGCATCTTGCTTCCAACATGTCTCTAGTTCAAACATTCTGAGCCGCAACATCTACATGATTATCACTTCATGAGCCCCCAATCTCTCACAAAAAACGCAAAACTGTAAAACTGCAAACAAAATTGCGAAATTTACACCCGGAGGACACTTCCGTTAAAGAATTAGGAAAATCCTATAAAACTTACATGGTGTGATGGGTCTGTGTCCACACCAACAGTATGTAGGCAAAACCAACCCAGACTGCATGAAAAGGCAACCTTTCTAGCGGAACACGAGCATCAGAGTTGGCCGGCTCTCAAACGCCATTACGCAACACACGCCGTTGCTAGATTAATGGAACAGATCACGAAACACTCCAACAGCTCTCCCCATCTCTTTGCACAGCAAACACAAGGCTACAAATACAGAGGAGCTTGTTCCCAGTCTCTACCAAAGGGGCAAACCGTCTGCGATCGGAATGGGAGCCGCCGGTGTTTTGCATTAAATTTAATGTTCTAAACTCACAGTGACATTTTGCACGAAAATTGGGTTCTGTTACAATATACACTGACAGTGTAGGGCCATATCCTTAGTCAAAGCCTCTGGATATTAATACACCTTTTTTATGCGTTACACACTGTGTTGCATTTACCTTTATGAATTACTTTTTCACATGCATGTGTATATGTGTATATGCATGGGTGATTGCAATTGATATAGGAAAACTGTGTCTTGGATATTTTTTTATTGTTCAATTCTTATTTTATAGTTTATATATTGTAAGATTAGAAGCAAACATGGGTGTTAAAAAAGTCTGAAACCGTATCTTGGCGTTGCCCACATTTGCAAATTCTTTATTGAATATACGGTTGAAGTTCAGTATACTGGGTAGCACCCACGACCAGTTAGATAAGAAAAACAATGAGGCCCACTAAGCAAGTTTTGCATCAGGTTGATGACATGTTTCCAAATATCACTGATGAAATGGTAATTTATGTTAGTAGAAGACACATCGTCATCGAACACATTCTTCTTCAGACGATAATGCACAGAAGAGCCATGTCTTCAGCTTTCTCCAATCACTAGAAATCTGTAATAAGAAGATGACAGCGTCAAATAAGCCCTCCACCAAATACCGTCAACCACCATCTCACAACACTAAAAGGATTAGAAAAATCCCTTATCTATTAGACTTCAATGAAATGAAACAGACGTTTTCAAGAACCAGATTTGAATACTACTGGGACACCAGGCTAAATATACAATTAATAGACCTCCCGATTCCCTCCAAACCATCCACCAAACACTAAAAAACGAAGGGAATTACGAACCTTACGCCTTTCAATGCAAAATAAAATAGAAGTTTCAGGAACCAGCTTAGATGGGTCTACTGAATACGGACTAAGGTTCAAATAATAGCCACCAATGATTCCGTCCACAACACCACCAGCACTAAGGATTGCCATCCATAACGAGGGAAATTATGACTTACGCCTTTACAATGCAAAATGAAATAGAAGTCTTAGGAACCAGCTTAAGACTACTACGGAATACAGACGACTAAGAATCCATAAAGCCCTCCACTGATTCCGTCCACAACAATCCCACCAGACACTAAAAGGATTTAGACCATAACGAGGGAATTAGGAACATTTACGCCTTCAATGCAAAAATGAAATAGAAAGTCTAGGAACAAGCTTAAGGACTACTCGGACTACCGGCACATAAGAATCCAATAAATAGCCCTTTTTTCCACTGATTCAGTCCCAACTATCCCACCAACACTAAACAGGATTAGATCCCATAACGAGGGAAGTACGAACCTTTACGCCTTTCACAATGCAAAATGAAATAGAGTCTCAGGAACCAGCTTTAGACTACTATGGAACACATGGCGAAGCCATCCTAAAGCCTCCACAACCATCCCACCAACACTTAAAAGAAATCATATGAGGGAATTACGCAGCCTTTACGCCTTCAATGCCAAAATGAAATAGAAGTCTCAGGAAACCGCTTTAGACTACTACGAATAAAGACTAAGAATCCCATATATTTGATACCCCCACTGTTCGTGCACAACCATACCAATCCCACCACACTAAACGGGGAATTACGACCTTTAGCCTTTAAATGCAAAATGAAATAGAAGTCTACAGGAACCAGCTTTAGACTACTACTATTACGGGACTAGCAATCAATAATAGCCCTCACGATCCGTCACCTATCCCACCAACATAAAAGGATTAGATCCATAACGGGGAATATGAACCTTATGCCTTTCACTGCAAAATGAAATAGACAGTCTCCGGAACCAGCTTTATGACTACATTGAAACAGGCATAAGCATCCAAAATAGTCCCCCAATGATTCCGTCACAAAAACCATCCCACCAACACTAAAAGGCTAGGTCAATAGGGAATTACTGAACCTATTCGCTTTCATTGCAAAATGAATACGAAGTCATCAGGAACCCAGCTTTATGACTACTCCATGGAATGAAAACAAGAATCCAATAATGCCCCCACCGAGATTCCGTCCACAACCATTCCCACAACAAACGTTATAAAACGAGGGAATTACGGACCTTACCGCCTTCAAGCAAGAATGAAATAGAAGTCTCAGGAACCAGTAAGAACTACTAATCGATTACAGGACTAGAATCAATAATTAGCCCCCACTGATTCCGGTCCACAACTATCCCACCAACACTAAACGGATGTGAAATCGAGGACTTACGAACCTTTATGCCTTTCAATGCAAAATGAAGCATAGAAGTCTAAGGAACCAGCTTTTTACTACTTACACTACATGGCTAAGCATCCGAATAATAGCCCTCACCGGATTCCTGTCCACACACCATCCACCAGCACTTAAAAGATTAGATCCATAATGAGGAATTATGAACTTTCACGCTTTCAGCAAATGAAATACGAAGTCTCAGTGAAACAGCGTTATACTACTCTGTAACAGGACAAGACATCAAATAATAGCCCCCACGTTCCGTCCAAACATCCCACCAACACTAAGGATAGATACACTGAGGGAATACGAGCCTTTATCGCCTTTCAATGCAAAATGAACTAGAAGTCTCAGGAACCAGCTTTATGACTACTCTGAAACAGGCAAAGATCCAAAATATAATAACCCCCAGTGATTACCGGTCCACAACCCTCCCACCAACACTAAAACGAGGGGGAATACGAACCTTTACGCCTTTCAATGCAAAATGATGAATAGAACGTCTCAGGAACAGCGTAGACTACTATTAATACAGGGACCTAGCATCAATAATAGCATCCACTGTTGCCCAACCATCCCACCAGAGCCTTAAAAGCATAGATCCATAATGAGGAATTATGAACTTTACGCCTTAAATGAAAATGGAAATAGAAGTATAAGGAACCCAGCTTTATACTACTACTGGACACATGGCAAGATCAAAATAATGCCTCCCACGATTCCGTCCAACAACCTATCCCCACCAACACTATAAAACGAGGGAATACAGCCTTTATGCCTTTCAATGCAAAAATGAAATAGAAGTCACCAGGAACCAGCTCTTGTATCTACTCTGCGACACATGGCAACGCATCCAAATAATAGCCCTCCACGATTCCGTCCACAACCACCCCACCAAAACTAAAGGAATTAGATCCATTACGAGGGAATTACGAGACTTTACGCCTGCAATGCAAAATGAAAAGAAGTCTCAGACCCAGCTTAAGATAATACTGATTTACAGACTAAGATCCATAATAGTCCCCAATGATTCCGTCCACAACCATCCCACCCCAACACTAAACGAGCAAATTACGAACTTTATGCCTTTCAATGCAAAATGAAATAGAAGTCACAGGAACAGACTGATACTACTACTAAACATGGCTAAGCATCTTCCAATTAATAGCCCTCCACCGATTCCGTCCACAACCAATCCCACCAGACACTAAAGGATTAGATCATAATGATGGGAATTATGAACCTTCCGCATTTCAATGCAAAATGATAGAAGTCTCAGAACAGCTTAAGAAATACTATGATTACAGGACCCTTAAGAATCCCATAATAGCCCCCACTGATTCCGTCCACAACCATCCCACCAGCACAAACACTAAAGATTAGATCCATAACGAGGGAATATCGAACCTACGCCTTTCAATGCAAAATGAATGACACGTCTCAGGACAGCTTTAACACTACTGAATACAGGACTCAGAATCCAATATAGCCTCTACCAATTCCGTCCACAACTATACCATCAACCTAAAAGGATTAGATCCATTACGAAGGAATTACATCCTTTACGCCTTTCAATTGCAAATGAAATAGAAGTCCTCAGGAACCAGCTTTAGATTCTACTGGAATACAGGACTAAGTAATCAATAATAGCCCTCCACTGATTCCTCCCACAAACCCATCCCACCAACACTTAATAACGAGGCAAATACGATCCTTTATGCTTTCAATGCAAATGAATAGAAGTCTCAGGAACAAGATTTATACTACTACCTGGACATGGCAAAGCATCAATAATAGCCCCTCACCGATTCCGTCCACAACCATCCCACCTAAAAGGCACTAAAATCGAGGAATTACGAACCTTTACGCCTTTCAATGCAAAATGAAATAGAAGTCTAGGAACCAGCTTTAGACTACTACTGAATACAGACTAAGAATCCAATAGTAGCCCTTCCACATCCATCCCACCAACACTAAAAGGATTAGATCCATAACGAGGAATTATGAACCTTTACGCCTTTCAATGCAAAATGAAATAGAAGTCTCCAGGAACCCGCTTTAAACTACTACGAATACAGGACAAGAATCCAATTGTAGCCCTCACTCGATTCCGTCCACACCCCACCAACATAAAAGGATTAGATCCCTAACGAGGGATTATCGAACCTTTACGCCTTTCAATGCAAAATGAAATAGAAGTCAGGAACCAGCTTAAGACTACTACGGAATACAGGACTAGAATCCAATAATAGCGCTCCAATTCCGTCCACAACCATCCCACAACACTAAAAAGGAATATCGAGGGAATAGAACCTTTATGCCTTTCAATGCAAAATGAAATAGAAGTCTCAGGAACAGCTTAAGACTACTACAGATACATGGACTAAGGAATCCAATTAGCCCTCCAACGATTCCTGTCCACACCATCCCACCAACACAAAAAGGTAGATCCATAACAGGGAATACGAACCTTTACGGCTTTCAATGCAAAATGAAATAGAAGTCTCAGGAACCAGCTTTGCTACTACTACTGACACAGGACTAAGCATCCAATAATAGCCCTCCCCGATCCGCTAAACCATCCCACCAACACAAAAAGGATTTAAACATAACGACGGGGAATTATGAACCTTTACCTTTCAATGCAAAATGAAATAGAAGTCTCAGGAACCAGCTTAGACTATACTGAATAGGACTAAGATCAATAATAGCCCCCCACTGATCCCGTCCACAACCATCCCACCACACTAAAAGGATTAGATCATAATGAGGGAATTATGAACCCTTTACGCCTTTCAATGCAAAATGAAATAGAAGTATCAGGAACCAGCTTTATACTAGTACTGGACACAGGCTAAAGCATCCAATATAGCCTCCTCCACCGATTCTGTACACAACCATCCACCAAACTAAAAGGATTAGATCCATAATGAGGGAATTATGAAACCTTTACGCCTTTCAATGCACAAATGAAATAGAAGTCTCAGGAACCAGCTTTATACTACTACTGGACACATGGCTAAGCATCCAATAATGCCCTCCACCGATTCTGTACACAAACATCCCACCAACACTAAAGGATTAGATCCATATGAGAGGGAATTACGAACCTTTACGCCTTTCAATGCAAAATGAAATAGAAGTCTCAGGAACCAGCTTTATACTACTACTGAACCCTGCTAGCATCCAATAAGCCCTCCACCGACTCCGTCCACAACCATCCCACAACACTTAAAACGAGGGAATTACGAGCCTTTACGTCCTTTCAAATGCCAAAATGAAATAGAAGTCACAGGAACAAGCTTAGACTACTACTGAATACAGGACTAAGAACCAATAATAGCCGTACCAATTCCGTCCACAACCATCCCACCAAGACTAAAGGATTAGATCCATAACGAGGGAATATGAAACTTTATCCTTTCAATGCAAAATGAAAATAGAAGTCCAGGAACCAGCTTTATACTACTAATGATTACAGGACTAAGAATCCAATGATAGCCCTCCACTATTCCGTCCACAACCATCCACCAGCACTAAAAGGATTAGATCCATAAGTGGGAATTAGAACCTTTACGCCTTTCAATGCAAAATGAAATAGACAGTCTCAGGAAATAGCTTTATACTACTACTGGACACATGGCTAAGCATCCAATAAAGTCCCCCACTGATTCGTCAAACCATCCCACCACGACTAAACGATGGGAATTCGAACCTTTATGCCTTTCAATGCAAATGAAGTAGAAGTCACAGGAACCAGCTTTAATACTACTATGGCACATTTAAAGCATCCAATAATAGCCTACTCCACCGTTCTCGTCCACAACCATCCCACCACACTAAAGGATTAGATCCATAATGAGGGATTATGACCTTTCCGCCTTTCAATGCAAAGAATAGAAGTCTCAGGAACCAGTTTAGACTACTACGATACAGGACTAAGATCCATAAAGTCCCCCACGATTCCGTCACAACCCATCCCACCAAACTATAAACCGAGGAATTACGAACCTTTATGCTTTCAATGCAAAATGAAATAGAAGTTTCAGGAACCAGCTTTATACTACTACTATGGAACAAGGCTAAGCATCCAATAATAGCCTCCACCGATTCCGTCCACAACCATCCCACCAACACTAAAAGGATTAGTTAATAACGAGGGGAATTACGAACCTTACGCCTTTCAATGCAAAATGAAATAGAAGTCTCAGGAACCAGCTTAAGACTACTACTGAATACAGGAATAAGAATCCAATAATAGCCGCTACCATTTGCCACAAACTCCCACAACACTAAAAGGATTAGATCCATAATGAGGGAATTATGAACCTTTACGCCTTTCAATGCAAAATGAAATAGAAGTCTCAGGAACCAGCTTTAACTACTACATGGACATGGCTAAGCATACCAATAATAGCCCTCCACGATCTGTACACACCATCCCACAACACTAAAAGGATAGATCCATAAGAGGGAATTACGAACCTTCACGCCTTTCAATGCAAAATGAAATAGAAGTCTCAGGAACCAGCTTTATACTACTACTGAACACATGGCTAAGCATCCAATAATAGCCCTCCACCGACTCCGTCCACAACCATCCCACCAACACTTAAAACGAGGGGGAATGAGAGCTTTACCCTTTCAATGCAAAATGAATAGAGTCTACAGGAACCAGCTTTAGACTACTACTGCATACAGGACTAACGAATCCAATAATAGCCTCTACCATTGTCCACAACCATCCCACCAACACAAAACGAGGGAATTACGAGCCTTTATGCCTTTCAATGCAAAATGAAATAGAAGTCTCAGGAAACAGCTTTATACTACTCCTGGACAATGGCAAAGACATCAATAATAGCCCCACCGATTCCGTCCACAACTATCCCACCAACAATAAAAGGATTGATCCATAACGAGGGAATTATGAACCTTTACACCTGTCAATGCAAAATGAAATGAAGTCTCAGGAACCAGCTTTAAGACTCTACTGAATACAGGACTAAGAATCCAATAATAGCCCCCCACTGATTCCGTCCACAACCATCCCACCAGCACTAAAGGATTAGATCCATAATGAGGCATTATGAACCTTTACACCTTTCATGCAAAATGAAATAGAAGTCTCAGGAACCAGCTTTATACTACTAATGGACAACATGGCTCAGCATCCAATAATAGCCCTCCACCGATTCTGTACACAACCATCCCACCAACACTAAAAGGATTAGATCCATATGAGGGAATTATGAACTTAGCCTTTCAATGCAAAATGAAATAGAAGTCCGAGAACCAGCTTTAACTACTACTGGACACATGGCTAAGCATCAATTAGCCCTCCACAGATTCTGTACACAACCATCCACCCAACACTAAAAGGATTAGATCCATAATGAGGGAATTACGTGCCTTTATGCCTTTCAATGCCAATGAAATAGAAGTCTAGAACGCATTTATACTACTCCTGGACACATGGCAAAGCATCAAATAATAGCCCTTCACCGATTCCGTCCACAACCATCCCACCAACACTAAAACGAGGGAATTACGAACCTTTACGCATTTCAATGCAAAATGAAATAGAAGTCTCAGGAACCAGCTTTAGACTACTACTGAATACAGGACTAAGGATCCAATAATAGCCCCCACTGATCGGTCCACACCCATCCCCAGCATAAAAGGATTAGATCCATAACAAGGGAATTACGAGCCTTTACGCCGTTTCAATGCAAAATGAAATAGAAGTCTCAGGAACCAGCTTTAGACTACTACTGAATACAGGATAAGGATCCATAATAGCCCCCCACTGATTCGCGTCCACAACCATCCCACCCAGCCCTAAAGGATTAGATCCATAACAAGGGATTACGAACCTTTATGCCTTTCAATGCAAAATGAAAAGTAGAAGTCAGGAACCAGCTTTATACTACACTGAACACATGGCAAGCATCAATAATAGCCCCCCACTGATTCGGTCCACAACCATCCACCAGCACTAAAAGGATTGTTTCCATACGAGGGAATTACGAACCTTTACGCCTTCAATGCAAAATGAAATAGAAGTCTCAGGAACCAGCTTAAGACTACTACTGAATACAGGACTAAGCATCAATAATAGCCCTCACACAACCATCCCACCAACACTAAAAGGATTGATCCAACGAGGGATTAGAACCTTACGCCTTTCAATGCAAAATGAAATAGTCTAACTGGTTCCTGAGACTTCTATTTCATTTTGCATGAAAGGCTAAAGGTTCATAATTCCTCGTTATGATCTAATCCTTTAGGTTGGTGGGATGGTTGTAAATGAATCGGTGGAGGGCTATTATTGGATGCTTAGCATGTGTCACGTATAGTCTAAGCTGAGTTCCTGAGACTTCTACTACTGAGTACAGGACTAAGAACCAATAATAGCCCCCAACTGATTTCGTCCACAACCATCCCACAACACTAAAAGGATTGAACCATAATGAGGGAATTTTGAACCTTTACACCTTACATGCAAAATGAAATAGAAGTCTAGGAACCAGCTTTAGACTACTACGACACATGGCTAAGCATCCATAATAGCCCTCCACCGATTCGTTACACAACCATCCTACCCACAAAAAAGGATTAGATCCATAACGAGGGGGAATTTACGAACCTTTACGCCTTCAATGCAAATGAATAGAAGTCTCAGGAACCAGCTATAACTACTATGGAACAGGCCTAAATATCCAATAACAGCCCTCACCAATTCCTCCACCCAACCATCCCACCAACACTAAAGATTAGATCCATAACGAGGGAATTCCGAGCCTTAGCTTTCAACTGCAAAATGAAATAGAAGTCTCAGGAACCAGCTTTAGACTACCAATGGGAACTCACCAGTTTTGTTGTATTGTTAATGCCATGTCACGAAACGAGTCATGCCGGCGGGTAGGGTGTGTTCTTTCAAAACCTTTTGGGGTCCCATAGAAATGAAGTGAACTTTCCAGACCTACAATAAAAACAAGATGAGAGGGGTAAAACCCTTCCCATGAAATGACAAATGTCAAACACATGAAAACAGGCAAAAACTAAGTTATTGCTAGCTTTTCTAGAAGCATTAGCTATTGCTATATTTTTCAGGCAGGGTGGTGGGGGACTTTACACCATTGAGTTGTACGGTGTCCAGTCATTTTACAAATGATCTTACTAATTAACACTTGCTAATCTTACACTACATACAGGACACACTTTTATCACGGTAATAAAAGAATAAACCCCTCAATTAACTCCAGTAAAAGAGTCACAAAAAACAGTGGAATAGGGAGGATTTGTGCCACAAAAACATTGTCCATTTAACCAGATGCAGGTAGTTAAATAACAAGTTACATTCCCGCCAATTTCTTTTACTTGCCGAATTTTATAGATGAATGAGATTTATAAAAGAGGGAATTTTAATAAGAATATTTAACACAAATGGTCCAACTGGCCCATCCGTGTACTGGGGGAAACCAACCAGAGGGCACCAATATGAGAAGGGTGCCACCCTTTGAGAGGGAGATGAGGAAGAGGGATCCGGTGGCGCACGTGGCGTTTTGAACCCATTTTGGGCCGTTTTAAAAGCAGTCCATTAAAAACGCAAGGTTTTTTGAAGTGCATCCGCTTTTGACCGATTTAACCAATTACTAATTAAAAACACGTGTCAAAAACTGATGTCATTTTTAAACGGACTGCTTAAAATGAGGTGCGAAAGGGGATCTCCAGCTTGAAGGGAAATGGAAAAGGAAGACCCAATTTAAGAGGGAGATGAGAAAGAAGGATCACCAGTTGTAAGGGAAATTGAGGAAACAAGGGATCTACCAGTTTGAGAGGGAGATGAGAGAGGGAGGTCGCCATTTTAGAGGGTGAGGAGAAAGGGCCCACAATATGAACAAAGCCTATGCGCACTCACTATGTTTTGCACTAGGTATTAAAAACACATTACATGCAAACACAATAGGGAAAAAGTAATCAGAACCCAAATCAATAATCATGGTTGTTGCCTGATGTGTTTGCGATGCGTTTTCCAGCCCAACCCGGTTTTAGCTTATGAGGGGGGAGTAGTATCTCATGCAGGTTCTATAAAAATATCCCACATTTATACAGCCCTGTAATAAAAGTGAATAGCATAGACAAATCAGCATAGACAAAAGCAGATACAAATAACAAACACAACAAATCAGCATTTTCAAGAGCCATAAGGCAAGCATCTCACATATTTCATTGGCGCTCTCTGCTGCCCTCCTCCACAGTCTGCTGCACACCATCCTCATCACCTCCAGGAATGACAAAACCAACAAAACTGTTGGATTGAGATCTTAATGGTCTTAATTGATGAGACACACCCTGTCCCTAGTTGTGTGCACAAACACCCTTTCACTGTTGAAACAATTTATTAGTGATTTTTTTTTTTTGCAGCGCTTTTCATTCATTTTAAAATAGATTAACAGCTGCAGCCACATGTCTGCTGAGATGGCATTCATTTGGTTAAAATCTGTAGCTTTGTTCACATTTGGCATTTGCATTGAGTTTTGAAACACAACCAGCCAGATGAAATTGCAGTTACTTTGCATTGACAAAGGCAATGGTAACATGGCATTACATCATGTTAACCACATTCATAAAATGCAAATATTAACGCCACATTGACATTGCGTTTTGTAAGGATTCTTCTAAGCTGTTGTATTGTGTTTTAACACAGCAGCCTCACCAATAGTAGATGACAGCGAACCAAAACTCAATAGTAAGATGTAGCAGCAACCAAAACTCAATAGTAAGATGTCCAGTAGCGGCCTACACTAATAAAAATGACCAGCCTCCACTCAATAAAATGACCGGCAGCCAGTGGGTGGTAACTAGTAGAGGCGGGCCCCATGACAAACTTCTGCATGGGGCCCCCCTCCCCCTTAGGGCGAAATCACACAAACATGTGCCCGCCGTACCATAGCAGGCAGGCAAACGTCGGCACATGGAGGAGGGGGTGAGTGCTGCTCCCCCCCTTTCCTTAGCATGTATGGCGCACATCGGCGTATTACAGAAAAGATAGGCAGCCACCTTTCAATGATTGTCCAGCAGGAGCCTCCCATCAATGATATGTCCAGGAGCAGCCCATCAATGATATGTCCAGCAGCAGCCCCATTCAATGATTGTTCAGAGGAGCCTCATTCAATGATAGTCCAGCAGCAGCCTCCATTCCAATGATATGTCCAGGCAGCAGCCCCCATTCAATGAGAATGTCCAGGAGCAGACATCCATTCATGCTATGTCCAGCAGCAACCTCCATTCAATGATATGTCCAGCAGCAGCCTCCACTCAATGAAACTTAGCGCAGCCCTCCATCAATGATATGTCCCAGCAGCAGCCTCCATTCAATGATATGTCCAGCGCAGCCTCCATTCATGATATGTCCAGGGAGCAGCCTACATTCAATGAATGTCCAGCAGCAGCCTCCATTCATCATAGTCCAGCAGCAGCCTCCATTTAATCATATGTCTCAGCAACAGCCTCCATTCAGTGATATGTCCAGCAGCAGCCTCCACTCAATGAAAATTCTAGCAGCATCTTCCACTTAATAAAATCTCAAACAGCTCGAGTTATTTGGTTGGATTGTTTGTGCCGTGTCATGTTCTATGTGTTATTATCCAGCGTACTCATCTTGCTCCCTGATTTGTTTTATTATTCTTACTTTTTGTACGAATTAGCCAGGGCGGCCATACAGTGTACCTCTGCTAATCAGGGCCCTGATCAAGGGTGGTGGGCCCCTGGGCGCAAACTAGTGGGGGCCCTTCCAAAATGGTTTTTCAATAAAGTCAATGTTGCTCAAGGGAAACTAATGGTGCTCCACATATCCAGATAAGGGTGTGGTCACAAGTGAAAAAAAACACACATGGTTTTTTCAATGTTTTAAATGAAGAGACACTGGGAGTTAGTTACCGATCGCATGCATTTCCATATCCGACCAGGCGGAGCCCACCCACATGCGTTATGTTGTGTAGGAAATGCAACCACTAGCAGCACATGCGACTTCACAGAATTGCCCTAACTGTAGGAAACTGATTTACAAACTTTCTACTTAGCTACATTCACACTGCCGTATTCACACCCCATAGACTGCAATGGATTAATGAACATGAAATTTTTGTTATATTCATCAATTATAGCATTTAGCAATTATAGAATATGATTTTGTATCAGACTTTCATATTCGGGGGAATTATTTTTTACTCATCATCAAATAAAGATATGCAGATTAAGGCGCCCTTTCCACCGAATATTGAGGGTACTGATATGAGGCTGCACAATTTGCCCCGCCGTACCATAACATTGATGGGGAAAAAGATGCATCTGTCCTTTCTTGCATGCGTTTTTACGATCTGAAAACGCACTAAACTAAAAAACGGCCAAAAACGCTAAAAACGCATGTGTTGTTACCACCCTTACAGCCAGGTTGCACTGCCTCACCCCTCCCTCTCTCCAGCGCGATCTGTAGACTGCCACAGCAAACAATTTTTGTGAAAGAGGCCTTATAAGGGATAATCTAGAAAAAGAGCTTATTTATTACTTTGGTAGGGTAGTTACTAAATTATAAAATCCCTGGGACTGAAGTGCAAGTATTGAAGACAAATGTGTCATCAGAACACTCAAAAATATTCCAAGATGTCTCATATACTCAAAGCTTTTAACCTTTCCTGACACAGAGGACAATTGAGTTCAAATACCCAAATATTTCTATAATTTGATGAGATTATTTATCTCTGTAATATCCGTCTTTCAGTTTCCTTCGATTTCTCCTTCTGTAATATGGATGTGGAAGAGAGACAGATATAGTGCGCTCGGTGTGTTTTGTCCTTATCCAGCCCCAATCTGTTATGAGAAAGGATGTTATCAAACCTAAGTGACAATTCGACAGCTAAATCCTTTTTGTAAACGCCTGCTCTCATCGCTCTTCCAAACCAATTTTAATCTTGCATTCATGATATAAGCACTCATTCTGTAGTTGGTTCACGGAGATAACAAGTTACCAACACTAGTTTAAAGGAAATCTACCACCAGGATGAAGGATTGTAAACCAAGCACACTAACATACGGTGTGGTCTCATCTGGCAGGATCTGCTATTCTATTAGATCCTTAGCCCTTGTTTTACAAAAAAAGTTTTAAAAGCCTTAGGGGCTCCAGGCTCCATTGACATCTATAGAGACTGGAGCCCGTCATGCTAATTTGCATCATTTGAATCTGAACAGGTTGCCCAATACACGTCAGATTCTGCTTCCGGCAGGATCTAACCGTAACAGACGGCACAAGTGTTTGTGTGCTGGGAGAGCTACACTACATTAGTATTGAAGTGCAGTGACTTCAACGTTTTATACGGCGGTCCCTACTAAGGACACCCGACTTACAGACAACCCATACTTACAGACAACCCTCTCACCTCTGGTGAAGCTCTCTGAATGCTTTATATAGTCCGGCTGTAATGATAGCTGTAAGGTGTGTTGTCTGAATGAAGCTTTATTGAATCCTTGGTCCCGTTACAGCAAAAAATGTTTAAACTCCAATTGTCACTGGGGCCAACATTTTTTGTCGGATCTACAGTTTCGACTTACCATACAAATTCAACTTAGAACAAACCTCCAGACCTATCTTGTATAACCCGGGGACTGTCTGTAATAGCAGATAATTAAATGAAAAGACCATCAGGGTACTATCAAATAAAGTATGGGGAAAAAAACTACACAAAAACTGCATCAATACCAGCGTGTACAATAATAAACCGAAACAATTGGACCTGAGCAAAATGATGCCATAAAAAAAAAACATTGAAGAAAAATGAAATTTTCATCACATTCCTTTACAATTAGTGTTCTAAAAAGTCGTCACAAAAAGGTATGGCCCCAAATAGAGATCACTAAAAATAAGCCCTCAACCAGCTCAACAGAGTATGCCTCTGAAAGTGAACAATGCTAACCCAAGTTTTTCCCATTAGTTTATATTCAGTAAAATTGGATGAAATAATAACAATGAGGTAACTGAGGTATTCTTGTAAACGTAGTGAGCCATGGAATAAGAATCAATTTGTATTTTTATGGTACAGTGAACAAAAGTTAATCAAACTAGAATTGATGAGTTTCTTTTCCTCCACCCATAGTAAAAGGTATAAAATCTCAATAAGCTAGTACATACCCCGTAATGAAATACCTTATTGAAATGGCTACAACATCAATTCCTGTAGCACTTTAGGTTCTGGGGGACATATACAAATAAAAAGAGATTACAGACAGGGGCGTAATTGAGGTGCGTCGCAACTGGGCCCATGAAAATAGAGAAGGGCCCATACACAGATATGGTGGTAGTCTTCCTATACAGAACCATGGCACGGTGGCACAGTCATGGTGGCACGTCAGAGCCTATTTGTGGGCACCCAAGCCATCCACACAGCGTCTCTCAAATCCAGACAGGACTCAAAGAAAGATACATCAGCAGTCATAGGCAACTCCACAAATGTTGCTCTCATGCTATTTTAAAGAAAACCATTCTTGATTTCTTGGGACGTGGGAAGAGGAAGAACAACGGAAAGGGGCGGATTATTTTTAGAGTTCCTGCTGGTCCGTGTTTCTTCCTGTGCGGGGGGACCATGGCAAGAAACTACAATGATAGTCCAATTTTCCCCCCCATTTTTCAACTGTATTGCTGTCCTAAAGCAAGGTGAAATTATGATTGAAGTTGTGGTAGAACAGGTAGCAATAAATAACGATTAAATGCCATGTTGGTACTTTGCAATAAATAAGTGGGTTTTGTTTGTAGTTTGGGCACTCAGTCTCTAAAAGTTCTCCTCACTGCTATATGAGAAGACTGTACTATAAATATACATCTATAGTTGGGGGCGGGCACGGCATTTTGCCTCTTGGGGCCCAGCAACTTCAAGTTACGCCACTGACTATAGAGTATAGCAGTCATATGGAACAATAGGAGAGAGAGCTCTGCTCACAAGAGCGTACAGTAAATGAAGTTATCTGTAAAGTGCATCATATCCACTAAAAATAAGCCCTCATATGTCCATTATAACAAATTAAGACCTGTAAATGTACAGTTAACCCATTCACATTTTCAGCTAAATCAGGGTGTTTTTTTTAAAAGATCTCCAAATTGCTTTAGACACACCAGTGATGTAACACCTTTCCTGCAGTAAGGTCTCTTACTACCCTGCACCACTAGTGAAGTCTCCATTAATATCATACTGCCCACATACCCCAGTGATACAACTACACCTTCATTTCATAGGCCAACAGAGATATAACCGTATTATCTTCATAACAGGTAGTCATCATTATGTTATAAGTATGTTATTATCTAAACAAATACTCTACATTACACACAACGTGAGAGATATTGCAGTACGAATGCGATTAAGTGCTTGTTGTCCTTAAAGGGGTTGACCACTTTCAGCGAATAATTGATATCGTTTGTGTAAGGAAAAGTTATACATTTTCCAATATACTTTCTGTATTCATCCTCATGGCTTTTCTGGATCTCTGCTTGCTGTCCTTATATAGGAATCTTTTTTGTTTACTTTCAGTGGACAGAAATCTGTCCGTGGATGAAACGGCGACGGCTCGTTATATCACAACAGCTCTTATCACTCTCTGTGATACTAATGAGCCGTGCACCTGTGGACATCACATGAAATGGAGCAGATTTCATCCATGTGGATGAGAGTAGTCAAAACAGAGAAAGCTTGTGTGTGCTACCTCCAGTTGCCAGCACTAAAAGGATTAGATCCATAATGAGGGAATTATGAACCTTTACGCCTTTCAATGCAAAATGAAATAGAAGTCTCAGGAACCAGCTTTATACTACTACTGGACACATGGCTAAGCATCCAATAATAGTCCCCCACTGATTCCGTCCACAACCATCCCACCAACACTAAAACGAGGGAATTACGAACCTTTATGCCTTTCAATGCAAAATGAAGTAGAAGTCACAGGAACCAGCTTTATACTACTACTGGACACATGGTTAAGCATCCAATAATAGCCCTCCACCGATTCTGTCCACAACCATCCCACCAGCAGTAAAAGGATTAGATCCATAATGAGGGAATTATGAACCTTTCCGCCTTTCAATGCAAAATGAAATAGAAGTCTCAGGAACCAGCTTTAGACTACTACTGAATACAGGACTAAGAATCCAATAATAGTCCCCCACTGATTCCGTCCACAACCATCCCACCAACACTAAAACGAGGGAATTACGAACCTTTATGCCTTTCAATGCAAAATGAAATAGAAGTCACAGGAACCAGCTTTATACTACTACTACTGGACACATGGCTAAGCATCCAATAATAGCCCTCCACCGATTCCGTCCACAACCATCCCACCAACACTAAAAGGATTAGTTCCATAACGAGGGAATTACGAACCTTTACGCCTTTCAATGCAAAATGAAATAGAAGTCTCAGGAACCAGCTTAAGACTACTACTGAATACAGGACTAAGAATCCAATAATAGCCGTCTACCAATTCCGTCCACAACCATCCCACCAACACTAAAAGGATTAGATCCATAATGAGGGAATTATGAACCTTTACGCCTTTCAATGCAAAATGAAATAGAAGTCTCAGGAACCAGCTTTATACTACTACTGGACACAGTATGGAAAGGAAAAGAACTGTGACATTCCCTAAGCTAGACTGTTCAAATTATCCATAATTTGGAACAACAGTGGTGACAGGCATGAACAAAGGTATCGTATTCCTCGGTTTTAAATGTACGTTGGGGTGTAGGGGAATAGGTGTTGGTACAAACAGGGTGACAAACCGGAAGATGGACGGGGGACACTAGTAGGTCTGGTGCGATTCTTAGTCCGAATGGGTACATATCAGTACTATAGATGAGCTAAAAGCATTGTGTAAATTACCTATGAACTGATCTGCGCCGTGTTATGGGTGATGGATGGGAAAAATCTCTTTCATTTTGCATTGAAAGGCGGAAGGTTCGTAATTCCCTCTTATGGATCAAATCCTTTTAGGTGGTGGATGTTGTGTACAGATCGTGGAGGGCTATTATTGATGCTTAGCCATGTGTCCAGTAGTAGTATAAATCTGGTTCCTGGACTTCTATTTCATTTTGCATTGAAAGCATAAGGTTCGTAATTCCCTACGTTATTTAGTGTTTGGTGGATGGTTGTGGACGGAATCAGTGGGGACTATTATTGATGCTTAGCCAGGTGTTAAAGGCCGTAATTCCCTCGTTTTAGTGTTTGGTGTGGGAAAGGTTGTTGGACGGACTCGGTGGAGGGCATTATTTTGATCTTGTCCATATACTACTCCTGGACACATGGCGAAGCATCAAATAATAGCCCTCCACAGATTCCGTCCACAACCATCCCTCCAACACTAAAAGGATTAGATCCATAACGAGGGAATTACGAACCTTTACGCTTATCAATGCAAAATGAAATAGAAGTCTCAGGAACCAGCTTTAGACTACTACTTAATACAGGACTAAGCATCCAATAATAGCCCTCCACAACCATCCCACCAACACTAAAAGGATTAGATCCATAATGAGGGAATTATGAACCTTTACGCCTTTCAATGCAAAATGAAATAGAAGTCTCAGGAACCAGCTTTAGACTACTACTGATTACAGGACTAAGAATCCAATAATAGCCGTCTACCAATTCCGTCCACAACCATCCCACCAACACTAAAAGGATTAGATCCATAGCGAGGGAATTACGAGCCTTTACGCCTTTCAATGCAAAATGAAATAGAAGTCTCAGGAACCAGCTTTATACTACTACTGGACACATGGCTAAGCATCCAATAATAGCCCTCCACCGATTCCGTACACAACCATCCCACCAACACAAAAAGGATTAGATCCATAACGAGGGAATTATAAACCTTTCCGCCATTCAATGCAAAATGAAATAGAAGTCTCCGGAACCAGCTTTAGACTACTACTGAATACAGGACTAAGAATCCAATAATAGCCCTCCACTGATTCCGTCCACAACCATCCCACCAGCACTAAAAGGATTAGATCCATAATGAGGGAATTATGAACCTTTCCGCCTTTCAATGCAAAATGAAATAGAAGTCTCAGGAACCAGCTTTAGACTACTACTGAATACAGGACTAAGAATCCAATAATAGCCGTCTACCAATTCCGTCCACAACCATCCCACCAACACTAAAACGAGGGAATTACGAACCTTTATGCCTTTCAATGCAAAATGAAATAGTCTAAAGCTGGTTCCTGAGACTTCTATTTCATTTTGCATTGAAAGGCGGAAAGGTTCATAATTCCCTCGTTATGGATCTAATCCTTTTAGTGTTGGTGGGATGGTTGTGGACGGAATCGGTGGAGGGCTATTATTGGATGCTTAGCCATGTGTCCAGTACTAGTCTAAAGCTGGTTCCTGAGACTTCTACTACTGAATACAGGACTAAGAATCCAATAATAGCCCTCCACCGATTCCGTACACAACCATCCCACCAGCACTAAAAGGATTAGATCCATAATGAGGTAATTATGAACCTTTCCGCCTTTCAATGCAAAATTAAATAGAAGTCTCAGGAACCAGCTTTAGACTACTACTGAATACAGGAATAAGAATCCAATAATAGTCCCCCACAACCATCCCACCAACACTAAAACGAGGGAATTACGAACCTTTATGCCTTTCAATGCAAAATGAAATAGAAGTCTCAGGAACCAGCTTTATACTACTACTGGACACAGGCCTAAATATCCAATAATAGCCCTCCACCGATTCCGTACACAACTATAACCAGCACTAAAAGAATTAGATCCATAACGAGGGAATTATGAACCTTTACGCCTTTCAATGCCAATATGAACCTTTCCGCTCATTTCAATGCAAAATGTGAAATCGAAAGAAAAGAGTTCCCGCCACTAGTTTTTCTCAGGCCGGTTACCAGCCATTTCTTCTTCCGCTATAATTCACTCACGTCTGGCCACAGACATCCATACTGGCTAAAGCATCCAATTTATTGATAGCCCTCCACCGATTCGTACACAACTACTAACCAGCACTCATTTAAGACTTAGATCCATAAAGAACCCGAGGACATTTATGAACCCCTTTACGCCTTTTCAATGCCAAAATGAAATAGAGAAAGCTCGAACAGGAAACCAGTTTAAAAACTCCTGGACCCCACATGGTCCCAGCATCATAACCCCCTTAACCTGTAGCCCCTTCAACCGCAATCCCCCCTTGCTTCCACACTACTGCGTGTCCCAACCAACGACTCAGTAAAGGATTAGATCCATAATGAGGCATTAGACCTTTACGCTTTCAATGCAAAATGAAATAGAAGTCTCAGGAACCAGCTTAGACTACTACTGAATACAGACTAAGCATCCAATAATGCCGCTACCAATCGACTGTCCACAACCATCCCACCAACATAAAAGGATTAGATTCATAACAAGGGGAACTACGAAGCCTTTAGCCTTTCAATGCAAAATGAAATAGAAGCTCTCAGAACCAGCTTTATACTACTCGGACACGTGGCTAAGCATCCAATAATAGCCCTCCACGATTCCTCCACAACATCCCACCACACTAAAAGATTAGATCATAAAGGGAATACGACGGCTTTACGCCTTTCAAGCAAATGAAATAGAAGTATCAGGAACCAGCTTTAGACTATACTGACACAGGACTAAGAATCCAATAATAGCCGCCACTGATTCCGTCCACAACACTCCACCACAGATGATCCATAAACGAGGGAATTACGAACCTTTACGCCTTTCAATGCAAAAATGAAATAGGAGTTCAGGAACCAGTTTTTACTACTTGATACAGGATAAGAATCAATAATGCCCACCACAAACCTCCCCAACATAAACGATTAGACATAACGATGGGAATTAGAGACCTTTACGCCTTTCAATCAAAATGAAAAAATAGAAGTCTCAGGAACAGTCTTTAGACTACTACTGATAAGACTAAGAATCGTAACTAGTCCATAGTCCCCCACAACCATCCCACCAACACTACACAACAGGGAATTACGAAACCTTTATGCCTTTCAATGCAAAATGAAATAGAAAGTTCAGGAAACCGCTTTTACTACTCATGGACACATGGTAATATCCAATAATAGTCCCTCCACCGATTCCGTACAACCACCATCCCACCACACTAAAGATTAGATCCATAACGAGGAATTTGAACCTTTCCGCCTTTCAATGCAAAATGAATAGAAGTCTCAGGAACCAGCTTTAGACTCTACTGAGATACAGGACTAAGATCCAATAATAGTCCCCCACTTGATTCCGTCCCAACCATCCCACCAACATCTAAAACGGATGGAAGGGAATTACGAACCTTTATGCCTTTCCAATGCAAAATGAAATAGAAGTCATCAGGAACCAGCTTTATACTAATACTGGACACATGGCTAAGCATCCAATAATAGCCCTCCACCGATTCCGTCACAACCATCCCACCAACACTAACGATTAGATTAACGAGGGAATTCGAACCTTTCGCTTTCAATGCAAAATGAAATAGAAGATCTCAGGAACACAGCTTTATACTACTGAATAACAGGAGCATCATATAATAGCCCTCCACCGATTCATACCACAATATAACCAAACTAAAAGAAGATTAGATCCATACTGAGGGGAATTATGAACCTTTACGCCTTTCATCAATGCAAAATGAAATAGTCTAAAGGGTTCTAGACTATCTACTACTAATACAGGCACTAAGCATCCAATATAAGCCGTCCACATTCCGTCCACAACCACCTCCACAACACTAAAGGATTAGATCCATAATGACGGATAATAACCTTACCCTTTCAATGCAAAATGAATAGAAGTTCAGGAACCAGCTTACTACTACCTGGAACATGGGCAAGCATCCAAATAATAGCACCTCCACGACCGTCCACAACCATTCCTCCCACCTAAAGATGATAAAGAGGGAATTACGAAACCTTTACGCCTTTCAATGTCAAAATGAAATAGTCTAAACGCAGTTCTGTAGACTCTACTGAATACAGACTAGCATCCAATAAAGCCTCCACTGATTCCGTCACAACCATCCCACCCACTAAAATATTAGAATCCATAAGAGGAATTCTAACTTACGCTTTCAATGCAAATGAAATAGAGAGTCTCAGGAACCAGATTTATACTCTACCTGACACATGGCGAAGACATCAAAATAGCCCTCACAGATTCCGTCCACAACCTATCCCCAACACTAAAAGGATTAGATCCAAACGAGGAATTAGCGAACCTTTAACGCCTTCAATGCAAAATGAAATAGAAGTCTCAGGAACCAGCTTTAGATACTACTGAATACAGGACTAAAATCCAAAGATCCCACTGATTCCCTCACAACCATCCCACCAAACTAAAGATTAATCCAATGGGAATTAGAACCTTTAGCCTTTCAATGCAAATGAAATAGAAGTCATCAGGAACCAGCTTTATACTACTACTGGACACTAGAGCATAAGATCAATAATAGCCCTACCACCATTCGTCCACAACCATCCCACCAACACTAAAAGCATTAGATCCATAGGGAATTACGAACCTTTACGCCTTTCAACTGCAAAATGAATAGAGTCTCAGGAACCAGCTTATAACTACTACTGGGAACAGGCTAAGCATCCAAAATAGCCTCCACATTCCGTACAACCATCCACACACACTAAAAGGATTAGATCCATAACGAGGGAATTATAACCTTATGCCTTCAATGCAAATTGAAATAGAAGTCTCGAACCAGCTTAGACTACTACATGAATAAAGGACTAAGAATCCAATAATAGCCCTCCACTGATTCCGTCAAACCATCCACCAGCAACTAAGGATTAGATCCACAGAGGGAATTATCGAAACCTTTCGCCTTTCAATGCAAAATGAAATAGAGTCTCAGGAACCAGCTTTAGACTACTACTGAATACAGGACTAAGATCCAAAATAGTCCCCACATGATTCGTCCACAACCATCCCACCAAACACTTAAATAACGAGGGATTACGAACCTATGCCTTCATGCAAATATGAAATAAGCAAACGTTCGGAACCTACTTTGCATAAAGGACTAAGGCAAATTCCATCTATGGATCAATCCCTAGGTTGGTGATTGTCCACGGAATCTCGCCGTTAGTGGTGCTTAGCCATGTGAAATAGAAGTCGTCTAACACGTTCCTAGACTTTATACTGAATACAGGACTAAGATCCAGATAATACCCCTCCCGCTGTCGTCAAATACACTATCGCCACACACAACACTAAAAGGATAGATCCATATACGGGAATTAGGAACACTTATCGCATTTCAATGCAAATGAAATAGAAGTCTCAGAGGAACCAGCTTTAGACTACCGGACACATGCAGTAAGCATCCAATAATAGCCCTCCACCGCTTCCGTCACAACCATCCACACCACAAAAGGATGAGATAAACGAGGAATTATGAACCTTTCCGCCTTTTCATGCAAAATGAATGAAGTTCAGGAACCAGCTGAACTTTGAATACAGGACAAGAATCATTAATAGCCGCTCCAATCCGTCACAACCTATCCCACCAACACTAAAAGGATTAGATCCATAATGAGGGAATTACAAGCCTTTAGCCTTTCAATGCAACTGAACGATAGTCTCAGGAACAGCTTTACGAACTATCTGACACATGGTAAGCATCTCAATAAAGCCTCCACGATTCGTCCACAACCATCCACAAACAAAAGGATTAATCCATAACGAGGGAATATGAACCTTTACGCCCTTTCAATGCAAAATGAAATAGTACAGCTGGTTCCAGGACCTTCTACTACTGAACACATGGCTAAGACATCCAATAATAGCCCTCCACGATTCCGTCCACCAACCATCCACCACACAACAAAGGATTAGATCCACTAATGAGGGAATACTAACCTTTACGCTTTCAAGCAAAATGAAATAGAAGTCCTCAGGAACAGCTTAATACTACACTGGACACAGGCGACCAATCCAATAATCAGCCCTCACCATTCCGTCCCCACAACATCCCCCAAACACAAAGGATTAGATCCATAACGAGGGGAATTACGAACTCTTACGCTTTCAATGAAAATGAATAGAAGTCTCAGGAACCAGATTTAACTACACTTACTTACAGGGATAAGCAATCCAATAAAGCCCTCCACAACCATCCACCAACACTAAAAGGATTAGATCCATAATGAGGGAATATGAACCTTTCCGCTTTCAATGCAAAATGAAATAGAAGTCTCAGGAACAGCTTTAGACTACTACTAATAACGGCTAGAATCCAATAATAGTTCCCCCACTGATTCCGTCACAACCATCCCACAAACATAAAGATTAGATCCATAACGAGGAATTACGACGCTTTAGCTTCAATGCAAAATGAATCAGAAGTCTCAGGAACCCGCTTTAGAATAATACTGGAATACAGGATTAAGATCCAATAATAGCCCTCCACGATTCCTGTCCAAACATCCCACCAACCATAAAGGATTAGATCCCAGAATGAGGGAATTATGAACCTTACGCCTTTCAATGCAAAATGAAATAGAAGTCTCAGGAACCCATTTAGACTACTACTGAATACAGGACTAAGAATCCAATAATATCAGTTACTCCACAACCATCCCCACAACACTTAAAACGAGGAATGGAATTCGAACTTTATGCCTTTCATGCAAATGAAATAGAGTCATCAGGAACAAGCTTAACTACTACTGAATACCGGCACTAAGATCCAATAATAGCCTCTCACCATTCCGTCCACAACCATCCCACCAACATAAAACGGATTAGATCCATAACGAGGGAATTAGAACCTTTAGCCTTTCAATGCAAAATGAAATAGAAGTCTCAGGAACCCGCTTTAGACTAATACTGAATACAGGACTAAGAATCCAATAATAGCTCCTCCACAACATCCCACCAACACTAAAAGAGAGGGGAATTAGAAACCTTTAGCCTTTCAATGCAAAATGAAATAGAAGTCTAGGAACCAGCTTATACTACTACTGGACACAGGCTAAGCATACCAATGATAGCCCTCCACACGATTCGTACACAACCATCCCACCAACACTAAAAGGTGATTAGATCCATAACGAGGGAATATGAACCCTTACGCCTTTCAATGCAAAATGAATAGAAGTCTCAGGAACCAGCTTTAGATACTACTGAATACAGGACTAGAATCCAATAATAGCCGTCTACCAAATTCCGTCCACAACCATCCCAAAACTAAAAGGATTAATCCATAACGAGGGAATTACGAGCTTACAGCCTTTCATGCAAATGAAATAGAAGTCTCAGAAACAGCTTTAGACTACTATGAATACAGGACTAACGAATCCAATAATAGCCCTGCAACGATTCCCGCACAACCATCCACCAACACAAAAGGAGGATTAGATCCTCTATAAGCACGTCGAGAAAATTACTGAACCGTGTTCGCCTTTCAAGGCAAAAATGAATAGAGTCCAGCGAACCAGCTTTAGACTACTATGAATACAGGGACTAAGAAATCCAATACATTAGCTGCCCATGATTCGTCCACAACCCTCCCACCAACACTTAAAACGAGGTGGATGGGGAGAATTAGAACCTTTAGCCTTCAATGCAAAATGAAATAGTACTTAAAGGCGTTCCTATAATTACTATTTCATGCAATCAATATAGCCCCCATTATGTTCCACAAGCAGAATAAAGGGATCATAAATTACGCCTTCATATAAAATGGAAGTTCAGGAACCAGCTTTAACTACTACTGGACACATGGGATAAGCATCAATACTAGTCCCTCCACCGACTTTCGTACAAACCATCCCACCAACACAAAAAGGATATAGATCTCATAAGGGGAATATGTGACCTTTCGCCTTTCAATGCAAAATGGAATAGAAGTCTCAGGAACCAGCTTTAACTACTACTGTAACAGGACTAAGATCCAAAAACGCCTTTCAACCAATTCCGTCCACAAACCATCCACAACACAATAGGATTAGATCCATAACGAGGGAATAGAACCTTTACGCCTTCAATGCCCAAATGAAAGAAGTCTCAGGAACCACGCTTATATACTACTGACACAGGCTGAATATCCAATAATAGCCCCACGATTCCGTACACACATCCCACCAACTAAAAGGATTATGATCCATAACGAGGGAATTATGAGACCTTTCCGCCTTTCAATGCAAATGAAATTGAAGTCTCAGGAACCAGCTTTAGACTACTACTGAATACAGGACTAAGAACTCAATAATAGTGACCCACTGATTCGTCCACAACCATCCCACAACCACTAAAGGATTAGATCGAGGGAATACGACCTTTATGCCTTTCAATGCAAAATGAAATAGAAGTCCAGAAACAGCTTTATACCTACTGGACAGCGACTAAATATCAATAATAGCCCCACTTCCGTCCACAACCATCCCACCACAATAAAGGATTAGTCTGCATCGAGGAATTACAACCTTACGCTTCAAGCAAAATGAAAAGAAGTTAGGAACAGTTAAGACTTAATGATAAAGAGACTAAGAAGTCCAAATAATAGACGCCGACCAATTCCTCCACAACCATTCCCAACCAACACCTAAAACGACTGGGAATTAGAACCTTTATGCCTTTCAATGCAAATGAATAGTCTAAAGCTGGATTCCTGATGATTCTATTTCATTGTCGCATTGAAGGCGTAAAGGTCATATAGTCCTTATTAGTGATCTGATCCTTAGTGTTTGGTGGGATGGTTGTGGAGATCGGAGGGCTATTATTGATGCTTAGCATGTGTCTCCAGTGTAGTCTAAAGCTGGTTCCTGAGCTTTACTAACGGGAATACAGGACTAGAATCAATAATAGCCTCCACTGATTCGTCCACACACCATCCCACCAACACTAAAAGGATTAGATCATACATGAGGGGAATTTGAACCTTCGCCCTTCAATGCAAAATGAATAGAAGTATCAGGAACCAGGTAGACTAATACTGGCACGGCTAAAAATCCATAATAGTCTCACCGATTCCGTACAACAACCATCCCACCAACAATAAAAGGATTAGATCCATCGAGGAATTACTGAACCTTCGCCTTTCATGCTTCAATGAAAATAGAAAGTATCAGTGTGAACCAGCTTTAACTACTATGGACCCAGGCTAAGCATACAATAATAGCCCTCCACCGATTCCGTCCACAACCATCCCACAACACTAAAGGAGTTAGATCCATAACGAGGGAATATATGAACCTTTAGCCTTTCAATGCAAAATGAAATAGAAGTCTCAGGAACCAGCTTTAGACTACTAATGAAACATGGCTAGCATCCAATAATAGCCCCCCCGATCTCTGTCCACAACCATCCCAACACCTAAAAGGATTAGGTCATAATGAGGGAATAGACCTTTACGCCTTTCAATGCAAAATGAATAGAATAGAGTCTCAGGAACCGCTTTAGACTACTACTGAACCAGGATAAGAATCCAATAATAGCCTCTACCAATTCCGTCCACAACCATCCCACCAACACATAAACGAGGGATTACGAAACCTTTCGCCTTTCAATGCAAAATGAAATAGAAAGCTAGGACTTACCGAGATTCTATTTCATTTCATGAAAGGCTAAAGGTCGAAGCCTCCATAGCCAAACCTCTTATGCAGGGGATTGTACGGAATCACTATATTGATGACTTAGCCTTGTCCATAGTAGTAAACTGAAGTCTCAGGAACCAGTTATCTACTACTGAATACAGGACTAAGAATCCAATAATAGCCCTCCACTGATTCCGTCCACAACCCTCCACCACACTAAACGGATTAGATCCATAACGAGGGAAATTATGAACCTTTCCGCCTTTCAATGCAAAATGAAAATAGAAGTCTCAGGAACCAGCTTTAGACTACTACTGGAACATGGCTAGGCATCCAATAATAGCCCTCCACCGATTCCGTCCCACACCCTCCCACCAACACAAAAAGGATTAGATCCAAAGAGGGGAATTATGAACTTCCCTTTCAATGCAAAATAGAAATAGAAGTCTCAGAACCAGCTTTAACTACTACTGGACATACAGGCTAAGAAGCCAATATAGCCTATCACAATTCTGTACACAACCATCCCACCAACACTAAAGGATTAGATCCATAACGAGGGAATTACGAGCCTTTACGCCTTTCAATGCAAAATGGAATAGAAGTCTCAGGAACCCAGTTTTTAACTACTATGGACACATGGACTAAGCATCCAATAATAGCCTTCACGATTCGACCACAACCATCCACCACCTAAATAGAAAGGAGATAGATCCATACTGAGAATTATGAACCTTTACTCCTTTCAACATGCAAATGAAATAGAAGCTCCAGAGGGAACCAGCTTTAGACTACTAATGACACATGGCTAAGGCATCCAATAATAGCCCTTCCACCGATTCGTACACAACCACTCCACAACAGACAAAAGGATAGATCCAAACAAGGGAATTACGAACTTACGCACGTTTCAATGCCAAAGAAATAGAGTCTCAGGAACCAGCTTTATACTCTACTGAATACAGGACATAAATCCATAATAGCCCCCCACTATTCGTCCACACCATACCCACCACCACTAAAAGGATTAGATCCATAACAAGGGAATTACGAGCCTTTACCCTTTCAATGCAAAATGAAATAGAGAAGTTCAGGAACCAGCTTTATAATACACTGGCACATGGAGCTCAAATAATAGACCCCACCGATTCGCGTCCACAAACCATCCACCACACACTTAAAAGGATTGATCCATAACGAGGGAATACGAACCTTTCCTTCAATGCCAAAATGAAATAGAAGTTCAGGACCAGCTTAAGACTACTACTGAATACAGGACTAAGCATGAAATAAAGTCCTCCACAACCATCCCACCAACACTAAAAGGATTAGATGCCTAACGAGGGAATTATGAAACCTTTCTATTCAATGCAACAATAGAAGTCTCGGCAACCAGCTTGACTATACTGAATACAGGACTAGATCAATAATAGTCCCACTATTCGTCCACAACCATCCACCAACATAAGAACGATCCTGGGACTTATGAACCTTTATTGCCTTTCAATGCAAAATGAATAGAAGCTCTCCATTTTGCAGAAGTCGGAACCAGCTTTGAATCTGCTTATGTGGACTACAGAGCCAGTAAATATCAATTAATAGCCCCACAACAATCCCACCCACAACACTAAAAGGTTAATCCATAATGAGGGGAATTTTGAACTTTACACCTTCATGCAAAATGAAATAGAAGTCTCAGGAACCAGCTTTAGACTACTACTGACACAGGCTAAGCATCAATAATAGCGCCTCACCGATTCCGTTACAACAACCATCCCACCAACAACAAGGATTAGATCCATAACACGGAGGGGAATTACGAACCTTTCGCCCTTCAATGCCAAATGAAAATAGACAGTCTCAGGAACCAGCTTTAATACTAATTACTGACAAGGCCTAAATATCCAATAACAGCCCTCCACCATTCCTACCACAACCATCCCACCAACACTAAAAGGATTAGATCCATAACGAGGGAAATTCGAGCCTTAGACCTTCAATGCAAATGAAATAGAAGTCTCAGGAACCAGCTTTAGAATACAATGGGAACCTACCAGTTTTTTGTATGTTTAATGCCATGTACACGAAACGAGCAGGCCGGAGGGTAGTCTGTTCTTTCAAAACCTTTGGGGGTCCCATAGACATGAAGTGAACTTTCCACGACCTACAATAAAAACAAGTGAGAGAGGGTAAAACACCTTCCATAAATGGCAAATGTCAAACACATGAAAACAGAGCAAAAAATAAGGTATTGCTAGCTTTTCTAGAGCATTAGTATTGCTATATTTTTCAGGGAGGGTGGGGGACTTTAACCATTGACGTTGTACGGTGTCCAGTCATTTTACCAGGATGTCTGTACCTAATATACACCTTGCAATTCTAACACTACACTAGAGGGAAAGCCACTTTTATCACTTTTCAATGCAAAATGAAATAGTCTAAAGCTGGTTCCTGAGACTTCTATTTCATTTTGCATGAAAGGCGTAAAGGTTCATAATTCCCTCGTTATGGATCTAATCCTTTTAGTGTTGGTGGGATGGTTGTAAATGGAATCGGTGGAGGGCTATTATTGGATGCTTAGCCATGTGTCCAGTAGTAGTCTAAAGCTGGTTCCTGAGACTTCTACTACTGAGTACAGGACTAAGAATCCAATAATAGCCCCCAACTGATTTCGTCCACAACCATCCCACCAACACTAAAAGGATTTGATCCATAATGAGGGAATTTTGAACCTTTACACCTTACAATGCAAAATGAAATAGAAGTCTCAGGAACCAGCTTTAGACTACTACTGGACACATGGCTAAGCATCCAATAATAGCCCTCCACCGATTCCGTACACAACCATCCTACCAACACAAAAAGGATTAGATCCATAACGAGGGAATTACGAACCTTTACGCCTTTCAATGCAAAATGAAATAGAAGTCTCAGGAACCAGCTTAAGACTACTACTGGACACCAGGCCTAAATATCCAATAACAGCCCTCCACCAATTCCCTCCACAACCATCCCACCAACACTAAAAGGATTAGATCCATAACGAGGGAATTACGAGCCTTTAGGCCTTTCAATGCAAAATGAAATAGAAGTCTCAGGAACCAGCTTTAGACTACCAATGGGAACCTACCAGTTTTTTTGTATTGTTTAATGCCATGTACACGAAACGAGCATTGCCCGGCAGGGTAGTCTGTTCTTTCAAAACCTTTTGGGGTCCAATAGACAATGAAGTGAACTTTCCAGACCTACAATAAAAAACAAGATGAGAGGGGTCAAAACACCTTCCCATAAATTGACAAATGTCAACACATGAAAACAGAGCAAAAAATAATGTATTGCTAGCTTTTTCTAGAAGCATTAGCTATTGCTATATTTTTCAGGCAGGGTGGGGGACTTTACACCATTGAGTTGTACGGTGTCCAGTCATTTTACAAATGATCTTTACTAATCTACACTTGCTAATCTTAACACTACACTACAGGACACCACTTTTATCACGGTAATAAAAGAATAACCCCTCAATTACTCCAGTAAAAGAGTCACAAATTAATTATTCCCTATGTTGGCCCCTCCATTATTATTTTACTAATGGACCCCATAATCATTATTCGTATATTGGGGTCGCCACAATCTTTCTACTGATGTTTAAAAAAATAAATAAAAAAAACCTGTACTTACCGCGGGCTCCCGACGTCTTTTCTTCTTCCTCCGGCCGGGCCCGGGGCAAGGCAGCGGGTGCGCGGCCGAGTGAGACGTAATCACTCGGCCGACGCATCCAGTCAAGGAGAGCGATGTGCGTCGGGTTGTCTTCGGCCACATCGCTCCAGTTACTAAGTGCTCGAGCGGCCGTTTCCGGCCGCATCAGGCCACCTATACAGTGACGGCAGGAGCTTCCTGTCCGGACGGACAGAGGAGGCCCCTGCCGACCACCATAGGCGCGGCCTAATCATTGACAAGATTGTCAATGCCAGCGCCCGGACCCGGATTTATCATTTGGGGGCACCCGGGTGAGGATGGGATGGGGGCCGATAGAAATCTAGCGGGTAATTGGGGGGGGGCTGACATGGATGTAAAGTTCAAAGCTACTGAAGAAGACGGCATCTTGCTTCCAACATGTCTCTAGTTCAAACATTCTGAGCCGCAACATCTACATGATTATCACTTCATGAGCCCCCAATCTCTCACAAAAAACGCAAAACTGTAAAACTGCAAACAAAATTGCGAAATTTACACCCGGAGGACACTTCCGTTAAAGAATTAGGAAAATCCTATAAAACTTACATGGTGTGATGGGTCTGTGTCCACACCAACAGTATGTAGGCAAAACCAACCCAGACTGCATGAAAAGGCAACCTTTCTAGCGGAACACGAGCATCAGAGTTGGCCGGCTCTCAAACGCCATTACGCAACACACGCCGTTGCTAGATTAATGGAACAGATCACGAAACACTCCAACAGCTCTCCCCATCTCTTTGCACAGCAAACACAAGGCTACAAATACAGAGGAGCTTGTTCCCAGTCTCTACCAAAGGGGCAAACCGTCTGCGATCGGAATGGGAGCCGCCGGTGTTTTGCATTAAATTTAATGTTCTAAACTCACAGTGACATTTTGCACGAAAATTGGGTTCTGTTACAATATACACTGACAGTGTAGGGCCATATCCTTAGTCAAAGCCTCTGGATATTAATACACCTTTTTTATGCGTTACACACTGTGTTGCATTTACCTTTATGAATTACTTTTTCACATGCATGTGTATATGTGTATATGCATGGGTGATTGCAATTGATATAGGAAAACTGTGTCTTGGATATTTTTTTATTGTTCAATTCTTATTTTATAGTTTATATATTGTAAGATTAGAAGCAAACATGGGTGTTAAAAAAGTCTGAAACCGTATCTTGGCGTTGCCCACATTTGCAAATTCTTTATTGAATATACGGTTGAAGTTCAGTATACTGGGTAGCACCCACGACCAGTTAGATAAGAAAAACAATGAGGCCCACTAAGCAAGTTTTGCATCAGGTTGATGACATGTTTCCAAATATCACTGATGAAATGGTAATTTATGTTAGTAGAAGACACATCGTCATCGAACACATTCTTCTTCAGACGATAATGCACAGAAGAGCCATGTCTTCAGCTTTCTCCAATCACTAGAAATCTGTAATAAGAAGATGACAGCGTCAAATAAGCCCTCCACCAAATACCGTCAACCACCATCTCACAACACTAAAAGGATTAGAAAAATCCCTTATCTATTAGACTTCAATGAAATGAAACAGACGTTTTCAAGAACCAGATTTGAATACTACTGGGACACCAGGCTAAATATACAATTAATAGACCTCCCGATTCCCTCCAAACCATCCACCAAACACTAAAAAACGAAGGGAATTACGAACCTTACGCCTTTCAATGCAAAATAAAATAGAAGTTTCAGGAACCAGCTTAGATGGGTCTACTGAATACGGACTAAGGTTCAAATAATAGCCACCAATGATTCCGTCCACAACACCACCAGCACTAAGGATTGCCATCCATAACGAGGGAAATTATGACTTACGCCTTTACAATGCAAAATGAAATAGAAGTCTTAGGAACCAGCTTAAGACTACTACGGAATACAGACGACTAAGAATCCATAAAGCCCTCCACTGATTCCGTCCACAACAATCCCACCAGACACTAAAAGGATTTAGACCATAACGAGGGAATTAGGAACATTTACGCCTTCAATGCAAAAATGAAATAGAAAGTCTAGGAACAAGCTTAAGGACTACTCGGACTACCGGCACATAAGAATCCAATAAATAGCCCTTTTTTCCACTGATTCAGTCCCAACTATCCCACCAACACTAAACAGGATTAGATCCCATAACGAGGGAAGTACGAACCTTTACGCCTTTCACAATGCAAAATGAAATAGAGTCTCAGGAACCAGCTTTAGACTACTATGGAACACATGGCGAAGCCATCCTAAAGCCTCCACAACCATCCCACCAGACACTAAAAGGATTAGATCATAATGAGGGAATTATGCACCTTTCCGCCTTCAATGACAAAATGAAATAGAAGTCTCAGGAACCCGCTTTTAGACTACTAACGAATAAAGGACTAAGAATTCCAATATTTGATACCCCCACTGATTCTGTACAAAACCATCCCACCAACACTAAACGAGGGAATTACGAACCTTTATGCCTTTAAATGCAAAATGAAATAGAAGTCTAAGGAACCAGCTTTAGACTACTACTGATTACGAAGGACTAGTGAATCAAAATAGCCCTCACTGATTCCCGGTCCACAACTATCCCACCAACACTAAAAAGGATTAGATCCCTAACGAGGGAATACGAACCTTTACGCCTTTCAATGCAAAATGAAATAGACCAGTCTCCGGAACCAGCTTTAGACTACTATTAATACAGGAATAAGCACCAATATAGCCCTCCACTGATTCGTCCAAAAAACCATCCCACCAGCACTAAAAGCATTAGGTCCATAATGAGGGAATTATGAACCTTTACGCCTTTCAATGCAAAATGAACATAGAAGTCTCAGGAACCAGCTTTAGGACACTATGAATAAAACTAAGAATCCAATAATGACCCCCACTGATGATTCCGTCCACAACCATTCCCACAACACTAAAACGAGGGAATACGACCCTTACGCCTTCAATGCAAAAGAAATAGACGTCTCAGGAACCAGCTTTAGACTACTACGATTCAGGACTAGCGAATCCAATAATAGCCCTCCACTGATTCCGGTCCACAACTATCCCACCAACACTAAAGGATTAGATACATAACGAGGGACTTACGAACCTTTACGCCTTTCAATGCAAAGGCATAGAAGTTAAGGAACCCAGCTTTTTTAGACTACTTACTTACTACAGGACTAAGCATCCGAATAATAGCCCTCACGATTCCGTCCACAACCATCCACCAGCACAAAAGCATTAGATCCATATGAGGAATTATAACCTTTACGCTTTCAAGCAAATGAAATAGAAGCTCAGGAAACAGCGTTATACTACTCCTGGACACAGGCAAAGCATCAAATAATATAGCCCTCCACCGATTCAGTCCAAACCATCCCACCAACACTAAAACGAGGGAAGACGAGCCTTACGCCTTTCAATGCAAAATGAAATAGAAGTCTCAGGAACCAGCTTTAGACTTACTACTGAATACAGGACTAAGATCCAAGAATATATAATAATCCCCCATGTGATTCCGGTCCACAACCTCATCCCACCAACACTAAAACGAGGGGGGGGGAATACGAACCTTTACGCCTTTCAATGCAAAATGAATGAATAGAAGTCTCAGGAACCAGGCGTGAGACTACTATTAATTACAGGGGACCTAGCACCAATAATAGCCCTTCCCAACATCCACCAACCCTTAAAAGGATTAGATCCATAACGAGGAATTATGAACTTTATGCCTTTAAATGAAAATGAAAATAGAAGTATCAGGAACCCAGCTTTATACTACTACTGGACACATGGCTAAGCATCCAATAATAGTCCCAACTGATTCCGTCACAACCATCCCACCAACACTTAATAAAACGAGGGAATAAGAACCTTTATGCCTTTCAATGCAAAAATGAAATAGAAGTCACCAGGAACCAGCTCTTGTATCTACTCTGCGACACATGGCAACGCATCCAAATAATAGCCCTCCACGATTCCGTCCACAACCACCCCACCAAAACTAAAGGAATTAGATCCATTACGAGGGAATTACGAGACTTTACGCCTGCAATGCAAAATGAAAAGAAGTCTCAGACCCAGCTTAAGATAATACTGATTTACAGACTAAGATCCATAATAGTCCCCAATGATTCCGTCCACAACCATCCCACCCCAACACTAAACGAGCAAATTACGAACTTTATGCCTTTCAATGCAAAATGAAATAGAAGTCACAGGAACAGACTGATACTACTACTAAACATGGCTAAGCATCTTCCAATTAATAGCCCTCCACCGATTCCGTCCACAACCAATCCCACCAGACACTAAAGGATTAGATCATAATGATGGGAATTATGAACCTTCCGCATTTCAATGCAAAATGATAGAAGTCTCAGAACAGCTTAAGAAATACTATGATTACAGGACCCTTAAGAATCCCATAATAGCCCCCACTGATTCCGTCCACAACCATCCCACCAGCACCTAAAAGGTTAGATAAATAAGAGGGAATTACGAGCCTTTATGCTTTCAATTGCCAAAAATGAAATAGAAGTCTCAGGACCAGCTTACTATCTGGACACCATGGCAAAGCATCAAATAATAGCCTCCACGATTCCGTCAACACCCATCCACCAACACTTAAACGAGGGATGGGGAATTACGGAACCTTTACGCCTTCAATGCAAAATGAAATGAAGTCTCAGGAACCAGCTTAGACTACTACTTAATACAGGACTAAGCATTTAATAATAGCCCCTCCACTGATTTCCGTCCACACCCATCCCACCAGCAGTAAAAGCATTAGATCCATTATGAGGGAAATGGGAATATGAACCCCTTTACGCCTTTCAATGCAAAATGAAATAAGAAGCTCATCAGGACCAGCTTTAAAAACTCCTGGACCCACATGGCCCAGCATCAAACCCTTAACCTGTACGCCTCAACCCAGATCCTTGCTCACACACTGCGTGATCCCAACCAACGACTCAGAAAGGTAGATCCAAGGGGAATTAGCGACCTTACGCTTTCAATGCAAATGAAATAGAAGTCTCAGAACCAGCTATTCGACTGCTACTGATTACAGGGACTAGATCCAAAATAGCCCTACCAATCGATTGTCACACCATCCCACCAACACTAAAAGATTAGATCATAACAGAGGGGAATACAAGCCTTAGCCTTTCAAGTGCAAAATGAAAGAGAAGGCTCAGGAACAGCTTTAGACTACTGACTAACAGGGACTAAGCATTCAAATAATAGCCCCTTCCACGATTACTGTCCACAACATCCACCAGCACTAAAAGATTATAGATCCATAAGAGGGAATTACGACGACTTTCGCCTTTCAATGCCAAAATGCAAATAGAAGTATCAGGAACCAGCTTTAACTATACCTGGACACAGGACTAAGAGATCAAAATAGCCTCCACTCGATTCCGTCACAAACATCCACCCAGCCAAGAACCATAAAAACAGGGAAATTACGAGCCTTTAGCCTCAATGCAAAAATGGAAATAGGAAGTCTCAGGAACCAGTTCTTCTAGCCATTACTACTGAATACAGGACAAGAATCAATAATGAATCCACCACAAGACCTCCCAACATCCACAACGACTAACATAACGACCGGGGAATTACGAGGACCTTAGCTGTCAATTGCAAATGAAAATAGAAGTCCAGGAACAGCTTAGGACTATACTGATTAATAGACTAAGAATCTCAATAATAGTCCCCACAAACCATCCCACCAACACTAAAAGAGGATTGAATTAGATAGGCGAATCTACCTTTATGCCTTTCAATGCAAAAGAAATAGAAAGTATCGGAACCGCTTTCATATACTAATGGCACACATGGATAAATATCCAATAATTAGTCCTCCACCGATTCCGTACACCAACCATCCCACCAACACTGTTAGATATAAACGAGGGGAATTATCGAAACCTTCTGCCTTTCGAAGCAAAATGACCATAGCAAGTCCATGGAACCAGCTTTAGTTACTCCCTGAGGGATACATGGCAAAGAATCCAATACTAGCCCCCAACTGATTCCGTCCCAACCACCCACCAACACTAAAACGAGGTGTCATACGAGGGAATTACGAAGGCCTTATGCCTTTCCCAATGCAAAATGAAATAGAAAGTTCGGACCAGGCTTATAACTAATGCTACTGATTACAGGCTAAGATCCAATAATAGCCCTCCCCCGATCCGTCACAACCATCCACACCAAGCACTAACAGGATTAGATCCAACGAGGGAATTAGAACCTTCGCTTCTTTCAATGCAAAGATGACATAGAAGTCTCAGGTAACCCACACAAAGACTACTACTAGATCGGACACTGGAAGAATCAGATATAGAGGTCCATGATTCCCTCCACATCAAACCAAATATATTTCCACAGACACTAAAACGAATAGGTCATATTACGAACCGTTGGATAGACTTACGCTCAATGCAAAATGAAATAGTCTACAGGACCGGCTTTGAGACTCTACTACTGAATACAGGCTAAGCATCCAATAATAGCCGTCCACGATTCCGTCCACAACCCTCCACCAGCACTAAACAGGATTAGATACCATAATGAGGAATTACAAACCCTTACGACCTTTCAATGCAAATGAAATAGAAGTATCAGGAACCAGCCTGACTATCCTGAAACAGGGACTAGAGCATCACACAATAATAGCCAGCTCTCCCATGATTCCGTCCACTTAACCATCCCACCAGCACAACAAGGCATTGAATCCATACAAGGGAATTACGAAACCTTACTGCCTTTCAATTGCAAAAATGAAATTAAAGCTGAGTCTTCAGCCACTTTATACATACTGAATAAGGGACTAAGATCCAAATAATAGCCCTCACTGATTTCCGTCACAACCATCCAGCCCGCACTAAAAGATTAGAATCCATAATGAGGGAATTATAACCTTTCTGCTTTCAATGCAAATGAAATAGAAGTCTCAAACCAGACTTTATGACTACTCCTGGACTACAGGCGAAGAGCATCAAAATAGTCCCCCTCCATGATCCGTCACAACCACCCACCAAAGGATCTAGACCAGAACGAGGGAATACGAACTTTACGCATTCAATGCAAAATGAAATAGGAAGTCTCAGGAACCAGCTTTATACTACTACTGAATACAGTGGACAAAGCATCCAAGAGAATAGCCCTCCAACCATCCGTCACAACCATCCAAAAATCTAACATATCGGGGGAATTACGAAACCTTTACGCCTTTCAATGCAAAATGACAATGAAGTCAGGAACCAGCTATTAGATCTACTATGATACAGATAAGACTCAATAATAGCCGCCCCATACGTCCACACACAATCCCCCAACACTAAAAGGCTAGATATCCATAATGACGGGGAATTACGAGCCTTATGCCCTTTCAACTGCAAAATGAATAGAGTTCAGGACCAGCTTTATAACTACTCTGGGACACTGGCAAACATCCCAATAATAGCCTCCACGATTCCGTACCACAACCATCCACCACCAAAAGGCATCTAAATAACGAGAGGGAATATACGGAACCTTTTGCCAGTTCAATGCAAAATGAATAGAATGTCTCGGCAACCAGCTTGAGACTACTATGAATACAGGACTAAGATCCAATAATAGCCACTCCACTGATTCCGTCACAACCATCCAACCAGCACTAGAGGATTAGATCCATTAAGGGGAATTAGAACCTTTGCCTTTCAATGCAAAATGAAATAGAGTCCAGGAACCAGCTTTAACTGACTACTGACACATCGACTAAGAATCAAAATAGTCCCTCCAATCCGATTCCGTCCAACAACCATCCCACCAAACACTAAAACGAGCGGCGGGGATACGACCGATCCTTCACGCCACATTTAATATCAACGTGGCTAATGAATTGCATTAAAGTAAGGTCAAATTATCTATGGACTATCCTTTAGTGCTGTGGGGACGGAAGGTGCGGCGCTAGGGGCTTAGCTTTATAGCGTCTAACTTCCTGGACTCATACGAATACATGACTAAAGCATCCAATAATAGCCCCTCCCCGATCCGTCAACAACCTGATCCCACACAAACACAAAAGGATTAGGATCCATATGAGGGGAATATGAAATTACGCTGTTCAATGCAAATGAAATAGAAGTATCTAGGAACAGCTTAGGACTACCTCTGACACCAGCTAAGCGACCAACTAAATAGCCCTCCAACCGTTCCGCCAACCATCCAACCAACACTAAAAGTTAAGATCCATAAAGAGGGAATTATGAAAACCTTTCCGCCGTTCACAGCAAAATGACTCTGAAGTTCATCGGAACCAGCGACTTATAATACTCTGGACAGAATCGCACTAATACTCTACAATATAGCCGTCCACAAACCTTCCCACCAACACCTAAAAGATTAGATCCATAAGAGGGATTAGAAGCCTTGACACCTTTCATGCCAAATGAAATCATAAAGTCTCAGGAACCAGCTTACGACTATCACTGGACACATGGATAAGCATCTCAAATAAAGCCTCACGATCGTCCTACAACCATCTCACAAACACAAAGATTAGCATCCATAACGAGGGAAGTATGACAACATTTACGCCCTTTCAACGAAAATGAAATAAGTTAAACAGCTGTTCCTGTAGGACTTACTACTGAATACAGGACATAAGATCCAATAATGCCCGTCTACTATTTCCGTCCACAACCATCCCTCAACACTTAAACAAGGATAGATTCATAGATGGGAATACTTACATCCTTTACGCTCATTTCAAGGCAAAATGAAATTAGAGTCTCAGACACCAGCTTGATAATATCTGGAACATGAAGGACGAATCCAAAAGCCCTCCACAGATTCCGTCCCACAACCATCCCCAACACAAATTGACAAACGAGGGGAATTACGAACTTGTATGCTATCAATGACAAAATGAATAGAAAGTCTTCCAGGAACCAGACTTTAGACTAACTACCTTGCACATGGACATAAGCATCCAAATAAGCAGACCTCTCCACAACCATCCACCAACACTAAAAGGATTGAAAGAGGAAGTTGAACCTTTCCGCTTTCAATGCAACAATGCAAATAGAAGTCTCAGGAAACCAGCTTGTAGACTACTACTGAATACGGACTAAGATCCAATATAGTCCCCTCACTGATTCGTCAGCACCATCCAAAACATAAAAGGATTAGATCCATAACGAGGGAATTATGACCTTTACGCTTCAATGCAAAATGAAAATAGAAGTCTCACGGAACCGCTTCAGTAATTAGACTACTGGCAGCATACAGGACTAAGAATCCAATAGTTAGCCCTCACTCCGGATTCCGTCCAACAACCGTCCCACCCAACAATAAAAGGAATTAGACCAGAATGAGGGGATTAGAACCTTTACGCCTTCAATGCCAAAAATGAAATAGAAGTTCGGAAGGAACCCGACTTAGACTACTACTGAGAATACGGACTAAGAATCCAATAAATACGTATTCTCAATCGTCCACAACCATCCCACAACAATAAAGCTTCATAAAACGAGGGGGAGGGTTCGAACTTTATCGCCTTTCAATGCAAAATGAAATAGAGTCATCAAGGAACCAATTAGACACTACTAGAATACCGGACTAAGAATCCAATAAGGTAGCCGCTCCACATTCGTCCAACAACATCCCACCAACATAAAAGGATTAGATCATAACAGGGAATATGAACCTTACGCTTTGCAATGCAAAAATGAAATAGAAGTCTCAGCAACCCGCTTAGCTAATACTGATACGGACAGGTAAATACATAATAGTCCTCCATCCAATCACATCCCCACCAAACAACGGATAAATAACACGAGGGCGAATTAGAAACCTTGTATCCGCCTTTCAAGCAAAATGAATAGAACCGTCTCAGGAACCAGGCTGTTAGATACGACTGATACAGGTAAGCATCCAATAATAGCCCCTCCACGATTCGTCACAACCATCACACACACTAAAAGGGATTAGATCCATAATGAGGGGAATATGAACCTTTACGCTTTATCAATGCCAAAAGAACAATAGAAAGCTCAAGGAACCCAGCTTTTAACTAGTACTGATACAGGACTAAGATCCAATAATAGCCTTCCACATCCGATCTAAACCAATCCCACCAACATAAAAGGATAGATCCATAACGAGGGAATTTACTTGCTTTCAGCATGATAAGTTCACGCACAGAAGACAGCTTCTGAACATAGCTTTAGGACTACTAATTGGGACTAAGAATCCAATTATATAGCCTTCACACAGATTCCGACAAACCATGACCCCACACAACAAAAAGGATTAGATCCTACTAATAGCGGGAGTGAGAATTAAGCCAACCGTTCGCCTTCAAGTGCAAAAATGACATAGAGTCTCAGCGAACCAGCTTTAGACTACTAATGAACACAGTGACTGATCCATCAGTATCCAACATGATTGTCCCCACACCAACGTCAACACCATCCAAACACTAAAACGAGGGGGGAATGGGGGAATTACGACCTTTATGCCTTCAATGCAAATATGAATAATAAGTGGTTCCTGTATATCATGTGAGCGTAAAGGTCTAACCTCATTAGAAGTTTAGGACAGCTTTAGACTACTTGCTGACAAGGGACTAAGCATCAATACATAGTCCTACCACTTTCCGTACCAAACCTCCACCAACGACAAAAGGATTAGACCATTAACGCAGGGAATGTGACACCTTTCCGCCTTTCAATGCAAAATGAAATAGAAGTCTCAGGAACCAGCTTATACTACACTGTATACAGGACTAAGAATCCAATAATAGCACTACCATGATTCCCGTCCACAACCATCCACACAGCACTAAAAAAAGGAATTAGATCATAACTGAAGGGATCAATTATGAACCTTTACGCCTTCAATGCCCAAAATGAAAAGACGTCTCAGGAACAGCATTATATATATGGAACATGGCTGAATATCCAAAATAAGTCCCCCTGATTCCGTCACAACATCCCACCAAACTAAAAGCGATAGGCCATAGGAGGGAATTATGAACCTTTTGCCTTCAATGCAAAGAGAAGTAGAAGTCAGGAACCAGCTTTACTACCGATGAACTGAATACAGACTTAAGAATCAATAATAGCTCCACCTGATGTCGCTCACAACCATCCCCAAACCAGCGTAAAAGGATAGACTATGAGGGAATTAGTACTTTAGGCCTTTCATGCAAAATGAAATAGAAGCTCAAGGAAACAGCTTAGACGTCTACTGGACAGGGACTAAAATCAATAATGAGACCCATCCTCCACAACCATCCCACAACAAACGGTTTAGTACGATCGAGGAATTACTGAACCTTTACTGCTTCAAAGCAAAATGAATAGAAGTCACAGGAACCAGCTCTAACTGTAATGAATGGACAAGGCTAAGAATCCAATAATAGCCCGCCACCATTCCGTCCACAACCATTCCCCCAACACCCAACACGGAATAGACCTGTTAGTTTGACATATAGAAAGCGGTCGTATCTATCACAGAAGCAAAGTCCTATACGCCATATGTCATCTAGGTGTGCAGTGTAGATCGGGAGGAATTATGTAGAGTTCCAGTGGCTAGAACAGCTGTTCTGAAGACTTACTATGAATACAGGACAGAATCACAATAATAGCCGTCTCCACATTCGTCCACACATCACTCCCACCAACACTTAAAAGGCATAGATCCATAATGACGGGAGAATTATGAAACCCTTTCGCCCTTTGCAATGCAAAATGAATAGAAGTATCAGGAACCAGTAGACTATATACTTGGACATGGCCTTAAATCATCCAATAATAAGCCCCACCGATTCTTCTGTACACCAACCATTCCCACCAACCATAAAAGGATTAGATCATCACTGGGACATTACTGAACCTTCCGCCTTTCATGCCAATGAAAATAGAAGTATCAGGGTGAACAGATTATACTACTATGGCACACAGGCTAAGCATCCAATTAATAGCCCTAACACCGATCCGTTCCACAACCATCCACACCCTAAACATTAGATCAAACGGGGGGAATATATGACCTTTAACCTTTCAATGCAAAAGAAAATAGAGTCAAACGACCAGCATTTAGATACTACTGCATACAGGACTAAGAATCCAAATAATAGCCCGATCCTATTCTGTCCACAAACCATCCCACACACACTAAAAGGAAGGATCCTTGAGGGTAGCCTTTAGCTTCCACTGCAAAATGAAGAATAGAAGTTCAGGAACCCGCTTAGACTCTACCTGAGACACAGGAATAAGATCCACAAATAAAGCCGCTACCGATTCCGTCACACCAACTCCCACCAACACAAAAGGATAGATCATAACGAGGTGGTGGGGAATTACGAACCTTTCGCCTTTCCGTCGAACTGTCACCAATTCATTCATCTGAAACTAAGTGAAGTCCTCCATGGCAATTATGGCAGGGAGGTGTCGATCGTGGAGGCTATTGAGCTACCGGCATAGTATAAAGTGACTGAGAGCACTCTGAATACGGACCTCAAGAATGCCAATAAACGCCCCCCATGATTCCGTGCACAACCCATCCACCAGCACTAAACAAGGATTAGTCACATAACTGAGGGACAATTATGAAATTTCCCCTTTCAATTGCAACAATGAAAATCAGAAGTCTCAGGGAACTCAGCTTGTATACTACTACTGGACACATGGCTAGTGCTCTCAAAATAGCCCTCCAACCGATTCGTCACACACAACCATCCCAACCAACACAAAAGGATTAGATCCAAAGAAGGGAATATATGACCTTTGCTTTCAATGCAAAAACGAAATAGAAGTCTCCAGAACCAGCTTTAGTACTACTATGGATCACATGACTAAGAACCAATAATAGCCCTCCATTCGCTACATTCGTACACAACCATCCCACCAAACTAACAGGATTAGATCCATAAGAGGGGAATTACGCTCTTTATGCCTTTCAATGCAAATGAATAGAAGTCTCTAGGAACCAGCTTTGCTAACTACTATGACATTACATGGACTAAGACATCCTAAATAATAGCCTTCACATTCCGCTCCACAACATCACACCAGCCTAAAAAACGTAGCCGTCGAGAACTTTATGAACCTTTACGCATTTCACAATGCCAGAATGAAAGAGAAGCTGACGCAGAGGGAACCAGCTTTAGACTACATGAACAGGCACTAAGGCATCCAATATAAGCCGATCCACACTGATTCGTCACACCATGTTCGCCCACACAGACTAAAAGGATAGATGCCACAACCAGACGGAATTACAGCCTTTACACGCTTTCAATGCACAAAGAAATAGAAGTCTCAGGAACCAGCTTTTGACTCTACTGGATACAGGCACTAAATCCATAATACCTCCCCACTATTCGTCACGACCATCCCACAAGCACTAAAGGATAGTTCCAAACGCAGGGATTACGAAGCCTTATGCATTGTCAATGGCAAAATGAAATAGAAAGTCACAGGAACCAGCTTTATATACTCACGGCAACATGGTACCAGCTCAATCATAGCCCCACCGATTCGGTCAACAACACAATCCTCCACACAGCACTAAAAGGATGTCATTCCATAACGAGACGGGAATTACGCAAACTTTCCGCTTACAATGCAAGAATGAAATAGAAGATTCAGGAACCAGGCTTAAGAACTACTACTGAATACAGGACTAAGCATAAATAAGAGCCTCCACAACCATCCCACTAAACACTAAAAGGAGTAGATCCATAACGAAGGGAATCTATGAAAACCTTTACGCCTTCAATGCAAACAAATAGAATTCGGCTAACAGCTTGACTATACCTGTAAGGACAGAATTCAATATATCCATGATTCGCAGCAACGTCATCAATCCCATAGTTATGATCGAGATCTTCGTTGTGGGACTTTGTAAATGAACGGCTTTATTGTCCTTTATGCCATGATGTCTCCAGGAAGTCAAAGCTTTGGAATTCTACATGTGATACAGTGCTAAAATCAATAATAGCCCCCAACAGATTCGTCCAACACCACCAACACTACAAAGGTTAGATCCATAATGAGGCGGGAATGTGAACATTTACCGCTTCAAATGCAAAAATGAAATAGAACGTCTCAGTAAACAGCTTAATAATACTGACTGAGCACACAGGCCTAAGCATCAATAATAGCCGCCTCCACCGTTCCGTACAACAACCATCCTACTCACACTAAAACGCGATTAGATCCATAACCGAGGGAATTACCGAACCTTTCCGCCTTTCATGCAAATAAAATAGAGACAGTTCAGGAACCAGCTTAATGACTAATCCTACTGGACACAGGCCTAAATCATCCAATAACAGCCCTCCACCGAATTCCGTCCACAACATCCCACCAACATAAAAGGATTAGATCATAAAGAGGGTTAATCGACCTTAAGGCCTTTCAATGACAAAATGAAATAGAAGTCTCAGGACGCGCTTTAGACTACCAATGGGAACCTACCAGTTTTTTTGTATTGTTTAATGCCATGTACACGTAAACAGCATTGCCCGGCAGGGTAAGGGTGTCTGTTCTTTCAAAACCTTTGGGGTCCAATAGACCATGAAGTAACTTTACAGACCTACAATAAAAAACAAGATGAGGAGGGGTACAAAACACCTTCCCCATAAATGGACAATGTCAACACATGAAAACAGAGCAAAAAAATAATGATTGCTAGCGTTTTCCAAGAGAATTAGCTATTGTATATTGTCAGGCAGGGTTGGGGGCCACTTTAACAATGAGTTTGTACGGTTGTCAGTCATTGTACAATGATCTTTAATAATCTACACTTGCTAATCTAACACCTACACTACAGGACACCACTTGTCTAGGTAAAATAAAAGAATAACCCCTCAATTACTCCAGTAAAAGAGTCACAAAAACAGCTGGGAATAGGGAGGATTTGTGCCACCAAAACATTGTCCATTTAACCAGATGCAGGTAGTTAATAACAAGTTACAATTCCCGCCAATTTCTTTTAACTTGCCGAATTTTTATAGATGAATGACATTTTCTAAAAGAGGGAATTTTAATAAGAATATTTAACACAAATGGTTCAACTGGCCCATCCGTGTACTGGGGGAAACAACCAGAGGGCACCAATATGAGAAGGGTGCCACCATTTTGAGAGGGAGATGAGGAAGAGGGATCCGGTGGCGCACGTGGCGTTTTGAACCCCTTTTTGGGCCGTTTTAACGCAAGCGTTTTTTGAAAGTGCATCCGCTTTTGACCGATTTAACCAATTTAACTAATTAAAACGTGTCAAAAACTGATGCATTTTTTAACGGACTGCTTAAAATGAGGTGCGAAAGAGGGATCTACCAGCTTGAAAGGGAAATGAGAAAAGGAAGACCACAATTTTAAGAGGGAGATGAGAAAGAAGGATCCACCAGTTGTAGAGGAATTTGAGAAAAAGGGATTCACCAGTTTGAGAGGGAGATGAGAACAGGGAGGTCGCCATTTTGAGAGGGTGAGGAGAAAGGGCCCACAATATGAATAAAGCCTTATGCCGCACTCACTATGTGTTTGCACTAGATATTAAAAACACATTACATGCAAACACAGTGGGAAAAAGTAATCAGAACCCATCATCAATAATCATGCGTTTTGCCTGATGTGTTTGCGATGCGTTTCCCAAGCCCAACCCGGATTATAGCCTATATGAGGGGGTGAGTAGTATCTCATGCAGGTTCTATAAAATATAATCCCACATTTAATACAGCCACGTAATAAAAGTGAATAGCATAGACAAAAGCAGATACAAATAACAAACACAACAAATCTGCATTTTCAAGAGACATAAGGCAAACATCTCACTTACATATTTCATTGGCGCTCTCTGCTGCTCTCCTCCACAGTCTGCTGCACACCAGTCCTCATCACCTCCAGGAATGACAAATACCAACAAACCTGTTGGCATTGAAGATCTTAATTGGTCTTAATTGATGAGATACACCCTCTCCCTAGTTGTGTGCACAAACACCCTTTCACTGCTGAACACATTTTATTAGTGATTTTTTTTTTTTTGCAGCGCTTTTCATTCATTTTAAAAATAGAGTAACAGCTGTAGCCACATGTCTGCTGAGAGGGGCATTCATTTGGTTAAAATCTGTTAAGCTTTGTTCACATTTGGCATTTGCATTGAGTTTTGAAACACAACAGCCAGATGAAAATTGCAGTTAACATTTGCATTGACAAAGTGCAATGTTAACATGTGCATTTACATCATGTTAACACACATTCATAAAATGCAAATGTTAACGCCACATTGACATTGCGTTTTGTAAGGCAATTCTTCTAAGGTGTTGTATTGTGTTTTAAACACAGCAGCCTCCACTCAATAGTAAGATGTACAGCAGCAACCAAAACTCAATAGTAAGATGTCCAGTAGCGGCCTACACTAAATAAAATGACCAGCCTCCACTCAATAAAATGACCGGCAGCCAGTGGGGTAACTAGTAGAGGCTGGGCCCCATGACAAACTTCTGCATGGGGCCCCCCTCCCCCTTAGGGCGAAATCACACAAACATGTGCCCGCCGTACCATAGCACGGCAGGCAAACGTCGGCACATGGAGGAGGGGGTGAGTGCTGCCCCCCCCCTTCCTTAGCAATGTATGGCGCACATCGGCGTATTACAGGAAAAGATAGGCAGCAGCCACCTTTCCCCATGATTGTCGTCCAGCAGCAGCCTTCCCATTCCAATGATTAGTCCAGCAAGCGAGCCTCCATTTTAATGATATGCCAGCAGCAGAATCCATTTCATGATATGTCCAGCAGCAGCCTCCCGTACAATGAATGTCCAGCAGCACGCCCATTCAAGCATGATAGCCGCAGCAAGCCTCCATTCATGATCCATCAGCTCCCATCAAGACTCACGCCAGCTCCATCAATGATATGTCACCGCAGCAGCTCCCTACAATGACATATGTCCAGGAGCAGCCACCTTTCAATGATATGTCCAGCAGGAGCCTCCATTCAATGATATGTCCAGGAGCAGCCTCCATTCAATGATATGTCCAGCAGCAGCCTCCATTCAATGATATGTCCAGCAGGAGCCTCCATTCAATGATATGTCCAGCAGCAGCCTCCATTCAATGATATGTCCAGCAGCAGCCTCCATTCAATGATATGTCCAGGAGCAGAATCCATTCAATGCTATGTCCAGCAGCAACCTCCATTCAATGATATGTCCAGCAGCAGCCTCCACTCAATGAAACTTCTAGCAGCAGCCTCCATCCAATGATATGTCCAGCAGCAGCCTCCATTCAATGATATGTCCAGCAGCAGCCTCCATTCAATGATATGTCCAGGAGCAGCCTCCATTCAATGATATGTCCAGCAGCAGCCTCCATTCAATCATATGTCCAGCAGCAGCCTCCATTTAATGATATGTCCAGCAGCAGCCTCCATTCAGTGATATGTCCAGCAGCAGCCTCCACTCAATGAAACTTCTAGCAGCATCTTCCACTTAATAAAATCTCAAACAGCTCGAGTTATTTGTTGTTATGTTTGTGCCGTGTCCATGTTCTATGTGTTATTATCCAGCGTACTCATCTTGCTCCCTATTTGTTTTATTTATTCTTACTTTTTGTACGAATTAGCCAGGCTGCCATACAGTGTACCTCTGCAATCAGGGCCTGATCAAGGGTGGTGGGGGCCCCTGGGCGCAAACTAGTGGGGGCCCTTCCAACAATGGTTTTTCAATAAAGTCAATGTTGCTCAAGGGAAATAATAATGGTTCTCCACATATCCCAGATAAGGGTGTGGTCACAAGTGAAACAAACACCATGGTTTTTCAATTGTTTAAGTGAAAGACACTGGGAGTTAGTTACCGATCGCATGCATTTCCATATCCGACCAGGCTGGAGCCCACCCACATGCGCTTATGTTGTGTTAGGAAATGCAACACTAGCAGCACATGCGACTTACCAGAATTGCCCTTAAACTGATAGAGAACTGATTTACAAACTTTTTACTTAGGCTACATTCACACTGCCGTATTCACACCCCATAGACTGCAATGGATTAATGACATTGAATTTTGTTATATTCATTCAATTATAGCATTTAGCAATTATAGAATATAGCTTTTGTATCAGACTTTCATATTCGGGGAATTATTTTTTTACTCATCTATCAAATAAAGAATCTGCAGATTAAGGCCCCTTTCACACGAATATTGAGGGTACTGATATGAGGCTGCACAATTTCGCCCCGCCGTACCATAACATTGATGGGGAAAAAAGCATGCTCTGTCCTTTCTTGCATGCGTTTTTTACGATCTGAAAACGCACTACAACTAAAAACGGCCCAAAAACGGCCTAAAAACGCCATGTGTGTTACCACCCTTACAGCCAGGTTGCACTGCTCACCCCTCCTCTCTCCAGCGCGATCTGTAGACTTGCCCAGGCAAACATACGTTTCTGTGAAAGAGGCCTTATAATGTGGATAATCTAGAAAAAGAGTCTTATTTATTACTTTGGGTAGTTACTAAATTATAAAATCCCTGGGACTGAAGTGCAAAGTATTTGAAGGACAAATGTGTCATCAGAACACTCAAAAATATTCCAAGATTGTCTCATATACTCAAAGCTTTTAACCTTTCCTGACACAGAGGACAATTGAGTTCAAATACACCAAATATTCTCTATAATTTTGATGAGATTATTTATCTCCTGTAATATCCGTCTTTCAGTTTCCTTCGATTTCTCCTTCCTGTAATATGGATGTGGAAGAGAGCAGATATAGTGCGCTCTGTGTGTTTGTCCTTATCCAGCCCCAATCTGTTATGAGCGGATGTTATCAAACCTAAAGTGACAATTCGACAGCTAAATCCTTTTTGTAAACGCCTGCTTTCTCATCGCTCTTTCCAAACCAATTTTAATCTTGCATTCATGACATAAGCACTCATTCTGTAGTTGGTTCACGGAGATAACAAGTTACCAACACTAGTTTAAAGGAAATCTACCACCAGGATGAAGGATTGTAAACCAAGCACACTAACATACTGGTGTGTGTCTCATCTGGCAGGATCTGCTATTCTATTAGATCCTTAAGCCCTTGTTTTTACAAAAAAAGTTTTAAAACGCTTAGGGGCTCCAGGCTCCTTGACATCTATAGAGACTGGAGCCCGTCATGCTAATGCATCATTGAAATCTGAACAGGGTTGCCCCATACACGTCAGATTCTGCTTTCCGGCAGGATCTAACCGTAACAGACGGCACAAGTGTTTGTGTGTGCTGGGAGAGCTACACTACATTAGTATTGAAGTGCAGTGACTTCAACGTTTTTATACAGGCGGTCCCCTACTTAAGGACACCCGACTTACAGACAACCCATACTTACAGACAAACCCCTCTCACCTCTGGTGAAGCTCTCTGAATGCTTTACTATAGTCCCAGGCTGTAATGATCAGCTGTAAGGTGTCTGTAATGAAGCTTTATTGATAATCCTTGGTCCCGTTACAGCAAAAAATGTTTAAACTCCAATTGTCACTGGGGCCAAACATTTTTTTGTCTGGATCTACAGTTTCGACTTACATACAAATTCAACTTAAGAACAAACCTCCAGACCCTATCTTGTACGTAACCCGGGGACTGTCTGTAATAGCAGATAATTAAATGAAGAAAAAGACCATGGTACTATCAAATAAAGTATGGGGAAAAAAACTACACAAAACTGCATCAATACCAGCGTGTACAATAAAACCGAAACATTATTGGACCTGAGCAATGAATGCCATAAAAAAAAAACTTGAAGAAAAAGATAATTTTTCATCACATTCCTTTACAATTAGTGTTCTAAAAAGTCGTCAAAAAATGGTATGCGCCCCAAAATGAGATCACTAAAAAATAAGCCCTCAACCAGCTCAACAGAGTTATGCCTCTGAAAAGATGACAATGCTAACACGAGTTTTCCCAATTTAGTTTATATTCAGTAAAATTGGATGAAAATAATAAAAATGAGGTAAATGAGGTATTCTTGTAAACGTAGTGAGCCATGGAATAAGAATAATTTGTTATTTTTATGGTACAGTGAAAAAAAAGTTAAATCCTAAACTAGAATTGATGAGTTTCTTTTCCTCCACCCAGTAAAAGGTATAAAATCTCAATAAGCTATAGATACCCCTAATGAGTAATAAACCTTATTTGAACATGGCTACATCAAATTCTGTAGCACTTTAGGTTCTGGGGGACATATACAAATAAAATAAGAGATTACAGACAGGGGCGTAACTTGAGGTGCGGTCGCAACTGGGCCCATGAAACCTAGAGGGCCCATATGGTGTATCTTTCCTATATGACAGAACCTATGGCACGGGTGCCAGTGGTGGCACTTAGAGCCCTATTTGTGGGTACCCCAGCCATCCACACAGCAGTCTCTCACAATCCAGACAGGACCCAAAGAATCATCCAGCAGTCATAGGCAACTCCACAAATGTTGCTCTCAATGCTATTTTAAAGCAACACATTCTTGATTTCTTGGGACTGTGGGAAGAGGAAGAACAAGCGGAAAGGGGCGGATTATTTTTAGAGTTCCTGCTGGTCCCGTGTTTCTTCCTGTGCGGGGGGACCATGGCAAGAAACTACAATGATAGTCCAAATTTTCCCCCCATTTTTCAACTGTATTGCTGTCCTAAAGAGGTGAATATGATTGAAGTTGTGGTAGAACAGGTAGCAATAAATAACGACTTAAATAGCCATGTTGGTACTTTGCAATAAATAAGTGGGTTTTGTTTGTAGTTTGGGCACTCAGTCTCTAAAAGGTTCTCCATCACTGCTATATGAGAAGACTAGTACTATAAATAATACATTATAGTTGGGGGCCTGGCACGCATTTTGCTCTGGGGCCCAGCAACTTCAAGTTACGCCACTGACTATAGAGTAATAGCAGTCATATGGAACAATAGGAGAGAGAGCTCTGCTCACAAGAGCTACAGTAAATGAAGTATCTGTAAAGTGCATCATATCCCACTAAAAATAAGCCCTCATATGTCCATATAACAAATTATAGCCTGTAAAATGTACAGTTAACCCATTCACTTTTCAGCTAAATCAGGGTGTTTTTTTTAAAGATCTCCAAATTGCTTTAGACCACCAGTGATGTAAACCTTTCACTGCAGTAAGGTCTCTTTACTACCCTGCACCACTAGTGAAGTCTCCATTAATACCTACTGCCCAACATAACCAGTGATACAACTACACCTTCACTTTCATAGGCCAACAGAGATATAACCGTAATTATCTTCATAACAAAGGTAGTCATCATTATGTTATAAGTATGTTATTATCTAAACAAATACTATTCTATAATTACACACAACGTGAGATATTGCAGTACGAATGCAGATTAAGTGCTTGTTGTCCTTAAAGGGGTTGACCACTTTCAGCGAATAATTGATATCGTTTGTGTAAGGAAAAGTTATACAATTTTCCAATATACTTTCTGTATTCATTCCTCATGGTTTTCTGGATCTCTGCTTGCTGTCCTTCTATAGGAATCTTTTTTGTTACTTTCAGTGGGCATAAATCTGCCCAGTGGATAGAAACGTGCACGGCTCGTTATATCACACAGCTCTTATCACTCTCTGTGATACTAACGAGCCGTGCACCTGTGTGACATCACATGACCATGGACAGATTTCTATCCTGTGGAAGTAAACAGAGAAGCAGGGGCATAACTACAGTGGTACCAGCCATAGCAGCCACTATGGGGCCCACAGTGTAAGGGGGCCCCCTCATCCTACCTGACATATTAAGTGGAGGACGTGCACTATTATATACATATTATGCTGCACATTGTACAGCATAACATATATGCAATGTATATATGCTCTATATGTGTGTATAAATGTGTGATTGTAACTTGCATGTGTGAGTATATAAATATGTATATTTCTTAAGTGAGAAGGGGGGCCCCATGCAGAAGCCTGCTATGGGGCCCTGCTTCTCTTAGTTACGCCACTGCGGAGAAGCTTTCTATTGCAGGACAACAAGCAAATAACTACAGAGAAAAAAGATTTGGTTCTGCTGACCTCCCTGATCAGCTTAGTCCTAGTAATGGCCGATGCACGGAAAGCCGCGTGGGAACAGAAAGACAGCTTGAGAAAAATCCGGGATGGAATCCAGCATCAAGGCAAAAAATGGAAATATAAAATATAGTACTTTATTGAAAAAAGAGGGTTAAAAACATACTCAGACGTCACATGATCTGACGCGTTTCGGACCGTACTTGGTCCTTAGTCGTAGCCAGAGAGATCTACAGAACTGTGAGGAATTGATACAGAAAGTATCAAACCATATCAATTATTTGCTGAAAATGGACAACCCCAATCTGAACTATGGGGCAGATTTACTTACCTGGTCCTGTCGTGATCCCCAAGGTGCGTTCTCCAACGAGGATGAAGTCCGGCACGATTCTTCAAGATCGTGCGTCCATTTTCCTGCATGTGTCGCTTCCCCGCTCCGGTCCGCCGGAGTTCACCTTCTTCTTCCCGGTGCATGTAAGTGCATTGTCTTGCGACACAATTTGAATTGTAAATCCTGCGCTTAGTCAGAATCAGTCGAGTTGTCCGTCGGCCACGTCCCCTGATTTGTGTCGCATGCAAGTTGGCTCGATTGCGCCAAAAACCCCTGTTAAATGCGGCGCAAATCGGAAATAGTCGGGAAACCCAACAAAAATGCGCCATGCGGACCCTTAGTAAATGTGCACCAGTGTGTACAATTCTATTTCCCCTTAATAATGTTCTAGCTATGCATGACATATACAAACATGGCTGCCATTACTGATTTCATAAACTTCTTTAAGTAAAATAAAGCCTTTGCTTTGGGGCTTTAAAGTAAGAACAATTTCTTCATGTGATGAGACATTACATTTCCTGTAACATAAAGCAGGAATTTATAGGAAATAGGAAAAAAAAAAAAAGATAATGGCCATGCCTTAATTCCTAAATCTATAACATTCACACTATAAAAATATAAGTTAACAGATAAAATGTTTTCTTAAAATAGAAGCAGTTAGACCGATCTCACCGCTGATGTATCTATTCTATGCTTGTTAATGGCGCATTCCTCCGCTTTTTGACTCATGACATTATACTGGATGTGTCTAGACACAATTTGATTGAAGGACTGACATTTATATTGTTTTACTACAAGGAGATTTAAAAAGGGTAAGATAATGCTATCCTTGGCTCTGGCAGCTATTCACGAGATGAATGAGGATTTCTTTAAAGAGAAGCTATCATTTAGAGGATCATATTGGAAATGATTTTGTAACTCAGAGTTAGGAAACTTGCCAGTGTCTTATATGCATTAATTTGAGTTTCAAAACTTTAGTTGATTCAACTTTATTGACAGGACAGGTCAGTGAGGGACCGATGCTCCATATTAAAAGAAAATATTTTCAGGAAATATTTGATATGGTGTGAGGAAAAGCTATACAATTTTCCACTATATGTATAATTCGTATATACTCAATATATATTCAAGTATAAGCCGACCCGAGTATAAACCAAGTCCCCTAATTTTAACACAAAAAAAACTTGAGAAACATATTGAGTTGAGTATAAGCTGAGGGTGGGAAAGGCATTGGTCACAGCCCCATTAAATAGCCTGCCAGCCCCTGTAGTATATAGCCAGCCCCCAGTAGTATATAGCCAGCCACCCCAGTAGTATATAGCCAGCCTCCTGTAGTATACAGCCTGCCAGCCCTCAGTAGTATATTGCCAGGCAGCCCACTGTAGTATGCAGCCTGCCAGCCCCCTGGAGTAGATATCCTGCCAGCCCCCTGTAGCAGATAGCCTGCCAGACCCCTGTAGTATATAGCCTGCCAGCCCCCTGTAGTTTATAGCCTGCCAGCCTCCTGTAGTATGCAGCCTGCCAGCCCCCTGTAGTAGATATCCTGCCAGCCCCCTGTAGCAGATAGCCTGCCAGCCCCCTGTAGTATATAGCCAGCCCCTGTTGTATACAGCCTGCCAGCCCTCAGTAGTATATTGCCAGGCAGCCCACTGTAGTACTTAACCTTCCCAGCCCCCTGTAGTATATTGCCTGCCAGCCCCCTGTAGTATATAGCCTGCCAGCCCCCTGTAGTTTATAGCCTGCCTGCCACCTGTAGTATGCAGCCTGCCAGCCCCCTGTAGTAGATATCCTGCCAGCCCCCTATAGCAGATAGCCTGCCAGCCCCCTGTAGTATATAGCCTGCCAGCACCCTGTAGTATATAGCCAGCCAGCCCCCAGTAGTATATTGCCAGCCGCCCCAGTAGTATATAGCCAGCCCCTGTAGTATACAGCCTGCCAGCCCTCAGTAGTATATTGCCAGGCAGCCCACTGTAGTACATAGCCTGCCAGCCCCCTGTAGTTTATAGCCTGCCAACCCCCTGTAGTATGCAGCCTGCCAGCCCCCTGTAGTAGATATCCTGCCAGCCCCCTGTAGCAGATAGCCTGCCAGCCCCCTGTAGTATATAGCCTGCCAGCCCCCTATAGTATGCAGCCTGCCAGCCCCCTGTAGTATATAGCCAGCCAACCCGGGCAGCTCCTCTTCTATCTTCATGTGCATGGCAGGTCTGCGGCAGCTCCACGGTCAGCGCCTCTTCTTTCTTCATGCCGGAGCCACCTCCGAGACGGCTCCGTGCGCGCAGTCCCGCTAGCGCACAACTGTGATGTCAGCCACTGGTATCCCCTTAATCGTATTGACCCATAGAATAAAAAAATGCCATCACATGACCTAAATAACGAAAAAGCGAAAATTCTATAGCCTACAGCTAAAGCCTATAGCTAAATGAACGTATATCCGACAAAATTTGATCATTCTAAATTTCACCTCCATTTTGATTCAATTACTATGAAGATCTCAAGGGGTTAACAATCAAGCTGTTTCTGATAGTTTGAGGGGTGCAGAGTTGAAAATGGATTGATTATATAGAGAGTTTTTGATGTTAAATATGTTATTTAAAAAAATGTTCCGGTGTGAAGATAATTTCTCATAAATTTAGTGATTTTGTCCCTTAGAAACCAGATAGCTTCCTCGGATACGACCACCTCACACTCTGGCAGCGGTGGCCAGACATGCGCTATTGACCCCTGTGTGACCTCCTGGATTCAGCAATCATTACCACAGGACGGCTGTGCGACATGTAGTAACTCCCAGACATTTCATATACAAAAACATTTTGTTTCTTTGTGCAATCACTCAGCAGAGGTGGTCGTATCCAAGCAGTCAGTCTTGTTTCTAAGGCACCATATGACTACATTTATGAGAAATTATCTTCACACAGGTAAATTTTTTTAATTGAAGAAATGTTTATATATGACAGATTAATGAAACTAAATGTGAGTGCCCAGATGAGAATACCCCTTTAAGGAGTTAAAGGATATTTGTAAGCAGTTTTCACCACACAAAGCTGCAAACAATGTTAGAAGCAGCCCTGGAAATATTTGTACTCATATCTTTGTGTATCTTTTTAGTAACAGGACAGTGAAAAAGTAAAAAGTTATAATTCAGGAATGCAGCACCAACAAGTCTTTAAGGAGGTCCTTTAAGCCTGCATTTTTTGACCGTTTTTGTGCGTTTTCCAATTATCCTTATTAAGATAATTGGAAAAAACGCATGCGTTTTTTAACGGACTGTTTAAAAACGTCCCAAAAATGGGTTCAAAATGCCACGTGTGCCGCCGGCCTTAGCCTGAAGAGCTTTCTGTTCTAGTCCACAGTCCTTCCCCTTTGCTACAAGTCGGAGTTACGTCAGGATTTTGGTTGGATTCTTACAGCAGTCAATCAGAGCAGAAGGGAGGGGCTGTGGAACAGTTCGGAAAGCTCTTAAGGCTTGGGGTACAGTCACATGTGATTACAGTTTAGGAAAAGGGCGCATATCCTGGTGGTGAAGTATTTTCACCAAAAACGGTAAAAACGGTAAATGGTAAAACGGTAAAAAGCAAGGTAGGTATTGGTCTCCCCATGAGATAATGATTCACTCCACAGTGTATGGGATGATACAGAAAGCTTGAAAAGTTCTAGAAGACAATGACAGAGATTTCCAAGAAGACAGACCTGGACTAAAGCATCAATTGGTGGATGGAGCAAGACATGATGTCCCAGATGTACTCAATCGGATTCAGGTCTGGGGACCGAGTGGCCTGTCCATAATCCACTTTCGTCCTGCAGAGAAGAATATCAAGGTAGATGCTCTCTCTAGTGCCTCTGATGTTAGTGGGGAAGAACCGAATCCTCAGCATATCATCCCTCCGGAACGATTAGTTGTGGCCGCTCCAGTGGACCTCCAGCAGCTCCCACCGGGCAAGATGTATATCCAAACTGCCCTTCGGAAGAGAATTTTGACTTGGGGACATTGCTCTCGTTTGGCTGGGCACCCTGGGGTGCAGTGCTCTGTAGCCCTTATTTCCCTTTGCTATTGGTGGTCAGATCTGGTCAAAGACGTGCAGGATTTTGTGGGTTCCTGCATTTCCTGTGCTTGTATAGCCATCACTCCTCAAACCTGCCTGGTCCTCCTGATGCCCATTACGATAACCAGCTTCCCCTGGACTCACGTGGCCATGGCTTTGTCACATACCTATCCTCCTTCCTCTGGGAATACCGTCATCTAGTTTAACCGACTGGTTTCAAAAATGTCCATTTTGTCCCTCTTGCCAGGTCTGGCCATCTACTACTCCTTACTGGCCTCGCCTGTTGCCAGCCTGTTCTTCACCCACATCTTTTCGGCTGCATGGACTTCCATTGCACATCGGTTCGAACCAGGGGTCCAGTTTGTCTCCCCGCCTTCCTGCATCTCTGTGTAATCACTTGCAGGTAAACTGTCGGTGGACTTCTCTTTCTGCGTACCATTTGCCGTCGAATGGAAGGTAGAGAGAGTTAAACCAAACTCTTGGCTTCTTCCTACCTCTTCATTTTGTCTCTGCACAGTCAGGAACGACTGGTCCACTTTGTTGCCTTGGGCAGAGTTTCTTCTATAAACTCTCTCTGGATCTGCTGGTTCTGCCCCACCTTTCAGAATTTCATGCCCACCTCTTTATTCTCCTCAGTTCCCATTCCCCTCTAATGTTCCTCCTTGCGGTGGCAGAATTGGTGCAGGACCTCATTCCCGTCTGGGAAAAGACCCTCGTCAATTCCCTACTTCATTCATGCGTCTGCCCGCTTTTGGATGGCAATCGCCACCCCCCGCATGACGTCATCGGCTGCATGGCAGCCTATAGTTTCATAGAGTGCTCTATAGCCGGCAGAGGCAGGCAATTGGGAGTAAATTATCATCAGTATAAGTATTAGCAATCAACCCTGAAGGGTTAATGTAGCCCTAGAGTTCTGATGCTTATATTACAAAAACAATGTAAAAAATATAATGGAAAATGTAATGGAAAAAGTTTAAAATCACACCCCTTATCCCATGTAACACACAAATAACAATAAACAAAAAAATCATCCAAAATGCAATGTCTTACTATCACAATCTAGAAAAGATTATTCCAGGCCGTGAACATCGTAATGGAAAATAGTGCTTAAATGTCTGAATCGACACTTTTTCACTATTTTTTCATCCTTGAATATTTGAATAAAAAAATTGTCAAACAGACATATAGGTCCCAAATTGATATAAATTAATACTACAGCACATACCACAAGAAAACAACACCTTGCCTAGGTCCATACACCAAAGTATGAAAAAGGTTATTGGCCTCAGAATGGCAAATATTTTTTATGTACAAAAGATTGTAGTTTTTTTTAATTAAATGGGGTATTCCCATGAAGACAAGTTTCTTATACTCAGGATAAAAAATAACACATTCTCAAATTCACTGTTATTAACAAAAATACAACATTTCACAGACATGGTGTACACAATTTTAGTTGGTTTCTGATCCTGGATCTTCTGACTTTAGGGTCGGCAGCCATTTTGCTTTTATGTCTGACGCCGTGGAGCTGAGATTTCTCTCTCTGCAGCGGCCCCTCCCCCTGCATTCCACAACGGAGCTCACACTGAGACACAGACGCTGACTTCCTGCCAGCGAGAGGCAAGCTACAGGCAGATGCATATTTTATCCAGGGACGGGAGGCACAGCAGATCTTTGTGTGTGTAGCTGACATGTAGCAAAAGCTGAGTGTTATTGTGTGTAAAAATGAATCTCAACCTCTGATCTCTGATCTGTCTTGTCTCTCTTTCTATGTGTCAGATACTAGTACAATGTTCAGAAGGTAAATGAAAGTGTATATAAACCTTGAAGTCTAATAATCTAACCACATTTCCAGCTCACAGAACTAGATGAATAATAATGGCGCACATTTACTAGAAAGTCTGAAACTACACTAAAAGTGCTATTTTTTCTGCGCCAGAAATCATGAATCTGGAGCTTTCTTGCACTGGCACTGGATCAGCAGGGGGAAAAAAGTGCTAAAAATAAAAAATTTATGATTTTCTGGAATCTCCTGGAACGACGTGGTCTTGTCGCAGTTTTTCCATAAGGGACTCTCCTCCTCAGGGTCGGGTGTAGCCTCTCTCTGTTCCCAAGACCGCTGCCATGTCCCATAATTAACGGAAACCTGCATAGAGGGTTTAAACTAAGTCCCCTCTCCCGCCTGTGCAGGGTTCTTTTTTTGTGACCAAGAAGGGACGGCTTTCTCTGTGTCCCCTGGCCTTGTATCTCGCAGAAGAATCACGTTAAAAATCGACCCTCTGCCAATGATCACAAGCTTTTTGACCCCTTCATGTCTGCCAAGTTTTCTCCACGCTGGACCGCCGTGGGGCCTACAATCTCATCTGGATCCAAGGGGTACAAATGGAAGACAGCACGTAACACCCGAGTCGACATTCTAATTATACCTTGTGGGATTGGCCATTTGGACTGTGTACTGCTTCATTCAGCTGTCTTCCAGGAGTTTTTTATTGATATCTTCAGAGATCGAATGTATTTCATACGTGTGGTCATGGTCCTACCTAGGTGACATCTTTGTTTTCTCTCCGACTCTCCTACCTTGATACCCCACCAGTCTTACTTAACGAACGACGGCAAGTTTTCTTGGCTGCCCTGGGCTAACGTCTCTACGCCAACTTGATATGTGGTCTTTTCACCAACGTGTTTTTCCTCTCCTCGACTACATAATTCTCCGACAAAAGGTCTCCAGATGGATCCTGGCTAAATAATCTTGCAGTTCTGCAGTGGCCCCGCGTCAGAAGGTCACGTGGGTTTTGCTAATTATTAACCCCGCAGTCATCCCACATTTCTCTACTCTGGTGTACCATCGTGGAGCTCACAAAGAAGTCCGCCTTTTCTTTGGCTCCTGTTCTCACTAGGCCTGATACGGAGAAGCCCTTTCATCTAGAGTTGGATGTAGGTGCTGCTGCGGTGCTCACTCAGAAAGGGTCTAAGGGCCGAACATTCACCTGCGACTTCTTTTCGCAAACTTTTTCTCACGCAGAGAGAAATTAATTCTATTGAGATAGAGAACTACTGGCCATCACGCTTGGCCCTGAACATTGGTGACAACCTATGGCCCGGGTGCCAAGGTGGCACTCAGAGCTCTCTCTTTGGGCACCCGTGCCATCACCCGAGAAGCAATTTCGCCCGAACAGACTCAGGCCCCCCCTCTAGTATTCCCAGGCAGCCCAGACCCGGAATGAGCTACAATGATAATCCAATGTCTCTCCTTCTTTCTACTGTAATTGGGGTTCTCCCGGTTGCTATACAATTTTAAACCTGGTGACAGAGTCAGGGAGTCCAAAGGTTACTGCTTAAATTTGCCGCCGTAATGGTACTGCTCGCTAAAAAATGTGGGTTTTGGTGTCTAAAAGGGTTGCCATCACTGCCCTAAGAACAATGCGATACCTTTTAGAGGAGCTCGCCATTTCAGATCGCTTGTAATACGACCATAAAGAATCTCTTGTATCTCCAGACACACACCGTCTTAACCCTAGGCAACCCGTTGGTCTCTCTCTTCTTCGTCAACATTTCAACTATTGATCCACTTTCGTCCTGCAGATCAGAATATCAAGTATATGCTCTCTCTAGTGCCTCTGATGTTAGTGGGGAAAAGAACCGAATCCTCAGCATATCATCCCTCCCCCCGCACGGAGATTTAGTTGTGGCGCTCCAGTGGACCTCCAGCAGCTCCCACCCCCACCGGGCAGATGTATATCCAACTGCCCTTTGGCGTAAGAGTTTTGACTTGGGGACATTGCTCTCGTTTGGCTGGGCACCCTTGGGGTGCGTGCTCTGTGCCCTTATTCCCCTTTGCTATTGGTGGGCAATGCTGGTCAAAGAGACGTGCAGGATTTTGTGGGTTCCTGCATTCCGTGCTTGTATAGCCATCACTCCTCAAACCTGCCTGGTCCTCCTGATGCCCATTACGATAACCAGCTTCCCCTGGACTCACGTGGCCATGGCTTTGTCACATACCTATCCTCCTTCCTCTGGGAATACCGTCATCTAGTTTAACCGACTGGTTTCAAAAATGTCCATTTTGTCCCTCTTGCCAGGTCTGGCCATCTACTACTCCTTACTGGCCTCGCCTGTTGCCAGCCTGTTCTTCACCCACATCTTTTCGGCTGCATGGACTTCCATTGCACATCGGTTCGAACCAGGGGTCCAGTTTGTCTCCCCGCCTTCCTGCATCTCTGTGTAATCACTTGCAGGTAAACTGTCGGTGGACTTCTCTTTCTGCGTACCATTTGCCGTCGAATGGAAGGTAGAGAGAGTTAAACCAAACTCTTGGCTTCTTCCTACCTCTTCATTTTGTCTCTGCACAGTCAGGAACGACTGGTCCACTTTGTTGCCTTGGGCAGAGTTTCTTCTATAAACTCTCTCTGGATCTGCTGGTTCTGCCCCACCTTTCAGAATTTCATGCCCACCTCTTTATTCTCCTCAGTTCCCATTCCCCTCTAATGTTCCTCCTTGCGGTGGCAGAATTGGTGCAGGACCTCATTCCCGTCTGGGAAAAGACCCTCGTCAATTCCCTACTTCATTCATGCGTCTGCCCGCTTTTGGATGGCAATCGCCACCCCCCGCATGACGTCATCGGCTGCATGGCAGCCTATAGTTTCATAGAGTGCTCTATAGCCGGCAGAGGCAGGCAATTGGGAGTAAATTATCATCAGTATAAGTATTAGCAATCAACCCTGAAGGGTTAATGTAGCCCTAGAGTTCTGATGCTTATATTACAAAAACAATGTAAAAAATATAATGGAAAATGTAATGGAAAAAGTTTAAAATCACACCCCTTATCCCATGTAACACACAAATAACAATAAACAAAAAAATCATCCAAAATGCAATGTCTTACTATCACAATCTAGAAAAGATTATTCCAGGCCGTGAACATCGTAATGAAAAACGTTCCTAAATGTCTGAATCGCCCTTTTTCACCATTTTTTCATCCTTGAATATTTGAATAAAAAAAGTGTCAACCAGACATATAGGTCCCAAATTGATATAATTAATACTCAGCAGATACCACAAGACACACACACCTTGCTAGGTCCATAACCAAAGTCTGAAAATGTTATTGGCCTCAGAATGGCAAATAGGTGTGTTAGTGACAAAGCTTGCTGTTTTTTTCTAATTAAATGGGGTGGTGTTTCCCATGAATACAAGGTTCTATACTCAGGAGTAAAAAAAACACAGCCAAACACGGTAAGTAACAAAAAATACAACGTCACACAGACATGTTACCAATTTTATGCCGGGTTTCTTATCGCGGATCTTCTGCGACTTTAGGTCGGACAGCCATTTTTTGATTTATGTCTGAGCCGTGGTGGAGCTGAGGATTTCTCCTATACTGCCAGCGGCCCCCCCCCCCTCCTCGCATTCAAACGGAGCTCACACTGAGACGACAAGACGCTGACTTCCTGCCCAGCGAGAGGCAAGCACCGGCAGATGCTTTTTTTATCCAACGGGTAGGCACAGCAATCTTTGTGTGTGTGTTAGCTGACATGTAGCAAAAGCTGAGTGTTATTGTTTATTGGTAAAATGATCCAACCTCTGGAAAGCTTCTGATCTGTCTTGTCTCTCTTTCTATGTGTCAGTACTAGTACACAATGTTCCGAAGGTAATGGGAAACTTAATGTTATATAAACCTTGAAGTCTAATAATCTAACCACATTTTCCAGCTCAAGCACGAACTAGATGAATAATAATGGCGCACCTTACTAACGTCATGAAACTACATATAAAGTGCTATTTTTTCTGCGGCCAGGAAATCAGATCTCGAGCTTCTTGCACGTGGCACTGGTCAGATCCACTTTCGTCCTGCAGAGAAGAATATCAAGGTAGATGCTCTCTCTAGTGCCTCTGATGTTAGTGGGGAAGAACCGAATCCTCAGCATATCATCCCTCCGGAACGATTAGTTGTGGCCGCTCCAGTGGACCTCCAGCAGCTCCCACCGGGCAAGATGTATATCCAAACTGCCCTTCGGAAGAGAATTTTGACTTGGGGACATTGCTCTCGTTTGGCTGGGCACCCTGGGGTGCAGTGCTCTGTAGCCCTTATTTCCCTTTGCTATTGGTGGTCAGATCTGGTCAAAGACGTGCAGGATTTTGTGGGTTCCTGCATTTCCTGTGCTTGTAATAGATCAGCAGGGGGAAAAAAGTGCTAAAAATAAAAAATTTATGATTTTGTTTGTGTCCCCCTTTAAATAGTTAATAAAACCTCATGAATAAGCTATAGAACCCCAAAATGAATTATTTTTACAAGTGTTTCTCACCCCACAAATAATAAGCCCTCATATGTCCACATTACCCAAAAAATTAAAATTTTATAGCCTGTACAATGTGACAATACAAATCTGCTGTGAATAGCGCTGCTTTCATTCTATGCCCGGCCGTGCGCCCATACAGCAGGTTACCACCATATATGGGGTGTCTACACTCGGGAGAAATTGGGCATCAAACTTTGCAGAGCGTTTCATCATTTAAAGGAAACCTACCAGTTAGAATGGTAGGGGTAAGCTGTAAGTACCGAGCACCAGCTCAGGGTGAGCTGGTGCCGGTACTTACTTTCGTTAGTGTTATAAACCGCGGTATTGCGGTTTTAACACTTTTTAAACTTTAGAGCAGAAGGCGCTTCGGCGCTGCGCGCGCGACCGTACGCGCGCAACATCTCCGCTATTTCCTATGGAGGCGCGCGCACAATCGTGCGCACGCAGCGCCTTCTGCTCTAAAGTTTAAAAAATTTTAAAACCACGATACCGCGGTTTATAACACTAACGAAAGTAAGTACCGGCACCAGCTCACCCTGAGCTGGTGCTCGGTACTTACAGCTTACCCCTACCATTCTAAATGGTAGGTTTCCTTTAATTTATTATGAAAGTGTCAGTTTTGGCCTAAATTAATGTATTTTCCTCAAAAATTCTAAAGTTTCTAAATCGCAGGTTCATATTGTTTAAACCCATGTGAAACACTTAAAGGGTTAATAGACTTAATAGAAGTTGTTTTACATACGTTGAGGGGTCACGTTTCTATAGTGGGGTAATTTATGGGGTTTTACTATTATTTAGGCCTTTCAAAGTCACTTGGAAGCTAACCACCACCAAAACTCTTGAAAACCTATTGACTCGCGTATAAGCCGTTGAAATGCATTGCACTTAGCCTCACCATATGCCCCACCCCCAGCAGATACCAGCCTGCCCGCCAGTATAGATAGCAAACAGCCCCCTATCACGCCAGCCAGCCCAGCCTGCCCCCATATAACACCAACCCCCTGCCCCCCTCGTAATCGCCGGCCCCTGCCTTCCCCCTGTATATTACATCCAGATCCCAGCCTTCCTCATAGTAACTCCCGCCCTCCTGCCCCCTGTAGCCAGCCACCCATACTGCCTCGCCTCCAGTAGTATACAGGCAGCCCAGCCTGCCCCCATTAGTATACAGCCAGCCCTGCCTGCCCACTGTATATACGCCAGCCCAGCCTGCCTGCCATAATATCAGCCAGCCCTGCCTGCCCCCTTCTATACAGCCCGCCCTCCTGCCTCCCTTAGTATAACAGCATCCAGCCCACCTCCCCCATATTATACCGCCATCCGAGCAGCCCCCATGTAGTCTCCAGCCAGCCCACCCCCTTCCCCCAGTAGTAACAGCCACCCGGCCTGCCCCCTTGTAGTATACAGCCACCCAGCCTGCCTCCAGTAGTTATACGCCCGCCGATCCAGCCCCCATGTGTATACGCCACCCAGCCTGCCTCCGTAGTATACATCCAGCCCCCATGTAGTATACCGCCATCCAGCCTGCCCCTGTGGTATACAGACATCCCAGCGCCCTGCCCCCAGTATTGTCCAAGTCCCCAGCCAGCCTGCCCCCAGTATATAACTCCACGCCCAGCTGCCCCCAGTAGTATACATCCGAGCCCAGCCTGCCCCCTGTATATACCAGCCAGCCCATCCTGCCTCCCTGTAGTCTACACACCAGCCCAGCCTGCCCCCCTTAGTATACATCACTGCCCAGCCTGCCCCGCAGTATGTATACAGCCCCATCCCAACCTGCCCCCAGTAGTATACAGCCAGCCCATCCTGCCCCCCTAGTATACGCCGCCACCCCTTATAATAAAAAAATAACTAATACTCACCCTCCAGCGGCCCCTGATTTCCACGGCTGGCTCCTCTTCAATCTTCCGCTTCTTTAAATCCTGCAAGGGCTGACATGTCCTCTTCCGGCCGCCAGGCGCATAACGTATAGACGGCGGCCACTGCTTACATCATAGCCATCCCACACCCCCCCACCCCCCCCCCCCCCCCCACACCCGCCTGCCGGATGGGTGATAACAAGGCCGCCCCTGCAGGCGTTTTAAAAAAACTGAATATTGAGAGAGCCCGCAGAAGAAAAGCGGGAAGCCGGAGGGTGATATATAATTTTATTTTTTTATTGACTCATGTATAGCCGAGGTGAGGTTTTTCAGAGCACATTTTTTGAGTAATATTATATAAATAGTTATCACTGTAATCGTAGTGAACCAGAGAATAAAGATATAATTTAGGTTTTCTTATGATCAGCAGGGGAAACAAGTGCTAAAACTAAAAATTTTATGATTTGTTTGTGTCCCCTTTAAATAGTTAATAAATCTCATGAATAAGCTATAGAAACCCAAAATGAATTATTTTTACAAAGTGTTCTCACCCCCAAATAATAAGCCTCATATGTCCACATTACCCAAAATTAAAATTTATAGCCTGTAACAATTGACAATACAAATCTCTGTTAATAGCGTCTTTCATTTCTATGCCCGGCTGTGTGCGCCCCAACAGCAGTTTACCACCACTATGGGTATCATACACTCGCGAGAAATTGGACATCAAACTTTGAAGCAGCATTTTATGATTTAATTACTTTGAGTTTGGCCTAAATTAATGTATTTTCCTCAAAAATTCTAAAGTTTCTAAATGCAGGTTCATATTGTTTAAACCCATGTGAAAACACTTAAAGGGTTAATAGACTTAATAGAAGTTGTTTTTTACATACGTTGAGGGGTCACGTTTCTATAGTGGGGTAATTTTGGGGTTTTTACTATTATTTAGGCCTTCAAATCACTTGAAGCTAAATTGTCCCTCAAAGTGTGAGTTTTGCATTTTCATAAATAATTAGAAAAATGGCAGCTAAAGTTCTGCGCCTCATACCATCCTAGAAAAGTGAGAGGATCGCATAAATATCATCTCCAACAAAAGCAGACATTCGTAATGTTAATTATCAAGCTTTAACTTTTCCCGATGCTCGAGTGCTCGTCTCGAATAACGAGCCCCATTTTTCAAGGGGACCAAGGCTCTGCACAGGGAAGCTTGGACAAACACCTGGGAACCTCAGAAAAGGATGGAAACACCACGGAAATGGACAGGAAACAGCAGGGGCAGCATGCATGGATGCCTTTGAGGCTGCTTAATCGCACCATTATGCCAAAATTATGGGAAACAGCATGGCCATGACAGAGTGACCGAATGAGGCTAGATAGCATCTAAAACATCCAATAATTGACCCTAACACTATAGGGGACGGCATGGAGAGGCAGAGGCAGCAGTGGCAGGCTAGAGAGTCTCATGGCGACATACCCGAAATGGACTCAGGTTTCACCAAAGGAGGTGAAATGATTTCCTATGTGAACAAAAGGTTGACGGTATATTTAGTCGATAACACAGCATGGTGGCGACATAATGACCAAGTTCCATAACGTATCTGGTGAAACACCCGAAAAATGAGCCTGACACAGCTCGTTTGATAAGGGGACAACATGTGGAGGCAGCCATGGAGACGACTTCCATGATTAAGAGCGACATGGGTAGTTTTATTTCCTGTCTGGAAAGCAGAACATTTTAAACTTTGGAAATTGAAGAAATTTTACACACTTTTGCCACATTTTTATTTTTCAGAACGAAATGCACGACTTCTCACAATGTATCACGAGAAAACATTCTCAAAATCACCTGGATATGTTAAAGCGTTCCGAAGTTATAACTAATTATCGTGACACAGGGCAGATTGGAAAAATCGAGTCTGGTCATTGAGCTAAAAAACTAGTGTCGGTGATAAGGGGTTAAGAGGCCCGCTCCCGGTGCGCTAGAGCTGCGTTATGAACGCAACACTAAGCGGAACGTGTGACCGCGGACTAAGCACTTATATATCGCACTCTGCAATTTTTATCTGTTTGAAAATCCTCTTGTGTGTACAGCACTGTGACATCTCCTGGCCTCGTGCGGACATGTCTATCAGCTCGTGGTGGCTGTGCCCCGGTACCGGAGCCGCTCCCTGCCTTCCCTCTCCCTCTCATCCCCGGCGCCACATTCCACGTGACAGGGTTTGTTATTGTTGACGTCACGCGGAAAGGCCGCGATTGGCGGAAGACGCGTCACGTGGTGGCGGCCGTGTCTCCAGCGCCTCTCGGCCGGGCGCCTCCTACTTGAGGAGGTTGGGGGAAGATGGCGGACGCGGCTCGGCTGGGCTGTCACTTCTCCGACCCTGTCTTCTCTCCGTCGCCAGAAAACGGCGAACCCGTCGCCAAAAAGCTGCGAGCGGAAGTCGCCCATGGCGGGCAGCCGTTACCGGGCGAGAAGGAGGGCAGGGCAGAGCTGTCTCCCGCGCCCGCCATCCTGCCGGAGGGAGAGGCCTCTGCGGAGAGAGCGGACGGAGTGAAGGCGCACAATAGCTCAGCGCTTCCGGGCCAGGAGGAGGAGGAGGAGGGAGCGGAGGCGCCGCACAATGGAGGAGCGCAGGACATACACTATGGAGGTGCGGCTGTCACTGTGTGCACAGGGCTCTAGTTACACCTGCGGCTCCTGAGCTGACCTTATTTCCCATACTACGGGCATATATTCAGGCCGGTGTAATATAGCATTATCTATGGCTGGCATTCTCTACCTATGGCTGGCATTCTCTACCTATGGCTGGCATTCTCTACCTATGGCTGGCATTCTCTACCTATGGCTGGCATTCTCTATGGCTGGTGTTTGTCAAGTTTTGAGATTTATCGGGCCAGATGCATACATTACACTGCCCGCTGCGCTAACAAATGCCAGTTAGGACACAGATTGTGTAATGTTGTGCCAGTCCGCACATCAAAGCCCCAGTTCACACCTGCGTCACTGGTACAGGATAAAGGAGGTCTACCAGGTCCGATACATGTTTCTTGGTGGCATCTAACTTATATCTGTGGTCCCCCTAACGCCTCTGTTGGCATGGGATGCTATAGGACAGCGGTGGCAAACCTATGGCATGGGTGACACTCGTCGCTCTCTCTATGGGCACCCAAGCCATGGACTCGGTACAAAGGTCAGCTGACAGGATGCAAAGAATCTTCTTGCAGTCTCGGGCAACTCCAGATCTGCTGCTCTCAGCGCTATTTTACCACATCCTTGGCCACTTGGGACTGCAGGGAGAGAGGGTGTGGAAAGGACCGGATTATCTTTTTCGAGGTCCTTCTGACCCCACGTTTCTTTCTGTACCGGGGGGAATTCTGAATTTTCCCTTCTTTTTTTCAGCTGTTTGACAGTGGTTATGACAGAGCAGGGACTTCTGACTTCTTGAATAGCTGAGTTGGCACTTTGCGATACATACGTGAATTTTGGCTGTCGTTTGGGCACTCAGTCTCTGATGATCAGACATGGTGAAATTCGAGTCTGCTGATCCTCCGGCATCACAGGGATGCTGAGACATTCCTATTCATGTTCGGTTGTTGGCGGGTTTGCTTATGGATTCCTTTACAGCTCTGTCGGGGTCTCCATAAACTTGTATATATTTGGGCATGCACAAGTCATTAGTGATAGGGGGATAGCATGGTGCCGCTGCTCTCCCCTGGCAGCACTTGCCACGTTCTGGACTATTGTGTTCACCTATATGCATTGACTGTAAGTATTGTGTAATAATAACCTCTCTTCTTTGCAGAAAGTATTCACTTAGAAGATGATCTTGTCGGTGGCTTCCATTCTTGTGACAGTGATGACGATGATAGGACGTCCCATGCCAGCTCCAGTGACTGGACTCCCAAGCCCTGTATAGGTATAGATTCTTATGTCATTGTTCACATCCATGTTCTGGACTCCTACTCGTGTAACTAGGATCCCAGAAATGCCTTTGCGTGTATGGACATCACAGAGTCTATGCAATTCAAACTCTTACTTATCAATCATGAACTTCTGAGGTCACGCAATGGCTCGTTCACATCTCCTTTAGTTACTTGCATCAGTTATTGTGAGCCAAAACACAGAACCAGGGCAAGTCTTTTCCTATATGTAGCTGCCTACCCTGGTTTTGGCTCCCAATAACTAAAGCAGATAACTTAAAAGACATCTACCATCAGATTAGTGATGGTACACTGTCCTCCTGTGCACTGCCCTCCTAATTCCTGCAAAACTGGCACATGAACGAGAAGTCTATCAGCTGTCAGGTTACTAGTGCGCAATGATAGACATTGGGCATGTGCGAGTTTTGCAGACAGCCATCAGTAGGGACCTGCAGTAAATATAAAGTAAGAGGGGGGGCGTGCATATTTAAAGGATATCCACCACCAGGATGAAGGATTGTAAACCAAACACACTGACATACTGGTGTCTAGGACATTACTACCAGGATGAAGGATTGTAAACCGAGCACACTGACGTGCTGGTGTCAGACCCTACCCTCTGGTAGGGTCTGTATTTCTTTAAGCTTCCTATGCCCTTGTTTTTTAGAAAAAAAGCTTTAGAATGTATGTAAATGAGCCTGCGGGGCTCCTACTCCATTAACACCAATGGAGCTTGGAGCCCCTCTGATTTACATAATTTTAAAATCTTAAAAAAAAAATACAGGGCATAAGAAGATCAGATCCTGCCACAGGGGGCGCACACAAGTATTTCACTGTGCTTGGTTTACAATCCATCCTCCTCGATGAGCCATGGATGTTGGCCTCAGCGCCTCGGGCTCGTATACATATTTTTATATATTTCATTCCTTCGAAATACAGATGTCCAGGAATGAATGACAAACACTGCTAACCACTGCTAGAGGTAACGAGCGTGTGTATGTGGACAGTCTACCATCAGTAACCTAATGACAGATTTCCTTTAAGACCTAACAGATGTGAACTGGAGCTTAGAAGTTGTCATCAATGGAGACCTAAAATTTAGTAGCAGAGAGATTGTCTGGTGGAAGAGGACCTCCGTACATAGCACTGGGCTTCTTTGACCTTGTTGCTTTTGTGGTTTTCACATTACTCCTGGATCACAGTACATGGTGCTTGTAGTCTGTAACCATGGAAGCACATAGGGCTAGCTATTTTGAATTGCTAGTAAGTGATATAGAAGATAATGATATGACCAGGACTCTAGCAAGGTTCTAGGAATAGAAAGAAAATGAGTCCTGCTCCTCCCTTCACACTCTGCCCCATCTATTAATCAATGAATTAGCTTTGATTGGCGTGTTCCTTTAAGGGCCACACTAACAGCTAAGCAGTGTCATAGGGTGGCCCCCTCTGTCAGCACCCAGTGGCACAGTTTTGTGTTTTCCATGACTGCTAAATGCCCAACAAGGGGAAAAACTAACTTGAATCTATTGTTATTGTACACTCCAAAGATCTGAATACTTAAAGGCGATCTACCACCACAATGAATTATTATAAACCAAGCCCGCTGACATACAGGTGTGTGCCCCCTCTGGCAGGATCTGCTCTTCTTTAAGCTTTTTATGCCCTTGTTCTTAAGAATAAATTATGCAAATGAGGATTTTTCAATTCTCTTGTTTAAAAACTAGTGAATAAGAAGCTAAAAGAAAAGTGGATCCTGTCAGAAGTGACACACGCCAATATGTCAGTGTGCTTAGTTTACAATCCTTCATCCCGGTGGTAGATGTACTTTAATAACTGTGTCTTATCCCCAGGACCATACACGTTTGTTCAACGGCACCTTATGATGGGCACAGATCCTAGGACCATCTTGAAGGATCTACTTCCTGACTCGGTTGCACCTCCAGACCTGGACGATATGACACTGTGGCAGATTGTTATCAATATACTATCAGACCCTCCAAAAAGGAAAAAACGCAAGGACATTAATACCATAGAGGATGCTGTGCGGCTACTCCAAGAAAGCAAGAAAATAATGGTGCTAACTGGTGCAGGGGTAAGTTGTTTTACATAAGATTTACCATTGGTGGAGAATGCATATCTGTCTGTGGATAAGACTAGGGAGAGATGAAGAAAGGGCAATGCCATTTATTCTCCTTTTGTAACATTCATGTTTCACTGCATCCTGTACATGTGGAAGGAAATTGATACATTTTATACCTTTTTATTTTTAGAAACTCTTCTGCATTTTGTGCTTTTCAAATGAAAAGTTTGGTTTTCTTGACATGACCCTTGGGGAGAAACGAACATTTTGATGAGTATGGATTATAGGTGTCCCAACAGTCGGACCCCTATTGATCAGCAATACTTTTAGATGTACAGTGGTACAGGGGTATTGAAAAGTTGATGTATTGCACTCCTAGGGTCATGGGTCATCTTTGGGAGAGGTTTGGAGCAATAAATGATCTATGTCCTTGTGCAGTTCCCACTCAAACCTCTTTATTTCTATTGCATAATTGATTCCATGTATCTGTACATTTTAATAAGGGGTTCACATACATATTATTAAGTTGAGAGCAAATGGAAGCACAAAAGTTAAAGTTTCACTAGAAAAAGTGGGAGGAGGACCCTGCCTCTGAGGTTTCATCTATTTTACCTCTTTTCTCAACACAGAAACTTCAAATGATTCATGTACCCTAAATGAGGTGGTTTGATATAATTACTAATATATTATCAAGATGATGATAAAATCTATAATGTATCATACAGATTGTCAGTATAAGGATAAATATAGCCCTTACTCCCATAAGTTACAGTTCTTGCCGCGTCTGTAGCTGTACCATCCTAATCTCAAGATCTTTGATACAATGCAGGTTTCGGTTTCATGCGGTATTCCAGACTTCCGATCAAGAGATGGCATTTACGCTCGTCTTGCTGTGGATTTTCCAGACCTTCCAAATCCTCAAGCCATGTTTGACATTGAGTATTTTAGAAAGGACCCAAGACCATTCTTTAAATTTGCAAAGGTAGGTTTTACTTTAAAACTTGAAATCTATATGTATATTAACATAGGTAATGCATGGTAGTTTAATACCTTAACGGCATGTTACGTATCTGTATGTCACATATTTGTTAAGCATGTAGGGAGCAGGCTCACGGCTGACACTTAAAGGACTTCTACCACCAGCATGAACTACTGAATGCAAATGAACCCGATTGTTTCCAGGCTCTGTTAACACTTTTAGAGGCCTTAGCCTCTTGGGCTCGTTTGCATACAATCCTTCATCCTAAATTTGGACGGTGTCCCCACTGTTGTCATCGTTGGGCATCAGTTTCCATGACAGCCAGGACCTTAAGGGTGATGCCACACTTCCCATTTTTGGACAGTTTTACGTTTTAAAGGATGCATCTTTACTCCATTTAAAAACGCTTGCGTTTTTGACCGTTTACCATGCGTTTGGTTCCTTTTGAACCTGTTTGTCTTAATAGATAAACAGGTTCAAAGCAGCCAAACGCATGATAAACAGTGCGTTCTAAAACGGGCTGAAAATGCATGCTTAAAAACGGGACATGTGGCATCACCCTAACACAGGCTCTTTAATAGATGGTGTATATTGCATAAGTGATCAGAGCCCCTTGGGTTAAATTTTTTTACTGTAAGTAAAATCACCCCCTTACCCTAGAACTGATATAAACAATAATACATGTTGGGTATCGCCGCATCCCAAACGTATTCCTAGTGGTGAACCCCATAACGGAAAATAACGGCTAGTTGTCCGAAATGCCTTTATTTAATTGAATTGAATAAAAAGTGATCAAAAGGTTATACACTCCCCCTCCACCCTCCCACCCCCAAAAATAGTTGTGTCCCATAAAAAAAAAATATTTTTTCACCTATTAAAACCAAATAAAACCTTAATTTGGTATCCCTGTAATGAGATTTTCGCTAACAATTTAGGTGAGCTGTCATTTGGAGCGCACAGTTAAAGCCATATAAACGGAGCCCACCAGAAAGTGGCACAATTTTTTTTTTTCCCCTTAAGTTCAGTGCATTTGGAATGTTTTTTTTCCTCCCGCATGGTACATGGCACGGAAAATTAAATCATGCCGCTAGGAAGTACATTTGCTTATGCAGAAAACAAGCCCTTGTACAATGCTTCTAGACGATACGTGGCAACTATAATCTTACAGTCATAAGTTCTCACACAAAGGCTTTTTGGCCTAATTGTACTGTGGACAGAGCTCTTCTTATTTTCAGCTCAGAACTGGCTAAGCTTATAGAGTCCATTCCTGGCAATTGAAGATGCAAAAGCAGCGAAGTGGGTCCAGAAGTTGGACTGACACTGATCATATTTCTACAGTCATTTTATACCATTATATGATATGCCATGAATTTTCACTGCCTCCAGGGATTGGTTTACTAATGCTTGGCCACCAATTTTATCTTTCTTTTACAACTTGTTTTTACTACTTTCCTTTTTGTTTATTCCACCCCCATTTTAGGAAATCTTTCCAGGACAATTCCAACCATCTCTCTGCCACAAGTTTATTGCTATGCTGGATAAAGAGGGGAAACTTCTAAGAAATTACACTCAGAATATAGATACACTGGAACAAGTTGCTGGAATTCAGAGGATTATACAATGTCATGGTGAGAATCTCTTTGCCGTTGTGCATATGTGTCACTTGGGCATGTTAATGGGGCTGTTGTGATCCAGACTTGTGTCCATGTAGAGCGGGAGTACTGAGTCTTCCATACTTTTATGCTGTACTCCGTAATTTACATATGGGACTATCTGTAGCATGGTGGAGAACGAATGTCCTCCCTGAGGTGCTCTATAGTAAGTCAGAATTTGTAACTAGATGACACCTAAAAGTTAAATAGAATGTCACAAGAGAATCTTATTCCATGTGGGACAGCTCGGGGACCAGGGCTCCCCCCACAGTTTTGCCGATAGCTGGAGGTCCTAGCAGTCAGATCCCTGATGAACAGACAATTTTCCCCTACTCACATCTTTATGAGAAATAAGTTCTCCCTGCAGGAGTGACTGGTGCCACTTTTATTTATTGCAGATATTTAACTTGTGTTTACAGTTTTCTGTCTTTCTTCTACAGGATCGTTTGCTATGGCTTCCTGTTTAATATGCAAACACAAAGTAGACTGTGAAGCTGTGAGAGAGGATATATTTAATCAGGTAATTTGTTGCGGATATTCTATGGAAGTGAATTGACCCAGAAGTTTTAGATGTCATTGAAGGCTGATATAAGATCACCAGTGAGGTCTAGAATGGAAGGGTGTCAGTGTGGTCAAGTCCATTTCACAGCACCCAAGCTACTAGAATAGACCAGAAACTGCCTGTACTATAACTAAGGAAACTTGCACTTTCAGGTGTCAGGTTTTTAGTTATAAGAACCTGACTAGTGTTAGATGGCCATATCAACAAAATCGAAACAGATGCAGCACTCCTAATAGATCCATTGAAATACACAAAATATGGTTCTATAAGGAGAGCAGCAGCTTTTTCGAATTTGTGGGTTAGGGGTCCCAGCAGCATAGACCTGTGGCTGGAATATCACTATGAATTATGTAGCTGTATTATATTGGAGTGCTGTTTTATCTCTTCTTAGTTGGTTGTACCAGTCATGGCCGTCATGATGGCTTTGCAGGCCTCTATTACATATCAGAAGTTCTTTAGAAGATGTTTTCTGTAAATGTTCTAGTAGTGAACAATTGGTTTACAATTCGGAAAGAAAACTTGTCTTTGTTCTTGCTGTGTAGATTGTGCCACGTTGTCCGAGATGTCCACCTGATGAGCCTCTCGCTATCATGAAACCAGACATTGTCTTCTTTGGGGAGAACTTGCCGGAAGAATTTCACAGGGCGATGAAGTATGACAAGGATGAAGTTGATCTTCTAATTGTTATTGGCTCATCGTTGAAAGTGAGGCCAGTTGCCCTTATACCCAGTAAGTGACTTGTACCTGTGCTGTCATGTTACATCACAAAATCAACAGTGGAAAGTTATTTTTATTTTTAGGCGACCACTGAATAAAATGTTTAACGTGATCAACATTTGTCAAGTGACCTTCAAGGAAATCTACCACTTGTTTCTATGCATTGTGAACCAAACATACCTCGAGAATGCTGTTGCTACACTGATGCAGAAACATATCTTGTTTAGTCCTTGATCCGAGTGGTTTTGCTTAAAAAACCTTGGGAAAGTTGGGTGCAGACTGGCTGCCATACGTAAATACATTACACAGGGCTTCCTGAACTGTCCAGGACTAATCCACCACGGTCATACACGGCCTGCCAGGGACAACACAGTGATTACATCATTCTCTGGAGCAGTGCATAATTGGGGTAAGAGGAGATACGCTGAGCCAGCCATGGGAGCACCAGAGCCTCATTATCATAATTTTATAATAGTTTTTTTCAGCAAAACCACTCAGCTCAGAGATTAAACAAGATAGGTTTCTTCATCAGTGTAGCTACAGCATTCTCAAGGTATGTGTGGTTAATACTGCATCAAATCAAATGGTAGATTTCATTTAAAGGTGTTGTCCATGATCAATACATTTTTTACTAGTAGCAACCACAACATTAGATAATCTGGACAACCCTTCAAGCCCTATGCAATCTCATAAGAATTTATATAGATATTTTTTTTTTATTACTGAAAACCGCATTGGAAGTATCTAGTGAGCTGGGTTACTGCAACACAGATTCCATTTACTTAATGGGGGGTTTCAGTAAAATAATATTGACCTGTCAGGACAATGGAGTCTGGCATTTGAAGCAGCTAGCTGTTTAATCAGCAGGGGGGTCCAGCCTGTCAGACCCCCAGGTGTATAATTTTAAGAAATGGGTCATAGACAAAGAAATAACTTCCCTGGAAGACCACTTTACAAACTACTATCTGTGATTATTGTACGATAGGCCTGTAGGTAGTGCAGTTTTAATTATTTTATTTCTTATTACATTTTAGGTTCGATCCCTCATGAAGTGCCTCAAATTTTAATTAATAGAGAGCCATTGCCTCATCTACATTTTGATATTGAACTACTTGGTGACTGCGATGTCATTATAAATGAATTGTGTCAGATACTGGGCGGAAAGTACACAGAACTTTGTACCAGCTCCCTGAAACTTTCACAACTCACAGAAAAGCCTCCTCGGCACAAAATGCCGCTTGTTTTTCCAGATACAGTACCGCCCAGGCAAGTGGGTACTGGGCAAGACATATTTTCACAAGATGGGGTAGAGCACCCAGAACTACCACTCACTCCACCCCTAGAAGATTGTCTTTCTTCAGAAAGTGACTCTGAACTTTCTCAGAGCGGTAAGACTGGAGTGGGCAGCGCCGATGGTCGAGCCAGTGTCAAGCATCTGGAGTTGTCCAAGCCCGCCATTGAGACGCCAGTTGGCAACGATAATGACTCCAATAAGTTTGTTACAGAGAGCAGTATTGATCTGTCCAGGACGAGTCTGACCAGTAAAGCTACAAAGGAACAGATAAGCAAACGTCTGGATGGTAAGTGCGCACTGACTACAATTTACAGAGAGCATACAGTGTCTCATTAACAATTGTAAAGCGTGGGACATGCATGCTCAGTCTTGTATCTCTTACTCAATATACAGGGAATGTCTGCTTTGGTGAACTGGTTGTTCCCAAAGTTGGCAGTATCTGCGCTGCTTGTGGTCTGCAGGGGGGATTCTTGAATCCCTTTTGTAAACGGGTGACTCTTTCTAGGCAAATTTTATTTCGGCAATTTATATTTTACCACACGCTGCGGTAGGGCAAGGGAAAAGTACCTGCCATCCCCCACCTTCCACTGTCTCTATAGTGAGTAATGGTACCTTGTATAAGCCGAGGCTCCCCTACCCCCAATATATAGCAGGGCAGTCCTCTGGTATATAGCTAGCCTGTCCTTAATATATAGCCAGCCCCAGTATGCCCAACATGTGAAAAATAAAATTCAATACTTACCTTTCCGATGGCTCCCGCAGGTCTTCTCTTCTTCTGTCTGACTGCACAGTGTCAGCCACTGCTGCCATCATATTGTGTGTACCGGCAGCCGCGGCTGACGTCATAGCCTGTGCGATACAACATCTCACAGAATAAAAGTCCAGTGGGAGGTGTTGGAAGGGTGAATATTAATTTTTTTTTTTTTGTGCTTCTATTTATGTGCTTATACAGTATGTTGCTGCATTTGGTTTTGCTTGATTAGTGTGGTTTACAGTTTGCTTCCTCCCTCTCCCGCTTAGGCACGCAGTATCTTTTCATGTCTCCAAATCGTTACATTTTCCACGGCGCAGAAGTGTTTTCAGACTCTGAAGACGACCTTTCATCCAGCTCCTGCGGAACCAACAGTGACAGCGACTCCTTACAAAGCCCAAGTATTCAGGAACCTGTAGACGAAGACAGCGAGAACGACGACTTCTACCGGGTCAAATTTGACAATGACTCTGACACAGAACAGAGGGTCGGGCTGGAGGAAGAGTCTGAAGGGGTTATCCTATATGGAAACGATGAGGTTTTAGGTAATGATACGTCGCCTAAGTTATAGTATGAACATCGCCTTAAATATTCTGAACACCAGCATTAAGAGATGAGAAGCATGGGAATACGTGGACTCCAGAGCATGCAAAACATGTGGAAAAGTATACAAAACACACACACAATTGTAAGGATTTTTAAGAAAAACTTTCTATTCACTCTAATCCATTCTGTAATTATTTTTGTAACTGGCTTTTTTTCTGTCTCTACATAGTGGTGGACCTTCTTATGCAGTATTGTGGTTATTTATGTGTCCTTTTAGATACTGTTTTTTTTTTATTTTTTATTTCCTTATGTCAAATATTCCCGTAAAAGAAAGGTTTAAGTTTAAAGGAACAGCTAAAATAGGCCAAAGACAAGATTTTGTCAATGCTTTTTTGAGTAGCAGTCACTTTCCGATGCGGTCCGTGCCGAAGAAAAAAACTTCTATGTTTTTGTTGCTTTTTCTGTACTTTTTTTTTTCTTTTTTTTTTCTTATCTGACCAGTTCACATTTTTCAGAATTTTAGGATTTTTTTTTTTTTTTTTTGTAATTTAGTTAACAAAATTTGTGTTAACAATGAGCCAATGTAAATGAAAAATTTCTAAGATGGTTTTTTTTTTTTTTTTTTTTTTTTCCTCTGAATCTATGAATGTGTATATATATATATATTTCTTCATAACACTATGAAACGGATGCTTGGCTCTCTGGGTAAATGCAAATGTTCCCGCAGTTTTCGTGTTTTTCCGCTGGAATTTTTTTTTTTTTTTTCTTTTTTCCTTGTTTGTGTCGAAACCGTGCCTAATTTATTTTCTAAGGTTTTTGTTGTTGTCTCTGTATGGGTGGGGAGAGCTGAGTCACTCTGGTAAAGTCTGTATCAGTCCTTTCAATAAAAAAAAAAAAGAAATCATGAATTCTTTGTAGTATCATTTAATTCCTGTAGTCTGTAATGTTGATATTTTAGTATTTATACAGGCAGTCCCCAGGTTACGTACAAGATAAGAGTCCGGAGGTTCGTTCTTAAGTTGAATTTGTATGTAAGTCGAAACTGTATATTTTATAATTGTAGATCCAGACAAAAATTTGGCCCCAGTGACAATTGGAGTTTAAACATTTTTTGCTGTAATGGGACCAAGGATTCTCCATAAAGCTTCATTACAGACACCTTACAGCTGATCATTGCAGTCTGTGACTATAGTAACATTCAGAGAGCTTCACCAGAGGTCAGAGGGGTCTGTCTGTCACTATGGGTTGTCTGTAAGTCGGGTGTCCTTAAGTAGGGGACCGCCTGTACTCTGGAACATAACTATAGGGTTTATTTAGTTTAGGTTTTTTTTTTTTTTTTTTTTTTTTTAAAGAAATTTTACTTTATGCATTTGAATTATGTGAAACCTTGACAGGTGACAGTTAGTTTGTTTCTCCTTCCATATTAAAATGAGTGTTCCTTGTACGTCACTCACATGGCACGGCTCATTTTTGGCTGGGAAGTCTAGCGCTTGGTCTCCTATGATTAGCCTTCCCTGTGTGCACATATATATAGAAGTGGATGGTAGTCACTTGCTGTTGGGGAAAGAGAAGCCACTCCCATATGGCAGTAGAACAGGTATCCCTCACTGTCTTCTCTACTTTAAAGGATTGAAAGGGTGACTCCCATCATATTCTTCCAAGCAATATCAAAAGAAAAAATGCAAGGTAAGGTGCGGTGAATGATCAATGTATAAAATTTTTGCCTAAAGCCGCATTCACACAAATGTAGGGCGGGCATACGTTCACTGCGATGGAGAGGAGGAAGGGTGACCCCTCCCCTTTCCATAGCGATCCACGGCTCCGTAACACGTGTGCCGCTCTGTGTGCCCATTGCTGGCCTATGGGGGACGTATATATACAGCCACAAGCTTGGGGGCGTATATACGTCCCCCAGCGGTCGTGTGAATGTAGCATAACATAAGCAAAAATAAGCAATACAGGCGGTCCCCTACTTAAGAACACCCGACTTACAGATGACCCCTAGTTACAAACGGACCTCTGGATGTTAGGTACTTTAGCCTTAGGCTGCAGTAATCACAGGTGTCTGCAATTAAGATTTATTATTAATCCTGGTTCTTATGACAATCCAACATTTTTAAAATCCAATTGTCACAGAGACCAAAATAATTTTGCCTGGGGTTACAATTATAAAGTATACAGTTCCGACTTACATACAAATTCAACTTAAGAACAGACCTCCAGAAACTATCTTGTACGTAACCTGGAGACTGCCTGTACTCTAATTGGCTGTCTGTAGGAGTTTGACTGCTAGCAGAGGTTTTACCGGCTACCCCCATACTGGACAGCTGGAGACAAGAGAAGGTGGGTGGAGCTTGTTGGGAGGGGCAGCAGGAGAGGAGTGCGCTCCCGATCTGTGCAAGAGAATAGCAGTCCTCTCTATTGCCGGCCGCAAAAAAACGGACCTTGACTGATATCATAGGCATGTGACTCATCACATGCTACAGGTCGTCCAATAACAAACATGCTGTCATGTGATAGCCCTTGCTGTACCACCCACTTCAGGAATATCTGAATATGATTTTGAGGAGGGCTGATAGTCCAGGCTGTAACTAAGGTTAGGAAAAGGCCAGCCGCATGACACAGGTATCGTTGAAATTGTTGTCAACGGCTCCTTTCAGCTGTGCTAACACTATTTTATGTCAGTAACTTTACAGTTATGCTATAAACTAACCCACACTAAACATATCTTTCTTTTAAAACGTCTATTATACAGCAGTACAACTATCCCTATACTGTTCTGCGCTTCTGGATTGACATGGGGCATGCTTTCTCTTCATTCAGCCACCGTGTGACTGTTCAGCTACCAAAACGCAAATGTTAACACTTGCGTTAACAGTTGCATTTTGTAAACACACATGTTAACAGCTGTTTAAATAGGCAAATCACTCTTCAGCTATTGCAATGCGTTTTTAAACGCGACATGTGACCGCACCCTCACCCTCCTTCAGGAATTCTCTTCTTCATGCACATCCAATGTAGGGGGTATGAGGTAACTGAACAGACCGCCACAGTGACTGGCTGAAGAGAAAGCACACCCCTTGTCAATCCAAAAACTGGAGGTGTGGCTGAGCTGGAAGAACATGACTATACATAGATTACGAGTCAACTTTACAAACGGACTGTAGAACTTTACAGGGATGGGGAGGAACAATATAGGGATAGACGTACACCATCTCTTTCAGACTATCTACTTCAGTTTTAATGGTAATATTATTTTCTACAAATCTTTCAATGGACCTGCAACGGTGTCTGTTTTTTTACATTTTCTGTTATTTGAGCAGTAGGAATAGATAAAACGGATGGCCTGTGGCGTAACTTGAAGCTGATGGGTCCTAAAGCCAAGTCTGTGCCAGACCCCCGAAAATAAAAAATAGTACTAGTCTTCTCATATGGGCAAGTGACACCATAAGGGCCTCCTAAGCCTCTTGGGCCAGGGTGCGACCGCACCTTCTGAACCCCCTCAAGTTACGCCCCTGTGGATAGCTATAAAATAATAAAGATGGAAACTAACAACACTACTGGAAAGCAAAGTTGCCTCTGTTGAAGATATCTGTTAAAACAATGATAATTTGCTATCAATGTATCCGTCCAGACATCTGTTTAAATTACTGTTTCTAATTTTTTTTTCCTGCTAAATGGAAAACTGGGAACTGGGCCCAACTTACAAAGTTTTAGAATATTTCACCCCACCCCCCCCACCTCTCGCAGGTTGTGTAACTAGAGCTGAGCTGTGGTCCCCCAGTGCAAAGTCGTTCCAGGTCCTTAACTATAATGTTCTTTATAGTAAGTAGTCCTTCTCATATGGGAAAGTGACACCATAAGGGCCCCCTAAGCCTCTTGGGCCCAGGTGCCATCGCAACCTCTGCATCCCCTCAAGTTACGCCCCTGATCCTCTGCCATCCTACCTGAGAGAATATCGCAGCCTCCTGCAATGTGACAGAATTTGCTAATGTGAACACGTCCTTACATTGTAACATCTAGGCACATGTATGGGGATCCGTTATATCTTTATGTTTTAGGCACAGTTCACACCTGAGTTTATTTCTCCTACTCGTTTCCTCATGTGCCTTCGCAGGAGACTTTTATCGGGTTTCTACTACTAGGAGACAACTCGTATTTCCACCTGTCAGTGATTTGCTTTTATGTCACGACTACTAAGTGCAAGCATTGACCCCCGTCATTACATGACATTACAGTCACTAAACTGCGATTAGACTTTCCCTTCCGGCGGCGGCTATACCGGTGCACCCCTCCGCTGAGCGCATGGTGCGGTCCCCGGGTATAAATACTCGGTGAGCCGCTTGGGTTCCGCCCATAGGACGCTGTGCAGGCGGCTGTCGGGTGTGAGCAGTGATGGCTTCTTGGAGGTTTCTGCAGTTTGTCCGCTGTGCAGTGCCCCGGGCTGCAGCCTGTCCCAGGAGTGGGCACCTCAGCATAGCCGGCACCAGAGCCATGAGCGCCGGGGGTGGGTATGACATGGGGCCGCACACTGCTGTGAGCACTAGTGAAAGGGCACATGCCAGGCTGTGGACGTGACATGTAGCAGTGTAGTGACACCTCCCCTGAGCACGTACTCCGGGGCAGGTGACCTTCTATACCGACTGCCACAAACATGCACCGCCTGCAATCTGCTGCATTACATCTGAAGAGCAAGACCTGAATTCAGTTTCTGCAGTCCCTGTCATCAGCGGGATACAGGTGTCCTATTGCGTTACATTAAAGGGAACCTGTCAGCACATTACACTACTGTTCCTATCAGGGAGGGTATGAAATATCCTGTCTACAATTCCCTTTTATGTTGAATCTCCCAAGTTTGCCTATAAAAAGCCTCCTGCACAATTTGGTGACGGGTTCCTTTAAATTTTATAGCATTTTTTTTTTTTTTTTCTTCTGAGGACTTGTTTCTCGTTTTGTGTATAGGAATCCCCAGTGACGAGGAGCAGGCGACTGGCCTGGAAAGAAAAGTCCTGGAAGGGTTGAAGAGAGGAGAGGTATGCTACCGCTGTACACTGTGTAAGGACATGTTCACACATCTGATCTCTCATGCCCCGATTCCAGTGCATCAGAATCTGCAACGTTCTATCGTTCCCCTATTTTAACAGGAAACCAATTGTTCATATGGTGCATAGTGGATGAAATAGAACAGAAATACGATTCTTGGGCTACATTCACACTACCATATCGGCGACGTATATCGGCCGTATATATAGACGGCAATGGGTGCACGGCAGCCATCTTGCATTCGATCGCTGCCCCCTGTGAAGTCATTGGGGGACTATTACTATTACCTGTGTAAAAAGACCCGTGGGTGTCTGATATTTAACTTTCATTACAATGTGCGATTTGCACATTGTAATAGATCTGTAAAATCCCCATATACTGCCATATGCATGGCAGTACAGGCAGTCTGCGGGTTACATACAAGATAGGTTCCTTGGGTTGTACTTAAATTGGAATTGTATGCAAGTTGGATCTATATATGCTCCAGACAAAAAACTTTTGTCCCAGTGACAATTGGATTTTCAAAATCTTTTGCTGTAATGGGACCAAGGATTATCAATAAAGCTTCATTACAGACACCTTACAGCTGATCATTGCAGTCTGGGAGTAAAGTAAAGCTTCCAGAGAGCTTCACCAGAGGTCACAGTGGGCAGAGGGGTCCGTCTGTAACTAGGGGTCGTTTGTGAGTCGGGTGTCCTTAAGTAGGAGACCGCCTGTATATAGTAAGATCAATCCTGCACCGCAATGTATGATACAGCTGGTTAAGACACCATGACAACTATAGACCACAAGCAAAAACGATTACAACCATAGAAATGCAATAAATCAGCACATTGTAATGAATGAGGAGTAAAATCCCCGTATACTGCCATACTGTAGTATCGAAAGTGATCGAAAGGTCATGCAGTCCTAAAAATGGGAGCATTTAAAACATCATCAAAAGTCGCAAAATAATGACACCACCCACAGCTCCGTACACCGGAGTATGAAAGTTATTAGCCCCAGAAGAAAAAATTTTGTACAGTTGGTTTTAATTTTTGTAAATGTATGAAAACATTATAAAACCTATATAAATTTGGTATCCACGTGATCGTACCGACCCAAAGAATAAAGTACACTTGTCATTTGTGGCGCACAGTACCACTTTCACAGCATTTGGATTTTTTTCCAGCTTCCCAGTACACGGCATGGAAAATTAAATACCATCCCTATGAAGTGTAATTTGTTACGCAGAACACGACTCTTCATAAGTGGAAAAATTAAAAAAAAGTTATAGATTTTTGAAGGTGGGCAGTGAAAAAGAAGTGAAAAAACTAAAAAGGGCCAGGTCGTTAAGGGGTTAATAAGAGGATTGTGTCAAGAGATGGAAGAATTCACTGCAGAAAGTCAAATCAGGTCCATGGAGTACATTTACCAACAGTGCAAACTGCACTTAATGCAGTTTGCCTGTGTATAGTGCAGGGGGCGCCAGATTTTGGATTTCTGGTGCCCCCAGCACCGCTCCAACAGAGTGCACCACTTTTTTTTTTTGGTCTCGCTTTTAACATGGGGCATGCAACACAATTCTGTAGGACTTTGCAAGTCTGGCGCACAGTCTGACCGGACGCCCCCTAGTTTGTTTCATGATGATGACTAGTGCGGCAGTACCACAAAAGGGCACTTATTAAATACCTGTGCTAGCAGTTTGCACTAAAAAGAATGTGTAATGTCCAGAGTACTGGCGCACACACCCCCTTAGTAAATGCACCACCATATGTTTGAATGAAAATTCTGCTCCAGTGTCCATATTTTCTGTGTGGTTTTCCCATGGAATGACCTGAAAATTCAGATCATGTGCAGCAAGTGCCTTGGCATATGTGAAGCGGCACCTACAGAGTGACCAAGCCACTCATCTACTTCAGTTATTGGCATTTATTTTGCCAGATGATTCGAAACCCTTCCCCAGGGTGGGCTACAAACCGCACTGTAACAAGGGGTCTTCAGGTGAGCAGTATTCTTCTCACCAGTGATCCCTACAACATCACATGAGGCGCCTTCCTCTCCTGTTGGGGTTTTTTTTTCTTTCAACGTGATGCAAAGAAAGGCTCCTTTCACATGGATTTTGTGGATATATGTTCCCATAAACTTTAAGCACATCACTGTGCCTCCGTGCCATGCATGGGGAGAAAGATGGAGCAGATATTTGTAGTGTCCCCAGTATGCAGAAGATTGTACCTGTGAAGAGCACACTGGAGAGGTTGTTATAACTGAAAATCTCAAGTCATTCCATTCATTAGTAGTTGGCAGGTTATACATACAGAGCCATCCTTGGTATAGGACATTAGTATCTGATTGGGGTTCCATGCATCTGATCCCCACACTTGTCTGATGATATATTCGTGTAATTGCTATACAATGAACTGTGTAATGCTTGTTTAGTCGTTGTGCTGCAACTTGGCCCCATTGACATGAAGGCATCTGAGCGGCAACCAGTGTTTGCACCCACTCTCCTTATATTGGCTTATGTTTAGTATAGGCAATTTTGTAATTAACTCTCTGCAGACCCCTTTAATCTTGACTATCCTGCAGCAGAAGATGCAATACAATGCAGCTTGAGCCAAGACCACTAGGCACAGCACCTCCATAGTCCTCTTACGTTACATTTTCTGACCGGTTTTCTGCTGAAATAACCTCTTATGAGCTCGGGCGTCAATGCTGATGCAATGGCCTGTGATGAATCTTATTTTCTCTCACACCTTTTGGATAACTGGTAGGTTTTGTATTGGGACGAGGCTTTAGGGCAGAGACCTCTCTATCATGAAATCCAATGTAGTGGAAGTCTGGAGTGGCTCTATATCACTGGACCGTCAGAGTTCATCAGATAAGCCAGGTAGATATAGGGGAGACAAAGGAAAAAGACAAGAGGCGCTGACCTCGTGAAGTACGTAATAAAACCAAATAATGGTAATAGAGAGTTGCTCACCTTGTGAGAAATAAGGAAGGCATATAGAATCCCATTTAGCAGCCGATGGACTCCTGGTAGCAAGCAATCCCCGGTCCAGAGTTCGGGGTTGTCTTGGTGAATGTACTGGTGATCCCAATCGGAGAAGCAGGAAATGGTCCGGCGCTTGGGGGAGTAAATTACAAAACCTCTAGGGACCAATTGGGTTCCAAAAAACTTGAGGTTTATTAGATAAAAAAGTTAAAAGAAAGTTACAGGTGCAACGCGTTTCGGCTCAGTACGTGAGCCTTCGTCAGGCATGAAGTTACATGTTAACAACACCTAAGAAAAGCACATGAGTGAAATCTGGTTCATAGAAATCTCATTATACCGTTTAGTTAAAATTTAATTCATTTTATTTAATCATTACACTTATTTAAAAAAACACAGTATGACAATATGATCTATAAAATGCAAACAGAAGTTAAGTTCTCCTCTGGAGTTCCACTAAAGCGTCCACACTCCACAGAAACACAGGAATATATCCAGATTACTGTCCATATATAAATTATTCAAAGATGTATTATAAAGTGCCAGTGCCCAAATATCCATACAAGAAATTTTATCACAAGAGATATTGTAAAGTGCCGGTGCAACAGTAGATAGCAGTACAGCCTAACATAAGTATGTGGCTACAGTTTAAGTATTATGTGCCCTTTACATATTATGTACGGAGATGGCAAAAACTGGCTTACCCATGTTTCGTTTAGTGTGGGCGCTGGTACCCCGACGCGCGTTTCGCGTTGCCGCTTCTTCAGGGGGCCTGTGGGTGCATGTGTGTGTCTTCATATTTAAGCATCTCGGCGTGTCACGTGGGCAGGATGAGGTAACGCCCCACTTCGGCCGGAACCAGACAGGACAGAGAGGCCACTCCCCCGACCGCGTCATCGCGGGAGTGGCGACCGCCGTGTCACATGATCCGCCCTAATGCTGACGTCATTCCCCACTCTGCCGCTGCCTCCATGATCCCAGCCCCCGGTGTCAAAACGGAGGATACAGCACTGAACCCGAGGACATGTCACTCGGGAGCAGTGGTGCACCCCCGCCGCACGGGGGAGCCGGTTACAAGGTGCGCAGGTTCTTTTTGGACACATATGCCGAAAGATGGTTCCGGATGTCGAGAAAGGGGAATCAGAATTCTGAGAGGTGGATGGGGAGAGGTTCGTGGTTCGTGTAAGATGGGGCACAGTAGTGTGGATTAATTGGAAATATTAGGTATTAAATATGCCTATATTATCCGGGATCTTGACATAAGTTTAATATTAGTGTATAAAGTATTGTGAATGTGCTGGGTTAAGTGTTATTAGTGGTATAAGTGAAAAAGTGTCGATATATGAAAATATGAATATTATAATTATTACTGTATATAATAGGCTGCAGTGACAAGTGTGATAGTGTGAATATTTTAAGGCTGTGATTGCTGTGTAATATATTACATTTAAGCTCCAATTAAGATAAATATTAGGTGCTGTTGTAGTGATGTTGAAAACCATATGTGTGAATGCTTATAAATACAGTGGCCCAACCCCCCTATATCTAAACCAATAATATCAAATCAAACCAAACATGCTAGAAAAAACCCCCTTACACCCCCGCCTCCCCCAACCCCCCAACCTCCTCCAAGGCAAACCCCCCTTACCCCCATCCCATCCTTTTTTCCCACCCCACCCCACCCCCCACTCCCATGCACTCAACTCATCCCCCCCCCCCCCCCCCCCCCCCCCCCCCACACTCTTATCCCCCCCCCCAATCCCCACCCCGCCCCACACCTAACCCTTGTGTGCACAGACCCCATTGATTGATCGTGAGTAGTGTCCATTTATGTTGTATTCCAAGTCCTACTTGTTGCCCCTGTATGTCCATCGAACGCAAAGAGGATCAGAAGAGGATCAGAAGAGTTCCATATAAGTCCATCCCCAAGATTCCACATGGTAAATTGTGTGTAGATCTTCTGTTGTGGTTCTTCTTTTTAGGTCTCGATCGAAATTTCCTCTCATAACATCCGTCTTCGTCACATCATACTCCATCCCCAAGACCATCACACAGCGCGACACAGGGAAGTACATCGAAATATCGTGTCTGTATGTTCTATATTAGATCTTAATACGGAAAGAATATACATATTTTAGTCATTCTGCTTTAAGACCACAAACAAGATAAAATTAAAAAACCAAGTAGGGGAGAGGGAAAAACAAGAATATAGTTACACTTCGTGCTTTATGTATGGTTATATTTGGAGATTGGAAATAGATTGGTTGGAACAGGACTAGTTCGAGGGAAGCATCTTATAAAAAGGGAGAAAAGGTTAGTGCTTCATTAAGGCCTTTCGGAACCTTTGTATCCAGGAGTGCGATCCACTTGCACTCTTTTTGTGCTAGCAATTTCTTTACATTGCCGCCTCTAATACCTGGATGTATTTGTTCAATTCCACGGACCCTAAAAGTTTTAGCATCGCAGTTGTGGTGAGTTCTAAAATGTCTGGGTAATGTCTTTAATTGACTCAGTTCCAATGGGGTACTAGCTTGTCGGGCTTTCATTATGTCTCTTACGTGTTCCCTTGTGCGGACTCGCAGTTCCCTGATTGTCAACCCTATGTAAACTAAAGGGCAACCACAGGTGGCGTAGTAGATGACATTTGTGCTACTGCACGAAATATACTCACGTATTTTAAAAGTCCTGCTCCCATCTGTGGTATCAAATTCCTGTGTCCTCAGGATATTTTGGCAGGCTATACAGTCTCCGCACGGGAAACATCCCTGCTTCTTATCTCTCATACCAAAAGGTCTCTCGATTTTGGGTATGTAGTGACTGCTAACCAATAAATCTTTTAGATTTTTACTCCGTCTGGCGGTTAATGCTGGTCTGTCTTGTAGGGTGTTTTTCAATACGGTATCAGTCTGTAATATTGGCCAATATTTGGTTAAAATGGCCCTCATTTCAGGCCATTTATCATTATAAGTTGCAATGAATCTCACGCAGTTGTCCTCAACTGCCCTCTTTTTACATGTGGGGCCAGTGGTCAATAGGTCATTTCTTGATTGTTTTCTGGCTCTATCCAGGCCTCTTTTTATACTCCTGTTACTGTACCCTCGGTCTTGAAATCTCTCCCTAAGGTCTTTACATTGATGTTTGAAACTTCTTTCTGATGAGCAGAGCCGTCGGGCACGTAAAAATTGGCCTACCGGTATGGCCCTGATTGTGGAGGGGGGGTGTGCTGAGGAAGCGTGTAGTAATGAATTTACTGAGGTGGATTTTCTGTACATGTCAGTTTGCAATAGGCCTTTTGGTCCCACTTCAATCTGTATGTCCAAAAAATCGATTTTATTCTGACTGTATTTGTACGTAAGTTTTATGTTGTATTTATTACGGTTCAGTTGTTGCATGAATCGTGTTAGTTCCTCCTCCGTCCCTTGCCAGATGAATGGTATGATGGTATGTGACAGGTTTATATACAGATGAGTAACACTGGAAGTTATCCCGGGTAAAAAAACACGAGCTCTTACGTCACAGAGTTATGTAACCAAATTTATACAAATAAAACATATAAATTATATAAATAATAAAATTTACATCATAGATGGGACGGAATGTGTGCATCTATTGTACTGATTACATGAAAAGATGAATGTAAGTGTGATGTTGATAAATACCGGAGACCGGTGTCACCGGAAGTAGTCTCGTTTATGCTTGATAGCGGGTTGTCGTGGCAACCTAGACGCTTGCTCTGGCATGGAGATTGCTAGGTAACCCTGAAACATAGGCCGTGATGTAGGTTGCTACGGAAGCCTAAGAAGGACAAAAAACCACAGGGGAGTTAGTGTGGCGCGACGGAAACGAGATGTTACTACGTTGTATAAATTTGGTTACATAACTCTGTGACGTAAGAGCTCGTGTTTTTTACCCGGGATAACTCCCAGTGTTACTCATCTGTATATAAACCTGTCACATACCATGTAACTTCATGCCTGACGAAGGCTCACGTACTGAGCCGAAACGCGTTGCACCTGTAACTTTCTTTTAACTTTTTTATCTAATAAACCTCAAGTTTTTTGGAACCCAATTGGTCCCTAGAGGTTTTGTAACTTACTCCCCCAAGCGCCGGACCATTTCCTGCTTATCATGAAATCCATAGACCCCTCAAAGTAGTGGACTTGTAGGATCTTGCATGGGGCGAGATCATGAGGTTTACAGTGGTTTTGAATGCAGCCTTTGTCCCCATTGGGAGTCTTTTTTAGTAATGTCTTGCTATTTGTTTTCTCTCGTTTTAAGGATCCTTTTAATGTCAATAAACCAAAGTCCTATCCAGGAACCAAAGAGAATCCACACATTGTGCCCTCCGTCAACAAGCAGAGAATTGTGGGCTGCATATGTAAGTGCTTACCTACTAACCTCTCATTAGGACTAGTGGGAAACAATCATTCATGTTAAGATTACCTAAGTACCCTTGTGGGTTAGTTGTCGATTTTCTATATTTTGCTTTATAGACCTTCAAGGTTAGGAAGAAGGGGATTTTGGGAGCCCATGGATGTGAAGCACCGATTAAATTAAAAGCACTTTGTGTGAACGGTTAAACCCTCAAGTGTGATGCATACCAGTTATGACCACTAGAGGGAGCTTGCTTGCAATGTATTGATACTGTCCCCAGTAAATTCTTCAGATAGTCATACCATTTGTGCAATAAGAGGATGACCCTAAGCAGTCCCTAAAGTTCTCCACAATGGGTTGTATTTTTTTCTGGTGTAAACAAAATGCACAAATGTATGGTGCAAAGTTATAGTACAACTACACAAGATTTATCATTCAGCTCCAGGCTCTTTTATTAAAATTTGCCCTGCTCCTCACTTATCAATCTCTCCCTATTTTGATGTAGATTGGGGATAACAAGCTGATTACCAAGGGTCTAGTTGCTGGGACCCCAGAATCCAGAGAATCTGAGCGCTAGGTTTGGCAACACTTGACCAGCTGCTTCATTAGTAAGAACATGAGCTTCCCCACTCAGACTGCTGGGGGCACTGATCTCAATAATGGGACACCCAATAATCGGCTTATGGTCTGACTCCAGGGGCTATGAGTGTGTACCTTGGTCTTTTTACATTTTCCTCTGGGTCTGTTATTGGGAATTAATGGGATAAATGCCTTTTGCCTAATATTTGGGTGTTTTTGAAAATCATTTTATAACTTGGACTGGACTGGTTTTAAATGACTTTTTTTTTTTTTTTCTTTTTTGTCACAGGTGAAGAAGATAATTCTCAAATAATTTGGTTCTGGGTCCATGAGGGACAGGTGGACCGCTGTCCCCAGTGCGGTGCTCACTACAAGCTTGTGCCTTATGAGCTTCCACACTGAAGACCACTTGTGGTGTATTGCCACCTCCTGCCATACAATAATGCTGACAAATCTTTTAATAAATACCAGACCTATTGATTGTATTTACTTGGGTATTGGTCTTGTGTGCAGAAGATTGTTTAGTTGCTAAATGGGTTAATGAAAAACCCAACAAGTACTAATTTCTGTAGGTGTATTGTGTTGTCTATAATGCTGATGCCAGCATTAGGAAATGTATTGCTGTGTTAATACCAAAGAACCCCATGTTTCCATAAAGTCCCCCATGACGGCCCCCTTGGAGGATGCCCCTTGACTTCTGTAGGGACAGGAAGAAGAGAGGTTAAAGGCCTCCCGCCAGTGTTCTTCCTCTTGACCTGACCCCTGTAGGGACAGGGTATAAATACCTTCCAGATCATGTTTCTTTCAAGGTCTAGTCTGGTGGCATCAACCAGAAAATTTGAAGTGATATATAAAAAGATGGAAAGTAAAGGAGATGGAGTTTAGCACTGAAGTCAAGCTCTCCCCGTCTCAGAAAGCCTTTCTTATTAACATGTTCTCCTGAAACTCTCCACCTCCATGACTTTATACACCATTCTAAATCTCACTTCATGGGCCATGAGAGAAGCATGATCTGAAAGGTAGAGTGCTCTTTCACTACATGGTATTATATTCTTTCCACCTACAGAAGAGGGTTGTGGGTAGTTATCATGTACATGTATTTACGATGGAGACCCTTCACATGATATAAATAAGTGACTCGGCAGGAAACGGTATACAAATATTACGAGATCACAAGTGCAACTTGCTTCTGTTATGGATCTGTGCTGACTTTAAAGAAAAACTACCATTTAATTTTATGCATTGTGAGCCAAACATACCTTGAAAATGCTGTAGCAACACTGATGCAGAATCAAATCTTGTTTAATCCCTGAGCTGAGTGGTTTTGCTGAAAAATCAATTATAAAGTTCAGGACCTTGAGAAAGCTGGATCCACATTACACATGGTGCTTTCTGAACAGCCAAGACATGATTAATCAACCTGAGCTGGATCACTCATACACAGCAGCTGGGGGATGGTGCAGCAATTCATTATTCTGCTTGTCAGGGAGAACATGGTGATTACATCATCCTCTGAGCAGTGCATAACTAATGTGAAAGGAAAAGCGCTGAGCACAGGCACAGAAGCGAAAGAGCTTCATTATCAAAATTTTATAATTGTTTTTTCAGCAAAACCACTCAGCTCAGTGATTAAACAAGATATGTTTCTGCATCGGTGTGGCTACAGCATTCTCAAGGTATGTTTGGTTCATAATGCATCAAATCAAATGTCATATTTCCTTTAATTTAAAGGACATCTCCCACCAGAATGAAGGAATGTATGCAAATGAGCCAGAGGGTCTCCAGACTCCATTAACACCTATGGAGCCTGGAGCCCCTAAGGCTCATTTGCATACAACCCTTCATCCTGCTGGTAGATGCTCTTTAAGAAAAATGTCCTCTGTGTGTGAATTAGGCCTTATGGTGTATGAGGATTAATGTGGTCTAGGATGTGGCTTTAACCTGATCGAATGAACAACTCCTACACCTTCCCACACGTTTCTATTTCTCTGTAATGCTTTCACCAAAGCCTTTTTAACCTCATTATTTCTCAAGCTGTATATAAGAGGATTCAGAGCGGGTGTAACAATCGAGTAAAAGACGGATATTGCCTTGTCCATCTCAAAATCTCCTCCCGAGGATGGTCGTATGTACATGAATATTACAGTACCAAAGAAAATTATCACCACCGAAAAATGCGAAGCACAGGTAGAGAAAGCTTTGCGCCGGCCGGACGATGACGATATTCGTAAAATAGCCGATATGATGAAGACATAAGAGACCGTCACGAGCAGTAGAGAACCAAGAACTATGACGGCAGAGATCATAAAGACAAAAATATCTAAGAAGAGAGTGTCTGGAGAGGAGAGCTTCACCAAAGGTCCAACATCACAGAAGAAGTGGTTAATAATGTTTGAGCCACAAAATGGCCTTTGAGAGAGCACAATGGTGGGTACAGTTGGGACCAGGCATCCGCTTATCCAAGATCCAAAAACTAGCTGGTAGCAGAATCTTTTGTTCATAATGTTGGTATAATGAAGCGGGTGACAGATGGCCAGGTAACGGTCAAATCCCATTAAAGCCAGAATAAAGAACTCTGTGGTGCCAAAGAGAAAAAAGAAATACATCTGAGTGAGGCAACTCTTAAAGGAAATAGTCACGTTTCCAGAGATAAGATGAAAGAGCGTTCTGGGTACTGTCACTGTAGTGTAGCCTATCTCCAGGAATGAGAAGTTGGTTAGGAAAAAATACATGGGTGTCCTTAGATGGGTGTCGATTCTAGTGAGTGAAATTAAGGTTATGTTCCCCAAAAGGGTTAACATGTAGATAATCAGAATGAATATAAAGAGTATCGTGCTTATGTCCCTTTCATTAGTCAGTCCAAGGAGCAGGAACTTGTCTGCCCGGCTTCTGTTCTCCAAGGTACATCCCGCAAATGGGTCGGACTGCAAAATGATACAAAGATATATTTTCTGTTTTAAGTTGTCTAAAAGAAAAAGTGTCGGCATCTTCCTACATTTGTACACTGGACTAAAGGAAAGGGGACGGTTGAAATCTAGACACATCTAACCCCATTTGTTTTACAACCTGGCACAAGGAGCTAATAAATTTGATCATTTTTATGTTAAAGGGAATCTTTCAGCAGTTTGGACCATATGATACTGCAGGCATCTGTGTAATTGTAAGGTAGCAACATCTGTGTAATTGTACCTCTGTGGGTGTTGTTAGTAGTAGCAGGATTTGTAAAAAAAAAAAAAAAGTTTATATTCCAGGATTGCAGCTGGACTTTGATCACTCTGATGCACTGGTGTGTGAAATCTCTTCACTGCATGGCCCCTCCCCCTGAGTAACTGTTGTAGCATTCAAACAGAAGCTGCTACAGCAAGCGACTAAGCAAGGGAGTGGGCCCCAGAGTGCTCCGAATCCAGCTACAATCCTAAAATATAAATGCATTTTTTATATTTCTGCTCCAGGGATATGATCATAACTGATGTCTTTTTCCCTTTAACTCTGAATATTACAAACATGGCAGGACACTAACCAGCATTATATAAATATTATATATAAACATTATATAAATATTATATATATTATATTTAAAGAGAACCTGTCACAAGTTTTTACTCCACTAAACCACCATTCCTCTCTGGTAGGGTATGAAATGTCCTTTCTAGAATTTATGTGAACTCTCACCCTTTTACCTATTATAAATATCCCCAAAAGTCAGGCAAATCTGACTCTTCTCATCTCATTTTCACATAAAATGAGTCAAGTTTAGTGGTTGCAGAGTTAGTGTCAGAAGCCCCTATCGTCTGTTCTATAGTATCTAGAAACATGATTTTGGTGTCATATTAAAGATAAGGATCTCATCTTTATAAACTACAAAGAACTACAGATAGCTAAAGACATAGCTGGAAATGCAAGTTTTAGATAAGGATCCAGTTCCTGCCTATTTTTTATCTGCCCGTATGCCCAGTTCTAGAATCATTAGCTTAATGGGATCTAAAAGACAAGATTCTTATCTGTAACATGACACAGAAAACATGTTTCTATGAACTATAGATATGGGATGCTGAAGTAACGTTCTGCCTACAGCCATTAAACTTGACTCATTTCTTGTGAAAATGAGATGAGAAGAGTCATATTTACCTGACTTTGGGGGAGATTTCTAATAGGTAAGAGGCTTCACATAAATTCTAGAAAGGACATATTATACCTTACCTGAGAGGGCTGGTAGCTTAGTGGGGTTAAACCCGCTGACAGGTTCTCTTTAAGCAAACCATTTTGCTTAATGACTCATGTTGCATTTTTTTCCATTCGCAAATACATTTACCGTATATACTTGAGTATAAGCCGACCCAAGTATAAGCCGAGGCCCCTAATTTTACCACAAAAACCTGGGAAAACCTATTGAATCGAGTATAAGCCGAGGGTGGGAAATGCATTGGTCACAGCCTCCCCAGTATCTAGCCTGCTGGACCCTGCCCCATAGTATATAGCCAGCCCCCTGCCCCAGTATATAGCCAGCCCATATCCCCTAGTATATAGCCAGCCCCCTGCCCCAGTATATAGCCAGCCCCCTGCCCCAGCTTATAGCCAGCCCATATCCCCCAGTATATAGCCAGCCCCCTGCCCCAGTATATAGCCAGCAGCGGGGGAAGTCAGAAAGGTGAGTTTTGATTTTTTTTTACTCGAGTATAAGCCGAGTTTGGGTTTTCAGCACATTTTTTGTGCTGAAAAACTAGGCTTATACTCGAGTATAATACTCGAGTATTATTTTTCTTTTTATTAAGACAAAAGCTTGAGGGGGACGCACTGCAGTTTTTGTCTGGAATTAAAACCCACAAAAATGCAGTGTTCCCTATTTTTCAGAGGACGATAACGTAAAGTCTTACCTCAGTGAAGTCCATGAAATACTGATGTAGGCAGAAAGGTCTTATTATAGGAGACTGCAGAGGAAAGAGGTAAAATGTGTTATTTCATCTGTCCTGGATAACCGTTTTATACAGACGACCCCTAGTTACAGACGGACCCCTCTGCCCACTGTGACCCCTGGTGAAGCTCTCTGGATGTTACAATAGTCCCAGACTGCAATGATCAGCTGTAAGGTGTCTGTAATGAAGCTTTAGTGATAATCCTTGTTACAATTACAGCAAAATATGTTGAAACTCCAATTGTCACTGGGGCAAAAATTTTTTTGTCTGGATCTACAATTATAAAAAATACAGTTTCGAATTACATACAAATTCAACTTAAGTACAAACCTATGGACCCTATCTTGTACATAACCTGGGGACTGCCTGTAGTTATGTGTTGATTGATCCTTGTAAGTTGCTACTGTCTTCACGTAAAATTACTGCCCTGACCTTCGCTTTAATATGATTTCTGCTTAGTTTTTTAATGGAAACCAATATGATATTTTTGAGTTATCGTTTGTGATGCGGATAAGTAATTAACAGGATCTACCTTGTATTTTGCACACGGTTGTAAGTCCTAGAGGAAATAAAACTGGGAAAGTCCCTAGTGTAAGTATGTGGAAGTAAGTGATGGCTAGATTACAGGATGCAATGTCAATAGGCTGAAGCCGGTGTATATTGTAGTATTGTAAAAGATGAAAATAAGGACCGATTTGACATGCTTTGTGCAGCGCTGTGTAATCTGTGCGAGCTATATAAATAAAGAATTATTATAATTACAATGATAAGGGAAGGGAAATTATGGATTTGTACTTATACAGGCGGTCCTCTACTTAAGGACACCCGACTTACAGCTGACCCCTAGTTAAAGGCGGACCCCTCTTCCCACTGTGACCTCTGGTGAAACTTTCTGGATGCTTTACTATAGTCCCAGACTGCAATAATCAGCTGTAAGGTGTCTGTAATGAAGCTTTACTGATAATCCTTGGTCCAATTACAGCAAAAAATGTTGAAACTCCAATTGTCACCGGGGCCAAAAAAAAAATTTGTCAGGATCTACAATTATATAGTTTCAACTTGTACATACAAATTCAACTTAAGAACAGACCTATGGAACCTATCTTGGATGTAACCCGGGGACTGCCTGTGTATCTATAAATATATTCAAATATTTTCCATGAAGTGCAAAACATTTTTTTTGGATTAATATTGTATATTGACGTTAGTATCTTACTAATTTTGTGACTATTTCCAATATTACATGTTGCATTCATGCTTCATTAGATGATTGATGGGTTCCAATGATAGTAACCAACCTAAAGGAGATGTCCGGGGGTTAAATAACAAACATGGCAGCTTTCTTACCAGAAAAGCTCTTGTCCTTACCATGGGTAGTGCATGGTATTGCAACCAACTCCATTTATTTCTTTGCAGCAGAGCTGAGATACCAGTATGAACCAGGGTCAGGTGTGACATTTTTGGAAGAAAGCAGCCATGTTTTTGCCCTCCGGACAACCCCTTTAAGCGTGATTGCCAATGTCTAGGGTCAATAGAAGGAAATTAAAATGTGCTGCACCATCCAAACCTACACGATGGATCTTTCTTTGCTACACGGATATGGATGATACTTTGTATAATTGGCTGATCACCACTGAAGACTATTTGTTCCTTCTCCCCGATCTACTGCAATGTTTTTTTTAGCTGTGGGATTTACAGGCAGTCCCCGGGTTACATACAAGATAGGGTCTGTAGGTTTGTTCTTAAGTTGAATTTGTGTGTAAGTCGGAACTGTATATTTTATCATTGTAATCCCAGCCAGAACTTTTTTGGTCTCTGTGACAATTGGATTGTAAAATTGTTTGGGTTGTTCATAAGAATCCAGGATTAACAATAATCTTAATTACAGACACCTGTGATATCTGTTACGCTGTTTATTGTAGCCTAGGACTAAAGTACAATAAATTCCCAATATCAGAGGTCCGTTTGTAACTAGGGGTGTCTGTAAGTCGAGTGTTCTTAAGTAGGGGACGCCTGTTAAGCTTGATACAACATGTACACGAGCGCGCCATTTTATTGCGATTGCCGCGCCCCGAACGTCATCGGGGGCGGCGATCGGTTTGCCATGGTAGCCAGTGGCTCATTGTAATGAAGTGCTGCAAAAATGCCATATATGCATACAGAAGTATTGCAGTATATGGTAGCAGCGATCTGACCATCTAGGATTAATGTACCTAGATGGTCTAAAAAATAAAGAAAAAAAAAGAAAAAAAAAAGTATTAAAAATAAAAAAATTATAAAATATTAAAAGTCAAATCACCCCCCTTTCCCTAGAACGGATATAAAACATAATAAACAGAAAAATCACAAACATATTAGGTATCGCTAGTCCCAAAACGCCCGATCTATCAAAATATAAAAATGGTTACAGGCTGCGGTGAACTCCGAGGCGGGAAATGGCGCCCAAATGTCAGAAATGCGACTTTTACACCTTTTTACACAACATAAAAAATTAAATAAAAAATCATCAGAATATCGCACAGACCTCAGAATGGCAGCAATGAAAACGTCGCCTCATTTTGCAAAAAATGACCCATCACGTGCGCCAAAGTATGAAAAAGTTATTAGCGTCAGAAGATGGCAAAAAATTAGTTTTCTTTTTTGTACACATTCATTTAATTTTTGAAAATGTATTAAAACACAATAAAACCTATATAAATTCGGTATCACCGCGATCGCACCGAACCAAAGAATAAAGTAGGCGTGTTATTTGGAGCGAAGAGTGAAAGTCGTAAAAAATGAGCCCACAAGAACGTGCCTTTTTTTTTTCAATATTTCCACATTTGGAATTTTTTTGCAGCTTCGCAGTACACGGCATGTTAAAATAAATAACATTACGGGAAAGTAAAATTTGTTTACGCACAAAATAAGCCCTCACAAAGGTCTGTAAAATGTAAAAGTTATGGATTTTTGAAGTTGGAGAGCGAGAAATGAGCCGAAAAACCCTGCGTCCTCAAGGGGTTAAATATAGTAATTGTCTTGCCAAGTGATTTTCTTCTTGTGACATTTTCTGGTGCATTGGTGAATATGCTGCTTATTTCCACCAAAGAAACTCTCCCTGCAAAGTTCAAGGAGCCCAAGTTTTCCTGTGTTTTGCCAGAGTTATCATCGGAATCCAGATGTTGAATTCTTTAATTTGTTGCAGACTATTTTCCAAAAGTGTTGCAAAACTTTGTGAAAAAATACAAATTCCAGATTTAACATCCTCTAAAAGAAATCAAACTACCCCCCCCCCCCCAAAAAAAAGAAAAGAGAACAAAGAGCTGCACATATTTTGTTTTGTTATTTTGTTTGTTTATTATTATTGTGGTTGATTTTTCATATATTTCAGCAATTTTATTTTAAATTAAATATTGATTTAAGATTTGACAAAATTATAGTAATTAAAATAAAAATTGAAGATTCATGTAGCAACTGATATGTGATAGTAAACATTCATTTTTTTGCTTATAATATAAAAATCAAAGGTACTGAAAACCTAAAACAGAATTTTTATATATTTTTAAAATGTTACTGTTATTATATATGTATTAAAGTAAATCTCCGTTCCACACCCCTGTAATGAATGTTCGACATGACTTTGGAAAATTAATTAAAAAGGAGATCAGATGGAAGGATAATAATTCTCAACTACTAATGTAGGCGAAGCTGTATCCCTTACTTGGTCTCTAAGGCTTCATTCACCCAACTGTATATGGTGGCCAATATCTAGCCACACAATTTATGGCTAGCTCACGGCCGACATTGACTTCTATTATGCACGGTCACCGTATGTAAAAGCCACCAGCCAAAACAGGCCATAAACATTACCCTGTTTGCGTCCCTTTTTGGCACACATCGTTCCCCTTCACCAGGTCATGAGCAGAATCAATCTAAATAGGGAGATTTGGGGGCTAATTTTAATAAATTACCATAATTAAATTGGTGTGGAGCTTCCTTCTAATGCACAAATTTTAGTTGTGGGGTTTCCTACCACTCCATGTCAGAGATAATTGTACAGGGGGCCCCGTACTTAAGGACACCCGACTTACAGACGATCCCTAGTGAAGCTCTCTGGATGCTACAATAGTGCCAGACTGCAATCAGCTGTAAGGTGTCGGTAATGACGTTTTATTGATAATCCTTGGTCCCATTATAGCAAAAGATTTTGAAACTCCAATTGTCACTGGGGCAAAAAAAATTTTTTCTGGATCTACAATTATAAAATATACAGTTTCGACTTACATACAAATGCAACTTAAGAACAAACCTATCTTATACGTAACCCTGGGACTGCCTGTATAACAAAAGATAACCCAAGTAAATATATAAATTGCCTTTTAAATCATTTTTATAGTCTTGTTGTTTTTTTGTTATAGTTTTCTCTCTTAATTTTTTTATTTTCCATATGTCTCAATTTTTTAATTATATTTAATTATTGTTGTCTCCTCTTAGTCAAATTTGAAATATATAAAACTAAAAACAACATATTTGTGCATCAATACATCACAGGCAATTGACATAATATTTACCTCAAAGTCTGAAATCTGAGTCTGGTTTATCTAGCGCTTTCCTCGTTACATTTAAACACTTTTTCTCTCTCCCCAGTGCTCAATTCTCCAGAGAGCTGTGATACAAAAAAATAATGTGGCATGTTTACAATATATAATATCTAATAAGCCGTATTCCTCTGAGAGATAATCAACCATGTCCTCCAGAGATGGGATGAATTCTTCTGTACTTGCACCTTGAGAACATATGAATGTTTGCTGGATATATCCACAGAGAGAGATTCCCTATAGGTGATTTCTCATACTCTTCACTAATGGCTATTCATATTTTGACAAATAATTAATGAATTTACTATACTTTGAATTGGAGAAGTGTATGTGGCCACTTACCACTATCATTTTGATACTAAACTCCCAAAATACTGTTCAAAGCGGTTTTGCAGAGATTTACAATGTTTTTACATTTAAAAAATACAGTTATAATTTCGTTTATTGCGTTTTCATCCCCTTTGTAATATTGCTAATTTGCGCTTCTAGAGTAGGGCCACTTTAGTTCCTCCCCACCTAGTAGGGGGCCCTCATATATACTGTGATACCCCCAAGGTATGAAGCTTCTTTACACTATATACCTTATCCTTTGTGCCGTACCAATCGGTTTAGTTTTAGCCTGTCTTCAGGATTTCTGGTTTGCTATGACTGTATACGTGTTTAAGCATTTTTTAGGAACTGCTTTCAGGGGTGTAACTACAGTGGTAGCAGACATAGCAGCTGCTATGGGGCCAGTGTTAAGGTAAACCTAGCTGATAGATCAAATCCTGTCATTTCTACTTGTCTTATTTTCCTAAAATATACTGTAATAGAAACAATGAACTCAAGATGTCGCCGAGATCTTAGACCGCACCTAAATCTTTGAGGTTAAGGAATCTGAGTGTGATGTGAATGCGAGACAGCAGAAAACTCTCCAATCAAGAGACTATGGGGCACATTTACTTACCCGGTCCAGTCGCGATCCAGCAGCGGGTTCTCCGACGCTGATTCGGGTTCTGCCGGGATTCACTAAGGTCCGTGCGTCGATATTCACCAGGTGTCGCTGCTGCGCCGAGGTCCGCCGAAGTTCACCTGCTTTTTTCTGGTGTATGTGAGTGCTTGATCTTGCGACACAAATGGCTTTTTAAATTCTGCGGTTTTTCCGAATCCTTCGGGTTGTCCGGTGGCCACGCCCCCGATTTCTGTCGCGCGATTGCACCAAAAATCGATCGCATGCGCCACAATCCCGTGAAATACAGCGCAAAGCGGAAATATTCGGGAAAAACCCGACGGATTCGCGGCTGCGGACCCTTAGTAAATGTGCCCCTATGTCTGATATTGTTATGCTTTTCTACTTTTCCCCTGCTTTTCTATATAGACTTGTGAAACCAAATAAACTTGTGCAATGCAGATTTTTGCCCGGGGCAATAGCATAAGCAAATCTTGCATCAGCAGAGTCATTTTCTTGCGACCGTGCACAAATGCATTTGGAACTGATTTGAAACACACAATTGACGCACTATAAAGAGGATATCTTAAATCCTACCCTAACACTTGAAGTGTTAGGGGGCCCTTGGCATCTGACCTGACACAGTTTAGAATGGAGGATGTGCGCCAATATATACATATTATGCATATATTATGTATAGTACCATATATACTCACTATATTCCCCCATGTGGTCAGCAGCTACTGGGACAGATCTGTGTAAGTTTATAAATGTATGGGTATATAAATTTGTATTGACTGCATTGTAGATGTAATAGTACAATTTCATGGGTTCAACTACCAGGGTGTGGGCATAGCAGCTGCCATTGGCACATCAATAATGGGGGCCCCTTTTAACACAGACTTTAGAAGCAGTAAGTCATGACAGTAGAAGCAGCATGCAAAATTTAACTCTAGCAGCATTCATTTTCCTACTCTATTCCTGATATAAGATATGAAGGAGTACATAATCCCTGTGTTGTGACATTTGGTGTGATTCATCAGCGGGGGGGAGAATTCATTGAGATTGAGATTAAGTTTTAAAATTGCCCCCACGAGTGCCTATATCTGCTAAAAGACTCCTAAAAACAGGTTTGCTATAGGCTCTACTGGGCATTCACATCCCTGCCCGCATGCCCAAACTGGTGTATGGGTCAGAGAAGCCGGGAAACTGGAGGGGAGGGGTAGATTTATGTAAAATATATGATGTATCTCCCCCACTGTGTGCATTATCCCCGTACACCACTGGTGTATCATTCTCCACTATGACATCCCTGTGTGCATCCCTGTAGTTTGACAACAATAGGGCACATTTACTAAGGGTCCGCACACTGCATTTCTGGGGGGTTTCCTGACTATTTCCAATTTGCACAACATTTAACAGGGGTTTTTGACGCACACGATCAGTTTTTGGCGCAATCGCGATGACTTTCATGCGACACAAATCGGAGTGTGGCCGCCTGACAACCCGACTGATTCGGACTAAACACGGGATTTAGAATTCAAATTGTGTCGCAAGACATGCACTCACATACACCGGGAAGAAGAAGGTGAACTCCGGCGGACCTCAGCGGGGAGCGACACATGCAGGAAATCGGGCGCACGATCTTAGTGAATCGCACCGGACTTCATCCTCGTCAGACAAGGCACCTCGGGGATCGCGATAGGACCCGGTAAGTTAATGTGCCCCCATGTGTTTATTAACTTTCACTGTGACATCAATGTGTGTATTATCCCCATACTATGAACTCACAATTATCCCTGTACTTTGGCAACACTGTGTGTATTATCTATAAACTGTGACATCACTGTGTGTGGTATCCCTGTACTGTGACATCACTATGTATATCATCTCTGTACTGTGACATCACGGTTAATGTTATCCTTTTATTGTGAAATCACTGAATGTAATATCACTGTACATTGACATCACTGTGTGTATCATCCCTGTACTGCGTCATCACTGTGTGTATTATTGTCAGGATTCGGGATGAGTGGATCCTCTGGACCACTGCGGGAGGTGGTACTAGGAGACACCCGGGACCGGAATCTAAGTGGCACCTGGCCTTCACCAGAGCCCGCGCGCAAAGCGGGATGGACTTGCTGTGGCGGGGTTCCAGCAGGTCATTCCACAGATTCGACTAGCCCGCGGTGTCAGCCTAGGTTGAGGTACCTTAGCAGGAGACAGTCCCGTGATCAGGTCCAGGCATAAGGTCAGGGCAGGCGGCAGAGATGCAATGTCAAGTCCAATCCGGGGTCAGCAACGGGAGGTCCAGGCAGATGGGAACAGAAACACAGGCACATGGCACACAGGAACACACGAACTCACGAACAGAAACACAAAGGAGCACACGAATCTCGCTGGAATATTGCTGGGGAGCTTTCTCTAAGGCGTAGGCATAGAGATCCGACAGGGTTTGCAGGAAGAGGCCGGCACACGCCCTAGGAGTCAGGGACGCGCACACGCACGGACCGTGACAGGAGCCGGGACTGGTAAGATGCGCGGACGATGCGCTGGCGGGGGAAGAGGGGCATGGGTGAGCACCCGTGATATGGGTCGCGGGACCACCCGTGACAATTATCCTTGTACTGTGACACCACTGTGTGTATTATCCCTGTACTGTGACATCACTGTGTGTATTATCCCTGTGCTGTGACATCACTATGTGATTTCCGTACTGTGACATCGCAGTGTGTATATACCACTGTACTATGGACATTAAACGGTATCTGTGTGTATTCTACTGTGTGTATTATCTCTGTTTGACATCATGTGTTATTATCCAGTACGTGCATCACTGTGTGTATTCTCCCTGTACTGTGACATCACTGTGTGTATTATCCCTGCACTGTGACATCACGTGTGAATTATCCCTGTACGTGACATCACGTGTGTAATATCCCTGTACTGTGACATCACTGTGTGTATATCCCTGTACTGTGACTAACTGTGTGTATTATCCCTGTACTGTGACATCACTGTGTGTATTATCCCTGTACTGTGACATCACTGTGTGTATTATCCTGTACTGTGACATTACTGTGTGTATTATGTACTGTTGTAGCATGTGTGTATATCTTGTACTGGACACCAACTGTGTGTCATTACATCCCTGTACTGTGACATACTGTGGTATTATCCCTGTACTGTGACATCACTGTGTGTGTATTTCCACTGTACTGTGACATCACGTGTGTGAATTATCCCTGTACTGTGACATCAACTGTGTGTATTATCCCTGTACTGTGACATCAGTGTGTATTAATCCCTGTCTGTGACATCACTGTGGCATCTATCTCTGTACTGTGACATCACTGTGTCACTTATAGTAATGTGACATCACTGCTTGTATTATCCCTGTACTGTGACACACTGCGTGCATTATCCCTGTACCGTGACATAATGTGTGCATTATCCCTGTACTGTGACATCACTGTGGTATTATCCCTGTACTGTGACATCACTGTGTGTATTATCCCTGTACTGTGACACACTGTGTGTATATCCCTGTACTGTGACATCACTGTTGTGCATTATCTCTGTACTTGAATCACTGTGTGTATTATCCCTGTACGTGGACATCACTGTGTGTATTATCCCTGTACTGTGTACATAGCGTGCTTATTATCCCTGTCGTGTGACATCACTGTTTTTACGTGCATATCACCTGTACTGTGACATCACTGTGTGCATACCCTGTACTGTGACATCACTGTGTTATTAGCCCTGTACTGAGAAATCACTGTGTGTATTATCCATGTTACCGTGACATCAAGTGTGCATCATTGCGTCTGTACTGTGACTCACTGTGGGTATATCCCCTGTCTGGTGACATCAATTGTCTATTAAATATGGGGTGATGCCAGGTTTGGACTGTCCACTTGTGCGCTAGTCCAAACCTGTCTTTTGGGACTATTAATATATCTATTGATTATTCTGTATACTGTTTCTTTTCATAAAGTAAAATATTACTGATAATCTGCAGATATAATTAGCGATGTCTCTGAGTCATTTATTATGTTTGTTTTTCTAGACACCTGTGTCTTTTGACACCTGGGACTAGTGGTCCATGGTGAGTTTATATACTACTAATGAATTTTCTTTAAATTCTTTGTCTGCGCATTATGGCTAATTTACAGTTCATTTTCAAACTTTACACGATTATTGTCATATAAACTAGTGACAGCTTCATATAAAACTAACAACAGGTTCAAATATCACCATGCTAATTATTATTTTTGCTAACGAATGCATACTTTCTATCCCTAGAAAATAAACATTTATAAGCCTGCCTGGCACTCTGCCAGGAGGGGCGTATCTTATTTGAACAAGTCACTGCATGACTGCCTACTTTTCCGGCATCTTCCTCATTCCCTCCTCTCTTCGGCAGAAGTCATCCTCCGCTCCCCACGCCTGCGCATTCACAGCCTGGCATAATTCATATGTCGTGAGCGGTGGAGTGGTCTTGCATGCGCAGCTTCTAACTGCTCTTTGACTGGGCTATAAATGTGCAAGCACAAGGACTCAAAAGATTAGAGGATGGCTTTGGCTAAAGAGAGGGGGGAATTAGGAAGATCTGGAGACCTGGCTTGCATGTATAACACATGCCCCTTGTGACTTGCTGCTCCTTCCAGCAGGGTGCCAGGTAGGCTTACAAAGTTAATTTTCTGGGGATAGGAAGTATGCATTTTTTTTAGCTACAAACAGTGGGGCAAATTCATCAAGCTGTCTAAAAGTCAGAATATTCTTAGCTGCAACTAAACGGCGGGTTCTCCGACGCTGATTCGTGTCTTCCGGCGATTCACTAAGGTAGTGCGCCCGCTGTCCACCAGGTGTCACTGCTGTGCTGAAGTCCGCCGAGGTATTAAAAAAAATACGGCGATTTTTCCGAATCCGTGGGGTTTTCCAACGGCAACTCCCCCCGATTTCTGTTGCATGCGCCACAATCTCATCGCGTGCACCAAAAACCCGGGGCAATTCAGGGAAAAACGGTAATATTCGGGAAACACGTTGGAAAATAGCGATTCGGGCCCTTAGTAAATGACCCCCATTGTGTGCAATAGTAAGCATAGTGCTATGAGATCCTGTTTAATAGTGAAAATCTGGTGACATGTTCCCTTAAAAAAATATAGGAATGAATGACAAAGGCACCTAATTTATTACAGAGGTGTACACATTTCTTCTACAAAACACTAACAGATACTAATCACCCATTTTGCAAATATCCCCTTGTAGCCAAATGGCACAGACCTTTTTTTGTAAGAGAGCAGATAAAATACACAACAATGGGGCACATTTACTTACCCTTCCATTGCACGATCCGGAATGTCCGCCGATAATGAACTCTGCTGCGATTCACTTAGAGTGTGCTATTTCCTTAACGTATCGCTTCCCATGATCAGGTCCTCCGGAGGTCACCATCTGCCTCCCGGTATATGTAAGTGCATGGCTTGCGACACAATTTTTAAGTTAAATACCACGGTTTGTCCGAAACCGCCCCCCCCCATTTGTGTCGCATGAAAGCTATTGTGACAAAATCTGATCGCGTGCGACACAATCCCTTTTTAACCCCTTAAAGACGCAGCCATTTTACAGCTTAAGGCTCAGCCCCATTTTTTGGATTCTGACTTGCGTCACTTTATATGGTTATAACTTTTGAACACTGTTACTTATCAAAGCGATTCTGATATTGTTTTTTCCCCACATGTTGTACTTCATTTTAGTGGTAAATGTTGGCTGATAAGTTTTGCATTTATTTTCCAAAAAAAGAAAAAATGATGAATTTTTTGAAAAATCTCACTTTTTTGAAATTCAAAATCATTACATTTTCAGGTAGATAGATTTACCACCTAAATAAGTTGCTGCATAACATTTCCCATATGTCTACTATACATATTCATAATTTTTGAAATGTCTGGATAATATATTTTGATGTCGCTCGGCTTACAAATCGAATATCGCTTTTCCATATTTTCAGAATTTACTCTTTTGCGGATAAATACAGTTTTGAATGAAATTTTACATATTTAGCATCAAAACCCCCGAATATAATCAACCCATTTTCAAATCTGCACCCCTCAAACTATCAGAAACAGCTTTTAGGAAGATTGTTAACCCCTTGAGATCTTCATAGTAATTGAATCAAAATGGAGGTGAAATTTAGAATGGTCAAATTGTTCCGGTTATATGCTCATTTAGCCCTAAAATTTACACATTTCCATACCATACACCAAATATATGACCTATAGCGTGAAGGGGTTAAATGCGGTGCAAATCGGAAAGCGTTGGAATATCTGACGTTTGTGCGGTCCGCGGACCCTTAGTAAATAAGCCCCATTGACTCAAACCTGATGCATTTTTTGTACAATTGGCAGTGTATGATGGCATTATTCAATGAATTTAAAAATATAGCAGCAACACTGAGCGGACACAGTCCGCTCATTGACAAACTATGCTGCTCTTCTACACCGATCCCTCATGCCATCTCACTCATCTCTAATTTATTACGAGACAAGTGGGCAGTCTCAGAACCCCCTTTGGTAAGGGCCTGGGAATCTGAAGAAGGGAGAAACTACTTTACTGAGGATTGGTCAAAAGTCTATTAACCTTGCCTTAAACTCTCAATTTCTGGCAAATCTCAGGAGACTTATTATAAAATTATGGCAAGATGGTATTGAGTCCTATATTGGCTACATAAAATTTGGTGCCCAATGTGACCTAGATCTGATGGACATATAGGAGGCAACTCTAAGGTTCCAAAAATCTATCTCAGCTAGTAATAATAATAGAACTTTTATTTGTCCCCGGAGGGAAATTAAAGTATCACATCCACTACATGTAAATACAATTACATTTACATACACAGAAAAATAAATAACACATAGATTTAACCCCAGGTGAATTCCAGAGCGTTCAGATGCTTTTCGGCGCAGCAGCGCCACCTGGTGGACGGCGGAGGGACCACCTTAATAAATCCCGGCCGGACCCGAATCCAGCGCAGAGAACACGCCGCTGGATCGCGAATGGGCCGGGTAAGTAAATCTGCCCCATTGTGCTTCATGTTAGTTGTAAAATTTAAGTGATAAGTTTTGCGTTTCAATCTGAAAAAAAGTGAATATTTGGCAAAATGTAAAAATTCTTTATTTTCCAAGTTTGAAATCTTCTGCTTTCCAGACAGGAAGTAAAACTACCCAAAATGCTTGATAATTAACATTTACGGAATGTCTGCTTTATGTTGGGATGATATTTTATGCGTCCTCTCCTTTTTCTAGGATGTTATGAGGCGCAGAATTTTAGCCGCCATTTTTCTCATTTTCAAGAAAATTCCCAAAACTCACATTTTGAGGGACAACTCAGCTTTTGAGGGACAACTTTGAAAGGCCTAAATAATAGTAAAACCCCATAAATCACCCCTCAACGTATGTAAAACAACTTCTATTAATTCTATTAACCCTTTAAGTGTTTCACATGGGTTAAAACAATATGGACCTGCGATTTAGAAACTATGGAATTTTTTTGAAAAATACATTCATTTAGGCCAAAACAGTTTCATAATAAATTAAATGATGAAACGCTCTGCAACGTTGATACCCCATATGTGGTGGTAAACTGCTGTATGGGCGCACGGCCGAGCATAGAATGAAAGCAGCGCCATTCAGACCAGATTTGTATTGTCACATTTTCCAAGCTATACATTTTTATTTTTTTTGGCAATGCGAATATATGAGGGCTTATTTTTTACGAGATGAGACTTTTTTTCCCCGCTCACCATAACGTAAAAAAATAATATTTTATCTTTATTCTCCAATGTCCCTAAATCTTCTTCTGACGCGCGGCCGTAGAAAGGCGTCGCGTCAGAAGAAGTACCCTTAATGACCAACGTAGATTCCCGATAGGGTGGTCATTAAGTGGTTAATTAAAAACATAAAAACATCCAATACATTCATCTTAGATAATGGGGCACATTTACGTACCCGTCCCATTGCGATCCCTGAGGTGTGTTGTCCAACGAGGATTCAGAGCTGCCGTGATTCACTAAGATCGTCCGCCGGAGTTCACCTTCTTCTTCCCGTTACATGTAAGTGCATGGCTTGCGACACAATGTTGAATGTTAAATCCCGTGCGTTGTCCGAATTGGTCAGATCGTCCGACCGCCAGCCCTTCTAAATGCGGCACACTTCGGAAATCGTCGGATATATTGCGGTTCGTGGACCCTTAGTAAATGAGCCCCATTGAGTGTAGCCTTATTGAGCTGCACATCTCCCTCTAACTGCTCATGTTCATTAACCTCCATCTGCCATAACGAGAGACGAGGGAACAAATCATCTTCTATATCTCTCAGTGTGACATCTCATTAATAAAAACTTTGTACTAAAACCACTCTGCTGGGACTGAATTACCTCATGTAGTGGGTGATCTTCATTACCAATAATTTTGTGCACTCTCTTTAGGATTTTACGCTGTAGTGTACTATCCCAGTCCTCTAACGCCTACCTAAATTTTTGTAGCAGTCGACTCTTTCCACCTCTGTGTTACCAGTATATAAAGGTTCACTAGAACCTGTAACTTTCCGTGAAATATTAATGTCTAGCTCCTTTGTCTTACTAACATTCAGTGGCAGGCCATTACGGGCACCAGCTTGTAAATTCCCCCACCACTTTTTTATAGACTCTGTCTACACCATCTTTTATGCATCCCACCAACACTGAGTCATCTGAATATTTTTGTAGGAAACATTCTGTTTAGTTTTTCCCGAAGTCAGAGGTGTAGATAATAAATTAAAAGGGTGCCAAAACCGGCCCCTGCGGAGCACCTATGCTACACACTGCCTCATCCGACCATATATCCCTCATTCGGACTTTCTGTGGACGAGCTGTCAAATGGTCCATTAGCAAGTTAACCAGCCCTTTCTTCACCTGCATAGACCATAGTTTTTCTTGTAGTCATGCAGGAATGATTGTATTGAATGCACTACTAAAGTTAAGGAAGGTAAGTCACACTGAGGTCCAGGCGTCCAGGTGGAATGCACACTATTCAACAAGTGTACTAGGGTCTTCTACACTAAGATTTTGTTGATAGGCAAATTGCAAGGGATCTAAAAATGGTTTAACAATTTTCTCTAAATGCCACTGCAACACCCCTGCTGATGTATAGGCAGAGGAGTAGTTCCGAATAATCCCCTTTACAACTCACTTCAAGGTCATATAGTAAGCTAGAGGTAATTAGCAGCAGTAGATTCTGCCTGGACAGGCAAGGGTTAAATCTGTATTTGATATTGGTATCATCCAATGATGTTCCACCTTTGTAACTGGAGTGTGATTGGAGAGTGAGACCATCTGACCAGGGATTAACAAAACCCTTAGTCAGGGAGGGGTTAGATGTCTTGAGTTCCAGAAACTTCTTAGAGCACAAGCTCCTGGAACCCAGCTCTCCTAGAGAGCACATCCATTAGATCATTGAGTGACCAGAGACAGCGTGTGGTGCACACCTCTAGTGCCCACACACACAGAACACCCAGGATTAAAGCTGCAGCTTCCAGTATTGGACACAGCTACATCCCAGTCTGCATCTACAACCAGGCTGGTGAACAAAATCCTGAGCTTCACTCTCTAGTAATCCAGATTTTCTAACAATCTGGCCTCTGTACAGAATCGTTTGGCACGTTGCCTGCTGTTGATTCGAATAAAGAACTGTAAGTTATTTTTGCACAATGTTGCCTCCGTCTGGTCCCTGCTACGGCTGTATCACCATCAAGGACGCCCCATCTATCTACCAGGGACACATACTACAGACTCTAAGGGTTGCCCCAGGGAGAAACACTATAACAGCCTCTCTTGCACACACCACCTGCTGGAGACCTGCCAGGCTGTAGGACAGCCCTCGGATCCCCATACCAACCACCGTGATCACTGCGTGCCCAAAGCCGCAACCGCCAGCCACTCCGGTATTCTGGGCCCCGGCTGTCTCCAGGTCCCAAGAAAAGGCTAGGCCCCGGTGGGGGATGTTGCACCACATTACTAGTTTTTAAAAAATTTTCATAATTCGTGACGTTAGTAGTTATCAGGACATGGCTTTAATGATTTATTACAGGGCAAACATTACTCCCTAGAATAAGATGTCTATAAATAATTACTCCTGTATTGCATGTGTTGAAAGTAACACTGACGTCTTTCATCACGTCTTTGCCCCCTGCTTGGGCATTGTTTAATATATTACCAGGAGACACACATATATCTCATCCCTTATTACAATTCATGGAAATCTAGGCTACAGCTACAAGAAAGAGCATTTTACAGCATTGGTTAAATCCCGTTGTTCCACCTATTTCTCTTATAGAATCAAAGGTGAAGTTTTTGTGGTTGAACACTTTAACTGATAGGGAAAGACTGACTCAATGGTTTGAGCTCCATATATTAGTTGTTTATTAGAGATGAGCGAGCACTAAAATGCTCGGGTACTCGTTATTCGAGACAAACTTTTTCCGATGCTCGAGTGCTCGTCTCGAATAACGAGCCCCATTTTTCAAGGGGACCAAGGCTCTGCACAGGGAAGCTTGGCCAAACACCTGGGAACCTCAGAAAAGTATGGAAACACCACGGAAATGGACCCCGGCTGTCTCCAGGTCCCAAGAAAAGGCTAGGCCCCGGTGGGGGATGTTGCATCACATTACTAGTTTTTCAAAAATTTTCATAATTCGTGACGTTAGTAGTTATCAGGACATGGCTTTAATGATTTATTACAGGGCAAAAATTACTCCCTAGAAAAAGATGTCTATAAATAATTACTCCTGTATTGAATGTGTTGAAAGTAACACTGACGTCTTTCATCACGTCTTTGCCCCCTGCTAGTGCATTGTTTAATATATTACCAGGAGACACACATATATCTCATCCCTTATTACAATTCATGGAAATCTAGGCTACAGCTACAAGAAAGAGCATTTTACAGCATTGGTTAAATCCCGTTGTTCCACCTATTTCTCTTATAGAATCAAAGTTTTTGTGGTTGAACACTTTAACTGATAGGGAAAGACTGACTCAATGGTTTGAGCTCCATATATTAGTTGTTTATCAATTGACTAAACAGCAAATTAAGGTCCAGTTTGAATTTACAAATTGGCACCTAAACGATTTGTCTACAGTACTTGACCTGTTGGCATCTACATGAGGTGTTTTGGGGGAGAAATTCAGCTCTTTTGATGTTTTTACTCAACTCAACTCAATTTTCAATTTTATTTTCCTTTCTCCCATTACTTGAGATGCACAAGCAGGAAGAGGGTGGGATCTTGCCGGAATGTTTACTATCGATGCGATCATGTGATTGTTTGGCAATGTAACATACATTGTGGAAATGTTATATGTTGTAATTGAGCAAAACGCTTAAATAAAAAGAAAGTAAAAAAAAAAAATCCATAAGGCACATTTACTTACCCGGCTGACGGAGTTCCCGCAATACGAGTGTCTGACGATCATGTACTCATGATCACTTACATTGTGCGCTCGATTTCCTGCATGTGTTGCTACACAATTTTAAAGTTAAGTCCCACGCTCAGTCCGAATTCGTCGGATCATCTGACGGCGCACCCCCCGATTTTTGTCTCATGAAAGCCGGCGCCAATGCGCCAAAATCCGATTGTGTGTGACACAATCTCCTTCTAAATGCCTGCCCAGCGGCGCGATCCCCGAAAACTTTGGAAAACCCACCAAAAATGGGGCCACGGGACCGTTAGTAAATAAGCCTCTATGTATCAATATGCTGCCTGACCTTTCCAAACTACGCACTGAATTTACCATTGATGCTTCCATTGAAGTCACCCCTTTTCTATGATTCTTGGATATCCAGATTTCTCTTCAGGGTGTGAGGACCATGCCATGGACGGTTGCTGGTAAGTTTAGGGTGGAGAACTTTATGAACAACTCTAGCTGGCTCACAACTCAATCTTTCTCCAGCCTCTTGGATCCTCTTTCTCTTGGTGATTCGTGGACCCAACAACATTACCTGACGTCTCTGCCTCCTTGCTTACAATTAAGTTGCGATAAGACTTCGTTTGAGAGCCTGCACTTGGCTACAGGGAACATCTGCCACACATATTCCTTGGCTCACTCTTGCTTGCAATCCATCCCTGATTCCCCAGGGCCAGTGTATGCAGCCCAGTAGCAAACAGACTTGAAAAACTCCCTCTTGTTTGAACAATAGACCAGGATATTTGAGCTGTGCCAGCGTACTTCCATTAGTTCTCGCTATCAAGAAGCGAGAAGCAATTTTTCCACAGATACAGAGACATTTTCCACAAATTCCCTAATAAATGTTGGAAGGAACTTTACTGTTTTGCTGTGTGTTTTAAGCAATAATAACAACAGCTAATTTCTGTGAATTGTGGAGACTCGATTGGTTTGGGTCTCCCCTTGCTTCTCCTACGCTATTGCAACATCATGAACATCTGGAAATATAAACCACAGACCACAGCGGGGGATGATGGTACTAGCGGCAACCCGAGACAAGAGTCTAAGTTGCCCCTGGTCTTCGCCAGAGCCCGCTGCAAAGCGAAATGGACTTGCTGAGGCAGGGGGCCACCAGGTCGTTCCACGGGTGCGACTAAGCCCGCGGTGGCAGCCAAGGTAGTGAAGCAGGAAACAGGAACCACAGGATGTCACATCGGGACGGATCAATAGAGTAGGAACCACACAGAAGGACAACCGGAGCTGGACACAGGAACAGACCTCAGGATGGCAGGACCTCGGCAGGATGGCAGGACCTCAGCATGGCAGGACCTCGGGATGACCACCGGAATGCAGGAATGCCACAGGGATACGGGAACTTGGAGGAACACTGGAGTACAGACACACGGAGGAATCCTAGGAACGCTGGAACACTAGGAAACAGGAGGGCTTTCACTTCAGGGAAATGACTTGAAGATCCGGCGGAGAGTGAAGGGAGGTGCCGGATTAGAAGGGCAAGCTGGATTAGCCAGCGCCAATCAGAAGGACGCTGGCCCTTTAAATCACAGAGTATCGTCCTGCGCGCCCTAGAGAGCGGGGGCACGTGTGGGCCTAGTCCTGGACGGGAGTGGGAGCCAGGACAAAGAAGACCGGGACCAGAGCTGGACCAGGAATGGGTAGAGGTGAGTGCTATGCACACTACATAGCGCAGCACGGGTGTACCCGCGATCCGCGACATGGATCGAAGTGGCACCTGCGACATCGGTCCGTGCCGGGGAGCCACGTGGCAGCGGAAAACGGGTGCACCCGCGATCCGAGACATGGATCGCAGGGTCACCCGTGACAGACGCATTCCGATTTTATGGAAACATAGTGCTCCACCCACAACAGGGAGTTGCCAAGGTCAATAACCTCATGCCCATGGAGGACCTCAGCTCCTCGGTTCTTGGCACATACATGGCCCCGGATGGAGATATTGGTCCTTGTCCTCAAACCTTTCTTTCGCTTATATGTCATATTGTACTTCTCTCATTTTATCCTGATGCTTTGGGGTCTTCGTTCCTGACTTCTGTCTCTTTACAAAATAAAGAATTATAAATAAATGAAGGATTTCAGATAAATGTTGATGTGCTTTCTGTTAGTGAAATGGCATTTGGTTAGTTTGACCTCTAGTTTGTTTGAGAACATAGATAAAAGCTGTAATTTTGAAGCTGTATATAGAGCAATGTCAGTAAATAGAAAATGCTTTTTCAAAGGAATTTCACTACACCCAGCAATTGCATAATCAATAGAAAAACTCTACTGGTGGTTTTTTGAGTTTAAAAAATGGAGGACATATCTTTTGACATACAATGCGGATTGATGCCCCACATTTAGTATGAGACAAGGCATTATAGGGCTAGTAGCACACAACCGTGGTTCACCCGTAATACACGTACCAAGTGATATATAATGATCCGCGGGTAAGAGGGGAGTCCTTGCATTACATATCACTTGTGTCTTAGACACAATGGACCACAGCCAAAATTTATTGTGGAGCTTTCCTAATCCGAGGTGATATTACACAGGTGTGATAGAAACTATGAGGAATATAGTTCCTGTAAGTGTGGGGGGCAGGATATTAGAAAATTTACCAATATAAATCTATTAAAATTTCTGCACCACTTTCTTGATATGCAAATTGAAGCCTCTTGTCTTTTACCTCCTCAGCCAGACATTCTTGACCATAAAATGGCCGCAGATGGAGGTCATGTAATCTTATATGTCCATGAACAATCGCCCTGCCAGGACCTTGATCTTATATTCAAGAATTCTAACATAAGATCCTGGCAGGGTGATTGTTCATGGACAGATAGAGATCACATGACCTTCCATCTGCGGCCATTTTATGGTCAGGAATGTCTGGCTGATAACAGGTAAAAGACAGGATAGAATAGGTAATTACTAGCTGATCAGCTGGTTCACACTGCAGAGGCAGAAGTAGACAGCTCCACCTGAGGTGTATCAGGATCCTGCCTCACTTTTAGTTAAAAAGGGGTTATCTAATTTCAGCAAATTAATGCAAAGTTATGCAGTTTTCCAAAATACTTTCTAGATCAATTTCGCATGATTTTCTAGATCTCTGTCATTCTATAGAAAGCTTCTATGTTTATTTCCAGTGGATATAAATCTGACCGTGGTCACACAGGTGCACGGCTCATTATATCACAGAGAGGAATCAGAGCTGTGTGATATAACGAGCCCTGCACCTGTGTGACCATGGTCAGATTTCTATCCACTGGACATAAACATAGGAGCTTTCTATATAAAAACAGCAAGCAGAGATCTAGAAAATCATCATTCTAGAAATTCATAAGGAACTTATACAAAAAATATGGTGCAGCACGGTGGCACAGTGGTTAGCAATACAGCCTTGCAGGGTTTAAGTCCCATCCAAGCCAACATCCGCAAAGGGTTTGTATGTTCTCTCCATGTTTGCGTGGATTTCCTCCGGATCCTCCAGTTTCCTCCCACACTCCAAAACATACTGGTAGGTCGATTAGATTGTGAGCCCCATTTGGACAGGGACCGATTTGGCAAGTTCTGTGCAGCGCTGCGTTATCTGTAGGTGCTATATAAAGAAAGGATTTATTATTATTTATTATATAGGAAAATTGTATAATTTTTTCGTCATACAAACGATAACATTACTTTGCCGAAATGGGAATACCCCTTTAACAATACATTTTGTTATGCACATTTTCCGATGCATATACTTATTACGCTAAGCAATGGATTGTGTATGGGTGAGTTTACAAATTTTGCGAATTACAGATCACAATATGATAGTAGAATGGTTGCCAGATGTTTGTTTTCTGCTGACTATAATCAGTCAATGACCTCTTCCTCCTCCTACTCATACAGTAGCATAACACAAAGCAGCTCGCTCTCATATTGTACACAAGCAGACGTAATAAGCGGTGTTTTTTGTTAACTATAACTCCCAGGCTTCACTGCGAATGGAACAGCCTCTCCCCCTTCCAAGTGCCAATAGCAAGCAACAAGTGCGGCGCTGCCCATCTAACACAAGGGCTGGGGGAGCCCCCCGTAACAGTATAAAGTGAAGAGGAGCGGAGCTGGGTGTGTATACTGCTCATCCTGCCACACACATGGAGTCTATTCTGAACAGCATTGAGGAGGCTGTGGGGGAGGATTATTACGCTCTGCTGGGCTGTGATGAGCTCTCCACGGTCAGTGTCCATCTTATCTATTCTGCTGCTCTATTATTATTCACAAGAGGTTATTACTCTTAGGTTTGCTGTGCCTGGAAATGTCAGGATATGCAAATATAGCTATGGCGAAGCCGGCTCTAATGTGATATCATTGGGATCCATTGTGCTTGTGATGTTGTAGATGACCTTTTATAATATACTGTATTACTATATATTACCAATGTAAAAGAAGAACACCTGCATGTATCTGATATCTTCAAAGTAGCCACACGCAATATTCTGAACCTTGTCCTTTGGACCTGTATGTTGTGATCGTCACAATAGATATTTTTCTAACCTTTATTTTTGGATATATTTTATAAAAAAAAAAAAAAGTTAAAAAAAAAACTGCACATAAAAATGAAAACAGAAGACAATATAACAGATGAAAAGAACAACCTGCTGTAGAATGTAGAGACTGATATAAACAAGGAATTTTTTTAAGGTTTTCCAATTTGAAGTAAACCAAAACTTAAAGGAGGATATTTAAATGTCATATATAGTTAAGTCATTGGGAATTTTGGATGAAGCCAATAACAAAGCAGTTGATTCTCCCATAACTCAAAGTCTTGAGACGCACGTGAAGTTTTTGCTACAGATTTTGCTTTATTTTTTTTACCCAAAACTAGAAATGGAGGAATAGTCATAGTCAGGGGTGTAACTACAGGGGTAACAGCCATAGCAGCTGCTATGGGGCCCACAGTGTCAGGGGGCCCCGACATCTGGGGTATTTGGTGTAAATATGCTATATGTATGTATTTGTTATGTGTATATGCTCTAAATGTGTTTGCATATGTGATGTGTATATGCTGTATGTCTATGTACATGATGCATGGGTATATATGGAAGTGTATGGATGTGTATATACTGTATGCATATTTTTTAAGGGGTGAGTGCCTTTCCTAGTTACGCCACTGATTATAGTCATACCTTTATATTTCCCATTTCATCCTTCCTTTTTCTGATTCCCAGATGTTTACAGCTACAAATATTGTAGCTAGACCCTATCTTTGATATTTGGTTACCATGGTCTATAAGAAGACGTGGGTGATTCATTGATCTGATAAGTAGTGATGAATGTTGCAGTGTTGTCTCACTATCATAGTATCATATTGTTTCCCCTTTCTAGTGAATGAGACGGATGTACAAAGCTGATATTTACCCGGAAATAACAACATTGATGGTGATTCATTGAGAACACATCTGCACCCTGACGTGTCCTCCTAAGGAGATGGACCTGTAATCATGGTCTGAGCCAAATTAGTTGCCTAGTTAATAGTTGGCCACTACTACTACTGCCTCTTGGCTTTGGTCTACATAGTAATTCCACTGAGTCTTCCTAATAAAGTTTATAATATGCAGATTTCAGGGGCGTAACTAGCAGAGCCAGGGCCCCATAGCAGACTTTTGAATAGCCCCCCCCCCTCCCCTTCCCCCTCAGAAAATATAGATAGTTGTATACTCACACATCTATGCACTGATATATACGTTTATACACTTACACAGATCTGTCCCAGAGGCTGCTGACCAGATAGGGGAGGTAGATGGCAGGAATTAGAGATGAGAGATCCCTAGTCATGTTGTTCTGCTGTCCCCTCCCTCTCCCCTGACATTTCTTATCTGACTTTCTGATTCATGCTATTTACTGTTATATACATATTGTCCTATAATATTATCCATATTATATTATCCTTTATATAATCCTCCATTATTTAGTGTATCAGGGTGGATGATGGGCCCCCTAACACTGCAGGTCCCATAGCAGCTGTTACCACTATAGTTATCCTCCCCCCCTGACAGATTTTTCAAATTACATCAGGAGAAATTCTTTTTTCTTTTTTACCAAATGGAATTGGACTTAAGGGAGACACTAAGACATTTCTTTGCAAAAGGTGGTTATAATAATAGTAATTCTTTATTTATACAGCACACACAGATTACGCAGCGCTGCACAAAGCATGTTAAATTGGTCCCTGTCCCCATGGGGCTCAAAATCTAAACAACTTAACAGTATGTTTTGGAGGAAACCGGAGTACCCGCAGGAAACCCAAACAAACACAGAGAAAACATACAAATTCCTACCCAGAACCCCAGCGCTGCAAGGCAGAAGTGCTACCCACTGAGCCACCGTGCCGCCCATAGGTTATAATGTTCTTCTTAGGTCATGCATAGTTCCTTCAAACAAAAGCAAATCTAAAATGTGGTGCAAAAGAGGACCAAAAATATGCAATTACCAAAGCAGAGTAAAACTTGCTACGGAGTTTTCTTTATTCTTCATCCTATCTGCTTGGCTTGGATAGATTTGGTCTTGTGTTTTTTTACTATGTTCATACACTCTGTTATATTGACTATGTCATCCGCTACAAGTCTTGGGTGAAGCACGGACGTCACATAGATACTTCTGTAAAGAGAATCCTGAAAATGCGCTCTTACGTCTGTGTGGATTCATCTACGTTCTGCAGTGTTCACAGAGGTTATTATTTCTACAGCCTTAAACTTTACACTTGCTAAGAGGTAGGTAACGGTGACTAAGGGAAAACATGACTATAATAACAAAGGATGGAGAGGAGGAAGATGAATCATGACAAGCTCCTGCCGCTCCAGGGAAATAGCCGACCATTGTCAGAAAGTGTCAGGCTTACGCTTGTTTGAATAGTCAGGACGACGGCTTATTTATATAGAGAGACGTCACAAGCAAATGACTGTGTATGTTTTTCCATCAGGTCGAACAAATTATTACAGAATATAAAGTCAGAGCCCTTGAATGCCATCCTGACAAACATCCAGGGAACCAAAAAGCAGGTAAAACATTCATGTTTATTATAATAATTGAAAATTATATCCACAAATTAAAGGGTATTCTTAAACACTTCACAGTGTTGCATAGGGCATTTTACAAGATTTCCAGACTTTTAGACTTATTATGTTTAACTGCAATATTTTATTTTGGATAAAAAAAATTCAGTTTTTATCTATATGCAAATGTTCTTTACGAGGAGTAGAGTCGGGGCCATGTCTGTTCGTGAACCTGTTATGCATCTTTTTGTTATGCACCCCAAGACCAACTACCGTATTTTTCGGACTATAAAGCTCACAAAAAAAACTATTGATTTTCTCAGAAATCAAAGGTGTGCCTTATAGTCCAGAGCGCCTTATATATGAACCGTACTTACAGACAACAACTGCCTTGAACTGTGCACAGGTCTGCCACCTGCTGGTCATTCATCCTTACAATCAGGTGCGCCTTATAGTCCAGTGCGCCTTATACATGAACCATACTTACAGACAACAGCTGCCTTGAACTGTGCACAGGTGTGCCACCTGCTGGTCATTTATCCTTATAATCAGGTGCGCCTTATAGTCCAGTGCGCCTTGTATATGAACTGTACTTACAGACAACAGCTGCCTTGAACTGTGCACAGGTCTGCCACCTGCTGGTCATTCATCCTTATAATCAGGTGCGCCTTATAATCCAGCGCGCCTTATATATGAACTTTGACGTTTTAGTAGGCATTTATTCATGGTGCGCCTTATAATCCGGTGTGCCTTATAGTCCGAAAAATACGGTACTCTACCCTTTTACCCAATGACTGACATCGACCATTGACCAATTGGGTCGTTAATAATTTCCAAAAATATTTTAAAGTCGGTTGTCGATTAACTAAAAAAGATTTGCCCAGGCCTCATTTACTAGAATTAAGTTGCAATATCAGAGACAGATACAATCCTACAATTTCAGAAAATGTAAGAAAAAAAGTAGATATTTTTTTGTGTAAACAATCTCTAAATCACCTCTAAAATTGTCTGCTATCTTTATAAAAGTATCAGACTGTAGGAGCACAAGGGGACACCAGTTGACAGAAGAAGCACCGCAATGATTCTGAATTGCCAGTCAGATAATCTGTGATAAAAACTTTGGGGAGCTGTTAAATGAATCTCTGATTAATTGATGGAGATGTTAATCTTGAAAGGGAACCTGTAATCAAGAAGGTCATTTTTACATGATGACAGGTTCCAAGGCCTCTGGCATGTTTATTTGAAAAATGCATTTGTTGTAACCTGATTTCCCCAGATTTTTAATGATTTAATGACATCTGCCAGAAGTGTGTGGTGAGTCCCAGGGGGGCAGTTCAAATGTTCAAATGGTACAAGTCATCTTCTCCTTAATCCCTCCTCCCTCCTCCTCACTCATAGCCTTCCCCCTCCCTCAGTCTCTACTGTATTCCCCCCTCCCAGTCACGTATGTTAGCTCACTGCAGCAAAGAATTCTCATTTGAACTGCCTCACCCAGGACTCACCACACACTGCTGGTAGGGAGCCAGGTAATGCTAAAGATACAATTAAAGCTTCACAACAAGGCTTCACAACATGCAGACGCTGAAGAAAACAGAGTATAGAGTATAGAGTTTGTTTTTATTAACGTCCACTTACAAAAATCATACAGGACGAGTTGGGACACCATCCCCATTATGTACTCTGTGTCATACAGATATTCTGGGTGACAATTTGGTTATCAATACCTACTTTTTTTTGTAGTTGAAGAGTTTCAAAAACTTCAACAAGCCAAAGACACCCTAACCAATGAAGAGAGTCGTGCACATTATGACCACTGGAGACGGAGTAAAATCATGATTCCATTTCCACAATGGGAAGCTTTGAGTGATTCAGTAAAAATGGTAGGTCACCTTAGATTTATACATAATACAGAGCGTTCTGGAAAAGTCAACAAGAACGGGAAAGTGGGTTGCCTAATTTAACCACAAATCCAATGTTTATGACTTCATGCTGCCTGAGTCTTAATTTTTATACACATATCCCACTTGTCATGTGACCCTGTAGACAATGGGGAGGAATAGGCAGGGAGCCATTGGCACATGTGTTTGTTGGGAATGCAACGTGTGCAGTTTCACAATAATTTGTTTAGATGAAATTGTTGCGGTATTCCGGGTCTTTGAACATTGGGAATAAACATTTCCTAATCCAAACCTCGTTGTAATATACATGTGGGTTATGTTAAACTATGGTAACCTTTTACTTATTCATTTAAGATGTACTATCCCTTTTTAACTTTTACTTTTTATTAAATAGAAATAGAATCCGTCAGTCTCAACACAAAAATCTAAGAAATCTTAATAAATACAAGTATGTTCTATGAATTTAAAGGGAATCTATCATCCGTTTTGACAATAATAAACTGCAGATATGTGGAATCATACCTTTGTGTGTGTAGTAAGTAGCAGCAGTACTGTGAAACTTGAACTTTTAATCCAGTTTTTCAGCTCTGGAAGTGTTGTGGGACAGGTCTTTCAGCCTCAAGAGTTTTCACAGCCCGACCCTTTGCTCTGAGTAACTACTGTAGAGAGCAGGAAGCTCTTCAGGCTGAAAGATCCAACCAGAACTCTTACAAGAGCTTTAGCACCATCTCTACTTACAAAGGTATTGTCAGGATTCGGGATGTGTGGATCATCTGGACCACCGCAAGACCTGGGACCTGTCTTCACCAGAGCCCACCGCAAAGTAGGTTGGACTTGCTGCGGCGGGGTACGACCAGGTAGTTCCACAGGTGCGACTAGCCCGCGGTGGCAGCCGAGGTCGAGCTACCTTAGCGGAAGACAGTCTCGTGGTCAGGTCCAGGCACAGGGTCAGGGCAGGCGGCAGAGATGCAACGTGAAGTCCAATCAGGGGTCAGCAATGGGAGGTCCAGGCAGATGGGAACGGGAACACAGCAACACAGAAACACAGCTACACGGAGGAATACTGGTAACACAGGACTCAGGAGCAAGAACACACTGGAACACAGTAATACACAGAAACACAGGAGACACAGGAACGCAGGATAATTGCTAGGAAGCTTTCTCTAAGGCTGCGAGGCACAAAGATCCGGCAGGAAGTGTAGTAGGGGGAAGGTTTAAGTACTTTTTCGGAAAATGGCCAGCTCCAATTAATGGCGCCCTGGCCCTTTAAATTTACTGAAGGTGGCGCACATGCACCCTAGGAGGCGGGAACATCCCGGGGGACAGAGAGGGGCACGTGTGCACCTGAAACCCAGGCGATGGGTCGCAGGAGCACCCGTGACAGGTATGGTTACACAGACAGACACACAGACAGTCTGCAGCTTTGTATAGCCAAAACTAGTGACAGATTCCCTTTAAATCCCACATGCATGCACTTGCAGGGTTGTACTGACCCCTTGGAAGACCAGAGGATACTCCTGTGGGCACAGGCTTCACATATAGAATTGGGCTCCCAAAGCCTTTATAAGGGAGAAATGACCATAAGGGTCTTTTGATTCACGAGGCTTTAACCATCCTCGTCCACATTGCAAAAGTGAGTTCCGAATTAAATGAGTCTGTGTCCAGCACTGGAATTTGACTAACTTGAAAGAAAAGACAAAACCTGTCCTTGCAGGAAGTTAGCTCACAACAAGACTGATAAGTTTATTGAGGGACCGACATTTATAGAAAACCATAAGGCACTTTACATAAGGCATGTAATTAGGAAAGCAACAACTATAATTGGGTGTTCTCACCCTAACACTATTGGATGTAAGCACACAAAGGAATGTAGAACCATTGGCTGTCTTCACATAAACCAAATGTCCAGATGTTCACCTGGATACCTTCCACTAGGTGGTACTAGCGAGCGCTAAGTCTTTGTGTGCTGAGGGGCACACCCAAACTTTAGTTTTTATTACACAAAGTTGTGTGAAATGAATGCTGAGTCTTTAAAATGTCTGACAGTATGTAAGATGGCATTCAAGACCAGTGTAATATCTTTAACACCTTGTAGGGAACAATTTTTTGAGGATGTGGTGGGAGTAATAACTTGCCACTTAAGTTATTTCTTATATGATAATTGACAGATAGTATGCATGAATAGAAATTAATGATAATGCACAGAATAATGTCCATTATGGATCGAGGGTAGGTACGAGTCATCATCTATGGTGGGCCAGTGGTGCCCCAGGCCAACACTGTGAGCGTACAGTGGGCTACCATCAACTGCTACAGAAATTGTTGGCTATATGGGATACTATAAAATATAAGCTTTTAACATTGTGCTGCATCCAATCTTTAATTTTTCTATCAAAGAAACAAAATCTAGCCCTGCCTGTGTCAAAGGAAGCCAATTAGCCTAATTACTATCCATCTGAAGTAGCAAAATGCTTAAAGAATACCTGTCACCTAAAACCCAACACTGATGAAAAATGCTCTCCCCAGCACATGTCAATGTCATATCAGTGTGTACTGTAAAACTTTTATAAACCTAGTACCCACATTATGCAAATAACCTTCTATGGATTATCAGCAGTTCAGTTCATTCATGCATCGGTCTGGGAACTCTCCTCTTCTCCTGATCCGCCCCTTAAATCCAGCAAGTATAACACAAGACTATAGGATATGGTAGGCAAACCTTCTATGAGATGTCAGAGTCCCAGTCCGGAGGATGACTGGACCAGTTTCCTGACATCCAGACAAAGCTGAACGCCAGGGCAGAAGTGTTAGTGGAGGAACAATGGGGGTCATTTACTAAGGGCCCGATTTGCGTTTTTGCGACGGTTTAACTGAATATTTCCGTTTTGTGCCGATTTTCCCTGTATTGCCCTGGGATTTCGGCGCACGCGAACGGATTGTGGCGCATCGGCGCCGGCATGCATGTGACGGAAATCGTGGGGCGTGGCCGAATGGAAACCCGACGGATTCGGAGAAACCGCCACATTTTTAAAAAAAAAGTGTCGCAGGACTCACGCTTACCTTCACCCACGATGGCTCGGTGAACGTCAGTGCGTTCCGATGCTCTTCAGCGCAGCAGCAACACCTGGTGGACCTCGCAGAGAATGCGCCGCTGGATCGCGAATGGACCGGGTAAGTAAATCTGCCCCAATGTCTCCATCTCAGCTAACTTAACTATTAAAAACCCAGAGCAAAATCAATAAGAGACAGATGGGTGTGGTACAAATCAATCAAATCAGTCAGGAATGAAATAAAGTAGTTTTCAGACTAGTAAGAACAGAAAGTAACTTAAAAACCAAATCACATTGATCAGTGCACCCTCATTTGTACGTTACGGACTAATGATGGCACTGAAGACCGATCGGGCATGGATGTTACAAGTAGTTAATAAGAGTCACGGGACTCCAATTCTTCTGATTCTGTAAGATCTGTGTAGCACTATATACATAAAGGAATTATTATTAACTCTTCTGGTCTGCAAGTGCCTAGAAATGGGACACCCACTTAAGCACATCGTATTGCTGCTACTCTTTTCCTACAATCTTACTTTCAAAAGTTCATGTAATATATCAAACAAACAAATAAATTGTACAAAAGAGAGGAGATCATGACCAAAGAATTTATTTTTTTTTTTATTTGTATTTTTTAGTCAATGCATTGGGCTGTAAAGAACAAGAAGGAAGCAATGCTGGAAGCCCCAGATAAATCTTCAAGTGAAACACATGATGACATTTCATTTAACTCGGAAGAAAAGAAAAACCAGATCAGTGATGAAAACGAGAATCACCTTTTGAAGAAAACACCAGAAAATATTGATTTTCTGTCGCCTAAAAGTCCTGAAGGTAACAACACAATTAAATAAAGTATTCAATCAATGTGGTCTTTAAGACGACGCTTGGTGTGTGACAGGTCCTTCTTAAATGTCACCCATCGGACTGGAATTCCTAGCGCTTTATTACTCATACACTGGATTTCACCGTTCTACTTGTATCGTTTGACTTTTACCTGAGACGTAATACAAACCCCGACTACTTATTCTAAAGTCATTGGGAGTCATTTACTAACGGCCCGAATTGCGTTTTTACACCGCGTTACCCGAATTTTTCCGTTTTGCGGCGATTTTCCCTGAATTGCCCCAGGTTTTTGGCGCACGCGATCGGATTGTGGCGCATTGCCACCGGCGTGCACGCAATGGAAATCGGGGGCGTGGTCGAACGAAAACCCAACGGATTCGGAGAAACCGTTGCATTTTTTTAAAAAAAGTGTCGCTGGACACGCACTTACCTGCACTCGGCCCGGCTTGGTGAAGTTCAGTGCATTCCGATGAACTTCAGCGCAGCAGCGACACCTGGTGGACGTCGGAGGAACTGCCTTAGTGAATCGCCAGAAGAGCCGAATCCTCCACACAGAATGCGCCGCTGGATCGCGAATGGACCGGGAAAGTAAATCTGCCACAATATATTAGACTTGTAGACTTGTTCTGTCATGTAATAATAGTTTATTCTTTCTTATTTGACCACAGGAAGCCCTGACATGACCTACTGTCTTCTCCGCTTCCGTTGGTCGGCTGAGGCTCCATCGGATCTCCTGCGGAAATTCAGAAATTATGAAATATAAATGTGCTCACCTGAAGTATTAAAGGGGTTGTCCGAGAGTTATGAAAATAAACTAAAGGTGGCCAGAGGGTCTGCTTAAAAAAAATAAAGATCTACTTACCTTCCCGTGCTGCTGTTGCTCTGGTCTGGGCGCCATGTAAACAGACATGGCCGCCGGAGCAGAGCTGGATTCAGCTTCCGGCCGGCCGTGGCCGTCACGCCTACCCGTCCCTATTCACATCATTGTGTATGGGGGCCAGAAGGATGTCGGGTCCGGGCGGAAGCTGAGTCCAGCGCTGCTCCGGCGGCCAAGTTTGTTTACACGGCGCCTGGACTGGAGCGACAGCAGCGTGGGACACCGGAGGGCACCGGAAGGTAAGTAGATCTTTATTTTTTTAAGCAGCCCCCTCTAGCCACCTTTAGTTTATTTTCATAACTCTCGGACAACCCCTTTAAATGATCTTTCCTCCATATTATATATAAAAGTTATATATTTAATGTATTTTATTTCACAACTACCTAAGGATTTGTGCTTCTCTTACTAATTATAGTCACCAGAAACAGAAACTGAGGCATCCATCACTTTACATCTCACATCTGGATATTTCAGCAGTACACAATGCAATGGGGAAGATTTACTAGCTCCTTCCCTTTAAGATCTGCTCTTTTTTTTGGCCAAGGCAAAAATAAGGGTCTAAACCTAAAGAAGCCTGAATTCTGGTGCATTTGGATTGATAAAATTTCTCCAAGAAATTTCTTAATTGCAACAATAGCTCAATAGTTGAACATGATGGGTAGCCCTACAAACAGTGTGAATATAGCCATAGCCTTATATGTAATGCTGTGGACTACTGGCTTCTAGCAGAAAACTGGACTGGAATTTCTATCGTTATTGGACCTGGTTTATAGGGAAAGTATCTCAGTGAATCTCATGTAAACTGCAGTCAGCATGTTATAGAGCAAGATGAGCTGTGTAGATTGTACATAGTGGGGCACATTTACTTACCCGGTCCTACGCGATCCCCGCTGTGTGTTTTCCAATGAGAATGAACTTTGCCGCGATTCACTAAGATCATGCGCCCGATCTCCTGCATCTGTTGCTTCCCCGCTCAGGTCCGCCGAAGTTCACCTTCTTGTTCCCGGTGCATGTATTGCGACACAATCTTAAAGTTAAATCCCGCGCTCATCCATCCATTGGACCGTCCGACGGCCCGACGCCCAAAATCCGATCACGTGTGACACAATTCCCTTCTAAATACCTGTCACAGCGGCACAAATCCCAAAAATTTCTAAAAGCCGACAAAAGTGCAATCCGCAGGACCCTTAATAAATAAGCCCCAGTGTCTTATCTGCAGGTAGCATGTTATAGAGCAGAAGGAGCTGAGCAGATTGTACATAACTTCCAGGGGAGAAACTAGAAGAGCAGTAGCCATAGGGGGCCAGCAGTGTCATGTGTGCGGATATGGTGTATATACTGTATGTGTGTGTTTATATGATGCGTATCTGTATATGGTACTGTATGTATGCATGTTTATGCTGTATGTGTGTATATACTGTGTGTGTAATAATATGATGTTTGTATACAGTGGGTAATATATATCATCAGACAGGCTCCTTGGGACAGATCTATGTCTGTCTTTGGAGCTTCGCTGCTCATCAAGCTTTGCCCCTTTAATAAATGTTATTATGTTCTATATGTGTCCGGTATTTTCCTTTCAAAAAGGCGCAAAATGCACCAAAAGTCTCAGCACATACACCAGCAGGGGGCTGGAGTGACTTTGTTGCAAAAAGTTGCAAGTCATAAATGTGGCTTTGCACGACGTTGCACCAGTAAATAGTCCTGTGTAACTTTTCAGCAAAAACCCTCTTTGCGACTTTTACATACCAAAAAAACAATGATAAATCTCACCCTGTATATTTAAGTGTGAAATGAGAATATAAATGTGAGCGCGCATGAGTGTGTGAGTATGTATGTATGTTTGTAAAAGTGTATAAAAAGTGTATAAAAGTCTGCTATGTTACGCCCCTGAAAGCGTCATATCTACAGGAAGCATGTTTTAGAGAAGGATGAGATGAGAAGATAGTGTCCTATCTACAGGCATGATGTTATAAAGCAGGAGAAGCTGAGAAGATAATACATAGTGTCCTATCTGCAGGGAGCATATTATAGAGCAGGAGGAACTGAGCAGATTGTACATAGTGTTCTATCTGCAGGCAGCATGTTATAGAGCAGGAGGAGCCGAGTAAATTTATCAGTGTCCTATCTGCAGGCAGCATATTATAGAGCAGGAGGAACTTAGCATATTGTACATAGTGTCCTATCTGCAGGCAGTATCTTATAGAGCAGGAGGAACTGAACATATTGTACATAGTGTCCTATCTGAGGCAGCATGTTATAGAGCAGAGGAGCGACTGTAAATTTATCATGTTCCTATTGCAGGCAGCATATATAGAGCAGGAGGAACGAACATATTGTACATAGATGTCTATCTGCAGGCCGCATGTTATAGAGCAGGAGGAGCCGAGTAGATTGATCAGTGTCCTATCTGCAGGCAGCATGTTATAGAGCAGGAGGAACTAAGCATATTGTACATAGTGTCCTATCTGCAGGCTGCATGTTTTAGGTCAGGAGGAGCTGAAAAAATATTATATAACTAAAACTGGTTATTATCCACTTTCTGCTTTTTATGTGCTGAGAAGTCATAGGGATGAACCAGGCAGTGGCAGTCTCCTTTCTCATTGAGGATTATTCCTTCATATACTCTCGCCCATATTCCCTATTCAGTGTAGCAGAGTGTTAAAAGTCACACTAAACATAACTGCTAAGGATTGGAAGCCCAAATTCTCTTACCAATGCATAATCCTGTTGTCTGATGTAAACTGTAGATTAATATGTATATGTATTTATGGTCATCATGTTTCTAATAAAGTGATTGCCCTGCACCAGTCTGTTAATTACATTATTCCCAGACGATGGAATATTAATGCTAAATTCATTGCAAAATACTAACTTTCTCTGAACTTAAATGTAGATATTTTTGGTAATTTATTAAACAAGAAAAACTTAAATATCACATGGTCATAAGTATACAGACCCTTTGCTGTGACACTCATATTTAACTCCCATGCTGTCCATTTCCTACTGATTCTCCTTGAGATGGTTCTGCTCCTTCATTGATGTCCAACTTTGTATAATTAAACTGATTGGACTTGATTAGAAAAGGCACACGCTTTATCTATGTAAGACCTCAAAGTGCATGTCAAAGCCTAAGAGAATTATGAGGTCTAAGGAACTGTCTAAGGAGCTCAGAGACAAAATTGTGGAAAGGCACAGATGTGGCCATGATTACACAAGAATTTCTGCAGCACTAAATGTTTTTAAGAGCACAGTCCAGCCAAACTAAGAAATAGTGGGAGAAAAGCCTTGGTAAGAGAGGTAAAGAAGAATCCCAATTTTACTGTGGCTAAATTGCAGAGATGCAGTAGGGAGATGGGAGAAAGTTTTGCAAAGTTAACTTTCACAACAGCCACCACCAGTCGGAGCTTTATGGCAGAGGCAAACCCATCACCCCTTTCCCTGCCTACTTGCCCACACTGTGCTTATCCATAGGTGACAACTGGACGACAATTCCCTACTCTTAGAATGTGCTCAGAGTATGCTAATGGAGGCCGCTCCTCATAAGTAAAGCCCAAATCCAGGTGTAAAAAACTTGCATCATTCCCAAGAAGACTCATGGCTGTAGCAGCTCAAAAGGTGCTTCTACTGAGCAAAGGGTCTGAGTGCTTTATGAACATGTGATATGTCTGTTTCAAATTGGTTGCAATGAAATAAAGAGTTAAAAATTTAAAGGGGTCTGAATACTTTCTATAACCACAGTATGTACTGTATGGGGCCTATGGATTATCCCCCATTGGAAGAATTTGATCTGCCCCATCCTTTTGTTAACATTCATTAACATATGTAATTACAGTACGCAATTACAATTGTTACAATGTTTCTGCACAGCCTCGGTGCATGCTGGGCAATGTGAATCAATGGCTAGAGAGATTTTATCTAGAAAGAATTCTTATAGGACAAACTAAATCATCAGCAAGAAGAGGCTTTTACCAGACACAAACATCATCGTGAAGCAATAAAGAAGACCTAGCCCTATCTGATGGCGGCATGTAATATCCGCAGCATGCTCATAAAAATGGATAAGATCTTTGCAATTTTGCTTGTACTTTTGTCTGGGGTTTTATTTCCTTTGGCTATGATGTCATTTATCCTTGGATTTTTGGGTGGTTAATTGGTTGACATGGTCTCTGTCTTCTCCATCTTTATTTGCTCACCTTTGCTTATAAACATCAATCCACTCTTAAAATAATATGCTAATGTCTCCTCCGTAGTCTGGATACACCCAAATCTAAAAGCTACAGAGGTCCAGGACTATCTGGTCAGTGACACTCTTCATGGTGGGCTACGCCTGTCTCCATATCGGATCTGAGATGAAACAACAAGTGTAGACTTTCAGGTTTAAAGGGCATCTACCATCAGGATGAATGACTATGCAAATGTACCTGAGGGGCTCCAGGTTCCATAGGTGTTGACAGAGCCCGAAGCCCCTCAAGCTCATTTGCATAGTGTCTTTCATCCTGGTGGTAGATGTCCTTTAATTCCTAAAAGTTTAGGAATTGAAACCAGTTTTCTACAAATCCTCCTCCTCGTTTCAGGGTCTCAAAAGTAATTGGACAAATTAACATTACTAAAAATAAAATGTTCATTTTGAATATTATGTTTGGAACCCAATTATGTCCCCAAATGCTGGTTCTGGTACTGTGTGATGCAGTCTTCGGTTTTTACTTCTTTGTGGGACTTTTGGCCTTATAGGGGCTGGCCACTTTATCTCATGTATTTTGTAGTGTGGGGGGCAGGATATCAGGTATTTTACCAATATACATCTATCGTATATACTCGAGTATAAGCCGACCCGAGTATAAGCCGAGGCCCCTAATTTTACCACTTAAAACTGGGAAAACCTATTTACTCGAGTATAAGCCAAGGGTGGGAAATGCATTGGCCACACACCCCCTCCCCAGTATATAGCCTGCCAGCCCCCAGTGGTATACAGCCTGCCAGCCCCCAGTTGTATACAGCCAGCCTGCCCCCATTAGTATACAGCCGGTAGCCCCCAGTGGTATACAGCCAGCCTGCCCCAAGTGGCATACAGCCAGCCTGCCCCCAGTGGTATACAGCTAGCCTGCCCCTAGTGGTATACAGCCTGCCAGCCTCCAGTGGTATACAGCCTGCCAGCCCAGCACTTTAAAAAATCCAAAAAAAACTAAAACTTATATACTCACTCTCCGGCGACCCCGATGCGCTCCTCTTCTGTCTTCCCCGCGGCTCTTCTTCGATCTTCCGTAACAGCTGGCAGAGACGTGGCCATGCGCTCTTCTGGCCGACGCATACTAGGGCGGCATAGTATGCACCAGCCGGCAGATAACATGGCCGCATCTCTGCCGGCTGTTACAGAAGACCAAAGATAGAAGAGGAGCCGCAGGGAAGACAGAAGAGGAGCCGCGCTGAGCATCAGTACCGCTGGAGGGTGAGTATACAAGTTTATTTTCTTATTGACTCGTGTATAAGCAGAGGTGAGATTTTTCAGCACATTTTTTTGTGCTGAAAAATCAGCTTATACACGAGTATATACAGAGGTAGGTAAAGAGTTGTCTGTTGTGACCTTCCCCTTTCTCTTACCCTCTGATATCACTCCCTAGTAATAACACCACAATAAGCCATCACACTATTCCTAATCAATGAGGTTATTACTCATTTATAAATTTCCCCCATTCACCACAAACCATCAATTACCACTTAATTATTTATTTATTCATATTAATTTCTTTTACTGTAAGCTATATCCATTAATGCGCACACCTGAATCATTTGTACCTGCTATTCTCATTCAAAACGTCTCTTACACACTTATCTAGAGCTCTGCCAAGCATCCAATCCCAGCAAATTCCTCTCAGAATTTACTGACCGAGTCGGCTCGCTGTATGCGCACGATCCACACAATATGTCGCTCCTACACCTAGCGGCCATTTTTCTGGTTTCCCTTCCCCACACGCATGCGCCAACTTTCACTTGTGGCGCGACTCCCACCTCCCGAATACTATATTAACCCTGGCGCCCTTGCGCCTCCCGCTAGCGAGTGGGACAAGCTTCATACCCCCCACGCTGCAGGTAGGACAAGGATCGTTTCCACACAAATACTTACCATACCGGGTTCCCTTATTTTAAATAATCTGAAAGTCACATCTATTTACCTTTTTATCTAGTTATCTATTTATATATTCATTTATTTATGTCTTAATTAATCCACCTTTCTTTCTAATCGCTATAATTTATAAATGATTCACCTATTAATTTGTTCTTGCATTTATTGATTCATCAATTGATCTATTCAGATCACGATCTGGTTCTATTTTTATATATTTTTTAATATTGTTTGAAATAATGTTTGTATAATTTTTTTTACCCTCTTAGCAATGCAGTATTTATCATATGCTCAACAAGCAATAATTTGCATATGTATTTTTACTGATTTATATATTTACCAAAACCCATATTTTAGTACCATTGCTATTTTTTACACTCATTGATATCAAGCACTTTTACTATCTCCTTCTTCAAAAAATTGTATTGCTCCATTTATTTATTTATTTGTGTGTTTTGTAAATGTACTTCGTTTTCAGTCTCATACCACTTGAGAAAGGAGTCCTAGTTACTCCGAAACGCGTTGTGACCCGAGATTTTTCAAATAAATGCTTCTTTAACCATGATGTACCATACCTGAGTTTGGGAGTGCGCCACAACAGACAACTCTCTGCCTACCTCTACATATCCTGATCGCGACCGTCTTGGCAACCGAGTCCCGATACCTATTGTCTGAAGGCAGCACCTCGCCACCCACCAACGGCTTACCAAACGCTTATTAGTGTTGTGCCTAAGATAGCACAACCCCGTCTGGTGAGCCTCAGTCCAATTGTTTCTCCTTCTCTATCTACTACCACCACCCATATTTGAATAAGAATTACTACTCTATGAGCGCTATTCGGTTTCCCCTTGTTTGCCTTTCTATCCACATGAGTATATACGGCAGGGGCGTCGCATCAAGATCTGTGTCTGAGGACACAGATCATGATGAGAACGAGTGCAGGGGCTGCTTTCCCCTGCAAGGACCTAGCCTCCGGGGGTTCCAGAGGCTGAAGGACCTGTGATGATGTCATGATCACATGACCTGCAGGGGAAAGCAGCGCACAGAAAGAGAGAGAGCTGCATCTGTGAGGTGAGAAACATGATAGGGACTAGGGAAGGGGGAGAACATTGTGGGCAATGTGGGCATGGCCCGCGCCAGCACCCGGCTTACCCGGGCAAGTGCCGGGGCCCCAGAGGTCCCAGAGGGGCCCACGGCACAAACTGGCAACATAAGTAAACTCAATTACATCGGCATACTTGTTGCCGATGTAATTGAGATAAGCGCTGCACTCACACTGCCGGCGCGGCTGACAGGGGGCGGCACCGCAAGCGGACCCACACAAAACATAATAGCATTGGCAAGGCAGATGTATTTCTGCCGCGGAGCTTCTAATACTGGACGGTACCGACGTGATGACGTAACGCCGCCAGCGTCCCTGCTGCTGCACAGTAGACGCTGCTGTCACTCGGAAGATGTAGCAGATGAAGCGAGCTGCCCTTGAGGTAAGTTAGCGTTTATTATTTTTTTCTGGTCACCAATAATGTGTATTTTATTAATTAATGGAGCCTGTGTCTGTGTAGGGGTGGGGGGTATATTAATTCATGGGGTGCGGGTGGTATATTAATTAATTGAGCCTGGAGTGGGGGGTGTATATAAATTAATGGAGCCTAGGGGAGGTGTATATTAATTAATGGAGCCTAGGGGAGGTGTATATTAATTAATGGAGCCTGGGGTGGAGGGGGATGTATATTAATTAATGGAGCCTGGGGGGATGTATATTAATTAATGGAGCCTGGAGGGTATATTAATTACTGTATTCTGGCTGGGGGGGGATCATGTGGCCACACATCTTCCCTTTAGACCCCACGTGCTCTAAGGCGTTGTCGCTCCTCTTATTAGTGACTGTCATCCCTGGGTTTTTTGTCCATTTTAATCATTAGTGTGTGCTCTGAGGCCAGCTCTAACTGCCGTACCGCCTAAAGCAACCTTTGCGTCTTCTATTGCGATGCTCCGCTCGTCCTCCTGTTTAGCATGTACGGTAGAACAGTTCACTTCCTAGAATGTTTTCTTTCCTATAGCGCGAAGAGGGATTTAGGTCCCCTCCATTGTCCTGGTCACCAGACTAGCGTTTTATAAAAAAGAGCTTGGAGATCAGATTTGGTTTCTGGGTGGCCATTTAGTATGGTGTATGGTGTATTTATAATTTTCGGTGGCATGATCGCGTGTGCACTGGGGTTGTATAGACCTAGAAGGTGCTGGTCTCCTAGTCGCCAGCCGTTGGTGGACGGGTGAAAGTGCCGCCTTCGCACGTTTATTGCACCCAGATATACCACTATGATATTAACTCTAGAGCATGATATGAGAACTCAGAAAATAAGCAAACAGATTCTCATTGTCTTAACTAAATTCTAACGAGGTATGAGTGGAAATAGGCCCCCCTTATTGAAGGGTCCATAGTGGCTTATTGTGCCTGATACGGTCTAGGTATGGCATGGTTCCAGACAGGTATGGTCTGCAATACTGAAGTTCAGTTCCTATTTGAATGGGAACTTTTGTTTTTAGTCACATTGAGAGAGAATTAATGCTGAGTTGGTTGAAAGTGGAACGCGGCTCTGTGTTGAAGTTTTCTGAAGTTAAACGTGGTCAACTGGCCCCCTTCAGGACAAAAGCACATGGAGAGTACTACTAGTAGTACCCGTTGTTAGTCAGCCAGAAGGAAAAAATGTAGTTGTACAAAATAAGACGTTTTTCCTAAAACAGATTTTTGCTTTAAATCTGCCTCTGGAGGAATCCCTCGCCCAGCGAACATTGTGACCTTTCGAATATGATTAATAGAAGAGTGCTTGTCTGTCATGAATGTCCGCACCAAAGCATTGTTGTGCTTATCCCATTAGGAAATGACAGACAAGATGGGGCCCGGGCCACAAAGCAGAATCCGGACAGAATGGAACGAAGAGGGGGGATGGCAAAATATGGGCAAATGAGTAACGATAGGATCTATATCAATAAGAAGAGGAAGAGGGGTGGAGGGGGGGGCGGCCGGCGGGAGGGGGGAAGACAATGGAAAAGAAGTACCCACAACAGGAGGGGAAAAAGACAGAGGGGGTGCCGGCCGGGGGCCGGGAACGGCAGGTGCAGTAAGAAAGAAGACAGACCGTGGGGGGGCACTGCCAGGCCCGGGCCGAAACAGAATAGAAGAGGGGAGGCTGGCAGTGACGGGGAGCGTGAAGAGCACGGAGGAGTTAGGTTCCAGGACGGCTGGTCAACCAGCTCACATCAGGACTTTATATTAGTACTCCTTCCTAAGCCGAAGAGGGCTGGCAATTCCAAGACTGGCGCCGGCAAAAAACCAGGACTCGCTCCTGCCGCAGAATCAGCTCACACTTCAGATGGCTTAGGATCTCCGAGATGACAAAGAAGTAGGGGAGGAAGAGGGCAAATAAGATGAAGTACAAGAAGCGAAAGGGGGGGCAGGTATGGCTGCCAAGGGAAGGGAGGTAGGCCGGGGCACAGTAAAGGATTTCAAGGCTGGCATGAGACTCCTTTCCTCTTGAGATGAAGCCAGAGGGGAAGGGGGGGCTGGCAAAAAGCGGGACAACAGCTCAAATTAGGACTGAGTTTATAAATACACAAGCAAAAGAATGTAAGAACTGGTCAAGCAGAGCCCGACTGGACACCGGTACGAAGACACAGCTAGCTAAGAATTCAGAGGGGTGGCGGCGGGAGGGGGCAAAGCGGGCAGGGCAAAGCTCACATCAGGATCTGAAAAGCCAGGGGGATTACCGGCTGTTTATACCACCTCATTTTTTTCACTCTCTTTTTTTTTAGTTTTTATGTTAATTTTGACTCCCCAATCATCAAATACAATGTATAGACGTATTTTATTTCTTTTTCCATGTAAAGGCCTATGCCAAGTGGCTTAGTTTTCTGCTGTCTCATCAAATTGCATTCGTACATTCGACTCCAGTATTTAACACCCTATACCATGCCTATTCCGTACTGGGAGCATGGAAAGTGGGACAAAAAAAAAAAAAGATTCCAATGCAGTGAAATTAGTGAGTGAAAAACAAGACAAAGAAAAGTATGCATTTGTGCCATTGCTGGATGGGGTGGTGGAATGGTCTTTACGTAATTTAACTGTGCCTCCCCAAATGAACACATCTCCTTTTTAGATCAGCTATTTTTTAAAGGGCACCTCCCCCTACAAGACGACCTATAAAAAGGTAGATTGGGTCTCTACCACCAGCATGGTAGGAGGCATCTGTAGGACGTGAGGATAGCCCGTTTAGAGGCTAATCCTCACATCCCGGTTGATCTTTGATAACTTTTATTTCGTTTAATATGTCACCATTTTCTCTTCAAGCGTCCTTCTGGGGCGTGGTGTTTTGTTTGTAGCCAGAAGAGCTGGGATACAAGGCGCGGTTTACTCCATGCCACAAGTCCAGTTCCTCTTTGATCATTTCTAACATATAATTTGCCACGCATCCTTCCTCGGTGTCTGTCGTGCCCTCGTCCGCCCCGAACGCGAAAGCCTATGTGTCCACTGTAAGCTTGTTGTAAACCGTTGGAAGTCATATGTCTGCAATATTGTACAGTATGGCACTTAAAAATTGAAAAATCATATGATTACATAAACAGAATTTGAAAACTGCAAAAACCACCGAGAACACAGAGAAAGTGTGTAGAACTCACAGTGACTGGGATGGAGGTGGAACGGGGACACAGGAAGCAGGGACAGGACAAGTGGACAGGAGAGGACAGATAAGAACAGATGGAGACATTTATCCTCTACTACTATTATGCGTTATGCTAGTGTATGACTGAGGACTTCTCGTGCGTCATACAGCCCAGCAGACAAGCATTCCAATGAGATAGACACCAGAGTAGTGCACTGTTATCAACAATTATTCTTCCCTCCCCCTCCCGAGTAAAGCAGGGACAGTCAAGCAGGGGGAGGGCACGCCCTCTCCATACTGAAGTCATATAGGTGTACTACTAGTAACAGTTTCCACAGCCTTTCAGTCAGCACAGCATTCCGGCGGAGCAGAGCTTAATGTCATATAACCAGCGGCTATAAACTCAGAGGGGGATAGCAGGCAACTGCTGGTCACATAGCAATCAACGAGTTTTTGGCAACAGTGAAGTGGATTGAAACCGGTAACTATCAAGTTTCCTGTATAGATATAATTTTATTTTGCCATTTGTGGACATTCGGTGCTGGCAAAAGATGCCAGAGTGCATGGATTTACAACTTATTTATTTCCAACCTGTGCCATTTTACAGATTTTATGCCATTAGCACCTATAACTACCCTCATTAGCGAATGTCTTCCCACTGTGGAACGGAATTCTTTCATGACTAGCAGCAGCGCCACATACTCAACTGTCTCACTTTGGTTATAGTATGTGATTGGCAAAGGAGAGGGGGAAATCAAAGAGTATTGGGCCACAGGTGGGAAGGATCACCTCATTTACCTTGATGAGTATTATATAAAATTTTTCCTCTTTCACCATACAGGAAGCTCAACTTCCAGATTTTGCACCAATCACAATGGTATTGGCACTCAAATGAAATGAAACTTTGGTCTCCAAATCTATATCCGGGTGGTATAATCTTATATGTATCTCATTATAAATTCTCATCCATCCCTTATGTACCTTCACTCAGATCAGGCCTTCTGCTTCCACTTCTCCTGAATCTTATCTCTTCAAATCAAACCTCATGACTCCCTCAGCGGCGGCTCGTCCGATTATTCTTTATTATAAATGTTTTCGGTCGTATCTCTCTTCGGGCAGGGGGGGGACCCGTGCGTCTAAGGGAGGGGCGTCGCCTAGGTCAAAAGATCACGGGGCTAGGGGGATGTGCATAACATTTTACTGGGGGGCTGTTGTGTGGCATCTTATTACTGGGGGGCTGTGTGGTGCTGTTTTGTGGGGCACCTTACTTACTGGGGGACTGTGTGGGCAATTATTTTTGGGGTGGGGACTGTATGGGCACATTATTTACTGGGGGCCTGTGTGGAATTCTTAGTTACTGGGGGCTAACTATCTGGGGCTGTGTGGCACATTCACATAATTTAATAGGGGGGGAATCTGTAGGAGGTGGGCACATTATTACTGGGGGAGGGGGGGGGGGGACTGTAGGTGGGGGCGAACATATTTACTGGGGGGAAGTGGGACTGTCGTGGGGAACATTATTAATGGGTGGGACTGTTTGTGGGACAAAACGAGTTATTACTGGGTGGGGGCTGTATACGTGTGTTGCGCACTGCTGGGCATTTCCTGAGTTGTTAAATGAAAGGATTCGACATTTACATTGTGGGAAGGCTACTACCTGTAATGGGAGTGCTAGGACACTAGGTGGTGGGGGATAGGGTGACATTTTACTTGGCGAGGGCAGGGTGTGTTGGGCACAATATTATTACTGGGGTGTGGCTACGTGGGTTGTCAGTTCGGGTGGACATTATTTTCATTGGCGGGGGCAACTGGTGGTGCTGTGGCGCCACATTAATCTTACGGGGGAGCGGAAGGGACTTTGACGGGGATCTCTGGGGACTGGTGGGCCACATTAGTTTTCGGGTGGGACTTGGGGACTGTGTGGGCCACAGTTATTTACTGGGGGGCTTGCGTAGAAGGGGGGCTGTCCACTGGTGTGGGCACAATTAGATTTACGGGGTAGGTCGAGGGAATCGATTCTTTTTGTCTTTACAGGTGTTTGTACACACTCTTCTACTATGCGGGGGCTCGTCCTATAGGGGTGTGCCTCGTGATGGGCGGCATGCGGTCTGGTGCTTGTGGGGACCCTGTTTGTGGGGCACATTAGATTTAGATGGGGGGACGAGGGGACCGGGTGGAGCGTGTTTCGGGGGGGAGAGGGATCTGTGTGGGCAAACAGTATTTATGGGGGGGACTGTGTGGGGCACATATTACTGGTGGGGGGGGACTGTGTGGGCACCTTATCTATTCTGGGGGGATGTGTGGGCACATTATTTTCTGGGTGGGGACTGTTCTGGGGCATATTATTACTGGGGGGGACGGCCTGTGTGGGCACATTATTCCATCATTTCCTGACGGGGGCTGTGTGGGCACATATTTACTGGGGGGGACTGTTGGTGGCACATTATTTATGGGGGGCCTGGGTTGTGGGCACATTACATATTTACTGGGGGGATTGTGTGGGCACACTATTTACTGGGGGGGGATGACTGTGTGGGACAGTATCTGAGATGACTTGCTGGTGGGGCACATATTTTACTGGGGGGGCGTGTGGGCACATTACTTACTGGGGGGCTGTGGTGGCGGGGAATTATTTACTGGGGAGCGGGGTGTGTGGGCCATTATTTACTGGGGACTGTGCGGGCACCGAGTATTTACTGGGGGGGGATCGGAGGCTTGTGTTGGGCACATTATTATGGGGGGCGTTGAAAATGTCCGTGGGGCCATTTTTTTTTTTTTTTTTTCTTTTTCCTTTAATGGGCGGGCGCGGCCTCGGCCTCCAGACTGTGTGTAGGACAGTACTTAATGCGGGGTGTGTGTTTGGCACCCTTATTAATGGTGGGGGCTGGGTGGGCACATAGGACATTACTTGCCTGGGGGCGGTTGCCCCCGAGCATGTGTGGGGCGAAATCTTTATGGGGAGGCTGTGGGGGCACATTATTTACTGGGGGCGTGCCGAGGACGGACATTCTTGCTGGGGGGGCCGACTAGTGTGGGGACATACCTTAGGGGGGCGTGTGGGGACAATTACGTTAACTGGCGGGGCACTGTGTGGGGTGCACTTATAAGCTTACTCGGGGGGGACGTGTGGGGCACAGTAACTTATTGGGGGGTCTTCGCTGTGGGGCGCTATTAATTACTGGGAGGCTTTCGGGGCACAATGAATTTAATGGGGGGGGGGGGGGCTGGGGGCGTGTAGGGGGCACAGTTGGCTAGCTCAGAACGCAGACTGGCGATTGTTATTAAGAATGGAGACTGGGGGGTTGTATATTAACGGAGCATGGGGGCTGTATATTAGCGGAAGCATGGGGGGCGTTATATTATGGGCATGGGGGGCGTATATAATTATGGAGCCTGGGGGATGTATTTGAATTAATGGAGCCTGGGGGGGGACCACTGTATATTAATTAATGGAGCCTGGGGGGGATGTATATTAATTAATAGAGCCTGGACGGGTATATTAATTACTTATTTGGCCGTGGGGGGTGGTATATTAATAATGGAGGCTGGGGGGGGGCGGTATATTAATAGGAGAATGGGGGGGATGTATATTAATATGTACGGATCTGAAGGTTCTACGTTTTCTATTGCCACAATGAGTTCATGCTAGAGGGCCCAAGTGAGGAGCGTAGCCAAGGGGCCCACTGAAACTGGAGCCGGCCTGAATGTGGGGCACATTATTTACTGGGGGGACTGTGTGGGGCCTACGGGGGAGATGGATATTTTAAGGGGGGGGGGACTTGTGTGGGACCAATTAGTCATGGGGGGGCTGTGTGGGGACATTATTTACATGGGGGGGGCTGGGGGGCACATTATTCGGGGGGAGGCCTTGTGTGGGCCTCCATTATTTACTGGGGGGGCGTGTGGGGACAATCGTGGGGGGGGGGCCTTGTGTGGGGCACATATTTTACGGGGGGGGCTGTGTGGGGCACTATTTACTGGGGGGCGGGGTGGGACATTTTTACTGGGGGGATCGTTTGTTGGGCACATTTTTTTGGGGGGACTGTGTGGGCATACGAGGGGATGTTTACTTACTGGGGGGGAATGTGGTGGGGCAATCACTACTCGGTTGGGCTGTGTGTGGGCCAATATTTACTGGGGGGGACTGTGTGGGGCCATTATTACTGGGGGATCTGTGGGGGCACATTCACTTCCTGGGGGTCTGTGTGGGTCACCATTACTTAATGGGGGTGGGGCACTAGTCGGGTGGTCTTGTTGGGGACATTACTTACGGGGTTGGCTGGGGGGCGACATTATTTCACTGGGGGGGCGTGTGGGTCAGTCTTTGGCAGCTGTGCGGCCCGGTGTGTGAGGACATTACTTACTGGGGGGCTCTAGGACAGGACCGGAGTTGATCACATATATTTCAGTTATCCAACAAGTGAGGGTAAACAACGCACCAGGTGTTTGTTTAAATTCAAGACAAAAACCATGTGAGCGCAGCCTTACAGTATCTGGGGAGATTGTAGGGCAGCAAGACAGGATAACATTGCCAGGCGGAACACAGCTGTAAGAAAATGAGGGAACTCGATGTCGGTGATGGGGCATTTCCCTTTGTTACTCGGTAGCTGTTATATACCAAAGTAACCTTGCTATTGGCACCACCCATGGGAAGGTTATTGTTACAGGAGGGGGGATTACTGAAGTGCAAACACATGATTGGGCCCGTGCCGAACTTTTTACCACCCTAGCAACGCCCCTGATATACGGTCTTATAAAAGTATCTGCCTGCTTTCTATATGATAAGTGACTGAGGGGTACCTTATGATGTATTCAATCGACCAAGTTTGAGGGTTAACGTTTTTATTCTGGAAAAGTGAACTGAGACTGCACTAATATTGGAGGATCAGGGATCACTGACCCGCAGACGAGCCGGGGTATTAGTCCGACACCTGGGGACTGAGCTCTAAGCGGACGCTGGTCTAACCGAGGCCCACGCCAACAGCGGCAGGACTTTGTGTCGGCAGGTACACCAGTGTTCCGTCATGGTGCGACTAGCCTGCGGTGCAGATGAGGTGACGAGGACCTAACGCGAACAACAGTCTCGTGTTCAGGCCTCACCCATCAACTTAGTGGTCGGGCTCAGGCAAGACAGGGTCCAGGCAGGTGGCGAGATTCCACGTCAAGTCACAACCGGGTGTCAGCAACCGGAGGGTCCACAAGCAGATGGCGAACGAGAACCAAGGGCAACGAGTGACACGGAACAAGCAACACAGAAAACAGCAACAACAGCACGGATCGCTGGGTAAACAGGGAGGTTTTTCAGCCAGTGACACCATCAGCGGTGGCGGGCCTTTCAATTTCGGAATAAGAGCGCGTGCGCCGGGCCGTTAGGAATAGCAGGTGAGCGGGCGCAGGGGCTCAGCAGGGCACACAGGAGGACCACGGGTTGTGCCCGCGATCAGAGACAAGGATCAGGCGGGGAGCATCATGACATATCCCACTTTTTTTAACTAAAAAAACTTGTGTTGCATTTTGCAGCATGTTTGGAACCATAGTCCATTATAGTGTGAGGCCCATCCACAACTGATCCGGACTACATTTTACATTTCTTTCGGTTCTTCGTGCACCATCAATAAACGTAGGACAGCCAGGCATATGACTACTTCATTCCATAACAAGATTGTGCTGTTCATGCATCCACCAACCTAAATGAACTAAAAGGCACCTGTCAGTCCCCTCTAACGCTCTCTTTTTCAAATTAAAAACTTAATAATCATTAGGTCCATCAACACTTTCTCTCTTTTTAATGTGTCACAGCTCCTTGAACCTTTACAAGCCACCCATTACATTAGTAGATTTGCAGAGTAGGTGTAAGCTGATTAGGAGCTTCCCCTGTCTGCTGGCAGGCCCAAAATCTGGTGTAATATCTCAGCGAATAACAGTCATTCTCACATATATTGAAACAGCAGGCCGCTTTATGTTAGATGGCAAATGCATGCGGCCAAAGTTTCGATGTGAAACCTGTCAGTAAATGGTTTCTCCTTGTCAGCAATATTTGAAAAGGGTTGGTAAGAAAGTTATACAATTTTTCCAATGTTTCCATTTCTCTTTTAATTGTTTTTGATTCCATTCTTTTAAATACCAGACTGCAAGACTTTACCCATCTTTTTTGGTTATAAGCGAGGGAATAACCCTGAACGGGACCAAAAACACATTTTAACAACCTCCTCCGGCCTCCACTCAAGTTTTTCAAATAACAAAAAATTCTTGCTCCAAATCACAGACATATAAAAACACAAAACCTTAATGCCGACTTACGATCTTCCGTATTAACAGGTCAAGACAATGCAATATCCATAACAGGTAAAGACACTTTCTGAAAAACAAACTCACTCAAAACTAAATAGAAGACTGAATCATGGACCATAACATAACAAAAAACAATCTTACAGAAAGGGAGCAGATTTACAGAAGACATGAGAAACATTTTTCAGTCGCATGACAGTTTTTCCCCCGGGCCTGGATCTCATAGATACCACCCTCTCTTTTCCAAAATTCACAGTGTGGGCAGGAACCTGATGATGCATGCCACAACAAGCTAATCTCCAGAGTATCTGTTGGCACTCCAGGAGCCTTACATGTTTCCTAACTGTTCCTGGACTCTCCCGGGGGTAGTAGAAGTTTGGCAGGAACATCAAGCCTGCATCTTCTCTTAATTATCCAATTCTATCTTTTACCGGTTCTCTGATGCATTGAGAGTCTGTTCTTCGCGACCAAGAATTTCAGAGCTAAGATATAGGCGGGAGCGCAAACGCCACAAGGTTTTTGTTTAGATCTTTAGAGCCCATTGCCACCATAAAAAACGCCAGCCTAGATGAATCTCCTCATATGGGCCGTTCCTTCCCAGACTGGACCGTTTGTAAATTAACAGTAGTATTTGGAGTTTTAAAGAAAACACTTAATTCGTGAATCCATCCCTCCCATAACTCACATCTGCACCAGTTACAAATACTCTCTCAAACTTTCGGGTATTTTCTTCACCCAAGTACTAAGGAAGTACAAACTGCGCATCAGAGAGCAAAGGCAAAACACTGCTTTTAGTACAGAGTTTTCCCTTAGAGAAAGAGCCTCCTCAGCCTTCCAGAGGAGCGATTTATGCCAATCCTTTCTCTAGTTGGGCATAATGGTCTTGCTCTTTCGATCAGCATCAAATGTTACACCCAATACGTTTCTTACGGGTGGGAACATTCTAATCCTATCGGGCATGTTTTTTACCAAAATTCAATAACATTACAGTTTTGGTCCAAGTAACACTGTGACTTCTATCAATTAGCCACTTCAGAGGAACCCATAAACACACGTCGTCCTGTTGCTCAGTTTGACTGTGTTCCACCACTCACAGGTATGATTAGCCCAAGCACACAATCTTACTCCTTTGGGTATAGCTAACGCGGCTCCATTACATGTGAACAGCCGGGAAGGGGGCGGCTCCCTGTCTTACTGGAACTTATGGATAGGAGGGCGAGGTTACCGTTGACCGGGCTGGCTTTGCACCTTAGCAGGGATGCCCTTTGCACTAGAACCACAACCCACATACGTTATGCAACACCTATCAAAGCTTGTTTCTAGATTCAATAGTAGATTCTAGAGTAAAGGCCCATTAGTTCATTACAGTAACTAAAAAAGATCGGCGCAGCACGTAGAACAAATTGTGTTGTGACATCTTCCTTCCAGGGGACTGCAACATACCTGATATTCATCCAAGTCATACGTTGAAGTCTAGAGAGGAGCGAACAACTCGTCCGAGTTGATGCTAGTTTGAGAATAGCGTACTCGAAACTTCTCGGTGGATCAGGCCGATATTTGCAGCTGAAAAAATTGCATCTCCCGCCACACCACCAAGGCTTGCCACCAACCAGCATAATGATACAATGACACGTCTATTTAGCAGTGGTTGGTGTGTCCTGATCAGGTGACCCGGAATAGACATGCCCCTGCCGCGCTGCTCACATATTCCTCTGTCTGGATGCCGCTAGGAGGAGAGCTGCTGCTGCTGCGGCATAGCGTTAGGTGTAAATGTTGTGGGAGTGAGTTAACAAGAAAACCAGCTTAGCTAATACTTATTTTTTTTTTTTTTTGTTGCTGGTGGCTGGCCTGTGAATAATCATCTCAGCTAATAAAAAGTTATAAGCCGGCGATCTATCAATCTGCCGAACCAGTGTCGTAGTTTGCCTCAAGTTTACTAAGTAAGTAGGTAACGCCTCATTGTAAACGGAAATCGCGCTTGTTAACACATACAAAGGAGCAAAAACCCAAAAAGGTGAAAAACTTATGTGCCACGAATTACCAATAAATTCATGGATTTATTACCAGAGGCCCACTAATGGTCTCATCCCGTCTTACACAGAAAATAGGTCCCTGCGCACATGAGGGCACTTTAAGTAGCAAGCGTAATTGGTAAGACGACGACAATTAACCATTCTACCCAATTACATTATAAACAATGTGAACGAGAGTTAAACACCCAGGACACATATAAATAAGATGGCCCACATAAGCGTCACCGTGGGCCATAAATATACTATGTAACGTGCATTCAAATAAGTGACACAAAAGAAAAAGAGTAATAAAACGTACTCATATACAATATGCAATTACAATGGAGTGGAGAGATGCGATCCCGAGGAGAGGAGGAATGTTGATAATGCAATTACGCCGAGAGTAAACACGGACTGAAAGAAGGTACAACTTCGAAGATGGTGTTACAAGATGCTATCACATAAAGGTTATGGCAGCAGTGCAGGCGGTGGGAGCCCGCAGAGGAGCCATGGCAAGCCAACACTTGGTCCGGAGCGTTAGTAGTTTGGCTTGTGTACGGTGGGTTTAAGTCCCAATATAGGTAAAGAATAGAGAGTGAGCGAATAGTGGCTGATGCTCGTTCGCATGAGTCTCGCAATGCGTTCGGCGCAGATTCGCCAGCAGAAATGGCATCTACGACGTGTGTTGTGATTTTGCGGCCAACACAGAGCCAATCACAGCCAAAGGACTCTGGCAATCCACCCGCGACGATGGTACCTTACCAGCGATAGCAGTGGTTGGCTGCCGATCAGGTGACCACTGGAAGACTAGACCCTGCCACTGAGCGTGCTCGGGATCATATCTCTGTATGGATGCCGTAGGGAGAGGAGAGCGCTGCCAGGGTCAGGAGGGAAAGGTTTGGGTGTTATTTAGCTCTTGTTAGGCAGGAGGGAGTCACAAGACCCCACCAGCCTTGTTAGCGGTCTAGAATATTTTTTTTTTTTTTTGCTTTTGGTGCTGGCTTGGGGAACTAGTAGCTACCATATTGTGGACGGTTTGCCGGGGAGACTGCGAAGTCTATTTAGCTCTTAGTGACAACACTATGCCTCTCAACACTAACGTGGGACAATTTTAGGGGTTTGATGCCTGAATTAGCACGTCTGAGTATATTTAGTATTTTTTTTCACAAGCTGAAGTTCATCACACCAAAAAAACAAAAAACAACCCACAACAACACCCCAAAATAAAAAACACAAAAAACAAAAAAAAAAACACAAAAAATGTAACAGTACTCATTCAATTTTGAAACTGTGGGAACCCGAGGGCTTAGGGGTGGTGTAGTGTGGGTAGAAGGGCTGGGCGTAAATATCTCAGGTGGTCGAGGCCATGGTCCTGGAGGGGGAGACATCCACCTGCTGATTGAGGGAGCGGAGGGAACGCCGCAGAGCTACGTCCCTAGGTTCATTGTCTCAAAGTTATGCGGACTCTTGGTAGAGTTAGAGCACCTATTGAGGCCAGAACAGTTGGTACAAGTGATGTAGTGGATTTGACGGTACAATTGCGTTCAGCCATTTGTCCACCAGAGTCCAGTCTTCCACGCAGTCCACCCATGTCACGACAAATCAGACATCTCCAGCTCTCACCTTCAGCTCCTCTCACACCAGTCTGCCTCCTCCCAGGAAAATTTGGCATTTGACCGGCACATACTCTGAGGAACTGTTTCTGGACCCTTCCAGCAGTCACAAACCACTTGTCCGGTTGCTGCTGAGCTCTTTCCCCGATGCCCAGGTTTTCCATGTCCAGTACTGTGGGGTGATGCATTACTTTTGAACGTAGTGGAAACTGGTAAGAGTGTGTACCGAGCTGAGGAGACACGGTTGTCAGACAGGGTGAAGTTGTGTCAGGGCGAGTCCGAGGGAGCGACTGGAGGGAATCTGAGCTGATGAGGTTGGAACAGACCCACTGGGTGATATGCGGGTGAACCCAGTGGCTTCTGAGACGGAGAGATCGAGAGCCTTGACGCAGAAACAGGTTGGGGGCAGTGGTGGGGGCCAGAGGAGAGCAGAGGCCAGAGACTGGTGCATCAGCGCCAATGTTGTCACGTAGTGAAGCCCCGTGGCGAGTGCGGGGCTAGATTTTAAGTCTGGAGTTGTCTTACAGCAGACACACCGATGACCGACGGACTGTGGTGTGCAACCTTTCCACACCAGATCAGCAGGGTTTCACCACTACAGCTTAAACACTATCACCGTATGCGCAGGCATATGAATGCTAAACCCCCACTCAGTGGAAAAGGCCGTTCCCCTCCGGCCGGTGCACACCATGCCTCCGGTTTTTCACCTGTCAGCGATAGTTCAGCCCCCCTGAGCCCCGGCCCAAACACTCACGAAAAACCCACCTCGCCTCCCGATCCTCACAGGATCACCATGTCCATGGCGTTCAGCTTGCTCTCATACCCCAGCACGCTGGAGCGAAGAGAAACAGAAACCATTTTCAACCACACCGCAAGCCCAACGTCCCAATGACTCTCCAAATCGATTCTATCCTGAAGATGCTGCCCTATAGGCAGTAGTGTAGAGACGAGGCTTTTGCAACCTCATGGACGGGGCCGGCCCTCGAATTCGGTCCCCAGCCTGCCACCACTTTTCCCGAGTGTGCGTCCCGCCCTGAACAACACACGTTGTCTATAACATCATCCGGCCCTGACCAAACGCCGTTTCTGACAAGGTCACCGACCACGGCACCGTGGACGAGTGTCTGCCGCAGGGCCCCTATATATCGCTAAGGCCATTGGGGTTAACTTTGGTGGAGGCTGGGACGGAGTCGCGACCCTGGGGCTGGTCATATATTGCCACGCGCACGAGGATTGCGGGGCCTACCTCGTTCCAGGTCTTTTCAGGCTACTATTGCCTCGCTCCTCCCCCCACCCCTCCCTCCAACTTTTTTCTCCTCTAGAACTACCATCCGTGGGCCTGGCGCCATCAGTCGGTAGCCTTAGGAACAGCAGCAGTGCGTGCTACGGCGACACAGCTCAAATGCTGAGCCTAGGCGATTAAACGGCACACCGCCCAAGAGCTATTACAGGCAATCAAGGCGCAGACTGATCGTGCTGGCAACCGCTGAACCTGAAGACCAGTCATGGTTGTTTGTGACAAAACGGCCGTAACTGGTGCGGCTCTCCTGCAACTCGCAGACTGACACAGGTGCCCAAGCCTTGGCCCATGATGGTTAATCTGATAGTTCAGCGTTCTCACAGACTACCCCAATCTGTCGATTTGCTCACGAAGGTGCGTAAGTCAGTTCTCATCTACATGCGCTGTGGACGTGGTGTCATTCTGTAGGTGCTGAGTCAGCAGAGAGCTCAAACACTCCAGGGCAGGGCGAGCCGCCACGCCTCCAGTGCCTCTCACCGATTTTCAAGCCACTGTGGGAATTAACGGCATGTTGTCCAGAACACACGCGATCCTGGACTGCCATGTCACTCCGAAGTCAGTAGGTCGTAGCTTTCCTCAAGTCCACATAGGAGGAAGTGGAGAAGATTTTGTTGAAGCCAAGAAGCGACTTGGATCCACGAGCAGTCGTCGCACACCCCCCCCCCCTCATACCTCATCCCCTGAATCTCGATCCTAAGTCACTTTGCGTCCTCCAGACGGAGAGATTTCTTTGATCAGCCTAGGTCTGTTTGTTTCAGGAAGGAGATGAGTGAGGAGGATGAGAGGAGGAGGAATGTTGGCGAGACCAGAGAGGGGGCCAATTGCCAGAGTACCTTCACTGTTACAGCGTAGTATGGGCAGAAGAAGAGGAGTTGGCGGAGGAGGAGAGGAATGGGACAGTCAGGCCCGTGAGGGGAGTGATTTTGCGCGTGGACTGCTGGCACATATGGCAGATTTCATGCTAGGCCTCCTATCCGTGGACCCTCGCGCTTCAAAGAATTTATTCCAGCCCGATTACGGGTTTTCACGTCATGGACCACGTGTACAAGCAAAATCTTTCAACTCTCATCCCTGCATAGGAAAGGATGTGTCGAGAAGCCATGCAATCCAGCAGCCCTGGTGCACAAGTATGAAACAGTATTTTTCCCTTCTACAGCGACTAGCGCAGAGGTGTACTTCATGCGGGACAAGTAGCGAGGAGAGAGTAAGGGGCGAGCAGGCTGCTTGTTCCAGCATTCAAGGAGCGCAGGAGCTTTACCAGCTTTGCCTTTATGTCCCCCACCGACACTGTACCTTTCCCCGCTGCGAGTAGGGCTGATCTTTACAGAAAGATGGTGGGGAGTACGTAGCTGGACCATACACATCGTCCTAAATGATCACATCAGCTCACTAACAACTACTGGGTTCAAAGCGGAATGTGGACGAACTGCGCTGTCCGGCTTGGGAGGTTCTTGACTGCTCCTGCGCTATCTGTTGTACGAGCGGTTTCAGTGGCAGCTGGTGCATCATCACCGATAAGCGATCACGCCTGTCGCTGACAGAGCGCTGACAGGTGACGTTATCTAAGATGAATAAAAGCTGATTTCTCAAATTTCCAATCTCCACCGGTGAAGGAAGCTCACCTGAATAACGGATTACAAGCCATTACTTATAAGAAAAAGTACTACACTTGCTCGTATACAAATGTTTCTTAGAAGTGCTGTTGTGCCCCCACCTGCTTTGCAAATTATAATTTTTCAAAGTAAACGCTTCTGGCCCGGCCCATTTTGGGTGGGGAGGAGCCGAGAGGGGCAGGTGCTTGGACAGGAGAAAGCTCGCCTGGCAGCGGGACCACCAGCTCCATCCTAAGCTCCACGAAAACATAGTTTTAACTGCAGCACCTTTCATCTACTAATACTACTTAATGCCTCCATACAATCGTCCCTATCAAGCGGCTGTGCAGGCAGAATTTCGGGTGTGGCACCAGATACATAATGGAAATGGGCGCATGCTGTTGCCGCAGGCTGGCGACCTGAAGTTGCACTATGCAGCGCAATATGGATGCCAACATACTGTCGCCTCTAATCAGGAACCATTTCGAAAAAAACTATTAAAAAATAGAACCGCTATGCTATTCCATTATTCAAAGGTGAAACATTAACACGAAACCACCTGCTTTGAAAATTAGAATTTTTTCCAAGTAAGCGATTCTGGCACCCAGGCCATTTGGGGTGGGGAGGCGCGCTAGAAAAAGGGGATGGACAGGCGAAAGCTGCTGGCCAGACGGACCGCCAGCCCAATCCCAAAATAGCAGCCTCAGAGGCAGCCATGCATGATGCCCCTTGATGTTCCTGTCCATTTTGCTCTCATTGATCCTCACAGCGTCCACAAATGTCTCCAATGCGCAAACTTTCAATGTCGATACCCAAGGACAATGGAGCGGAGAGGAAATACAGCACATTCATTCACCGTATCAACGAAGATGTGTCAGCAAAATGTTCAGTGTTTACAGATACATAATGGAACTCAGCGCTCTATCTCCGTACATGCGGAGAACCTGAAGTTTGCAATATAGCAGCCGCCATATGAATGCCCCATTACGTGCTTTAATCATGGAAGTAGTTCAATGATGATCCACATGTCATCTTATCAAACGCGCTGTGTCAGGCTCCTTTGCGGGTTTGATTTAACGAACGTTGATGGAACTGGTCATATGTTGCCACTATGCTGTGTTATTCACTAAATATGCCGTCAACCTGTTGTTTACATAGGAACTCATTTCAGCGTTTCTGGCTCACCTCTTTGGTTCATCTCTGCAACCCCATGGTTGAAGCCTGAGTCCAATTAGGTGTAGTCGCCATGGCCCTCTTAGCCTGCCGCAGCTCTGCATGCCGTTCTTCTATAGTGTCAGGGTCATTATTGGATGTTAGATGCTATCTAGGCTCATTCGGTCACTCTGTCATCGCAGTGCTGTTGCCCATATTTGGCATAATGGTTACGATTCAAGCAGCTCAGAGGCATCCATGCATGCTTGCCCTGCTGTTTTCTGCCATTTCGAGGTGTTTCCCAGTCCTTTTCTGAGGGGCCAGGTGTGTTTGGCAAAGTTCCCTGGAAGAGCCTTGTCCCTTTAAAAAGCTCAAGTCTCCCATTGACTTCACTCAGAGCGTCGGGAAAGTTTGTCTCCGAATAACGAGAACCGAGAATTTTAGTGCTCGCTCATCTATAAAAGTACAATAGAAACGCCAAAGATGTCAACCATTAGGAAACTAGACCCTCAAAGCATTTGGACAGTTGGGGAAACTTCTCCGGAAAGTTCACGACATTTGTCCCCCACAATTGAATTAGTTCAAGGTTGGGGAAAACGGTCTCTATTATTCCGTATCCATAGCCCAAACGGTTACGTATTGCTGGGACAGTCACCGATTTGTTTTTTACTCTGCTGCCTCTCCGTAATGTGCAGCTGGGAGATTGTCCCAGATATTCCTCCGGTCGTGCACGGCTGGGGTGTCCACAACTCTGTGGTCCCGCATGTTATGATTGCTTTCAACAGAACAGAACTATAGTATGAAGATGGCTTACTACAAGACGGAGTCCAGCCCATTAGGTTCAACTCTGAGAGGTTTGTATGTTCTCTTCGTGGGTGGGTTCCTCCCACACCCAAAACATAACGGTGGGTGGTTCTGCGTAATTAAAATTATTCCCCTCCACAAGAATTATTAATATCTGCCCCCCACAGGATTCTTCTTCCCCCACGAATTATTTTTTGTCACCCATTTCATATTCTGTCCCCACAAGATTATTTTATATTGCTGTCCCTCAACGTTGGTGTGGGACTATAGAAACAAGGGTTTATCCTTTCGTAGCCCTTCTGAATAACTGAATGACAACAGAAAAAAGAGCACTGGGGGCTATTTTAGCTGGTGGGGCTCAAAATGGGAACATTATATGGTTTGGTTAGATATGGGGAATTGTGGAAGACAATTTCTTTTTAAGGGAAGAGGGAATTGACACACCCCTAATCACACACTGGCACACCCAAATTTTACCATAATGATATTATACTAATCAAACTCTCAATAATAAAATAATATTAATAGATTTTTGCCGCCCTGGGATTTGAAACCGAGACCTACACAGCTCCACTGTAAAGAGAGAGGACAGAGCCTCCAACCAATAGGCAGGGCCTTAAGTGAATATCTGTACAGTGGATGTTGGTAACTAAGAGGGTACTGTTACACTGTGACTTAATGCCCTAGTATATAGAGAGGGATCTTCATTATTATTGTAATGAATGAGACAATAAATTATTATTATTTTTTTTTTTTATTATTATTATGGAGACATTATTATTATTTTTATTATTATTAATAATGTCTCCATAATAATAATAAATAAAAATAAAAATAAAATAATATAATATGTTCTATATTATTAATCTCTAAGAAAGTTCCCTCTCTGTAACAGGGCATTCAGTGACAGTGTAACAGGAACAGCTTAGTTAGCCAAACATCACGGAAGAACATTCACTGAAGGCCCATAGCAGTGGTGGTGACGACCATGGCACGGCAGAGCCTCTCTGCAGCATGCGTACATTCCCGTCTCATCAAAAGCGGAGATCCAGCCAGAATGGTCCATGCACCCTGAAGCTGATCAGCTTCTCTCACTAGTGATGCTTAGTGAGTGGACAGTTAATGAGCCGTCATTGCCGCCCCTTCATCCTCTCAGCCGGGAAACAGTGGGAAGAGACATGAGGAGTGAGGCAGCTCCAGAAATGGAGCCGACGCAGCAGAGCAGAGATACGAAGACGGGGGATCCAGAAAGAGGGCTGGGCTGCTGGTGACATACACACAGAGATGTGCACACTACAAGGTCTGTCAGGTGACATTAAACCAACTATGCATACTTTGGGTTAGTGTCCCAATCACCCTGTATGACAGCTTTCGTGGCCACATTGCCTGTATCTGAAATGCTCATCACTGCCACAAGGATCAAGTGAAGCCAGGACAAACCCACAGAAACCACCCTATGCACCATGTAACGGGTGCTATGCTGCATCACTGGCGGGTTGTGAGGTGATGAGCGCTGGGACAGAGGCAAGTTAGTCTATGATGGCCAACGGACAGCTTGTAATATGGGTGATACCAATCACATGTGCCTCCACCCCACAACAACCCACTGTGCCCTACAAACCACCTCCAAAATGGATTACCCAAATCTTTCACCATGCACCTTTAGTTACCACATATGCGTTAAAACCCCGGTAATGGAAAATAGCCGTCCAATGTTGAAATGCCACTTTTTTGCCATTGCCATGATATAAACTGTTTATGAAAAGGGTCAAATGGGTGTACAGTCTCAAAATGGTGACACTGAAGTTTCATACTATATCACAAAAAATTACACACAAACAGCTACGTACACCAAAGTATGAAAAAAGCTGCCCAAAATTAGCACCAGAATGAGATGCAAAAGACGTTTTAAACAGGGAGGTTTTAATTTTTGTAAATGTATACAAACATATTACACCTGATATAAATATATTATCCTGTGATCGTGACTGACCACAAGAAAAAAAGTAGACAGGTCGTTTGGGGTGCAAAGTTGCAAGTTGTAACTCCAAGCCCACAAGAAATATGTCACCAAAGGCATTTTTTTAACCAATTTCACTGCATTTGGAAATTTTTCACCTTCAGTACAGGGTATTAGAGATATTAACATTACCACACTATGAAGTGCAATTTTTTACACGACTCTTTCACGGTGGGCGTGAAAAATGGAAACGCAAAAAAAAAAAAAACAAAAGGGGCAATATTTGGTCACATGATCAAGCTAACTTATCACAGTACCCAGTCCGTGATCTTCTCAGACTACTGTCACTGTATGGGGGTAAGATATCAGTATTATGGGGGGTAAGATTCCTCAATGAATGACAGTAATATGATATTTACTGCTATATTTGTATAGCATAGTATCAATACACTATGGTAAATTGGTCTTTATATCGTCTTTATTATCAGGATGCTATTTATTTGTGTTTAAAGGTTGGCATCATCATATGGCAGTTTCTTTGTCTTATTGTTAGGTGCTATTGTGGCACCATTGCGGCTAAATTCTGTGTATGGCACCTCGCATAGAAACGTTTGGCTTGGTTTGCAGTTTGCCCCGCCGCCCCCCCCCGGTCTTCAAAGGTTCACCATCACTGCGCATAGTGGGGTTAGACGGCTCTGTGTCTCTCTATTGGCAGTAGGGTAGAGCAGTGAAGTCTGGGTCAAACTGAGGTGGGCAGAAATTCATTTATATTTAATAAAGAGCTTCTGTGCGGGGAAATCCTAGGAGATGTAGTTACATAATCGAAACATGGTGATCATTCTACCTGATGAACATGGTGACCGGCCTGTGCCAACCCAAATCTCTTAAAAGGATTCCCTGCCGATTTGTATGTAGAAGATTCGTATATGGGGCAGATTTACTTACCGGCCCTTCGCGATCCAGTGGCGCGTTCTACTGAACAGGATTCGGGTCACGGCGGGGATTTATGATGGAGTGTACCTGCGCGTCCACCAGAGGTGCGCCGTGCTGCGCTAAAATCCGCCATCTGATCGCGGCATCGGAATACACCGAGCGGACCAGGTGAAGGCAAATGCGCTCCCAGGGAGCGAAAACGACAATTTCGGTTATTAAATGCGGTCATTATATTCCGTTTTCTCCAAATACGTATGGGTTTTCCGTTCGGCCACCCCCCGATTTCCATCGCGTGCGCATGCCAAGCTCGATGCCGCCACAATCCGATCGATGCGCACAAATCCGGGGCAATGTCAGGTACAAATCGGCGCAAATCGAAATATTGGGTGAAAACAGTCGGGGGAAAACCGCGTGGGCTTAGTATAATGACCCCCATGAGTTCTGCTTTGAAGTATTATTACTATGCGGACCACAGGTCGCGGAAAACCCCAGCCAGTGCAAGACTGAGAGGAATATCAGGGACAGGACCGGCAATGGCTGAGTTTGCATAGGAGGGCCAAGAAACCCAATACACCTTCGCCTTGACCCCCCCTATCTAAATAAGGACGACAGACACATGAGTAGTTGAAAGGTGAATGGTCACAGCGTTTATTTCAAATTCATTGTTAAAACAATCTTAAAATTATAAAAACATGTTAAAGAATTACATAAAATACAGTAAAACACTGTAAACAAGTAATATGAGCTCTTGGCAACACCCCGAAAATTTGTCCATATTCAATAAGGACTTTCAAAATCAGCATTGTCTCACAAAACATAAATACGCGCACAGCGCGCGAGGAGACACAACCCCAGCTCCACTAGCACACAACCTCCTAGCTAAAATGATGAAAAGAGGGTGACCCTAAACAACAAAGGAGACAATGCAACCCACATGTCCTGGATACATCCAGGGGAAAATTACCATAAATTTTCTTCCACAACTCCCCTTCTTTACACTCTTGTGGCTATTCATTTACCAGCCACCAATTTGTAATGCACCACTGGCTGGTTGCAAAGAACACGCCAGCTTACAACCAGCCTAACTGCCTATTTACCACCTTGTATAACTATCTTAAGACTATGTATCCCTTACTCCCTGTCACGGTGTACACCACGATCCTCGGTACAGATTGAGGTGTGTACAGTGACTGCTGCCGCAGCGGTACACTCTCCCCAGCTTCACTTACCTCTCCAGGTCCGGCTGCCTACTCTTGCTCCCAGCGTGTAGGCCGCATGCTATTCCTTCCATGCAGTGCGCGTGCTCTGCCACTAGAGGGACGTGCGCAGGACTTCCAGCCTCCAATTAAACGGGCCAGCGTCATCCGTATTGGCTCTGGCATTAAGGTTGCGCCTATATAGCCTGGCGATCTCAGGCTTCCAGTGGTCTGATTGCTTCCCGTGGTGCCTGCTGCCTTCGGGTCTTCCATGCCGCTTCTGGTCCCCCTTTCCTCCTCGGCTGCCCCCGGGGGCTAGCAGCACCTCGTGGAGCGACTTGGTGACCACCCGCGCAGAAAGTCCATCCAGCTTTGCGGCGGGCTATTGGCCGAAGACCAGGAGTTTCACTTAGGGGGGGGGGGGGGGGGGATCCGCTCCCGGGGGTGGCTAAGGTGTTATCCCCGCGGGTGGGTCCAGGGGTCCACTTACTTAGTCCTAAGGGGACTAGAATCCACCATAGATAGTGGACAGTAAGATCCGGCCATGACTTGCAAGGCTTCGTAGCCTGCAAAAGCCATGGACTGTGGAGGATCGTACCAGCTTTCGGGGTGACTTCCAGCACTATTGCCCGCAGGCCCAGAGATGGCTACGCAAAAAGAACTCTTGGATAAACTCGCTGACACCCTGGGTTTATTTACCTCCAGCAGAGGCTCAGTGATCCTTCTGTTGTTTCGTCCCAGCCGTGTTTTCGCAGCGAACTCTGGATCAGATTTTGATGCCAAACAAATTGATGGCAACCCCCAATTTTTGCAGGAGTTTTGTCGTCCAGTGACTCGTTCATAACAAGAACGTCTCAGTTCCACACACCGAACGCACATTGGCATGTGTTTTTATCTTGATCAATGGAGAGGGCGCTGGGACGGGCTACTCCTCATGGGGGATAAGTGGTTGACCTGGACATGGTTAATCATAACCAAGATTCCTGGCAAAAAATCCAGTACCAGATTGGAACCACCTTAAGTTCGATATACAGCTCATCTGTCCTGCATGGTTCGGCTCCCCAGGTCTCGCAGTTGCCTGACCGCCGCCAAGCTTTCGCACTTTACCAGAGCTGCAACAGCGGCGCCCAAGTTCAAGCCAGCCTGCCCACGAGCTGCACCAGCGGCGCCCAAGCATCCGCAGCTTCCCCAGAGCTGCACCAGCGGCCCCAAGCCACCTCCCGGCAGCTTCCAGAGATGTCTCCACGGCACCAAAGGTGCGCAGCTCCCAGAGCTGCTCCAGTGTATCCTCAGTTCCCACCAGATGATCCCGTGGGACCTCCGCAGATTCCCACAGATGATCCGGACTCCGCAGCTTCCAGTAGAGCTGCCTCCCGTGACTCAGCAGTTCCCGTAGATGCTCACGTGACTACGAAGATTCCCGTAGCTGCTCCAGTGGATCTGCAGCTTCCCAGAGCGCTCACGTGGTCTGCGCTGACACAGAGGCTGCGCCAGTGGCTCCGCAGCTTCCCAGAGTGCTCCCGGGCTCGCAGTTCCCAGAGTGCTCCCAGTGGCGCCGCAGCTTCCTCATAGCTGCTCCGTGATCCGCAGATTCCAGAGATGCTCCCGTGGCTCCGAAGCTTACAGAAGTGTTCCCGTTGGCTCCGAGCATTCAGAGCTGCTCCCGTAAGTCGCAGCTCACGCAGCTGCTTCCAGTGCTACGCTGCTCCCCGAAGATGCTCCAGGCGCTCCGCAGATCCCCGCAGATGCTCCAGTGGCTCCGCAGCTCACCGCAGCTGCTCCAGTGGCTCCGCAGCTCACCGCAGCTGCTCCAGTGGCTCCGCAGCTGCCCGCGTGCAGTGGCTCCGCAGATCTTGCAGCTGCTCCACGTGGCTCCTAGCAAGCTCCCCGCAAGTGCTCCCGTGGCTCCGCAGCTTCCCGAAGCTGCTCCAGTGGTTCGCAGCTGCCCGCAGCTGCTCCGTGGCTCAGCAGATGCCCGCAGCTGCTCCAGTTGGATCGCAGGATCCCTGCAGCGCTCCAGTGGTCGCTCGCAGCTTTCGCGACTGCTCCAGTGGACTCCGCAGTCCCGAAGCTGATCCAGTGGCTTCCGCAGCTTCCAGCGCTGCGTCCAGCGGCACCCAAAGGCTGCGCAGATTCCCAGAGTGCTCCCTGGCTCCTCAGCTTCCCACAGATGACCCGTGAATCCGCAGCCTTCCCGTAGATGCTCCCGTGACTCCGCAAGCTTCCAGTAGTGCTCCCGAGCTAGGAGCTTCCCGTAGCTGCTCAAGTGGCTCCGCAGCTTGACGAGTTGCTCCGTGGTCTGCAGCTTCACAGGAAGAGGCTCCCGTGGCTCCGCCAGCCTTCCCAGAGCTGATCCGTGGATCCGCAGCTGCCCGCAGTGCGCTCCGCGCTCCCGCAAGTGCTCCAGTGGCTCCGCAGCTACCGCAGCATGGCTCCCGTGGATTCGCAGATCACCGCAGCTGCGCGTGGCTTAGAAGCTGCCCGCAGGCTGCTCCGTGGCTAAGCAGCTGCCAGCAGCTGCTTCAGTGGCTCCAGAGCTCCCCGCAGGGCTCAAGCTCCCCGGCAGCTGCTCCAGTGGCTCGCACTCCCTGCAGATGCTCCAGTGGCTCCGCAGCTTCCCGCAGCTGCTCCCAGTTGATCGAAGATCCACCCACATAGCGGGCTGAGTCAGTGGCCCGCAAGCTCACGCGGCGTCCAGTGGCTCCGCAGCTCCCAGTGGATGATTAAAGGGGCAGACGCAGATCCAAACAGAGGCCAGGATAAGTGAATCCGACACGATACCCCGCGTTTTTTTTTTTTTGTGTTTCCTAGACAGGACCTAGGATATGCAGCACTGGGATAAAATGGCGCAGCGTGTCACCCCGCCTGTGTACTGCCCACATTCACTAGCTGGTACTCGCCAGCTCCCCGCCGGTTGCTACCATTAGTGCTCCTGCGCTGCTCCCGCTGTCCACTATCCAGTGGTGTGACTCCGCCAGCTCTACACGCACAGAGGCTCGCTACCTCCAGCCTGGACCTCCGCAGCTCCACCGGATACATGGTGCTCATGAGTACCAGCCACATGGAGACTGGCTGCCTAACGACCGTAGCAACGTCTCATCCACCTTTGCAGAGTGATACTGTCTTTAGCAGTCTCGGTGAATCAGCGAGTCGTACCCAAGGCGCCTGGGGGGGGCTGTGTGAGGACATTACTTACTGGGGGGCTGTGTGAGGACATTACGTACTGGGGGCTGTGTGAGGCACTTTACTTACTGTGGGGCTGTGTGGGTACATTACTTACTGTGCGGCTGTGTGGGGGACATTTCTTGGACCGTGTTCACACATGGCACTAGGACAGGCCTCGGTTTGATCTCATTTGCGTTTCTAGTAATACACATGTGATGGGTAACAAGCATCTGGTTTTGTTTAAATGCAAGACAAACATGTGACGCAGCCTTACAGTATTTGGGGAGATTGTCAGGGGCGGCAGCAGAATAACACTGCCAGGGAACAAAGATGTAGGAACAATGAGGAACATAAGATGATGGGGTGGTGATGGGGATTTCTCCTTTGTTCTCTGTAGCTGTATATACCAGAAGTAACCTTGTTATTGGCACAACCACATGTGAGGGGGTTATGTACAGGAGGGGGCATTACTGAAAGTGCAATACACATGCATTGGGGCCCGTGCCCCGAATCTTTTACCACCCTAGCAACGCCCCTGCTTACGGGATATTAGTATTGCAATAGTTTTGATACCTCTCAACCCGTAGCACCCGTAGTCAACTGATACTGTTGACTGTCTCTTGTAGACAGGAATTCTTTGTTTTTGCTTTATTTTACCAATGTTGTTTACACTCTTTAGTATGTTTGTTTTATGTTTTAAAGGAATACTACTATTTGATTTCATGCATTATGAACCAAACATACCTTGAGAATGCTATAGCTACACTGATGCAGAAACAAATATTGTTTAATCCCTCAGCTGAGAGGTTTTGCTGGAAAAAAAAAAAAAGAATATAACGAGGCTCTGTCGCTCCTTTGCATGGCTCAGCACTTTTCTTCTTGTGCCTGACAGGCAGAAGTAATCAATTGTTGCACCATCCGACAGACAGCTCAGTGTTTATGAACTGTAAGCAGCATGCAATTCAGCAATTTATATACTATGCATATTATCTACAGCCCCTCTCAAATTAATTTACATAGAGACCCCTCTTATTTAATAATGTGTACACTGCTTGCATGTAAATGGGGAGATTGTTAGGGGCAGCAGCAGGATAACATTGCCAGGGAACACAGATGTAGGAACAATGAGGAACATAAGATGTGGTGATGGGGATTTCTCCTTTGTTCTCTGTAGCTGTATATACCAGAAGTAACCTTGCTATTGGCACAACCACATGTGAGAAGGTTATGTACAGGAGGGGGCATTACTGAAAGTGCAATACACATGCATTGGGGCCCGTGCCCCGAATCTTTTACCACCCTAGCAACGCCCCTGATATACGGTATTAAAAGTTCTGCTCTGCTTTCTTGATATGTAAAGTGCCTGAGAGGACCTTATGATTGTATTCATGACCAAGTTTGAGGTAAAGTTTTTTCTTGAACAAGTGAACTGAGACCTGCCTAATATCTGTGAGGATCAGTGGATCCCCTGGACCACCGCAGGAGGTGGTATTAGCCGACACCTGGGACCTGAGTCTAAGAGGTACCTGGTCTACACCAGAGCCCACCGCAAAGCGGCACGGACTTGCTGCGGCAGCGTACCACCAGGTCGTTCCACTGGTGCGACTAGCCTGCGTTGGCAGCTGAGGTCGAGGTACCTTAACGGAAAACAGTCTCGTGTTCAGGTCCACCCCTCAACTTAAGTGGTCGGGTCCAGGCAAAGGCACAGGGTCAGGGCAGGTGGCAGAGATGCAACGTCAAGTCCAATCCGGGGTCAGCAACCGGAGGTCCAAGCAGATGGGAACAGGAACACAGGCACGCGTGACACAGAAACACAGCAACACAGTAACACAGCAAAACAGAGGATCGCTGGTAACACAGGAGGTTTTCAGCCAGTGCACCAATCAGCGGTGCGCAGGGCCTTTAAATTTTCGGCATCCAGCGCGCGTGCGCGTGGCAGTCCGGAATAGCAGGTGAGTCCGGCGCAGGGGCTTCAGCAGGGGCACACGGAGGACCACGGGTGTGCCCGCGATCCGAGACAAGGATCGCGGGAGCACTCATGACAATATCCCACTTTTTTACCTAAAAAAACTTGTGTTGCTTTTGCAGCATGTTTTGGATCATAGTCCATCTTTAGTGTTAGGCCTCACCCACCTGATCCGGCTACATTTTATCCATTCGTTTCGGTCTTCAGTCACACCATCAATAAACAGTAGTGACCCAGCGCCATTGCTACTTCATTTCATAACAAAGAGTTGTGTCTGTTCATGCTCATCCACCAACTAAATGACCTAAAAGGAACCTGTCAGCCCCTTCTAAACGCCTTTCAAATTAAAAACTTAATAAATTATGCATCAAACCTTTCTCTCTTTTTAATGTGTCACAAGCTCCTTGAACCTTTACAAGCATCCCCCATACATTAGTAGATTTGAATGAGTAGGGTATAGCTGATTAGAGAGCTTCACCCTTTCTGCTGGCAGCCCAAATCTTGTAGTACATATCTCAGGCATATACAGTCATTCTCCATATATTGAAATAGCAGGCCGCTTCTATGCTTAGATGGCACAATGCATAGCGAGGCAGAGTTTTCATGGTAAACCTTTCAGTTAAAGGGGTTCTCCACTTTCAGCAAATATTTGAAAAGGTTTGTGTAAGGAAAAGTTATCCAATTTTCCAATTTTCCATTTTCTTTTAATTTTTTTATTCCATTCTTTAAAATACCAATAAGACTCTGCCAAATCTTTACCCCATCTTTTTTGGTCATAAGGGAAAATAACATGAAACGGGACAAAAACAATTTAACAACATCCTCCGGCCTCCACTCAAGTTTTTAAAATAACAAAACATTCCTAGCATCCCAAATCACAGACCTAAAAACACAAAACATAATGCAGGACTTACGATCCATATCCTTCTTAACAGGTCAAGACAATCCATATCCATAACAGGTCAAGACAATCCTGAAAAAAACTCCTCAAACTTAAAATTAGAAGACTGAATAATGGACATAACATTAAAAAAACAATCTTAGAAAAGGAGCAATTTACAGAGACATGAGAACAATTTTCAGTCGCATGACAGTTTTCCCCCGGGCAGGTATCTACATGAGCTACCCCTCTCTTTTTCAAAAATTCACGTGTGGGCAGAACCTGATGCATGCCCAACCAAGTAATCTCCAGATATCTGTTTGGAACTCCAGGAGCCTTAAATGTTCTCCACACTTTCCTGGACTCTTCCGGGGGTATAGAAGTGGGACATCTCACAGCTGCTCATCTTCTCTTAATTTATCCCAGATTCTATCTTTTACCGGTTCTCTGATGACATTGAGATGTCTTTCTTCGACAAAGACTTTCAGAGCTACATAATAGCGCGGTAAGCGCAACGCCACAGGTTTTGTTAGATCTTTAGCGACCCATTGCCACCATACAAAAAGCCAGCCTGCAGAGTATCTCATCATATGGGCAGTTCCATTCCCAGACTTGACCGTTTTGTAAATTAACAGTAGATATTGGAGTTTTAAGAAAACACTTACATTCGGGAAATCCATCCCTCCCCTAACTCACATCTAGACATTACAAGTACTCTCCTCAAACTTTCGGGTTATTTTCTTCACCCAAAGTACTTCAGGAGGTAAGATAACTGCGACATAGAGGAGCAAAGGCAAAACCACTGCTTTAGCTACCAGAGTTTTCCCTTTAAGAGAAAGACGCCTCAGCTTCCAGAAGGAGAGATTTTGGTCAATCTTCTTCTCTAGTTGGGCATAACTGGTCTTGCTCTTTAGATCAGCATCAAATGTTACACCCAATACTTCGTCTACGGTGGGAACATTCTCAATCCTATCGGGCATTTTTTTTACCAAAATTACAAAAATTACATTTGGTCCAATTAACACTTTGCTCTATCAATATGACAATTAGAGGAACCCATAAACACCACGTCGTCCATGTATGCTAAGCTTTTGACTTGTGTTCCACCACTCCCAGGTATGATTAGCCCATCCACAATCTTATCCTTTTGTAAGCTAACAGCGGCTCCATTATACATGTGAACAGCAGTGGGGACAGGGGGCAGCCCTGTCTTACTGTGGACCTTATGCTGATAGGAGGGCCGAGGTTACCGTTGACCGAGACCTGGCTTTCAACCTTAGCAGGGATGCCCATTTTCCCTAGAACCACAAACATAAATTTATGCAACACCTTATCAAAAGCTTTTTCTAGATCAATAGATTCTAGGAGTAAAGGCACATTAGTCTCATTACAGTAACTAAAAAGATCGCGCAGCAGTAACAAATTGTGTGACATCTTCCTTCCAGGGACTGCACATACCTGATATTCATCAGTCATACGTTGAATCTAGAGATGAGCGAACACACTCGTCCGAGCTTGATGCTCGTTTGAGCATTAGCGTACTCGAAACTTCTCGTTGCTCGGACGAATATTTCGCCAGCTCAAGAAAATTGCATCTCCCGCCAATCACAAACCAGGAGACTCTGCACTCCACCCAGCATCACATGGTACACTTACACGTCGATAGCAGTGGTTGGCTGGCCTGATCAGGTGACCCTGGAATAGACTAGCCCCTGCCCGCGCTGCTCACATCATTCTCTGTCTGGATGCCGCTAGGGAGAGAGCTGCTGCTGCTGCAGGCATAGCGTTAGGGTGTTATATTAGCTTACTGTTAGGCAGGAGTGAGTCTACAAGAACCCAACAGCCCTTGTTAGGGCTAGAATAGCGTTATATTTTATTTTTTTTTTGTTTGCTTGTGGCTGGCCTTGCTGAAATATCGATCCTCATGCATAAAAAGTTATAAGCACGGCGATCTATCAATCTGCCCCGAACCTGTAGTTTGTCCTCAAGTACGTAAGTAAGTAGGTAAAGCACTCTATTTGTAAACGAAATCGCGCTTTTTAACACATACAAAGAGAAAGAAAAAAAGAAGGTGAAAATACTTCATGTGCCAAAGAATTAAAATAAATTCATGGATTTATTACAGAGACCACTAATGGTCTCATCCCGTTCTTACACAGAAAAAGTGATCCCCTGCGCATGAGGGCACTTAAGTAGCAAGAGTAATTGGTAAGACGACTACAATAACATTATACCCAATCTACATATAAACACTGTTAACGACGAGTTAAACACACAGACAAATAAATAATAAGATGCCCACATAAGCGTCACCAGTGGGCAATAATATACTATGTTAAAGTGCTATTCAAATATAAGTGACACAAGAAAAAGAGTTATAAAAACGTAAATATATACAATGCAATTACAATGGAGTGGAGATGCGATAACCGAGGAGAATGTTTGAATAATGAATTAAGCAGTAACAAGACTGAAAAGGTAAAACATTCGAATGGCCTGTTACAAGAATGCATATCAATAAAGGTACTGGCAGAGTGCAGGTGGGAGCACGCAGAGGAGCCATGGCAAGCAACACTTTGGTCCGGAGTGTATATTTTTCTCTGTGTACGGTGGGTTTAAGTCCCAATATAGGTAAAGAATAGAGATGAGCGAACATACTCGTCCGAGCTTGATGCTCGCCAGCTCGAGAAAATGGCATCTCCCGCCGTTGTGATTTTTGGCGGCCAGAAACAGAGCCAATCACAAGCCAAGAGACTCTGCACTCCACCCAGCATGACATGGTACCCTTACACGTCGATAGCAGTGGTTGGCTGGCCTGATCAGGTGACCCTGGAATAGACTAGCCCCTGCCTGCGCTGCTCGGATCATTCTCTGTCTGGATGCCGCTAGGGAGAGAGCTGCTGCAGGTCAGGGAAAGCGTTAGGGTGTTATATTAGCTTACTGTTAGGCAGGAGTGAGTCTACAAGAACCCAACAGCCCTTGTTAGCGCTAGAATATTTTTTTTTTTTCTTTGCTTGTGGCTGGGCTTGCTGGCACTAGTAGTACCATATTGTGACGGATTTGCAGGGAGACTTGCGAACATTCTATTTAGCTCTTAGTGACACACATAGCCATCTCAAACACCTAAGTGGGACAATTTATTAGGGGTTTGATTGAATTAGGCACAGTCTGCCGATATTTTATTATTTTTTTTCAAAGCTGAAAGTCATCACACAAAAAAACAAAAAAACCCACAAAAAACACCAAAAATAAAAAACCACAAAAAAACAAAAAAAAAAACACAAAAAAATGTACAGTATACACTTTAATTTTGAAAATGTGGAACCCGAGGGCTAGGGGTAGGGGTAGAGGGCGTGGGCGTCCAACTACTGCAGGGGTCAGAGGCCATGGTCCTGGGAGGGGTGAGACTCCACCTGCTGATGAGGGAGCAGGGGAACGCCGCAGAGCTACAGTCCCTAGGTTCATGTCTCAAGTTACTGGGACTCGTGGTAGAGCACTATTGAGGCCAGAACAGTGCGTACAAGTGATGTCGTGGATTACGGACAATGCTTCTAGCCATTTGTCCACCAGTCAGTCTTCCACGCAGTCCACCCATGTCACCGAAATCAGCACTCCTCCAGCTCCTCCACCTCAGCCTCCTTCCCCCCAGTCTGCCCCCTCCCAGGAAAATTTGGCATTTGAACCGGCATACTCTGAGGAACTGTTTTCTGGACCCTTCCCAGAGTCACAAACCACTTGTCCGGTTGCTGCTGAGCTCTTTCCCGATGCCCAGGTTTTCCACTGGTACAGGAAGGGTACTTGTCTTACGTCGGCGCACACAGATACGTCAAATGCACAAGATGGATCCAATAAAAGGGGGAGTTTTTTTATTCGGTATCTTAGGAACACAACGCGTTTCGGAGTCTAGTATGACTCCTTTATCAAGTGGGTAGATACTGGGGGAATAAAAGAGAGTACTTGGGGAAAAGAAAACATATACATAGATATATCCATATATACAGGAGGGGGTATGGTAATATTAATCATGTAGTAACAGATAAAAGTAAGTAAAACATAAAGATATATATACACACACATACACGAATATATAGCATATATCGTGACCTTTTATGGGACACGTGTAAAAATTAATTAATACAAATGCATAAAAACATCCATAGTATAGGGGCAATCAGACTGGTTAAAAGCTAGTATTCAAAATAAATCACTGAATGAATCGATTGGTACATAGATTAATAAATGCATAAGATGGATAGTTCAATAAATAAATAAATAAGTGGTTTGATCAAGAATAAAAAGTACCGATGGAGGTAGGATGAAGTCGCTTACCTGCAGCGCGGGTGAAAATAGGATTCCCCGGAGCTGTCAGGTAGCGCTGGCTCGGCTTGTTAAATAAGTGCCGACTAGTGGGAGCGGCGCGCGCCACAAGTGGATTGTGGCGCATGCGCAGGTGGATTGTGGCGCATGCGCACAGTGGAGTATAACCAAGAATATGTCTGCCATCTAGTGGGGCGACATAATCATGCAGTGTGCTGACATTGGAGGGACGATCAGTGTGTAACAACATGCAGTGTACTGGCATGGGAGGGACAGAATATGTGAGAGATAGTGGCTAATACATAAATGGGGGGAGATAGTTAATGAGTAGATGATAAAGTATATAAATAACTGATGTAAATGTTTAAAAGATTAATTGAGAAATAATCTAATAGATTACATCGGTGGTAATACATAGTATAAATGTTAACAATTAATAAGCTGTGGATTAATGGTTTATTAATGAATAGTTAGTAATTTTAATCTTAATATTAGTATGGATATAAAAGAATATATATAGGTTATTATTAATCTTGATCTTGGATGTAAAGAATATGTTGGTTTTAAAATGGGGATGGGTAGGGGTGGCTTGGGAGGGGGAGTTTTGGGGGGGGGGAGAGAACATATAATGTGGGGGATTGGTATCTTAAGGGTGAAAAAATAAAAAGGTCTTATTAAAAGTTGCTTTCTAGCGATTCATTTAGGCCACTGGGGGTGAGACAATTCATTTTAAAAATCCAAAACATTTCTCTCTTGCGTAGGAGATTAAAGCGATCGTTCCCATCAGGGATATGTTCGATTGGGGTAACAGAAAAGACTGAGAAATCCTTTTGGTGGTGTGTGAAGCCATGTCTCGAAATGCTATGTTTAATGTATCCGTTTGTTGTATTACACCTGTGGCTGTTCATTCTTGTCTTAAGTTGTTGAGTTGTGCGGCCCACGTATTGAAGGCCGCATGGGCATTCCATTAGATAGATGACAAAGACTGAGGAGCAATTCATGAAGCTTTTAATTGTAAAGACTTCGTTGGTCGTATTGCTTCTGAAGGATTTGGCTCTATGTGTAATGTTGGAACAACATTTGCAACTAGAGTTGCCACATTTGAAGCTTCCGGTGATTTCCGGGAATATTGAGTTCCTTGGATTGTTTTTAAAGGGGTTTCGGAGCTCGCTGGGGGCTAAATTGTTTTTTAGTGTTCTTGCTCTCCTGAAGATAATGCTGGGTTTCTTTGGGAGGTTCTTGGATAGGTATGGATCATTAAGAAGGATGGGCCAGTGTTTGTCCAGGATCTTTCTAATGTGTTGGTGTTCGCTGTTAAATGTTGTGATAAAGTTTATACTGGTGTTTCTCTCTGAGGGTTTTGATTGGGTATCTTTGTTCTTGGAGGATAGCAGGCAATCCTCTTGGGTCAGTTTACCGGCTCTTTCTATGGCGGAGTTGATGATGTTCTTGGGAAAACCTTTGTTCAGAAATCTTTTGGACAGTATCTACCCACTTGATAAAGGAGTCATACTAGACTCCGAAACGCGTTGTGTTCCTAAGATACCGAATAAAAAATACCCCCCCTTTTATTGGATCCATCTTGTGCATTTGACGTATCTGTGTGCGCCGACGTAAGACAAGTACCCTTCCTGTACTACTGACTACGCTTTCAGACCGGTTTGGCAACCGTGTCTCGACGACCCTTGTCTACAGGCAGCACCAGGAAATATCAACCCTTTCACCTTCATTAGAGTTGTGCCTAATACAGCACAACCAAATCCGGTGAGCCTCTCTCCACCTCTCCTAAACAGCACCACAGCCTACGACCTTACTACTCTATGAGCGCTTTTTGGTCTCTCCTTGTCCGCCTTTCTATACTCTTTCATTGGAGACAGACTGTGTTTAATTAAACTGATTGGTTTATTGGTTTGAAGCCTGAGTCCATTTAGGGTATGTCGCCATGCCCCTCTCTAGCCTGCCGCTGCTGCCGCTGCCTCTGCATGCCGTCCCCTATAGTGTCAGGGTCAATTATTGGATGTTTTAGATGCTATCTAGCTTCATTCTGTCACTCTGTCATGGCCATGCTGTTGCATTGACTTCAATGGGGCTCGTTATTCGAGACGAGCACTCGAGCATCGGGAAAAGTTTGTCTCGAATAACGAGCACCCGAGCATTTTAGTGCTCGCTCATCTCTAAACAGTACAATAGAAAACCGCCAAAGATGTCAACATTTAGGAAACTAGACCCCTCAAAGCATTTGACAGTTTGGGGAACTTCTCCTGGAAAGTTTCATATTCTGTCCCCCACAATTAATTAGTTCATATTTTGTCCACCCCAAAATGAACTATTTCATATTCTGTCCCCCTACAATGAATTGCTTCATAATATGGACAGTATGGTGGTTGAGTGGGTAGCACTTCTGCCTTGCAGCACTGGAGTCCTGGGTTCAAGTTCCATTCAGGTCAACATCTGCAAAGAGTTTGTATGTTCTCTCTGTGTCTGCATGGGTTTCCTCCAACACTTCAAAACATATTGGTAGGTTGTTTAGAATGTGAGCCCCATTGGGGACAGGGACCAATTTGTCATCCTTTTTGCAGCTCTGCGTAAATAAAGAATTATTATATTCTGTCCTTCCACAATGAATTATTTCATATTCTGTCCCCCACAATGAATGATTTCATATTCTGTCCTCCCACAATTATTTATTTTTATATTATGTCCGTCTACAATGAATAATTTCATAATCTGTCCTCCCACAATGATTTATTTCATAATCTGTCCCCAAAATGAAGTAGGGAGGGAGTGCGGACCGGCCCCGCACCAGCTCCGGACCGGACCCACACCGGCCCAGGACCGACCGGCCCACCGGGAAAATTCCAGGTGGGTACAATGGCCAGTCCGCCCCTGCCTGCCGGATCTTCATGTCCTGTTGCTGAAGTGAAAGCCCTCCGTGTTCCCGGGCATTTCCAGACGCCTTTGTGGATTCTGTGATTCCTGTGTTTCCTTGCTCTGTGTTATTCCTGTGGCGGTCCTGCATTCCTGTGGCGGTCCTGCATTCCTGTGGCGGTCCTGCAATCCTGTGGCGGTCCTGCAATCCTGTGGCGGTCCAGCTGTCCTTCAGAGGTCCTGCCAGCCAGCTGTCCTTCAGAGGTCCTGCCAGCCAGCTGTCCTTCAGAGGTCCTGCCAGCCAGCTGTCCTTCAGAGGTCCTGCCAGCCTTCCCGTGGTCCTGCCTGCCTGCCTTCCCGTGGTCCTGCCTGCCATCCGTGGTCCCCTTGACCCTACCTTGGCTGCCACCGTGGGCCTAGTCGCACCCGTGGAGCGACCTGGTGACTCCCCGCCGCAGCAAGTCCATCCCGCTTTGCGGCGGGCTCTGGCGAAGACCAGGAGTTCACTTAGACTCCGCTCCCGGGTGTGGCTAAGGTTGTTATCTCCCGCGGTGGTCCAAGGAGTCCACTTACTTAGGACTAAGGGACTAATCCCCATAGACTGTGACAGTAAGATCCGGCCATGGACTCCGCCAAGGTCTTGTATCCTGCAAAAGCCATGGACTGTGTCGAGGATCCGTACCAGCTTCTGGGTGACTTTCCCAGCACTATTGCCCAGCAGGCCCAAGAGATTGCTACGCAAAAAGAACTCTTGGATAAACTCGCTGCCACCCTGCGGTTTATTACCTCCCAGCAGCAGGCTCATGTGACTCCTCCTGTTGTTTCTTATACAACAGCTGAGGAGAGGTGATTTGCCTAATTACATCACTGTTAACATTTCTGTTTACAAAACACATCATAACGCGATGTTAATGCACATGTTTACAATGTGTTAACACATGTGTTTTGTTAATGCATGCGTTAACATTGCGTTGACAAACGTAAACGGTAATGTAATTAGTCAAATTATCTCTCATCAGCTGTTGAAATGCGTTTCCAACGCAATCAAAATACAACCAAAACGCAACGTGTGAACGCGCCCTCAGGGCGGTTTCAGACATGACTTTTGGTAGCGTTTTAAAAGCATCCAAAACGCATGCATATAATTGGAAACGCATATGCATTTTGACCAAACCCCCTCCCACTTTGGATGCGTTTGGATGCATTTAAAAACACGACAAAAACGGCATGTGGGAGCCGCCGGTGTTTCGCGTTAAATTTGCAAGCGCAGACAAAGCGCCCTGTGTGGCGCCGGCCTGAGGGTGAAGACACACATGGCGTTTTTGGGCCGTTTTTACATATAGCCAGTCAGTGCCCTGTATATAGCCAGTCCCCCAGTATATAGTCAGTCAGTTCCCCCAGTATATGGCCAGCCAGCCCACTCCCAAGTATACAGCCAGCCCCACCAATGTATAGCCAGTTGGTCCCCCCAGTATATAGCCAGGATGTCCCCCCACCCCCTATATATCGCCAGCCAGCACCCCCTGTATAAAGCCAGCCAGTCCCTCCCCAGTATACTCTGCTTACTACCCTGACAGAGTTTCTATCACATTCAGGACAAGTTACTATCAGACTGTAAGTACTCATAGTACTTATCACTCGTAGTATCTATCATCTATCTGTCTTGTTATCCATCTCCTATAATCTGTCTAACCATTTATATATCTTGCTTTTTCTCTATTTATCTATATATTAATATCAATCAATCTTCTATCTCTTCTATTGATTGGGTGTTTTGCTTGTTTGATAGAAGCATTATATAGAGCCAAAACATTGTACTCTGTGATCAGAAATCCAGCTTTGCTTACCCCTTAGGTCCTGTCGAGTTTAGTAAGTAAAATATTTGGGGACATTATTCTCTAGGTATGGAAATAGTGTAATTAATCATTAGCCTGATTATCAATTTGAAGTGGACTGTACTCAGTAGGCTTTCAGATAAAGTGCTCACTACAGGAGAAAGAACAGGAAAAGGGTGCAGAGAAGCTGATTTACTTATAGAAGGGTCATAAATTAAAAAAAACACTTCAATAGGTTTAGTTATACTTTAAACATTCTTGTAATCTCTGGATTTCATTAAGATTCCTAACTTTCTCAATACTCTAGTGTTGATGACAAGAGTATTCGTTTTTCTATAGTGTTGTTTAAAGATCTCATAGCACAGGGGGCAGTGATGTGTCTTTGTGAATTACAGGTATAGTTTAATTCCGCCTCACCTTATAAAACGGGCACATTAATGCATTACAAATCTAAATGAACTTGTCTAAATCTAACACGTTATGAATTCCGATTTCCACTGTAGATTTCACACAGAATTGCCTTGCCATTTAATTAACTGGCTTGAGATCTGGAAAACTCTGAATGTTACTGCAAGGCAACACGTTCCCATATTGGATAGCACCTAATCAGATATTCAGGGCACAGTAAAAACAATATGACTTGGAAGGCGGCCTGCAGGTATTATCCCAGTAGCTTCTGGGAGGCTTTCAAAACTATGTACAGTAAAGGAGATAATGTGTTTCACAGAGGAGCCGAGGCTTGAATCCTATAACAACCTTTCCATAATCTGGACTGAACTGACTTCATGGCAAAGAAATGTATGCGGCTTGTAGCAACTCCAGCACAAAGGTCAGAACGTTTTCACCAAAGGCACGAAGATTTGTTAATGCGATTGTCACTTGCAGGGAATAAAATATAACAAAACATAGGATAATGGTTTACAGAGAAGAGGGATATTGTGATATTTCTCTATTCCAGTTAAGCTGTTCTTAAAGCTGTCAGCAGAAATTGACCTAATAAACCACTACCGGTATATCATCACTGTCAGGCTTGAGGGTTTGTGGATCCTCTGGACCACTGCAGACGATGACTCAAGACATCACACTGGTACGAAGTCTAAGTGGTACCGGTTTTCACCAGAGCCTGCCACAAAGCGGGTTAGACAAGCTGCGGCGTGGTACCACCAGGTCGTTCCACAGGTGTGACTAGTCTGCAATGGCAGCCAAGGTTGAGGTACAGGAACGGCAGTCAATCTCAAGGTCAGGTCCAGGCACTGGGTCAGGGCAGGTGGCAAATATGCAACTTCAGAGTCCAATCCGAGGTCAGCAACAGGATGTCCAAGCAGAGGGGTACAGGAACACAGCACACAGGACAGCAGCACGGAGGAACACTGGTACACAGGAACACGGAGGGACACAGGAACCCAGGATAAGCAGGATACACAGGAACGCAGGATACACATGAACGCAGGATACACAGGAACGCAGGCAAATCGCAAAAGAGCTTTCTCTCAGGCTGTGAGGCACAAAGATCCGTCAGGGCTTGCAGAAAGAGGCAGGCTTATATAGAATTAGGCAATATGGCCAGTGCCAATTAATGGCGCGCTGGTCCTTTAAATCTGGAGGGGAGCAAGCCGGGAGCTGGGACAGGTAAGATGCGCTGGTGGTGCGCTGGCGGGAGCAGAGCAGCATGGGTCGCGGGACCACCATGACAATCACGCAGCTGAACACCTTCTAGATCAGTGATGGCGAAGCTTTTAGAGACCGAGTGCCCAAACAACAACCAAAACCCACTTAAGTTATTGGTTAAATTGCCATGTTGGCACTTTGCAATAAATATCGCTGCCTGCTCTGAATGCCGCTAGCCCTCGCCCCCATTATCTTTCAAGCAGCACATGCCCCTAAATGTAGCCAGCTAGCCTACCTCCAGTATTAGCCAGCAGCTCGCTGACTCCCCAGTTATAGTCAAGCTAAAGCCCCCTGGCCCCAGTATATGCCCGCTCTCCCCTTCCCCCAGTATCTAGCCAGCTAGCCCCTGCCCCCCGTATATTGCTAGCAGCATATGCCCCCTAGTATATAGCCGCTAGCCCCTGCCCTCAGTATATATATTTGAGCCAGGACCCATAAGAAGCTCATGTCCCCCAGTATTAGCCTATACCCCTGCCTCCATTATATATCAGCAGAAGCCCTGGCCCCCAGTATTAGCCATCAGCCCCCTTCGCCCCAAGTATATAACGCATAGCTTTAATCCAACAACAAAAAACAAAGGAGGCTGAGGCCCATTTGGATCTACGTGGGTTGATCTGTTTTCACTTTTCTTGTTTTTAATCTAACCTATAGGCCCCTGCCCATACCCCTTATCATTGCAAGCTGAACATGTCTCCAGTAATTAGCCAGCCCCCTGGCCTGGGGGGGGGGCCCCTTCCTCCATTATATATCCAGCAGCCCCTGTTCCAGTTTTTACCAGAAGCCCCTCTGCCCCCGTTATATAGCCATCCAGCCCCTGTCCCGCCATATAAAGCCAAAGCCCCTGCCCCAGTTTGTAGCCAACTAGCCCTTCCCCAGTATATCGCCAGCGCGAGAGCAAAAAGCAAACTCCCGAACACCTCCCTCTGCCCCCAGTATATTGCAAGCAGCACGTGCCCCCTAGTATATAGCCAGCTATGCCGCTGCCCCCCGTATATAGCCTCCTGCATCCTCTGCCTGAGTAATTCCCAGGCTAATAACAAAAAAAATTTGTAATCACCTTTTCAAGCCCCACAGTCTTCTTTGTTCTGGCCCTCCGGTTCTGTCCTTCTGTCTCCACTGCACAACGTCATTCTGTGTGGCGATCCGTTGCTTCGATTGTGTCCGCAAAGGCTGGGATCCAAAGATGGCGGCAGGAAGACATTGGGGGCACCGAAGGTGTGTACAGAGTAATTTTTTTTAATAGACTCGAGTATAAGCCGAGTTTTTGTGCTGCAAAACTCAGCTTATACTCAAATACACTCACCGGCCACTTTATTAGGTACAGCCATGCTAGGGTTGGACCCCCTTTTCCTTCAGAACTGCCTCAATTCTTCATGGCATAGATTCAACAAGGTGCTTGACGCATTCTAAAGATATTTTGGTCCCTATTGACATGATTGCATCACACATTTGCCGCAGATTTGTCGGCTGCACATCATGCATGCGAATCTCCGTTCCACCACACCCAAGATGTCTCTAATTTGATTGAGATCGGTGACTGTGGAGGCCATTTGATACAGTACCTTCATTGTCATGTTCAAGAAACCTGTCTGAGATGAGTCCAGCGTTATGACATCTGGCGCATTATCCCTGCTGACAGTAGCCATCAGATGTTACAGGGTACATTGTGGTCATAAAGGGATGACATGGTCAGCAACATAGCTCAAGTAGGCTGTTGCGTAAAACGATGCTCAATTGGTACCAAGGGGCCAAGAGTGCCAAAATATTCCCCACACCATGACACCCCCACCCACCAGCTTACTGTTTGATACAAGGCAGATGTGATCATGCTTTCATGTTGTTTTTTTTTTGGACGGCATATTCGACCCTACCATCCAATGTCGCAGCAGAAATCGAGACTCATCAACCAGGCAACGTTTTCCAATCTTCTACTGGGGCCAATTTTGGATGACTTGTGCAATTGTAGCCTCAGTTTCCAGCCTGTTCTTAGGCTGAAAGGAGTGGACTGCTGTGGTCCTTCTGCTGCTGTAGCCCATCTGCCTCAAAGTTCGCCCTACTGTGGCGTTCAGAGATGCTCTTCTTCCTACCGTGGTTGTACGGTGGCATTTGAGGTCACTGTTGCCGTTTCTATCATCTCGAACCATTCTGCCCATTCCCTCTGGTCCTCTGGCATCAACACGGCATTTCCCCGCCCACAGACCTGCCGCTCACTGGATGTTTTTCTTTTTCGGACCCAGTCTCTGTAACCCTAGAGATGGTTGGGGCGTGCAATCCCGTAGATCAGCAGTTCTGAATCCCAGATCAGCCCTTCTGGCACCAAAACAATGCACGTTCAAGGCACCAAAAATCACCTTTCTTCCCCATACTGATGCTCGGTTTGAACTGGCAGAGATGTCTTGACCATGTCTACATGTCTAAGTGCACTTAGTTGTCCGCCATGTGATTGGCTGATTAAAATTAGTGTTAACGAGCAGTTGGAACGGGGTGTACCTAATAATTGGCCTGGTGAGTTATATACGGTAAAGATTTTCCTTCACTAAATCTGAAACAAACATTCCAGTAGAGGAGAAAGAAAAACTAATGTCCTCCACAAGCCAACCAATTATAGTCTTTATTCTCTCACCAATAATTACATACTGCTGCCTTGTAGCTCGGTAACCCAATCCCTGTTGTGACTAAAGTGCCCTCGTCATTAATTAGGGAAGCTTTAGTGTCCATTCATGTACACAGTGGATTTGCCCATTCCCAAAATCCCGGTATAATAAATATTCCATGTACATTTCCAATTATCATCCTTTCACAGAATTTTGTCGCCCCTCCATCATTCTGTATTTTATTACAAGTTTGAACTTTGCTCCGACTCAGCAGTGGCCTTTGATATCTTTTGTAATCTTTTCTTTGGCAGAGCTATCTTTTCTTGACTTGACCATAAGTTCTAGCATTCATTCAGAATATCAAGTCAATATTTCCGAGCCGACTGCATTCCACGTGGCGTTTCATTGCAATTTGAAATGCACGCAATGGCTGTTTGGGTGAATTTTGGCAACTCGTATTGTGTTAACTTCAGTTAACATTGTGTTTACCGAAACACGATGATAAAAGGGTTGGCCACTCTTTTATATACGTTGCCCATGTTCTTTTTGCCATCATAATCTACCTGAAAAAATTGCCATTCAGTGATTCAGCAGTCCTGCTACTTACATATTGCTGTCTGCAACTGTCCCGTGATCTTTGTTTGGCAGTCTGATCTGATGAATAGGAGGATCTGTAGAAGGTGATTTATGGCTCATCCTACTTCTCTTCCTGTCCTCTGTTAGTGGAGCAACAAACACATAGCGATACCCCCCACCACCCCCGCCCCACACCATAAGGACATCTAGAGCAGTGAGAGAGAAGATTTGTATATATGCAGAGGGCGCAAATGAGACAGGGAAATGCTTCAGCTCCACAGGAGGTCAAGATCAGTACAAGAATACATGCAGATACTGTCTACATGAAATTTATTGAAAAGTGGCCAACCCCGTTAACACATGGCCATATTCAGCATAGTAAGTATCAGGACTGCTGAATCACACTAATGAACACAGGTATTATTATTAATGGCAGAAAAGCACACAGGCAACTTAATAAAAGAGTGCCAACCACTTTATCATCGTGAACGCACCCGATATATGATGAGCTTTATCTTAAGCCCATATAGCTGCAACCTAATAAAGGGAAATATTTATTAGTGGCATCATGTCTGCATGAGATAAGATGAATTTCAAATAAGGGATTATAGTCGGGGTTACTACTTAGATTGCAACTGTATATGAATATGCCTCTTCGCCCGTTCTATAAAATACCAGGATACAGAAACAGGAGTACTGGACCATTGTTTCACCTTGTTCTATTGTCCTGAGATTGCAGATTCTGATGTTGGAGGTCCCTACCACTAGGAAAACATGAGAACTGAGTACACACATCCCGAATCTAATTGATAGCCATGTACTCATTCTATCAACAAAGAATAGGCAGCTTCTCCAAAATTATAAAGGAAAAAAACATGGCTTTTTTTTCCTTTCCCAATCGTTTGGTCAGTGAGAGATCTTTCTCTAGCATCGAACTATCACTCAGTGTACTCCTATTAAATGGAGTATAAAGCACCCAAGGAGGGAAAGTAATGTGGTGGATATGATTTTTATGTGATTTATGTGATGCTTTAAATCAAAAGATTTGATTGGGGTCTAAGCTATTCCGTGTGAACAATGTTTTCTCGGTTGTCCTGGAAATTGTTATAACCTCAAACCTATGATTTGTCTAGAAAGGTCCTTTCATTTTGTTAACTTTTTAGCAATGTTTTTCTCACTTTCCCCCTTAAAGGCGGGACCCTTTACCCAGGCATTTGTGTGATGGGTAACGTGGGAGGCCAGATAGTTAGGAACTTACCAATTTACATCTAATTAAACATTCTGCTCCCTTTCTTGATATGTAAAGTGAAGCCTCCTGTCTTTAACCTCATCAGCCAGACATTTCCGTCATAAATGGCCGCATATGGAGGGTCATGTGATTATCTGTTCCTTAGCAATCACACTGCCAGGTTTGAAGGTAAATGATGTAAAAGACAGGAGGTTTCACTTTAACATATCAAGAAACTGATCAGAACTTGAATGGTAATTGGTAAATTAACTAATTACCTACTATCCTGCCCCCCCACACTTAGGCCTACATGACACACATGTAGGAGAGAGTTATACGCTCCGACATATATATGGCGTATATACACTCACCGGCACTTATTAGGATACACCTCCAACTGCTCGTTAACACTTAATTTCTAATCAGTCAATCACATGGCGGCAACTCAGTTGCATTTAGAATGTAGACATGGTCAGGACAATCTCCTGCAGTTCAAACCGAGCAGTCAGGGGAGAGGGGACAGAAAAGTTTTTATGTTGATTTGAGGCCTTTAAACGTGCATGGTTGTTGGTGCCGGGGGGGGAAGGGCTGGTCTGAGATTTTCAGAACTGTGATCTGCGGGGATTTTCACGCACAACCATCTGCTAGGGTTTACAGAGAATGGTCCGAAAAAGAAAAAAACATTCCAGATCGGCAGTTCTGGGGGCGGAAAAGCTTGGTGATGCCAGGGTCGAGTAGAATGGCAGACTGATTCGAACTGATAGAAAGGTAAACATACTCAATCACCACCCGTTACAACCAAAGTTGGAAGAAGAGCATCTCTGAACGCACACTCATCAACTTTTTTGAGGACAGATGGGTCCACAGCATCAGAATACCACAAGGGTGCCACTCCTTCAGCTAAGAACAGAAATCTGATGCTACAATTTGCACAAGCTCATCGAAATTGGACATTGAGATTGGAAAAAAGTTGCACTGGTCTGATGATTCTCGATTTCTGCTGCCACTTCGATGTAGGGTCAGAAATTTGGCGTCAACAAAGAAAGCATGGATTCAATACTGCTGATCAACGGTCAAGGCTGTGGTGGTGGTGTCATGGTGTGGGAAATATTTCTTGGGCACTCTTGGGTCTCTGGTACCAATTGTAGCATCGTTGACAACTCCACAGCCTACCTGAGTATTGTTGGACTGATCCAGTCCCATTTATGACACCACAATGTACCCAACATCTGATGGATACTTTCAGCAGATAATGCACCATGTCCAAAAGCTGGAATACACTGACTGGTTCTTGAACCTGACAATGAGTGTCACTGGACTCAAATGCCTCCACAGTCACCATGAAAAAAAAAAAAAAAATCGCAATCCCATAGAGCATCTTGTGGATGTGGTGGAAACGTAGATCGCAATCGGATGTGCAGCCGACAATCTGCGGCAACTGTGTGATGCCATCAGTCAATAGGGACCAAAATCTCGGTAGAGATGCTTCCATGCAACCTTGTGAATCTATGCCACGGAAGAAATTGAGGCGCGTTCTGAAGGCAAAAGGGGCCAAACCGTTACTAGCATGGTGGTACCTAATCAAGTTGCCGGTGAGTGTAGATTGTAGTCCTCCCATACACTTCTATTGGGCTCACGGCCCTACTCCGGACCCGTAGAAAGATTGGACATGTCCTATCTGTCTACGTATATGGCGCCATACGTGTATATCCCTATGAAGGTGCGGGGGTGAGCTGACGCTCACTCCCCTTTGCTCCTCTTCTGTAGCGCGATGTATGCCCGCCGTACTACTACGGGAGCAACATCGTGTGAATGTTAGCCTTAATCACACATACAAAAACATGAGGAAAGTGGCCAAGCCCCAGCGTACCTAATGCGATTTTGAATTATCATCCTAAGAGATACCAGAAATATTTTGATCCAGCGCCATGAAAAATGCAGATTCGTAGCGAACCAATCAATAATGTATCTTAACGCGAAAATAATAATACAGTAAAATAAAATATTCTAGGTGCCTTTAAAGTCAATAAGATTCCTTTCGCCCATATTTTTACTAAATAACCATAATGAGTCCAAAAGCTACTCTTTTAACACTTGCATGACGTTCGACTGAATTACAATAACTAAAAACAGTATAATCTAATGAAAGTGTAATTAGGAATGAGGTAAGTCTATAAAGTGCAGGCCGGCCCCAGTGACTTGTGGCTGATAGGCCTCAGTGAATGTTTCTATTTTTATAAGATTGTTATTCTTTCTCTTCTCACTTAAGGCTGAAGTAGGAGAAACATACAAGGGCCTGTTTACACCCTCAATGCCTTCTCTCAGAAACAAAAAATGTCAAGCAACCTGAACAACACATGACTCAAGTTCATCAGTCCGGCCACAACCTCTCCTCTGTGTACTACTGCCAGCCATTATCTGGCGGAAGAAAGGCTGCGAGCCACACAATCCCTAGCATGAAAGGGCTGCACACTCAGCTTTTCCATGGAAAATACTCCATGAAATTCAGTTCTACCAGCAAAAAAAAAAAGGGAAATGAAATGAGCGAAACCAGAAGGGATACATACAATGTTCCAGCACGCATCTTAAAACGATATTTAGCAAATCTCACCAGAATGAGAAATAGCTACATAAATCGTCATCCACTAATATCCAAAAATCACCAGTATGTCGATGGTGTATTTAGTTTTTTATAGGACCTTATTTTCTTTTAGGAAAAGTGGACATACGGGTTGGGGTGTCAATGTCAGAGCAAGCCAACAATGATCTAAATAAACTAACACTATTATAAGAAGATAACTAAATAAAATTTTACAACATATATATGCACGTATAATATCAACTACCTAAGAGCTCAATATTACCCAGAACAGATGCTGTGTGCAGAAGATGGTCTGTCAGTATTTTCACACTTAAACAGCTGGTGGCGCTATAGGGGATTGGGAAGCTTTGTAGGGGGATGCCACACCATGGCCATTTTGAACCCTTTTTTTATCAGTTTTTTGGCCTGCTTTACGTCAAAAGGATTCAAAACGCACCTGTGTGGCATCACCCCATAGACTATCTGGGATGCCTGATTATGCAGGTACCAAAACGAAAAAAATAATTCATGCATTACTTAAATAGTAGGGAGTGTTAGAAATTGTGAGCACAGTGCATGGCTATCTCAGCATCTTATACACGTCTGGGGAAGATTTATCACTTCTTCTATCAGTTTTCTCCATGTGTGCGTTGATGGGGTGTTGGGTGTGGTGGCCGGTGGAGGGGTGGACACGGGGCAGGAAAGCAGCGTGCTGACGTTCTTTTGCAAATCCACGAAAACTTTAATTCAGTGGTTTTTACAAAAACTGCCGGGTCTGCCCACACATACTTCAAAGGTCTAAGGGGTGTGCTGGCTATGATAAATCGCCCCCTCTATGTGAGTGCAATGATGCCAAGCCCTGTGTTTGGCAAGACACTCATACTACTGGATAGAATGAGACCCCAGATCTCCATTGTCTGGCGGCCCATTCTAAGATCAGTGGGGGTCACAAAAGTTGGACCCTCACTGATCAGATTGTTATGTCATTAACCTGAGGAAGGGAGTATAACTGACAAAGTTATTCCATGATTGCAATTCGCAGGCAGCACCTAGTAAGCAAAAGAGGTTCACACACTCCTGACACCCCTAACACCCAGGGCATGTGCCAAGGTTTCTGCCCTCGGGTGGGGACTGGAGAAAGCGGAGTGATGAGAGTAGAGGACAACAGGGTTGACGATGAAGATGAGCAGGAATGAGCGTAATAGTGGGTCCCTGCGGAAGCCTCAGGGTGAATGCCACACATTGGCGTTTTGAGCAGTTTTGGCCGTTTTTAAGCAGGTCCGTCAAAAAACCATACGTTTTGGCCCAGTTGCATTTAGTATATTTGGACAAAAAGCGTTCAACGCCATTCTGTGTAATGCCACCCCTCAGTGGGTAAGTGGTGTTTCAAAAATAGATCACCATAAAACTAGTTTACAACTGATGTACGAAAAAGTTGTCTACCGTATACCGGGTATACCGGTTAGTTTATGAGGATCGTTGTGTGCATCTAGCTGACTTTCTTACATGCTGTACGTTTTTGGCAGTGTTTTGTTCTTTTAAAATTACTATTAATGCAAGGGGTATTTATTACAAATCTTTTTTCCTATGAAATTCCATGGAAATATGCAAAAAAATAAACATGAAATCGGATGAAAAAAAAAACACAAACTTCACAATACTCAGTATGCAGTACATTTAGCAGTCATTTGCAAGCTATGTATTTGTGCTGTCTGGTGATGGGCAGTGACTACAGTGTTTGGATTGTGTTTTCTAATCAGATTAATACAACCATGGTTTCATATAAAACCAATATTGAGTTTCTATGGAGTCCAACACTAAAGCAATTACGGAATGAAAACTGGCTGTGATATTAAAAATTACTAGAGAGAGACCTGGGATCCAACTCATTGCACCACACATTGCTATAAGTATACATCAAGTTATCTGATTCTAACCTAGAGCCCATGGAACACATTTGGGGATGCATTCCAAACATCCTGGTCACATGATGGGGCACATTTACTTACCCGTCCCTGTCGGACCCCTGATCCAGACTGGCCGACGAAGAGAAGTCCGGCGGTTCACCCAAGATCGTGCGCCAATATCTGCATGTGACGCTTCCCGCTGAGGTCCGCCAGAGTTTCCCTTCTTCCTGGGCATGTATGTGCAGGTTAATCACGTGCTCAGTCGAATCCATCAGATCTTCCGACGGCCTGCCTCCAATTTTGTCGCATGAAAGCCGACGCGTGTGCCAAACTCCGATCCACAATCCCTTTAATGGCCCCAAAATATACTCGTTGGTGAATATACCGATGTTTTGGCGGCCGCACACCTTAGTAATGAGCCCCGATGTTCTGCCGTCCAGGGTTATGCACCTTTGTATCAGACAAAACCAGTTTTGCTCCTTGGTTAACTTATGAGCAAGACATATGTGTACATTTTTTTGTGATTTTTCATTGCGTTTTTGCATCCTTGAAAACGCATCAATCTTGCATATTGGCTTTTTCATGGTTGTTGACGAAAGTCTTAACTGGCGTGTTCTCCCCTGCCGTTTTTTTTGTCTCATTTCTGAGGTGCTTTTTAATTGTTGTTTTCAAAGTAGTTGACGTTTTTGAAAACACAGTGTATTTTTATGGCAGGGCATATGGGATTTTTTCTGATATGCATTACAGTGCCACTGGTCCTTACAAAGACCAGAGCGTCATGCACCAGATCATCACCTCCTGACCATGAGAAGAGATGATCGAGGCAAGATGGCGATCCATGCCAACCTTGCCGGTGGCATCGCAGGTTAAACATCGCCATCAGTCTAGCACTAATACGGGTGTTACAACTGGGTGTGAGAGGGTTCAGCCCGTGAGCCCTCACCATATATTCGGGAGCCGTCACATGTCATGAAGGGGTTAACTCTTCCCCTCTTCCTGGAGATGTTGTCCCTAGTGGTTCTCTTTCTCTCCTTGCTTCCCCTTTAGCTATTAACACCATGGCTGTTAGAATGACTTGTTTTCTGGGCACATTCTCGTTGGCACCAATGTTTTGGTGTGTTGTGGCCACCCTGTTTTTCGATTTAACCATTAATAAAGATCTTTTAATTAAAACCTTTGCAACTATGAGAAATTGATGAAAAATGACAATTCTGAAACAAAAACTTTCCTTTTTTTCTTCAGATTACGTTGTGGTCTATGATGCTTAGTTCTTCCATTTATTACAATTGGGTGTTTTGGATTTTATTATACTGTCTTTTCATTTTATTACCCTTCCTGTACTTAATAAACACTTCTAGAAACTTTAGGAAAAGAGGTTCTCTGTCAACTTAACACTACAGTGGAACAGTCACACATGGCAGGGTTTCTATAGAGCATGATTGGTCTGAATACCGCTGGTGTGAAGATTTCTCACCTTTTTATAGTTTTTCTTTTATACTTGGCTGCCTATTTCTAGAGAAGTCCCATCAACTGTCCAGTCCAAACCTGTGTGACAAATCACCCACTAGGGGCAGATTCTTACCCGGTCCGTTCGCGATCCAGCGGCGCGTCTCTGCACGGATCGGTCCGGCCGGGATTATCAAGCAGGTTCCTCGACGTCCACAGGTGCGCAGGCCTTCGCTGAATGTCCGCTGGAATGCTCAAAAACACCGGCCATCCAGATGAAGGGAGTAAATCTTTCGCGACACATTTTTTTTAAATGCGGCGGTTTTTCCGAATAACGTCGGGTTTCGTTCGGCCACGCCCACCAATTTCCGTCGGTGCCCACCAGCGCCGATGCGCAAATTCCTGTCGCGTCGAGCCAAAAACCCGGGGCAAGTCAGGTACAATCGCGCATAATCGGAATATTTCGGGTAACATGTCGGGAAAACGCGTAATCGGGTCCTTATAAGTGACCCCCCATGTGTCTACAGTAGCTTCTTTAGCATAACGAGATAAAGTCATTGTTATTTGATAAAACATATTTGTTATATAAAACAGACTATCACTAAATATAAAACTATGAAAAAAACATTTTGTTTTATGGTCAGTCCCTGCCTCTGATCAATAAGAAATTTTTTGATTTATCCATCTAGTCTCAAATATATGGCCCCTAAAGTTTATATGTTATATAGAATAGGTAGGGAGTTTCTCTATGCAACTATAATACGATAGAAGGTTAACCACCCTTTAGGTAACTGTACGTAGGGGTTCTATAAACCTAAAACCAAAGTAACCTCTGAGGATTGTATCTTTTAATGGTCACTTCAACTCCATAGTCTGTAGTAGTTGTCTTTGAGTATAGGTACTAACCAAACAGATGAGGTAGAACAGACAGAACTGAACAGGTTAGACTGAAAGACTTACACCACTCTGTGTTTTGTCTTCCTGATTTGGTAAAAGTAAATGAGGAAATAACTGAAGACTAAACAGAGACGTGAAATGACCCTAAGCAATTGTCTATTTGGCGAGAAATCTTCATCATAAACTGCACAAGATATTCTCTAATTCCGTCAGCAGCCTCTTTATTTTCTATAAACACCCACCTGTTCTGGGGTGGCAAGTTCCTGCAAAAATGGCACAAGTGTCAGGAGGTAGATGTATATTTTTATTCAACAACTCCCTGAGCTATTACTACATAAGTAGTGAGGGAAAGCTATGGTCACCTGCTAGGTGTATCCGTTACAAAAAGGGGTGTAGTTTTTCGACGCAAGACTTGCTTATAGAGGACCGTCGCCTGAAAATTACCCCCACCAAATGTGACTCCCCCCCCCCCCGCCATAATCCTCTCCCATTTACTTCCTCACAGTCCAGTTTTTAAAATAATTGGGTTGGTGGTAAGTGATTTAAACCGATCCGACCTCTTACTTACTAAGAGTGTCGGTTCCTTCACTACTTTTGTCTGGGCAGTCGGCCTTATTCATAAGGGGCCGCCGACACACCCCAGCCGCCCCTGTCAGCGGGACACTGTAGGATAGCCGGCACGCATCGCATATATTGCATAATCGCTTGCCGGCTCTTGGATGCGCCGCTGCTTCGTGGCCACACCAAACAGCGTCCCGCACCAGGCTTTACTCACAGTCCCACGACAGAGAGCCGGTAGCAAATACGGCAATATAGTGCGCATGCAGCTGGCTTCTCCTACAGGTCCCGCTTGACAGGGAATGCTGTAGGGTTGTGTCGGGCCGGCCCCTATATACTAAGGTGAACGCGCCCGGACCAATTATGGAACCTCTTATTAGTCAGATCGGTTAAAATCAACCGTACCACACATACCTTTTTTTAAAAACTGGCTGGGGAGAGAAAGGGTTGGGGAGGGGTAGGGGGGGGGGGCACATTTGTGGGGGTCATTTTCAGGGTGACAGTCCCTCTTTAAAGGGAACCTGTCATCAGAAATTGACTACTAAGTAACTTTTAATAGCTTTGAATATTAGTGGAAATTGGCCTGTAAAAAAACATGGAGTGGAAGTAGCCCCGCATTGAAGTCACAGCCTCTCTCATCTCAGAATGAAGGAGACTCTGGTTAGTTGATGTGATGGTACGGATCTATCAATTACAAGAAGAGGGTATTGAGATGAGGAGACTTGACTTCAAAGTTAACTCTCCGTTCACTGATTTTATACAACCAAATTACATTGTCATTTCAAGGTGATTTTTGGGACCATACCCACCATGCTGGCCATGAATAGTAGACATAATCTTAGAACCAGTTGGTGGCGGGAACCTATGGCCGGGTGCAGAGGTGGCGCATAGAGCCCATTCTCTGAGGGCAAACTCAAGCTGTCATCTAGCACAGAGTTGTCAGACACCTCAAGGCCTCCTATACAGGTCAGGAAAACCTAGGACTGTCATGCTCAGTTCTATTTTCAAACACAACTCTTGGACTGCCTGAACTGGTGCGAGAAGGCGTAGTAGATATGGATTACCATTGAGCTGCAGATCCAGGACCTGCTTTTATTCTGGTTTTGGGGACCTTGGGAGGAAGCTGCATGATCACAATTTCCTTCCACTTTCTTTTTACTTTTTGTGTCATTGGACGCTGATACGATCAAAAAATGTGACTCACAGTTTTTGATCGTATCAGCGTCCAGATGACACAAATACAGTAAAAAGAAAGTGGAGGAAATTGGTGTATCATTGCAGCTTCCCTCCAAGGTCCCCTAAACAGGAATAAAAGCAGGTCCTGGATCCACAGCTCCAATGGTAATCCATCTCTTCTACGCCTTCTCGCTCCAGTTTCAGGCAGTCCAAGATGTGTGTTTGGAAATAGAACTGAGCATGGCATGTCCTAGGTTTCCTGGACTGTAAGAGGAGGCCTTGAGTGTCTGACAAACTCTGTGCTAGAATGACAGCTTGAGTGCCCTCAGAGAAGGCTCTATGCGCCACCTCTGGCACCCGTGCCATAGGTTCGCCACCACTGTTCTAGATTATGTCTATTTCATGGCCCAGCATGGTGGTATTGTCCCAAAAATCACCTTTGAAATGACATGTAATTTGGTTGTATAAAGTCAAGGAGACGGAGAGTTTAACTTTGAAGTCAAGCTCTCCTCATCTCAGAATACCCTCTTCTCTGTAATTGATAGTCCTGTATCCAGACACATCACTAACCAGATCTCCTTCATTCTGAGATGAGAGAGGCTGTGACTTAATGCGGGGCTTCTCCACTCCTGTTTTTTTACAGGCCAATTTCAACACTAATCTTCAAAGCTAGTAAAAGTTACTTAGGTCAATTTCTGATGACAGGTTCCCTTTAAAGAGGACCTGTCACCCTGAAAATGACCCCCACAAATGCCCCCCCCCCACTAACCCCCCTCCAAACCCCTTCTCTCCCCAGCCAGTTTTTAAAAAAAGGTATGTGTGGTAGTTGATTTAACCGATCTGACTAATAAAGGATTCCATAACTTGGTGTCGGGCGTCTAGCCTTATATAATCGGGGCGGCCCGACACAACCCTAAGCATTCCCTGTCGAGGGGACCTGTAGGAGAAGCCAGCGCAAGCGCATATATTGCCGTATTGCTACCGCTCTCTGTCGATGGGCACTGTGAGAAGCCTGGTGCGGGCGCTGTTGTGTGGTAACGAGCAGCGGCCGCATCCAAGAGCCGGCAGCTATTATGCAATATATGCGAGCTGCCGGCTCTCCTACAGGTCCCGCTGACAGGGGCGGATGGGGTGTGTCGGCGCCCCTCTATGAATAAGGCCGACTGCCCAGACAAAAGTAGGAAGGAACCGACATCTTATAAGTAAGAGGTCGGATCGGTTTAAATCAACTTACCACCCATACATTTTTTTAAAAACTGGCTGTGGAGAAAGTAACTGGGGAGAGGATTATGGCGGGGGGGGGGGGGGTCACATTTGGTGGGGGTAATTTTCAGGGCGACAGGTCCTCTATAAGCAAGTTCTTGCGTCGAAAACTACAACCCTTTTTGTAACTGGAACAACCTAGCCGGTGGACCATAGCTTTCCCTCACTACTTATGTAGTAATATCTCAGGGAGTTGTGAGATAAAAAATAATACATACCTCCTGCACTTGTGCCATTTTGCAGGAAACTTGCCCAGCCCCAGGAACAGGTGGTTGTTTTATAGAAAATAAGAGGCTGCTGGGAATTAGAGATATATCTTGTGCATTTAGTGTGAAGATTTCCTCGTAAAATAGTAAATTGCTCAGGGTCATTTCACGTCTCTGTTATGTCTTCAGTTATTTCCTTCAGTTACTTTCAGACAAAATCAGGAAAGACAAACACATAGAATCTGTGTAAGTCTTTCCGTCTACACCTGTTCAGTTCTGTCTGTTCTACCTCATCTGGTTTGGTTCCGTATAAGTGAAAGAAATAACTAATGGAGGTGTGAAGTGACCCATTAAAAGATACAATCCTCCAGAGGTTTACGTTAGGATAACCCCCTACAGTACTTACTAAGAGGGTGTTAACCTTCTATTTTAATATGTTGCATAGAGAAACTCCCTACCTATTCTAATTAACATATAAACTTTAAGGGGGCCATATATTTTGACTAGAGCGATAAAATAAAAAAATTTCTTATTGATCAGAGGCAGACTGACCATAAAAATATGTTTTTTTCAATAGTTTTATATTTAGTGATAGTTCTTTTTTTATATACAATATGTTTTATCAAATAACAATGACTTTTATAGTTATTCTATAAGAAGCTACTGTAAAGACACATGGGGGGTCATTTACTAAGGGCCCGATTCGCGTTTTCCCGACATGTTACCCGAATATTTCCGATTTGCGCCGATTGTACCTGACTTGCCCCGGGTTTTTGGCGCACGCGATCGGAATTTGGCGCATCGGCGCTGGTGTGCACGCGACGGAAATTGGGGGGCGTGGCCGAACGAAAACCCGACGTATTCGGAAAAACCGCCGATTTAAAAAAATTGTGTCGCGAAAGTCACTCACCTTCATCTGGATAGGCCGGTGTTTTTGAGCATTCCAGCGGACATTCAGCAGCAGCGCCACCTGGTGGACGTCGAGGAACTGCTTTGATGAATCCCGGCCGGACCCGAATCCAGTGCAGAGAACGCGCCGCTGGATCGCGAACGGACCGGGTAAGTAAATCTGCCCCATAGTGGGTGATTTGTCTACCAGGTTGACCTGGACAGTGATGGGACTTCTCTAGAAATTAGGCAGCCAAGTAATAAAAGAAAACTATAAAAAGGTGAGAAATCTCACACCAGCGGGTATTCAGACCAATCAATGCTCTATAGAAACCCAATGCCATGTGTGACTTTCACATGTACGTGTTAATTGCAGAAACCTCTTTTCCTAAAGTTTCCTAGAAGTGTTTATTAAGTACAGGAAGGGTAATAAAAATGAAAAGACAGTATAATAAAATCCAAAACACCCAAATTTGTAATAAATGGAAGACTAAGCAATCATAGACCACAACTCATAATCTTGAAGAAAAAAAGGAAACTTTTGGTTCAGAATTGTCATTTTTCTATCAATTTCTCATTAGTTTCAAAGGTTTTAATAAAAGATCTTATATTAATTGGTAGTAAAATCGAAAAACAGGGTGGCACAACACACCAAAAATTTGGTGCCAAAGAGAATGTGCACAGAAAACAAGTCATTATAACAGCAATGGTGGTAATAGCTAAAGGGGAAGGCAAGGGAGAGAAAGAGAACAACAGGAGAGGACACACCTCTTCAGGAAGAGGGGAAGAGTTAACCCCTTAATGACATGTGACGGCTCCCGATATATGGTGAGGGCTCACGGGCTGAACCCTCTCCACACCCAGTTGTAACACCCGTGATTAGTGCTAGCACTGATGGCGGATGTTTAACCTGCGATCGCCACCGGCAAAGTTGCATGGATGCCGCCATCTTGCCTTCGATCATCTCTTCTCATGGTCAGGGAGTGATGATCTGTTGCTATGACAGCCTCTGGTCTTTGTAAGACCAGTGGCACACTGTAATGCATGATCAGAAAAATCCCCATATGCTGCCATAAAAATACATGCGTTTTCAACAATGCAACTACTTTGAAAAACACAATGAAAAAGCACCTCAAGAAATGAAGACAAAAAAAACGCAGGGGAGAAAACGCCAAGTTAAGACATTTTAGTCAAAAACCCATTGAAAAAGCCAATATGCAAATATGATGCGTTTTTCAAGGATGCAAAAACGCAATGAAAAATCACAAAAAAAATGTCACATATGTCATTGGCCTAATAAGTTAACCAAGAGCAAAACTGGGTTTTGTCTGAATACAAAGGTGCATAACCCTGGACGGCAGGAAGACATCGGGGCTCATTTACTAAGGGTGTGCGGGCCGCAAAAACATCGGATATTCCAACGATTACTATTTTGCGGCGCATTTAAAAGGGGATTGTGGATCGGATTTTGGCACATCGGCGTCGGCTTTCATGCGACAGAAATTGGAGGGCAGGCCGTCGGAAGATCTGATGGATTCGGACTGAGCACGGGATTTAACATGCACATACATGCACCAGGAAGAAGGTGAACTCTGGCGGACCTCAGCGGGGAAGCGTCACATGCAGGATATTGGGCGCACGATCTTGGTGAATCGCGCCGGACTTCATCTTCGTCGGACCGTCTGGATCAGGGGTCGCGACAGGACCGGGTAAGTAAATGTGCCCCATCATGTGACCAGGATGTTGGAATGATCCCCAAATGTGTTCCATGGAGCCTAAGGTTAGAATCAGATAACTTGATGTATACTTATAGCAACTGTGTTGCAATAGAGTTGGATACCCAGGTCTCTCTCTATGTAATTTTTAATATCACAGCCAGTTTTCATTCCGTAATTGCTTTCATTGTTGACTCCATAGAAATCAATATTGGTTTTATGATGAACCCATGGTTGATTATCTGATTAGAAAACACAATCCAAACACTGTAGTCACTGCCCATGCACCAGACAGCACAAATAACAATAGCTGCAAATGACTGCTAAAATGTACTGCATACTGAGTATTTGTGAAGTTTGTGTTATTTTTTTTTATCCGATTTCATGTTTATTTTTTTTGCATATTTCCATGGAATTTTCTATAGGAAAAAAGATTTGTAATAAAACCCCTTGCATTTAATAGTAATTTTAAAAGAACAAAACACTGCCAAGAAAAGTACAGCATGTGAAGAAAGTCAAAAGCTAGATGCACACAATGGATCCTCATAAACTACCGGTATACGGTAGAACCGTTTTCGTACATCAGTTGTAAACTAGTTTATGGTGATCTATGAAAACCACTTTAACCACTGAGGGTGATGTCACACATGGCGTTTTGAACGCTTTTTTGTCCAAATATCTAAATTCAAACTGGTCAAAAACGTATGCGTTTTTTGACGAACTGCTTAAAAACGGGCCAAAAACGCCATGTGTGGCATCACCCTGAGGCTTTCCACAGGGACCACATATTACGACTTCACTTCCCCATTGGCCATTGGCAGAAACCTTGGCACATGCCCTGGGTGTTAGGGGGTTGTCAGGGAGTGATATGAACCCTCTTTTATGTACTGAGGGTGCTGCCTGCGAATTTGCAATCATGGAATCAACTTTGCAAGTTATCTCCCTTCCTCAGGTAATGACATAACAATCTGATCAGTGAGGGTCCAACTTTTGTGACCCCCACTGATCATTAGAATGGGCCGCCCAGCAATATGGAGATCTGGGGTCTCATTCTATCTAGTAGTATGAGTTCTTGCCAAGCACAGGGCTTGGCTATCATTGGCACTCACATAGAGGGGGAGATTTATCATACGCCAGCACCACCCCTTAGACCTTTTGAAGTATGTGGTGGGCAGACCCGGCAGTTTTGTGTAAAAACCACTGAATTAAAGTTTTCTGGATTTGCAAAAGAACGTCAGCACAGGGCGTTCCTGCCCCGTGTCCACCCCTCCACCGGCCACCACACCCCACTACACCCCCTCAACGCCCACATGGAGAAAACTGGCATAGAAGAAGTAATAAATCTTCCCCAGACAGTGTATAAGAGTGCTGGAGATAGCCAAGCACTGTGCTCAGCAATTTCTAACACTCCCATACTATTTAAGTAATGCATGAATTTTTTTTTTGTTTTGGTACCTGCATAATCAGCATCCCAGATATGTTTAGGGTGATGCCACACATGGCGTTTTGGACCCGTTTTGAATCCGTTTTGAATCCGTTTTGCTTAAAAGCAGGCCAAAAACTGATTAAAAAAGGGTTCAAAATGCCATGTGTGGCATCACCCTTACAAAGCTTTCCCAATCCCCTATAGCGCCACCAGCTGTTTTAAGTGGTGAAAATACTGACAGACCAGCCTTATGCACACCAGCATCTGTTCTGGGTAATATTGAGCATTTAGGTAGTGATATATATACGTGCATATATATGTTGTAAAATTTTAGTTTAGTTATCTTACTTATAATAGTGTTAGTTTATTTAGATAATTGGTGGCTTTGCTCTGTAATTGACACCCCCACCCGTCATGCCACTTTTCCTAAAAGAAAATAAGTCCTATAAAAACTAAATACACCATCTAAATACTGGGTGATTTTTGGATATTAGTGATGACATTTATGTCAGCTCATTTCTCATGCTGGGGAGATTTGCTAAATATTCGTTTTAATATACGTGCTGGAAATTGTATTTTACCCTTCTGGTTTCCTCATTTCCATTTCCCTTTTTTTTTTTGCTGTAGAACTGAACTTTCACTGGAGTATTTTCCATGGAAAAGCTGGAAAGTGTGCAGCCTTTCACTGCTGGGATTGTGTGGCTCGCAGCCTTTCTTCCGCAGATAATGGCTGGCAGTAGTACACAGAGGAGAGGTTGTGTGCCGGACTGATGAATTGAGTCATTGTTTGTCAGGATTGCTTGCATTTTTTTCCTGGAGAGAAGGATTCAGGGTGTAAAACAGGCACCTTGTATGTTCTCCTACTTCAGCCTTAAGTGAGAAGAGAAAGAATAACAATCTTATAAAAATAAGACCATTCACTGAGGCCTATCAGCCACAGAGTCACTGGGAGCCGGCCTGCAACTTTATAGACTTACCTCATCCTAATTACACTTTCATTAGATTTATTACATTGTTTTTATTATTTTAATTCAGTCGGATAACGTCATGCAAGTGTAAAAATGAATATGCTTTGGCTCAGTTATGGTTTATTCAGTAAAAAGTATGGGCCGAAAGGAATATTATTGACATTTAAAGGCACCTAGAAGATTTTATTTTAATTATTATTCCATAGAAGTAAATGTATTGATTGGTTCGCTACGAATCTGCCATTTTTCATGCGCTGAATCCAAAATAATTTCTGGTTCTCTTCGGATGATAATTCAAAATGGCATCTAGGTACTGCTGGGGTTGGCCACTTTACCTCATGTTTTTTGTAATGTGTGATTAAGGCTACATTCACACGATGTATGCTCGCCGTAGTAGTACGGCGGGCATACATCGGCGCTACAGAGAGGAGCAGGGGATGAGCGCAGCTCACCCCCGCACCTCTCCATAGGGATATACAGCGTATGGCGCCATATTACGTAGAAAGATAGGATATGTCCTATCTTTCTACAGGCTACGGAGTGGTAGAGGGCCGTGAGCCCATAGAAGTGTATGGGGGACATATATACACCATATATACGTCGGCGGTATATACGTCCCCCATACGTTCGTGTGAATGTAGTGTGGGGGGCAGGATATTAGGTAATTAGGTAATTTACCGATATACATCTAAGTTCTGCATCAGTTTCTTGATATGTAAAGTGGAAACCTCCTGTCTTTTACCTCAGTTTACCTTCTACCTGGCAGTGTGATTGCTCATGGACAGATAAGATCACATGACCCTCTGTCTGCGGCCATTTTATGGTCAGGAATTTCCGGCTGATGAGGTAAAAGACAGGAGGCTTCACTTTACATATCAAGAAAGCGGAGCAGAATGTTTAATAGATGTAAATTGGTAAGTTACCTAATATCTGGCCTCCACCGTTACACACATCACATAATACATGAGGTAAAGGGGCCACTCCTTTAAGGCGGGAAAGTGAGAAAAAATTGTAAAAAGTTAACAAAATAAAAAAGGAACTTTCTATGACAAATCTGTGTTTTAGAGGTCTTGAGGTTATAAACAAATTTCCAGGACAACTGGAGAAACATTGGTTCACACGGAATAGATTCGGACCCCAATCAAATCGCTGGCTACATTCTAGGGGGCATGTGCTGCTTGCAATATACTGGGGGCAGGGGCAATAGGTTATATAAAAACAAGAAAAAGTGAAAAACAGCTCACCCAATGTAGATCCAACTTGGCCTCAGCCTCCTTTTGTTTTTTGTTGTTGGATTAAAGCTATAGGTTATATACTTGGGGGCAGGGGCTGCTGTGTTGGATTAAAGCTATAGGTTATATACTTGGGGGCAGGGGCTGCTGGCTATATACTGGGGTCCAGAATTTCTGCCGATATACTGGAGGCAGGGGCTATCTGGCTATATACTGGGGGACATGAGCTTCTGGCTATATACTGGAGGCAGGGGCTAGCTGGCTATATACTGGGGGTCATGAGCTGCTGGGTATATACTGGAGGTAGGGCTAGCTGGCTACATTCTAGGGGGCATGTGCTGCTTCGCAATTATCGGTGGGGGCAGGGGCTAGTGGCTATTTACGGGGGAGGGGCTCAGTTGGCTTATACATGGAGGCAGGGGCTTTGGCTATATACTGGGACAGGGGTGCTGGCTATGTTTACTCGAAGCAGGGACTGCTGGCAATATTACTGGGTGGCAGGGTAGGCTATATACTGGTGACATGTGCAGCTTGGAATATATTGCGTGGCAGGAAACTGCTGGCGATATACTGGGGCCGGGGCTGCTGGCTATATACTGGAGGCCAGGGTATTGATTGGGTATATACAGGGGGCATGAGCTGCGGGCTATTACGGGAGGCAATGGGATAGCTGGTTGGTTATAATAGGGGGCATTTGCTGCTTGCAAAATACCGGGGGCAGGGGCTAGGGGCTATATACTGGGGGCAAGGGCTAGCTGGCTATATACTGGGGGGAAGGGGCTAGTTGGTATAATGGGGGTGTATGGGCTTTCTGTATATACTGGGGCTGGGCTCGTATTATACTAGGGGACAGTGGGGATGGGCTCTAAGCTGTATAATGGCTGGAGGCTGTGACCAATGCCATTTCCCACCCAAGGCTTATACTCGAGTCAATAGGGTTCCCAAGTGTTTGTGTTAAAATAGGTTACCCTTGGCTTATATGGGGTATATAACTTATATGTGAAAATCATGGCTGCCTGGATTGTGGTCAATCTCTTTGAGCCTATGGTTTATTGATATTTGGCTTTTTTTTCTAAGGGTAACATCTACATTCTTTACAGTACAGTTATCAGTGATCTCCTCTTTCAAGATATCAGAAACCCAGAAGAACCTACTGGTGTCAATGGGGTCTGCCAGATGTTATAGCTTCATGTGTGACCCCACTCTCCTCCTCCGATTCTGAGCCATTCAGACAACCATCACAATATCTGCAATATAACAGCTCAGACATTAATAAAGTTTTCCTCAATGTTCTTCCAGTTTCAAAGCAGTAAATTAAAGGTATTGTATATTATAGGTGGTCCCCGGACCTAGTTACAAACGGACATCTGGATATTGGTAATTTATTGTACTTTAGTCCTAGGCTAAAATGATCAGCTATAACAGTTATCACAGGTGTCTGTAATGAAGCTTTAGTGTTAATCCTGGTTCTGATGACAACCCAACATTTTTAAAATCCAGTTGTCACAGAGACCAAAAAAATTTTGGCTGGGGATTACAATGATAAAATATACAGTTCCGACTTACATACAAACTCACCTTAAGAACAAACCTACAGACCCTATCTTGTATGTAAGGCCGCGGTCACACGTACCGCAAGGCGTCCGTTCATAACGCGACGCTAGCGCACAGGGGGAGGTCCTCGGCCCGAACGCACATGCGTTTCCAGGGATTGATAAGCCGATCGCATGCGTTTCTCTGGAAACGCATATGCGATCGCCCCAAACTCCGCCCCCTGTGCGCTAGCATCGCGTTATGAACGCGGCGCTAGCGGTACATGTGAACGCGCCCTGAGGCTGCGTTCACACGTGCCATTTTGAACCTGTTTTTGGCATGTGGTTTTAAGCAGTCTGTCAAAAAACACATGCAGTAAAAACCGCATGCGTTTTTGAAAAATGCATACTTTTTTTTTAAAACGCATCCATCTTTGATCAGTTTAAATTAACATAATTGGGAAAACCGGTCAAAAACAGATGCGTTTTCACGGACTACTCAAAAACAAGTTAAAAATTCGAAGTGTGACCGCAGCCTGAGGGCGCGTTCACACATTCCGCTAGCGTCGCGTTATGAACGAATGTGTGAACACGTTACGTTTTGGTTGCGTTTTCATTGCGTTTGAAACGCATATACAACAGCTGCTGAGAGGTAATTTGCCTAATTACATTACCGTTTATGTTTGTAAATGCAATGTTAACTCATGCGTTAACCAAACGCATACGTTAACGCTTTGTTAACGCATGCGTTAACATCGCGTTTACAACGTGTTTTGTAAACGGAAATGTTAACAGTGATGTAATTGGGCAAATCACCTCTCCTCAGGGTGCGTTCACACGTTGCGTTTTGACTTGCGTTTTCATTGCGTTTGAAACGCATATACAACAGCTGAGGAGAGGTGATTTGCCTAATTACAACACTGTTAACATTTCCGTTTACAAAACGCATAGTAAACGCGATGTTATCGCATGTGTTAACAACGCGTTAACACATGTGTTTTGTTAACGCATGCGTTAACATTGCGTTTACAACCGTAAACGGTAATGTAATTAGGCAAATCACCTCTAATCAGCTGTTGTATAGGCATTTCAAACGCAATGAAAACGCGACCAAAACGCAACGTGTGAACGCGCCCTCAGCTGTTGTATATGCGTTTCAAACGCAATGAAAACGCAGGTCAAAACGGTCAATGTCTAGATCCTCCAGCTTGGGGATAGAAGGGGCAAGAAACAGTGGGACAGTGGGACTGTGGGACAGTGGGACTGTTTCTTGCCCCTTCTATCCCCAAGCTGGAGGATCTAGACCAGTGGTGGCGAACCTATGGCACGGGTGCCAGAGGTGGCACTCAGAGCCCTTTCTGTGGGCACGCAGGACTTCACCCCAACACATAGTTTGCTAGATACGACTCAAGGCTTTCTCCTGCAGTCCAATACAGCCCAGGACGTGCTCAGCACTATTTTCACTATTTTAAAGCAACATCCTTGGCTGCTAGGACTACACGAGAAGCGAGAAGGTGTGGATAGAGATGGATTGTCATTGGAGCTCCTGTTCTGGGTCCTCTGATCCTTCCTCTTCAGGGGACCCTGGAGGGAAGCTACAATCCAAATTTCTCCATCATCTTTCTATTGTATTGGTGAACTCAGGAGGCCAATACGATTAAAACCTGTGATACAACAGGGATCAGTAAGTTCCTGCTTAAATTGTCATGTTGGCACTTTGCGACATACAAGTGGGTTTTGGTTGTAGTTTGGGCACTCTGTTTCCAAAAGGTTCGCCATCGCTGATCTAGACATTGAGGTAAATTGTGACTTTCTATAGACTATATGCTTGATGCTCACCTTGGTCTTTCATTTCTACTTATGTCCATTTTAACTTTAGCCTCAATGACCTATATCTCCATTTACCTACTATATCTTTAACAGATTTATCTACCATTTGCGATAGTGGGGCATGTGCAGCACAGAATTGTGCTTTTTAAATGTTTTTAAAAATACATTTGTCTTCTGTAATTAAATAAAATTGTTATTTGTATTGAAAAAACTTTCATAGACATCCGTCTTTTCTCTTTAATGTAAACAGCTGAGGAGAGGTGATTTGCCTAATTACATTACTGTTAACATTTGCATTTACAAAACGCATTGCAAACGCGATGTTAACACATGCGTTAACAACGCGTTAACACACGCGTTAACATAGCGCAAACAAATGTAAATAGTAATGTAATTAGGCAAATCACCTCTCCTCAGCTGTTGTAATGCGTTTTCAAACGCAATGAAAACGCAACCAAAGCGCAACGCGTGAACGCGCACTCAGTTTGCGTCCACATGTTCAGTTTTTTAGATGCAGATTTTGAAACAAAAAGCTAGTGTGGATCATGATGGGTGAGAACATATTATTGAGAGAAGCTCAAGAGTGTGAACACGGCCTCAAAAACTGTTTGAGTTTTTAGATAATACTCTTGGTGTGTTTTGAACTCAATTCCGAAACAAAAATATTACGTTTTTTATTTGCATAAGTAATAATAAAATCGGCAAAACTTCTATGAGCGCTTAGAGATGCTTCTTTCTGCATGGCCACCTCTGCGCGGATGGATTGCGGACGGCTGCTGGCACAAGCTCATCCCCCTCCCCGGTCTTTTCGGCAGTGTTTAGCCCTGTCCCATAAGATGCAATTATGTGCAGCAGTGTCCACATGGCCGGGCGCTGATCACTACTGGAGCCTCTGCTAGCTGCAGTGTAAGCTCAGACATTCCAATGCTGTGAGGCAGCAGTGTGAGGGCTGATCACCCAGCCCAGCAATTACTGGCGAGCAACACACCAACGCTCATTCACAACACCAGCGATACTATGGCTTGTGACCAGCAGCGCAGAAATGTGAGGCCGCCTTCACCCCAAGATCACACAGCCCTGCACACCATGTACTCTGTGTAGCCCCGGGGTAAGAGACGTAGATTAATGAATTATTTATCCTAGGAGCAATGACCATAGAAACTTTACAACTTTGCTTACTCGTGCCGAATTTTACTAACTCCATTGAAAACCTGGAGAACTGCAGCAATGGCTTAGTAGTTACGTTATCAGCTTATTCATACTGTAGACTATGTTTTCTGTTATTACCTCTGCTATTCTTTCATAATATCGTAGCCCAAGTTACGTTTTCATGTCTCTTTTATCAATCTGGATTTGCTGAATCTTAATTTTGGGCAACGAGCGTAAAAAGCTTTTTTTTGTAAAACTCCGAGAACAAAGTGAGGACTCGGAGGATAGGAATTGATTTATCTTCCTCGTTCTTTCTCCGACACGATCCTCTGCCAAAATTAGAAGGAAGCTTATGATATTTTTAATGCAGAACAGGTGTCTTGAAGCACACAAATTAAAAAGTGAGCTGCGGGGATTTGGAGAGCGCAGTCATGGATGTGGTAAACGGCGGCTCTGGGTTTTTTTTTTTGATACAGTTTGTTAAAAATTGTTACAAAGAAAATGAGATAAAAGGAAGGTAATTGTCTTGTCTAACAATAGACTTTACACATAATAGCGTTTTGCAACTTTATGGCAGAAAGTTCTCAAATGATTTTACATTTTCTTCTTTCTTACATAACGCACTTTTTTTTGGAAAGTGTTTAACTTACTTTACTTTACTCCGCCGATGGGTATGGTGACACCCCCCCCCCCCCCCTGAGCCGGTTGTATTTCTGAGGGCCCGCGTTCACACTTTTTACGTTTTTTCCAATTGCGTTTTGGGACGCATATACAACAGCTGATTGAGTAATTTTGCCTAAAATTACTATACCGTTTTTTACGTTTTTTGTAAAGCAATTGTTTTAAAACGCAATCGCTGCCGATTACAACCATCCCTCGTTTTACGATTATGCGTTTTTTTTGGATAACGCATTGCGTTAACAGTGATGAAAATTAGCAAATCCTTCTCTCAGCTGTTGTATATGCGTTTTTCAACGCAATGAAAACGCAGTCAAACGCACAACGTGGAACCGCGCCCCTGAATGTATGTACAGCCACATCAAAAACTGGTCCTGCCCCGGGAAAGAAAACAATGTAAGTTTCCAATGTTTAGCGGTTTAAATGTTACAATTTTTTTTTTTAAATGTTTTGTGTTACAAAAGTGAAATATCAAACATCATTTTTGATGATTGGTTTTCTAAAAGCCAACTGACTTGAATCACCCTTAGGGTATGTTTACAATTGTGGCCTCTTTTTTTAAAAAGCAGCTGAAAAAATTGAACAATGGAATTATATGAAAATATATGAAAACTGAAAATCAAACACCTTTGCAGGAAGTAGTGAATATATGGCAGCAAACATTTACCCCAGCGGTAATTCCGCATCATTTCAAGCAAGCCCAAAATGGACCCTCTATACACTGCGGCTTATTTACTGGGCCCCGCCGTTCACTACGTTGCGTTTTTGGTTTTGCGTTTTTCAAATTGGCGTTTAAAAAACGCATATACAACGCTGATGTGAGGTAATTTGCCTAATTACATTTTAAACATTTACAAAACCGTTTACCGTTTGTAACGCAATGTTAACCCGCAGCGTTTTGAAATGGAAGCGTTAACAGTGATGTAATTAGGCAAATCACCTCTTCCTCCTCACCTGTTGTATATGCCGTTTTCAACGGCAATGAAAACGGCGACCAACACGCAACGTGTTCAAGAGGAGGCTTGTTGAGCATTTTTAAGTAGAAAAAGCCGTCTTTCAGATTGGAAAAAAACGCATTACGCGTTTTTAGCCCCAGTTTTTTTGGAATTAAGATAATTGTCAAAAACCTGTCCAGAAACCGCATTGCGTTTTATAAACGATCTTGAAACCGCAAGAAACTAAAACGGCCCCAAAAACTGCCCTAAAAAAAACGCTACATGTGTCTTCACCCTTATGGCCCCGCGGCGCACCTTTTTTTTTTTTTTTTTTTTTTTTTTTTTTCCCACGGATTTGCAAATATTTGCACAAACCGCTTGTGACAGGTATTAAATTGGATTGTGTCGCACAGCCGATCGGAGATGGGGCGCAGGGTACGCCGGCCGTTTTTCAGGTGTGGGAGGCCCGTGCTGGGGTAGACAGTGATGATTCGACTGAATTCTGACTTTTGAGCCGCGGGATTTAAAAGGGTTATCCATATTCTTTTTTCTCCCGTCTGGGCAACCTCACTTTTCCTGTGTCAATTAATCTGCCACATATAAATTTCTTCAATTAGCTGTTCTTAAAAAATTTTTTTTACCCTTTGTGAAAATATTTTCTCATGAAATGTTATCCTTTAGGGTCCCTTGGAAAACAAGACTTCCACACTCCTTATACGAACCCACGTCTGGCTGCATGATTGCACAAGAAACAAAAGGTTTTTTTGTATGTGAAATGTCCGAAGTTTAACTCATACTGCAGTCCCACAGACGCCCTGTGGTAATGATCGCCATGAAGCCCGAGTGTAAGGCAGTGCCTCAATAAAACGCATAGTCTGAAATCTGACCACTTTTTGCTGTCTAGAAGTGCGGTTGCGGGGTGGTCCCGTATCCCGAGAATCTAAATTTTCGTTTAGATTCTGTTAGACGCAACAGCAAGGCTTACATTTATCAGACATTATCTTCACAAAAACAAGGAAACATTTTATGTTTTAATAACAATCCAATGAAGAAATTTACAATATGGGCACATGAATTCATTTAAATGTGAATGCCCAGATGGTAATTAAAGATTAAAATTGTCCACAATACAATTGCATTACTTCACCAGAAAAGAAGGTGAACTTCGTGTGGACCGTGATCGGAGGAAATGACACATTCAGGATATTCGGGCGCACGATCATTTAGTAAAAACTGGCGGCAACAAGGGGTGCATTGTCATCGTTGAGCAATGCACTTTTCGGTGAACTCAGAGGGCCCAACAGCAGTTTTTTATTTTTTGCTTTGTGTACATGCAGAACACCCGGGTGCTGGTTACCAATCACATGTTGGTCTTCACTGATAAACGCCCATAACATGGCTATCGGCTGGAAGCCCACACTTTCCCATTGATCCCTGCAATTGCATGCAAATTTTGCCCCCCACTAATGTGAGCGCAATTCTTTGCAAATGGCAAAAGTTCATTCCTGTCCTAAAATCCCAAACCGAATAAATTGAAATAACTGAGGGGCCCGGCGTTTCACATTCTTGCATTATGGTCATGTTTTTTTTTTCTGCATTTTTTTCATGCCATTCCCAAGGCTTCAGCCTTATCAAACAACGAACCCTCGCCTTAAGAGTTACAACATTGCATTTCCACGCCATTGGCTAAAACAAACCCAAGTACTAAACTCGGCATGTGATCACAATTCAAGCCTTTAGAATGCGTCAAAAAAGCAAAAGAATTTGACGCAAATTTGACGAGGATAGAAAATGGACAAAATTTGCCACGGTTAAACCCTATGCACTGCGCTACTATTGTATTTCACTACAGATTTTCTGCACAGAATCCTAATGTAGGATATACAGTTATATACAGTTTTTATGTGCAGAATTTCCATATGAAAAACTATAGAAGTTTATCCAAAACCCATTGTTATCCAGCGCATGTCATTTATCTGCGGTGGATACGGATGCGGAATTCAATCATTGCAATCCAAATGTTGAGCTCTATCTCCCTGCCACAGCTAACTCCACAGATTGCGATGGCGGCTGGTTCCTGATGCAGTATGGCTGCATAATTATCACTGGGATTAATTCCACATATGCACGTAGGGGCATTTATTCCAGTTTTGTGGCATAGAAGCCATAATCGCAATTTCTTGTGCAAACAGTTTTTTACACCAAAATTATGCCTGGCGTAGTTTTGCCCAGCGGCGGACAGGTCTATGCCTCTTCTTGTATCCGTCGCAACAGGGGGTGTAGCCTTTACACCTGACAGCAACATTTCTTCTTGCGACCTTTGCTCTTGGAACCCTTTCCTTCAGAAGATCAGTGCCAGAAAAACAATGGGGCAGATTTATCAAAAGTGTTTCAAAGTTGGGGTAGGCATACGCTGCCATTGCTGGACATAATAATGTCAGTGTTGATGCTGCTGTTTACACAGGTCTCCAGACAGAGCCTCCCCCTAGACTGTGCATAAACCAACCACGGCAGTGAGAGCCCCCCCCCCCTTGACGCCCGATGGGTTTGGGTTCAGTTGGGCACCTCGGGCTGGCGAACAAGGTTTCGCATATGCCCTAACCTGACACACGTTTACGACAGACGTTTTCCTGCCACACCAGGTATTCAAGTGTCTTATGCTGAAAATAAATCTGTGCATTTTACGATTGTCTATGGTCTTTTGCTCATCCTAGCAGTGACTTCATTTCTGCCAGAAAAGTCCACCAAATAGCTGCATATGCTATATTTGTAGAGCACACCTCAATGTAAAAACCTTTAGATGTGGTCATGTTTTCTTTTGTCATACTATTCATAAAATCTACCAGCTTGCTCTATCTTTTCCTGTACATACGGCCAGGCTGCACTCCTCCCTATGGTCCCAGCCCTTGCATAGCATACATCGTGTGAAAGGGGCCTTAGTCCCTAAAATATTCCAATGTGATTTCTGTATCAATTCCTCACATTTTTCTAGATCTCAGCTTGCTGTCATTCTATAGGAAGCTTCTATGTTTACTTTCAGTGGACAGAAATCTGACCATAGTCACACTGGTGTAACATAGAATCTTTCTGTAGAATGCCAGCAAGCATAGATCTAGAAACCGTCAGGAGTTGATACAGAAAGTATATAGAAAAATTGTATAACTTTCCATTATACAAATAATAACATTAATTTAATGTAATGGGAGTACCCCTTTAAGTCTAGGAGTAGAGGAGTATGCACAATGCTGGGAGATACCCAGAAGTGTGTATGGTGGATACAAGTCAAAATGACGGGTCGATTTCCTTTTAATGAGAAATTTGCCCAAATGGGGGACATTTTATATAAAGTGTCGGTGTCTGTATTAGTTTTGTTACCGACCTGCTCTCGGAAAGAAGATACACATATAATATTATGGAGCTGTGCATGTACATTTCTAGTGCCGAGACCAAAATCTCCACTGAGGCCAAAATCTGCACTGAGGCAGCAAACATCCTAATGTGAGTGCAATAGCACGGTTTTGTGTCCCTGCTTTCCGCCAGTTTACAGCGCCCAAAAATGGCTGCAACACATATTAATTGTGTCTGAGTTTTCATTCTGCTAAAGCCACGCCCCTTTTCGGAGAAGAGTCGGAGCAGCCCGAAAAAGTAATTTTTTTTAATGGCGCCGCCAGCTAATAAATAGGTCGGAGAGCAGAACATGCGGTGAGAGCGCCACAAAACTGGCAGAAACACCATGGTAAATGTCCCCCAATGTGTCTTCCAAAATATGAATTATTCTATGGCTATCAAACCAGAGAAATGGAACTGAAGAAAGTTATTAGGGGTGCGTGTTTTTTTTTTTATTTTTTTTATGCCATTTTTTTTAATTGGAGCACTAATACAACTATGTTTAGAACAGAAGAACCCATAAGCGTCTGTTCCGTTACTGTTCAGCACTGACCTATTCAATAAAGATTTATGTCAATGATATTTTTCTCTTTCATTCTCTGCTTGTCTGCTGCTTCTACTGTACTGAGGGAAAGTGCACGATAAACTCGTTTTGTTGGTTTCACAATAAAGGATAAAAAAACGAAAAACATTCAATTACTCAGCAGAAGGTCAAGGTTATGCAAACAACCAGAAGCACATCCCCGTATGTTGTAAGTTTATTGACCCTGCTGCGCTACAAGTACTTTGAGCACATCATGTAAGCTTTGAAGACCAGGGGGGAGATTTATCAGAAGTGTCTGGGGTAAAATTGATCTGTTTGCCATGGAAATCAATCAGAGCTCAGGTTTCATTTTCCCACAGCTGTTTATAAAATTAAAGCTGATCTCTGATTGGTTGGCATGGGCAACTAGATCAGTTTTACCTCTTCTGATAAATCTCCCCCAAGCGCTGTATCCTAGAAGAGAAGGGACCAAACCCCCCCAAAATTTAGTATTTCTTTTCATATAGGTCCATTCCAAACCAGTATTCTACCATGTACATGGAACCTGAAAGGCAGCACCTATAAGGGGTCATTTATCTTATTCAGGAACTTATAATACAAGACCCTGTCCATCCAAATCTGACCTTAGACAGCTGACAAATTTGGATGGAATGCTGTTATATTCTTATGATACAATGTATAATGGGGGCATAATAGCAATCTGCAATTCAGTATTGGCCCATTTGTGCAGAATGTCATGCTGTAACTACATAGGGCCATCTCCATAGAAGCAGATCTGGTGTAAGAAGATCCAGATCACCAGGACAGCTTCTGTCTAGAGAGGAATTGTCTTGGTGGGAACCCTTTTTGCTTGGTTCTCATTGCTGTATTCAAAGTTTCGGACCCATGTTGGTTTTTCCATAAAAATATATGAATGCTAAATATTTGTGACTATAGCACAAAACTGTCTATTGATGGCATACCCACAATGAAATGTCTTCTTTTCAACATTGCTATGTTTGCAGCTGTTAAGTTTTAATAACCGTTACAGTAGCAGGGTAGCACCAGTAATCTGTAGACGCGGCGTATCCAGAGCATTATTTATTATCTCCTAAAGTACACAAATACAAGTTAATCAGGATAACAGTTCACTGTTATTAACATAAATACAATATTTCACAAATATAATTCCAAACTGTCTCTATCAGTCTTGGTGTATACAATTTGATTCCCTTGTGATCCGCCTGTAAATCTTCTATGGTCAGGAATGGCAGATTCTTCTCATGAATAGCTTCTCTTTTCTGCACACTGCTTTGCTCTCTGCCTCCAGCCCCTCCCTACTGTACCAACTACAGATAACATCTTTATAGCAGGAGGAGGTTAGGCAGAGCTGACTGTGTATGTGTTATAGCTGAGATATAGCAAAGCTGAGAGTATCATTATGTTTTATATCCATCTCATGGATCTCATCTTGATCTGTCTCTTCTGTCTTTTTCTATACGTATACTAGTGAATATTCAGAAGCTAAATGAAAGTGTAGATAGACCCTGTACCTTGATAATCTAAGCACATTATCAGCACACAGCATATCATAGCACAGAGGAATCATGTAGTATCTGCTTAAAGAGTCCCCGTCCAGACTCTGGAATTTTACACTAACCATCACTGTGATAGTGATAGGATAGGAGCTAAAACAACAATTTAACTGAGTAAAATTGTAAAGGGTTAAAAATTATCTTTATTATTATATCACCGGGGATTATAGTTTGAGAACTTTCTTTTATGGGAAAAGACCTTTAAGCAGTGGCTACAAGCCGTTTAATTACTGATGTAGTGTAATATTTCAATACGTGTTAGCGCTCCATAGTAGTACAGCTTTGCCCTACTGTAGTTGGTTTATATTTTACCATACTATTGAACAAGCCCACACACTGGCATCTTGTATTTTTATTCAATTGGAGTTTCGGATTATTTTTTCTGGTTTTCGTTATGGATCAAGTATTCCAAAGATATGTAATCCAATATCAGAAAGGTGGCGTATAGATATGCCGGCTCTCCAACTCTCAGCTGTCTGGGTCTGAAGAAGAGGGAAGTACTCCCTCAAAGCGGGTTATCCTTGGCTTTTACATTACCGCTGGTTTTTACCACTAAAATTCCCTGTCTACATATTGGATTGGTGCCTCTTGTCCGTTTTTTTTCTCCTTATTGATGATCTATCAATTTGGGTCCATGATGGGTGCCCTTCCATTTCTATTAACCCTGCCTGGCTCCTGAAGCAGTAACCCTTCAGAAAACCCAAATCAAACCTATACATTGTAACCAGTTTTGCGACCAGTTTTTTGTTTCTTTGCATACAGTTTTTGGTCTTGGGAAACATTCAACTTCAAAAACCCTGTTGCCCAATAATTTATTTTAATCTATATCACTTTGCAGCATATTTCTCTCCTGAGCAAATACTTCTGATAAGGAAGAAATCCTCTTCTATCTCCAGGATGACACATGTTGTGGGTGGAGACAGGAGTTGGACATTCGAAGAAAACTCTGATTCTTGGCCCCTGCTCCTTTTGTGTAAGCGTTCTTTAGTGTTTTCTGGTTTGGATTTGGTAGTGTATTGATCTAAGGTGAACTTTATACTCCTGGTACCCAGTGCAGTGTAATAGGGTCGCCCCTGCTCTATAATGGTCTAACATAATGGGGAAGCATTATCAACAATTTTTGGGTTATGTTAACATTGTGTTTTAAACCCTCCATTGTAAGGATACATTGGTGAGAAGGGAGGGCTAGGATGCTACTGCTGATGTTCAGGGTGATAACAATGTCCTTGTATGGATAGTTATATCACTGGGGACCACCCTGAGCGTATGCTCAGCAGAGGCCGTTGTTGGATGCAATACTTTTTATACGTATATGTCACTTGCTGCATCTTTCCATACTGTGTTTCCCACTGTATGCGATGTGTACTGTGCAAACGGAGGCAAAAAGGATACCTCTGCCTGTCGATATACATGTATGGAAATGCTCAGTTTATACACCTGGAGGTTTCCTGGCATATACTCTGTGTATGAAGAGAACAAGATATGAATATAGCATTATGCTGCATCAGATTTATCATGGTGTCCGATGTTGGATGTAAATCTGGTGTAGTATGAGACTTTCTAGTTTTCTCCAACTCCTTGCTAAAATTCTGGTGCTTTAGCATAAATTTTGGCACACAGACTTTTTCTTCATGAAGTCACTCCCCCATTTCAAAGGCCACGTCTAATTTTAACAGTGAAATAAAGCTAGGGTTAATAACATTTCGACAGAATATAATACTTGCCGGTAAACCTGTCACAGTACAGTAACTTGAATATATCTGACTCAAATATTTGACCAGCATTTGGAGAGGGAAAGATCCGGACCGCACATCCACATATTATACAATGACCTATAGCCACTAGACTACATTCACAAAGCAAACTTGAGGTTGTTTGTTACACTTTGGTCAAACTGCATTAGCCACTAACCACTTCACGATGACCTTGTTTAGGTGAGTCCCTATGCTGTTGGGATCGGCATCACATGGCGTCCAACGTCGCTGCAACATAATGCCAGCGTGGACCAAGACCCAGTGCAATACCGCACCATGTGAACGGGTAAACATGGAGCCAGTACTAGATAAAGTGCCAGGGCCCAGAGCTGCTTGGGGGGGAGGGGGCCTTATAAGGCTGTACATAATGATTCCATGGGGTTGAGGAGGGCTGTATCTAATGAATCAATAGGGGGAGAGGGGGGCTTTATATAAAATAACCATTAGGGAGCTGTTTGGTATGATAAATTGGGGAATATTTTAGGGAACAGGAGACTCTTTTAGTTTCTGAATTTTTAATGCCGCCATGTGAGTTCACTGCAAAGCGGCCGAATGAAATCTGGAGCCGACCCTGCACATGTGCACAATTTCTTTTTCGTACTTGTGACATTTATATAAACACAGGAGAAATAATGAATTCTCTTGTATGCAGGTGCATCTGTACAGGACACACTATGTGGCATGGGAGTCGCACCCTGCCCTTCCTGAATTCTTTGGCAGAGCAGAGGACAGACCTCTAAAATAACACAGGGAGATAACTAATAAAAGCCTCACAATTGTTCACATGGAGTCATGTCGTCCATAATATAACTAGCCATTACCCATAGTACCTATCTTACATGAGGTTGAGCCACTTACAATATTCTCTACAATGCCTCTTGAAAATTGCTTTGATATTCTGTGTCACACGCCTATTAGAGTGACAGGGATAAGCAGCACGGTGTCACATCCTTCTCTCCAAAATCAAGAGAGAAAGGTCCACAAATATTGGTAAATTTTTTCTGTTACAGAGTGAAGTTCCTCTGCTCCAGATCCCGCTGTCCATGAAATCCCCACTCCAGCTCCCCAACAGCAAACTTGGCAACTTCATTGTTTGGCTGGAGAGGAGAACTACAAGGTGCTAGTTGGTCTATAGTATATTGACAATTCAGTAATTAGGGCAACCAAAGTGTTCTTTTCACGTAGACAAGCGATGGGCTAATACTGCTTCTGATAAAAGGGGAAACTTTTTAAGGTACCCTTCAGTATGAAGTAGCATAGTACACTACATTACTCTATCCTGGATTTTATAGTTAAAGCTTAAAACACATTCATGGTGTACAAAAGAAAAGCCTTATTAGGGTGAACAAATGGGCTTTGGATTAATTGCATTCAGGGGCATAACTACAGGGGTAGCAACCATTGCATTTGCTATGGGGCCTGCAGTGTCAGGGGGCCCCGGAATCTTGGGTATTGGGTTTGTGTATTGTGGATGTGTGTATGTATGCATGTGAAAGAGCAGGAGGAACTGAGCAGATTGTACATAGTGTCCTATCTGCAAACAGAATGTTATAGAGCCGGAGGAGCCCAAGATTGTACGTGAAAATGGGTCTGGTGAGGTATACATTGTGCAACCCTGCAGAGGATAAGCCTTTCTAAGCGATGGAAGCTCCTAAGCTGAGATGCCCATGAGGAATTGATAAAGAAAGTTTCCTGGAAAAGTGCAAGGATATGAGGAAAGCTGAAGACCTCTACTGTGAGATCTTTGTGCAAGGGTAGAGCGCTGTGTAGAGTGCAGCAATGGCTGAGTAGTAGTTTTCTCATGAGTAAAGCCTCTTCTTACAGTCTGTGACTAATATATAGAGTCTCTGGGACTGTAGAGGATTTCTCACCCCTCAGACACATCACCCTGAACTGAATGTTAAGAAGGACGTGCACCCAGAAACTTCATGTGACAGTAGCTGCTGTGCGTGTGGGATGAAAGTTTCCGATCAAACGGCACCGGCAATGAGGGGGTGAGGGTGGGACACTGGAGGTGCCGGAAGTATACTGGTGCCGCTCCGCTGTGGTCCAACCTGAACTAAAAGAGGACCAAGATGTGGGGTGTCAAAAGGGGGTTCAGAGAGAATATAATTTTAACAGTATGTACAGGCAGTCCCCCGGTTACATACAAGATCGGTTCTGTAGGTTTGTTCTTAAGACGAATTTGTATGTATGTCGGAACCGTATACTTTATAATTGTAACCCCAGTCTAAATTTTTTTGGTCTCTGTGACAATTGGATTTAAAAAATGTTGGGTTGTCATAAGAACCAGGATTAACAATAAATCTTCATTACAGACTCCTGTGATTAATGTTATAGCTGATCATTGTTAAAGAACAGTAAATTACCAAAATCCAGAGGTTTATAAGTCGGATGTTCATAAGTAGGGAACCGCCTGTATTTGGCATATTGGTATGAAATAAGGCTCCATGCCATATCTTTCACTAATATTTAATGATGTGGCCACTGCAGACTAATGTTGTCTCCTCATTGTGTCTGTATGTAACTCGGCAACTCTGTATTTCTTCTCTGTTTATTGTGCAGAAACGCCCATTGTGAATATGTTTATGGCCGTTGTGGGTAAGGGCTGCCAGCTCTATTGTGTTGTATGGAAACACTTTGCCTTTCTAGGGTATTGCTGCAGGGTACACCTTGTAAGGGTGGACCTGTGGGTATATATGTGGATGCAGAAGTGCTACTCAACTATTAGTATTAGAAGATTAGTAGCGTTAACCATTTGTCACTAGTAGTGAAGGATTTGTATACAATCTTGCACTGAAGACTTACAGTTAACAGACTTGAGGTGGTGAATCAACTCTCACCAGTCCCAATGATTATGAGACGGCTGTGACTAGTAGTGGGTAAGAGCGGCACAGGAAGTAGAGCACTTGGCTGATCTGCGTCCAGGGATCCAGTGATGGATCTAAAGAGCTTGTACTGTAATGGTATTAAAAATCAAGAAATAGACCATAGGCTCTCCTACAGCCAATCACAAAATTTAACCTAAATCTAAACCTGAACTGCAGAGTAATACCCAAGGTATGGTGTCATGAGCACTGGTTTTCTTCTCAATACCTTTTTGATTGTATCTTCTTAGAATGGTCTAGACTGAAACATCTAGGCTTGCTCCGACAAACTGTATCTGCATGTCTAAGGCCGGCAGCACACGTGCCGCTTTGAAACCATTTTTGGGCCGGTTTTAAGCAGTCCTTTAAAAAACCTATGCATTAAAAAAACACATCCGTTTTTGACCTGTTTTAATTAAGATAATTGGTAAAACCGGTCAAAAATGCATGCTTAAAAACGGACCAAAAACCGGTTCAAAACGCCATGTGTGGCATTACCCTAAGGTATTTGAGGGCCTTATGTTGCGTATACAAACTGGTTACCAATCGCATGCCTTTCCATGGAAATGCACGCGATGTTTGGGCCGAGGCCAGTACCCTTGCTTTGCTTTTGTGAACTCAAAACAAGTGGGGCGTGTGACTGCACCCTAAGGGTGATGCCAAACGTGGCGTTTTGCATGCGTTTTTGGCTCGTTTTTTAAGCTTGCGTTTTTTGAAAACACATCTGTTCTTTTCATTAAGATAATTGGTCAAACCTTTTAAAAAACGGATTTAAAAAAACACGGTTTTCTAACGGGCCAAAAATGTGTTCAAAACGCCACATGTGGCATCACCCTATGGGAGCAGTCATGCGTTGCATGTGTTCAAATCGCATTCTACCAGCTGGAGAGAGATTTGCTTAATTAAACGACTGTAAACATTTGTATTTACAAAATGCAACACTTAACATTATAACAAATATGTTAACATTTTGTTAACACATGCATTTATTACGAGTACGTGGTAACAGACCTGTGTGCTCTTCTGTGGACATTACACTAAGGGGGGAGCACTCTGCCGTGGACATTTTATTAAAGAGTAGTGGCTCCATTTTCCACCCAAGGCTTATACTCAAGTTTATTCGATTTCCCAGTTTTAGGGTGTAAAATTAGGTACCTCGACTTATACCTGGGTTGGCTTATGCTGGAGTAAATACGGTATTTCAGGAACCCCTAAGCAGGTGTGCCAGGGACTTTCATTGACCTCATGAAGTGCTAGTCTTTTATGTGGCCACTTTCCGTCTCTTTTCGTGAACACGTCTCTTGCTGCTGCTGCGCATGGACTGTAAGCTACAAATGATTTGTGCTGCTGTGACATTTATGGCGTCCATGTTGTCTGGCCCATGTCTGGTCCTTGTGTACTACCAAGCCTTCACACTTATAGCTTTCTTCTTATAGTTTGGCCGGTGTATACAATTTTATTCTAATGGCAAATTAGAAATAGAATGTAACTAAGGTTTGGGTTTTCTCTCTGTGTTTGTGAAAGATGAGGAGTAAAGTGAGTAAAGCCCAGTTCTAGGCAGTACAGTAGTCTTCAGGAAAGTGCGGCTTCTTATTACATTCAGTGAGTAATATAAGGGCGTCTCTGAGGCTGTAGATTGCTGGTGGTTGGGGAGATTGTCCAGTACTCGCCCCTCCATCGGAGGCATCACCCGGTCCAGGGGAAGGTTCTATGTAAAGAAGAAGAAACAACGGTGAGAAGCTGCTCCCGGTAACTTCATGCGACTATACAGCTGCTGTGTGTGAGGGGGGGAAGGGGGTCTCCTGCCTAATGGTGCAGCGAGGGGAGGAGGGACGGATGAGGAACATGCCAGAAACCTCACTTGATACATCAGTTGAACCTGACACTGAACTGCATAGACTCGGATGGAGGAGTGAGGTTTCTGATGCAACAAGTAGAATAGTGAGAGAGAGAATGTTGCATATATAAATGTAATTCTATATTTTATCACAATGTATATAACAAATTATAATGAGGTAGGAACCCAAAGCCACTAAGTATTAGGATCTGCATGGTAGGAAAAAGTTGCCACGGAATTGGCAAACTTACAAACACATACAAAGTACATGCAGCAAATGAACACTGAGCAATGGTGTGAACATAGTCCAAGACTCCCTTCAGAAGAGCCATGTGTCATTTCTTACAAATTCAGCAGAGGAAGCATGTTACATGCCACCAGTTTTTTTTATAACTGGTACTGCAGAAAAAAAATGTTGGAATGTTTTTTTTTTTTTTTCTTGATGGACTCTTTAGATGACAATGGTTTTGGGGTAACAACAATCTTTGAATTCTGGATGGCACCACTGGGGAGAAGGGCTGTGGATGGCTTTGTGTAGGACGTGTAGACACCCTTTTAAATGTTGCAATCTCTGGTAAAAATTGAGTATACGCTGTTAATGGAAATCTATTAGGTTTTTAGTTCATAGGCGATGTGTATCTTTATTTATGCTCGTTTTCTTTCTTTCCTTTTTGCCACTTTTGTTGTTTTTGTGACTTTTCACAATGACTTTAGCTGTCGTTTCTCATGTATGCCTTGGTCTGCTCCTTGTGCAGTGCCTTATCTGTCTTTATTTACCAGATGTTCCGTGTGAATTTTCACTTCTGTATCTCTTTTTTTGCTTACTTTTGCGACTTTTTAGGCGCAACTCTGCACTTTGTTCAGGGTGGTACAAGAGGAAGGGCTTGGACCCTGTTTTGGATCAACTAAAGGTAGACGGCACTCCGTTTCTCCAACGGTGCTCAGGGTCCGGACCAGGCGGATATAATTCTGAAAAATAGAAGTCCCGGCAAGTTAATTTATTAGTGCATCAAAACCGCCACATCTCAGTAACAAATAGAACGCGTTTCGGCTTGTAACTCAGGCCTTTCTCAACTACAATGTGTAAATTCAAAAACGCAAACTAAATACAAAGTAACTAAGTGGTCCTGCCCACCAACGTCACATCCTACCGGAACGTTGTCTTTCCGTGGTGTGACGTAGTGAGTTCATGTATTTTTGGACCCTGTTTTAACATGTGAATTGAAATTAGTTGACATGCCTTAAGTCTACGTTCACATGTGGCGTTTACATTGCGTTTTGAAAGGCATTGCAAAAACGCATGCGTTTTACATTTTACTCTGCATTTGCCTGGATAGAAAGTGTTTTTTTTTCATTGCTTGAAGTGTAAGCAGCTGGTTACACTTCCAACAATGAGGAGAAATGCTTTCAAACCAACCAAACATATGGTAACATGCAAGACATCTACAGTGTCTTTTAAACCCTCTAGTGCAGTGATGGCGAACCTATGGCACTGGTGCCAGAGGCGGCACTTAGAGCCCTCTCTGTGGGCACCCAGGCCATTACCCCAGCATGAAGTTCACCAGACAGGACTCAAAGAATCTTCCTACAGAATCTTCCTACAATGACATCTTCCTTTTAACTGTGTTGGTGTCTTTAGGAGGCTGAACGGTTGAAAGTTGTCAAAGAACAAGGAGAAATGAATTTCTGCTTAAATTGCTGTGCTGGCACTTTGCAATAAATAAGTGGCTTTTGGTTGAAGTTTGGGCACTCAGGCTCTAAAAAGTTCGCCACCACTGCTCTAGTTAAAAAGTTGCATAAATGTCACAAATGTAGGGAAACTAGTTTTCAAACTTGGGCCCAAATACAAGTGTCGCTTATAAATCTGTCTACATTTATCATGTGTATCCAGAAGTGGCAGAGTGGGATGGCAGATGACATTTTGAAATTACAAACACTAATACGCCCCCCCCCCCATATTCTGTTTATGGTTGCAATTATAAGTATTAGTGTTTTAACAAAATTATATATAGTATTTGAGTTTTGCTGATTTTGCTAGACATGTCGTAAAGAACTGACTCCTTCGCACTGGATCACCGCGCTGCGTTTGTTGCCTTATCCCATTTTGCCTAACACGTGTTCCAGACTTTTATCAGAATATTAAATCCAGCTGCTAGAGGCGATGTATGATCAACTTTGTTTTGATAATATAGTCACTCCTTTATTGATGGAAATTAACTACTTCTAGACCTCAACGGAAACCCCCTGCCTGAATAAACCCCCCTACAGAATGAGGCATGTCCACTTTCTCTCCATGTGTTTATTTTGGCACTGGACGTTCTGGTCAGGATAGGAAAGTCTCTTCCTCCTTCCTTTGGAGGATGTGCAGTGTCTGGGCTCCAATTGGTTACAGCTGCCGGGATGCTTTTATATTGCGATACAATAGTTCTGCTAATAAGATAACCAGTATTCATCACCTTCTATGTATCCTGCTGCTGCAGCTTGGAGGGCTTTGTTCTGTTTTTGTAAGTGTGAATGTTATATTTTTCGGGTTTTTTTTTTTTTTTGTAAATTGGACATTTTCTATTGGGAATGTTTGTGTTTGTAATGATTTACGGTATTGTAAAGGTAAATTATTAAACATACACGTTTTGTGTGGTTTCTCTCCTAATAATTGTACATTTAATATTCGGCAGACGGGCCTGCATTGTAGAGGGAATGATTCATGTGTGAGTCAATGGATACATTACTTTTCACAAAGCATTATGTCTATGGCTGATTGAGGGCTCCTACACTCATTTTGGTGTGACAGATGCTGGACCCGGGATTCTCACAGTGGAATTGTTTTGTACTGTTGAGATTAATGTTCTCGCTTTTTTTGTGTTCTGGGAGATCCCTCTTGTGTTGTCATTTACATCTGAATGACGGGAATGCTCTGCTTTGAGTTGGCTTCACACGTTAGATGAGTCAGCTAAAATGGACCATTTTAGGGAATTGTCATGTTCAAATTGTTGTGATAGCTGATGATTGGTCACACAAAATTTTTTTTCTTCATATGATTATCCATTGAATTTGTGTATGCCGTGTATAGCTTAGCAATCACAACTTTGTTTTTTTCCCCTTTTTATATTTCATCTGAGAATTCATAATTTCAGCTAGTGATGTTACTAGAAAAAGCATTTAGGAAATCAACTGGAGTATTACAAAAAAATATTAGTTATTATAACATCTGTGCCAGCCATCTGGTCACCAGCTCTGGTGGGCACGGCCACCAACGTCATTCCATTCTGGCTTCCATCTTTCCAACCCACTGTGTGGTGTCCTACTTTTTGGCTACCTCTGTTGATTCCTTGGTGCCTTTAAACAATTATGGGAATAGCCCATATGATGATATGATGAGTTTGGAAGTTAGAGAGACACACCTGTAGATAGATGTATTTAAAAGCCACACCTGAAACACACTGCTTCTTTGTGTAACAGCATGGGATAGTCTAAAGAGGCCATCCAAGATATCAGGAAGAAAATTGTGGACTTGTGCAAGTCTGGTTCATCCTTGGGTGCAATTGCCAGAAACCTGAAGGTGCCTTGTTTATCTGTACAAACAAGATGGGAGTGTTCAGCCATCAAAACATTCAGAATGGAGATAGGTTTTGTGTCCCAGAGATGAACATGCTTTGGTCAAAAATGTGCATATCAACCCAAGAACAAAAGCAAAAGACAAGTGCTGTATTGACATTGGCTGTGAGGCCACTCTGCAAGGAAGAAGCCATTACTCCATATGAAATATGAAAAAGCCAGATTAATGTTTGCAAATGCACACAGGAACAAAATTGAAGACATATTGAGGAATTAATATTCTGTGGCCCTACTGAAGTAACATCTCAAGACAACATCCAAATGGGTCTTCCAAATGGACAATGACCCAAAGCATACTGCCAAACTGGTTACAAAGTAGCTTAAGGATAACAAAGTCAATGGGGCACTTTCATGAAGAACAGTGTAGTGCCTGTGTAGTGTGCAGAGGGCGCCAGATTCATGGTGCAGAGTGCACCAACTTTTATTTGGAGAGCCTTCATAGGGCGTGAAACTTTCAGTGACAAAATTTGTGTGGCGTGAAGAATAGTGCAGCCACGACACAAAAGGGTCACAAGTGTCACGTATGTGGCGTGGACACTTCCTAAATACATGTTCAAGCAGTTTTCTCATAAAAAAATCTTCCTAAAAAAATTAGAAACTGTGATGAAGTAGGACCCATTTTTCATATAATATTTATGATTTTAGAATATGTCCAATGAGTTCATATTGTAAGTTATAAATTTAGAATCTACTTCATATTTTACGTCAATTTTTAATATATTGCTAAGAAAAAGTAAGGACATCCCTTGTAGAATGTCCAAATGTAACGTTCATTCAAACAGTATAGAAATATACAAGCAAAAGCCAACCATAATAAATCTGACTACAAGGAAGTAAAAAAAAAAACAAGCCATTTCCTTCAGTGGAAAATGTAAGTAAACCCTTACATTTATCGTGACCCCAGAGCACATAACCAGCGGCGTGCACCTATGTTTTTCTAAATGTTTCCAATACATTTTCTGACCAAGAATAGAAAAGCTAACCTCCTGTTACTTACTTTTTTTTTTGTTGCTGATTTTTGCAAAAGTAATTATAAGAAAGATGTTTTTCGTGTACGGCTTGGTGAGCAAATGGGGCATTAATTGTCATTTCTTGTGCTTACATGGAGAAGGATCACATTTGATATTTAACATTCTGCATTAGGCATTACATCCTGTGACTTTTTTTCCTTCCCAGTAGAATGTGACGGTACAGGACGCAACTGTAATGTTCCATTACAATTTCTCCTGGAGCTTATTCTACTGAGAAATTAAATATTTGCCTACGGTGTGCCCGTGATTGGCACCTACATGTATGGAAAGTTCCAGAGGAGTTTCTCTTGACTAGAAAGAGTTATATTCACATTTGATTTAAATATTCCAAAATAAAATGACCTGCCATGATGGGTTTTTACAACTTTCAGGCTCTCCAGCCGACCTGATTATTTTTGTAGTGTTTTACATATTGAATAATAAATGGTATCGCTACAAGAGTAGGAAGATTTGGTTTTTGAATAGTGGATGTATAGGATAATAGATATATATTCTTTTGATGGATGGTGAAATATTCATGGGATTGTCGTATTGTCGATCTCTTCATGCGGCATCTACTTGTCTAAGTTGAGTTTTGCTTATCAGAACATGGTGAAACCTGAGCCTGACCAATGCTAAAAAGCCAATTCTAACACTTGTAACAATAATTGTTGTAGCCTTGATAAGATCTATACAAAAGGAACTATTTATTAGCATATTGAAATGATCAAAGTTTCCATCCCAGGTACAACAGGCCTAAGGGACGATTCCACTATGAGGACAACCCAAACTTTATAAGGGAATTGGCCACCATGTTTGTTCTGCCTGATCTGTAGTTGACGTGAAGTAGTAACATCCTTGTTTCAACAATCTGTCTCTGCTCTGTGTGAATGCTCTAGTTTTTTGTTTAAAATTGTTATCTTATGCTCTCTAGTTACATTGCAGAACTTAAAGGAGTGTTCCCAAATTTGTTTGTTACCACCTGTCCACAGGGTGTGACTGCTGGGACTCCCACTGATCACGAGAAAGTGGCTCCTATTCTTAGTAATTGAATTACCGCAAGTTATAGATTCATTATTTATCCTGCTACTTCAATGCTATGGGAGTGTCAAAAGATAGGGAATGAAAGTGCGGGAGATACCTGAGCACTGTGCTCAGCAATTTCTGAGGCTAACATAGTATTGAATGAAGCAGAATGGCTCCTGTGATTGATTATGTGGGGGAAGTCGCAGCAGTTGGACCCCTTACCATTGAGATTGTTATATCCTATCTAATTTGGGACAACCCTTTTTTTTAAGTGCTAATAAGAGTTGGCCTACTTCTATTGCATGGACTTCAGAGAATAACCTGGATCCATGATAAATATAACTTACTGTGCTAATTGGCTCCGCCTACTCCCTTGCATTAATCTAAGAATCTGCATTGAATACTCCATGTCCTAATTGTGATACTTACGGTAGATCCGCATTGAGCTTTGGTAAAGATCAATCAATATTTTAAGCAGGAAATATCTTTTTCAGGTTTTTTTTTTTGTGTTAAAATAGTTTCATAAAATGCATCTGATGCTTTATTAATCTAAATTTTTTTTGTTTCCTGTAGAACTGGTATTTTATGGCCCATTTTGCTGAACTGGAGACTCCTGGAATGATACTGGAAACCATCCAACTGTTATCAGAACTAAATGCTGCGAAGACCTACTTTTGCTTCTCTGGAGTAAACAGCTGGATGAAACTAATTTTAAAAAATGCCTGATTTATGACAATCCAGTATCAGATTTGAGAATTTGGGAGATACAAAATAAAACCAAACCTTAACCATCTGCTCCAGGAGTAAATAAGTTGTGCTATGCGTTTAGATGTTTCCCTCAATAATGCAGACTTGTTGTAAGGTATTCATCTGAATACAAGAGTAAGAAGAGAAATCCTGCCTGTCAAGATGACCTCGGAGGATGTGGCTGCTTCTGTTTTACCGTCGGTGGATAGAAAAGTGATATCTTCTCCGTCAACTGGAGATGAAAATTCTAAGGATACTTTGGATACTAGTGTTATAAAAAGATCCCGAACAGTCCAAGACCAAGGGAATGCTGCATCCATCACTAGGTTACAAGGGCACCATGTCGAGAATTCGGCAACAAAGTCTTTTTTAATCGCAAGTAAGGAGGAAACCAGAGAAAGCGTGAACAATGAAGATGATCTACAAGAGAAACCATGCATATCAAATGCCGTTGACTACTTCAGCCTAAATAGTAAAGCATTAGAGAAGGCATGCAAAGCCAACCTAGGGTTTAATCAGTTTTGCCGGTCGTATAACCCTCTCAAAGGTAAAAATATGTGTCTAGAGCCTCGGATTCCTGCAGTGCTGACCGAAATTAGTTTTAAAGTGGATAGATCCCTGGTGGACAGGGGGACATTAGAGGCAGGGTTGATGGTAAATGATCGCTGCACAGATGAAGTTAGTTGCATTCCTACATTACATGTAACTTCTCCCGCTCAGAAAAGCTCTTTATGTTCCACAAATAACCAGTGTGTTTTGGGCAGCCCCTTGCAGACAGTGAAAAGAAATAGCCCTGGCAGTCTCGTCACCGCTTCCCGTCATTTTAATGGCCATTCTGAAAGCTGTGACAGTAGCGATGGCCGCGTGGGTTTCTGGAGTGAAGAAGGTCATCATGTGAATAATCAATCAAGGTTGTGTTCAGAAAAAGCACCAGTATTTCCCGGTGACAGCACACATGGACACGATTTACTCTGTGTTATGTCCTCAGATCCATTACAAAGTCAAGAGACCTGTGAAAGCTTCATGGATGAAACAGATAACGATTTGTCGAGAAGCAGAAAGGACCGCTCGACTCTGCTGGTCAGGAGGTTTTGTAAAAATTATAAAGAGGTGAAAAAGTCTGTTTATACGGGGACAAGTGCAATTGTTAAATCGCTGCCATCTGGTCACATTGGGACAAGGGCATGCTGTTCTGTAGAAAGAAGACGAGAAATGACAAATGAAGCGAAGAGCCGCTGGAAAACTGCTCAATGTCTGAACTCTTGGTCAGGTTCATCCAGAAGAAGGGATCTGCTCTGCTACTTGGTGAGGATGACACTATGTGAGGTAAGGTCTTCATTGATATTTGCTTGTGTATGTTGTCTACATTGTTAGGTTTGAATTTTTTCCATGGAGAGAAGGCACTTTATTAATAGCAATAAAGGACACACTTGTGTCTGGCTTTCTGTTTTTGGAGAGCGTAACCGAAAGGAATAACAAAGGACCTTCCATTTACCATTAAAGGTAAGCTGATGGTAGTTGGCTATTACGTACCTCCCTGTGCCGTTCCTGTGTGTCCCAAGATTTATTTCTTATATCTTTGCATGGCCACATTTCTGTAAAAAATAAGTTTATAAGATATGCAAGATCCGTAATATAATTTATGCACACCCAGGGGGCCGTGCCGAGAACCGTTGATGTCATCGGCTTCTCTTTTCAGATCTCACCGGCTCTCCGAACGCGGCTGGCACGTCCCCAGGGAGCCAGCAGAGCACCACAGGCTAATTTGCATATCTTATAAACATATTTTTTTACAGAAATATAGGCATGCAAAGATATAAGAAACGTAGCTTGGGACACACGGGAACAGGATGGGAAGGTTAGTAATAGTCTTCTATCATCAGGCAATCTGATGGCAGTTATCCTTTAACTATAATGTTACCTTCCATTACACTTCCATTATAAATGGTGAGAAAAGGCAGAGTGCCTTTTTTTTTTTTTTTTTTTTTTTTTTTTTTAGTACGATGTTTAAAGGGAACCTGTCACCAGGAGACCCCTTTTCAGCAACCCCCACGTCCCCATAAAGCGTTGCACATACACTGCTAAACATTTTTTGCATGAAAAATCGGTTATAAGGAACAAAATATATCTTATATATTACCTATGAATGACATGTGCTGTGTGACTAGTCAAATCGCCCTTTGGGCGGGGCTCAGGAGGAGTAGTTTCCCCCCACCGTCGGGAAACCGCTCCTCCGTGTGCAATTTTCAAAAGAATACTCCCACCCCTCACCAACCCTTCTCCTTCATTCTTACTCCCCCTGGCTCTCTGCCCCTGCACACGTTACCTACCCACATCTCGCCCGATGTCCTGAATTCTTGCTGACGCATTGTCGTGCCTGCACGGTCAGCATGTCTCGTACTGTACACACGGACTGCGCATGAGCTACACATGCCGACTCGGAGTAGCTACGTAGACAGTGAGGCTATCGAGTCTAACTTTGCATTAGTTTTGCATGTCCTATTAGTTGGCTCTGTTTACATCAAAAAAAATTAGTGTACGTCCCCTTTGCCACCTACTTTTGTTGTACTACTCGTAAACTGTCTAAAACCTTTGATAAATGTGATGCACAACGAGACATTGCCCATTGTCTGAATTTTCTGACAATCTCTTTTTATTTGTAGTTTTGTGTTTTCTTTGTTGTTTTTTTTTTTTATAATTGTTTACACAGTTTACAAAATTGGAGTCGATGGCGGTTGTGTGTTTAGTGACACTAAATTATTAAACTGCCTTTTGTATTAAGCAATTCACACTCTGATTAGCAGCGGAGAACATGAATAATTTACCATGAAAATTGTAATAGGATTATACCTGACCTTAATCCTTTCACAGCCAAAAGCTTTTCAACAGAGTCTTCAATATGATTTCTGTATGTACTTTGTAGCTATCCCAGATAAGTTCCCTACTCGGAAAGAAAAATGACTTTGCTCCAGGCCAGGCTGCTTCTAGGTGACATGAAATATATAATTTTACACTTAAAATGTTCCTCCATTGATAGACTTATAAATCCTATTACAATTACGTTTTAGTTTGTAGCCTAAAATGAAAAGAGTGTTGTGTTTTTCACTTCAAGGCTATAGTCAATGAAGGCATGTTGGGAGGTAACTGGAATTACCGTATTTTTCAGACTATAAAGCGCACCATCAATAAATGCCTGCTAAAACGTCTAGGTTCATATATAAGGCGCACCTGATTATAAGGATGAATGACCAGCAGGTGGCAGACCAGTGCACTGTTCAAGACAGCTGTTGTCTGTAAGTGCGGTTCATATATAAGGCGCACCTTTGATTTCTGAGAAAATCAAAGGATTTTTTGTGCGCCTTATAGTCCGAAAAATATGGTGCTGTAGCCCTTTACTTCCTCCCTGCCAAAAAAGTGGGAGAAGTGGCTAGACTGACAAGTGTGTGTCTATATGTGTGTCTTATGTGCAAGAGAAAGAGAGGAATGTCTAGAATATTGTGAGCTACACAGGTTTGGCTTCAAGGTACTACTTCATCAGCATCTTACATTGGCCTTCAAAGCATAACTGTAAAGTTTGTTTTCCACTCACTGCATAGCTGAAGTAACATTATTCCAATATACATTAATTACTTTATTGCAGCTTTTTCTCCGCTGATCCTGCGCTTTCTGTTTGTCTCAACCCCTCTCCCATTCAGCCCTGCATTCTGGTTGCAGGGAACAAACCATACTGTGTAACAAGAGAAGCAGGCTACGGACTGCCGGGTCACTAAAGAATGAGGTTTAGGGGCTGTGCAATGTACTTGTTTCCATCTCTACTCAGTAATAACAGCTCCTTAATTTCATCTGTGTAATGTCTGCCCTCATGTTCCCATATATAGTCCACCTCCTTCCCCTGCAGCTGCTTTAGGCTGCATTCACACTGCCGCATGGGGGACGTATATATGGCCGATATGTCCCCCATAGACGGCAATGGGCGCATGTGCGGCACCGTACCGCTCCGTACCCGGGAAAAAGATAGGACATGTCCTATCTATTCCCGTATTATGGCGCCGTGCGCCATACATCCCTACGGTGAGGGGCGGGAGTGACTAGCGCTTACCTCTTCTCCCCGCGCGATGACAGAATATCATCCATAAACCTGCTCTGCTCACCACCCCCTTCTCTCTAGGCTTTGACAAGGCTGCAGTCTGGTCAGTGAGAAAGGGGAGGGTCAGCACAGCAGTAGTAAGTGTTAGTGTGTGTGTTGTATGTCAGTAGCTGCTTTCTTATCCTTCCCTGTACTCCCCACCGCCCTCTATCCTGGGAAGAGGAGAAGAGTTAGAGCATCTGCTGAACATCTTGGCTTCCACATCCAATGTAGTTGATAGTGTGTGTATAGAAGTCATAATGCTGTATTGGATTATAGGTGTATATGTGTGTATATATGTATGTGTGTGGGTCACTGTAACTGTAATGTACGTGAGTATACAAAACCGACATTGAATTTATCAGGTTAGGTTTACTGTGTTGTAACACTGAGGAGATAATTCAGCCTGAGATTCTGTGTCCTGATTGTCTGGGCTGCTAGTGCATTTGAAAACACTCAGCATTATGGGAAGTGAGGAAAGCTACTCTGGTCTCCATGCCGTTAGCTGATGTCACACCCAGAGAAGCTGGGGATGATTATACAAGAAGGGCTGATAGACTTTTCTGGCTGGATCATGGGCTGGAAGCCAGCAGCATAATATAGGTATCATTGGAGTTGTTGGAACTATTTTTGGCCAGTTAACTCTGGAGTTATGCTTTAAGATGAGAGTATACCATGACAGTGATTTATCTTAAAAAAGGGTTGTTTGGAGAAATACCCAGATACCATACCAGGGTTCTCCGTGCTGGATCAATCACTGATAACTTGACTTCCAGCCTTGTTCCAGCACTAGATCAGTTAGTTGTTCCTTCAATTCTTCTCAGTGACAATATGAATGGGGGGGGGGGGGGGGGGGCTGTTTAAATAGACTGAGCTTCTCCTCAGCATGTAGATCTGTGGTACACCATAGATGATGTCCAAAATCCTCTGTCACACACATCTGGACACGTTCAGTCAGGTGAAAAGTGTAAAGGAGTCCCCTTCATCATTTGGTCTAAGCCCCAGTCCACATCTCCATTAGTTCAGATATTGTGAGCCAAAACCAGGTCAAGTCTATCCAGTCCCCATTATACCTCTCACCTCTGTAGAGTTGCTGGAAAGACTTGCGCCTGTTCTGTGTGTTCGAATACTCCTGTTTTTGGCTCCCAATAACTAATGGAAATCGCTAAAGACCGAAATAGTGATGGGAGTCTTCAAGCAACCAGCACTTTTTAAAGATTAGAATGATGCAAAAATGTGTCCATCTATCATCAGATCAAGGATTGTAAACCAAACACACTGACATTCTGGTGTGTGCGTCCACTGGCAGGATCTTCTGTTTTTTTTAGCTTCTTATGTTAAAAAAAAAAGCATTTTAAAATTATGCAAATGAGAGTGAGGGGCTCCCTTCTCCATAGGAGTTAATGGACCCTGGAGCCCCTCGGGTGCATTTGCATAATTTTTAAAACCCCATTTAAACCCCAAGGGCATAAAAAGCTAAAAGAACAGCAGATCCTGCAGAGGGGGCGCACACCAGTATGTATGTCTGTATGTTTGGTTTACAATCCTTGATCTGGTGATAGATGTCCTTTTAAAGGTAATTTACCATCAAAATCCAACATAATAACCCAGAGACTCTTTCTCCTAGATCCAGTCACTGTGACTGTGGTAATCTTCTTATATTTATCCAAGGTCTCCTTCATTCTAAAATCAACTTTTATAATTATGCTAATAAGGGCTCTGGTGGGTGTTTCTAGTGCTGTATCTTCACAATGAGCAGAGCAGGTCTCCCCCTGCACTGCCAGTAACATCAAGTGAAGAGACTCATTAGTAGGTGTCCCTGGTTTATCATGCTTGATTTTGATGGTTGATTTTCTTTTAAGATGGAACCAAATGAAAGGTCACCAGATACAACACTAGGGGCAGCATTGTACACATTGTTCTATAGTCTACTTTATCCTGATCTGTTGTAATAATCTAAAGAAAAATATTTACACATTTCCATTGGATAAGTTGGGGGGGTTCCCCTAAGCAGCAGACAAGGGTAGGGGAAGACTGTGTAACAGCCTGTAAACCTACAACATGGATGGACTCTTGTAACGCCCCCCAAAGCCCTTATAGCTAATTAACATCATTTTAAAAGTTGATTTTAAAGATAATGATCACAATCACAGTGCCTGGTTTATCATGCTGGATTTTGATGATCGATTTCCTTTCCATTTATTCTCTTTGTAAAAGGCCCCTTTCACACTGCATGTATGTTTGCGGCCAGATATACGTCTCCATAGACGGCTATAGGCATCTGGCCAATGTTGTGCCATCCTGTGCACGGGGGAAAAGGTAGAACATGCCCTTTCACCATGTTTACGGCCGAGTGGTGCTGATTTTTTTTGGAGAGGGGAGATCAGCAGTGTGAATATAGGCAAAATCCCACCATTACTATGTACACATGATTATTATTCACCTAATATCAACTTCAAAACGTGTAGGAAGAGGACCACCCAGTCCTGTACCCATGGTCATGGTCAGATAAGTGAAGATGTCTCCACTAGCTTTACATTAATGACTACCTGAAATGCAGAGGTTGATATTTGTTTTACATTTTTGGAGTACTAGAGACACCTAGTGGTTCCTACAAAACTTTGCTTTTGTTTGGTAAGTGTTATTCTCTGCATTTTTAAATTCTCCTTTTTGGGCCGCAGGGGGGGGTAGTCCAGTTTTTAATAGTAAGGGCTTTTTCATACGGATGTGTCCGCTGCACGTCCACAAAAAATACGGATATGTTATGTTCAGTCTAGTAGTTTTTGGAAGATTCATCAACTTCTATGGAGGTCTGAGGTTTGTACATTCTGCTATTTTTTTTCTTCCTGTCTGCACAGCCGTGAAAAAAAGCAATGGGGGTCATTTACTAAGGGCCCGATTCGCGTTTTCCCGACGTGTTACCTGAATATTTCCGATTTGTGCCGATTTTCCCTGAATTGCCCCGGGATTTTGGCGCACGCGATCGGATAGTGGCGCATCGGCGCTGGCATGCACGCGACGGAAATCGGGGGGCGTGGCCGAACGAAAACCCAACGGATTCGGAAAAAAAAATCTGTTGCGGAGCTTGCACTTACCTTCACTCAGCCCGGCTCGGTGAACTCCAGCGCGTTCCGATGCTTTTCAGCGCAGCAGCGCCACCTGGTGGACGGCGGAGGAACTACCTTAATAAATCCCGTCCGGACCCGAATCCAGCGCTGGATCGCGAATGGACCGGGTAAGTAAATCTGCCCCAATGTGTGAACAGACCCATAGAAATAAGTGGGTCAGTATGCAAAAAAAGGGTAGCCTATGCACCTGAAAATGCCCGTCTATGTCATAGAAAGTTCTACAGCTTTTCAATATTTAGTACCTCGTGTATCTATTCCTCAGTATATTTTTATTATAAGATCTATTAAGGCTGTCATTCAAAAAGGAGCCTTCATTGTCCCTTCCAGTAACTAAAACTCTGTCTATGGTCATGCAGGTTTGGGGCTTGTTACAGTCTCAGAACAGTAACCATCGGCAATATTTCTATGGCCAACCCTCAGGGATTATTCACTCTGTGTCCCCCGCTTTTAGAGCTTTTTATATATTTTTTTTAAAGGGCACCTGCCTTTCCACCTCTGAAACTGCATTATCTCTACAGGGCCCTGTCACCCTGTGGGGCAGCTCTCTACAGGGCCCACCGGTCAACCCTGGTGGGGTCTAGCTCTCGACGGACCCGTCCACCAGACTGGGGCAAGACTCGCTACAGGCCCTAAGATCACCACTGTTGGGGCAGCTACTCTACAGGGCCCTGTCACCCTGTGGGGCAGCTCTTCTCGAGCCGTGTCCAACCCTGGTGGGGTCGCTCTACTAAACAGATGCCCTGTCACTCCCCCGTGTGGGCAAGCTCTACTAACAGGCCCTTCACCTCTGGGGGCAGCTCTCTACAGGAAGCCACTGTCACCTACTGGACGTAGATATACGTGAAGTCGTTTACTCAGGATTGCCGGTACATACTCCCGCAATGTGGATAAGAATTATACAAATAATCATAAAATAACTAAGTGTACCGAATGTCGATAAAGTACAACCCCAGCATCTTTGATTTCCTCACTTACATGTTTATTCCTAAGGTAATTGATGGGGCCAAAATTTTCTGGGATAAGAACAAGGAGCCTTACACCCCAAATGGAGCGTGGGCACTATGACTGGATAATTTTTGGTCCATTTAGTCCCCTATCAGACCAACATATTTGTGCCCAGACGGGGACTCCAAAGTATAAAAGCGTACGACGAATCGATGACAGGCCAGGCCATAAGACTAATGTGGGAAAAAAATGGAGCATGCTCTATCTTTTTCCCCATGACAGTACTGCGTAACAGTGAGGACAAATGCGACCATCAAATGGATTGCCCCATTTCAGTGAATATGGCCCGTGTGCTAAACGAGCATGAACCACTGCCTGAACCGTCGTAATGGGTATACGCCAAAGACCTGCTGAAGTGCAGTTTAAAAACATTCAACATGAGAGGGTGCATTATTGGAGCCCAGCCAATATAAAATGGCAATAAAATCAAAGCAAAGAATAGAGCCGTACCAATAAAATCAGCTTCTTGGGGTATGAGGGGAGGTGTCGCCTCTCTAGGCCCTGCTGTGAGTTTCATGGACCTTTGGGATGACCTTCATAGGTGGCTTAAATTGCTCTGTGTGTACATTTAGAAATTAAAGTCGTATTGTGGATTTCATGGGTGATTATCCTGTTTTAGTATAAACAAGTATTGGGGTGGGATGTGTCATATATTATGATCGCTTATTGGATTGCATTGTCTTGGGGAGATCCTGATCTGTTAAGTTGAAAATAGACAACTGAGAATGAACATTAGAGGGCGACGCGATGCAGCACTTTTCCGAATGTTGTATTAAACATTGGAAAAAAAACTCTGTGATGTACTCCAAAGCGTTCTATAGAAATGAATCAACAACTTTTACCGTTGTGCTGTGTTTTCCTTCATCTCCTTTTATTCTTTTTTTATGTTAATTGCATTTGAAAGTGGTTCCATAACACCAAAAGTCAATCACAAATGCTGAACGCTTCTCTTTGCTCGATGGTTCTGGCACTCCAACCTCAATGTGAACCACGGGGGGGCAAAAAAAACTGAGTGGTAATAAAACTTTTATATTAATTCTTACACAAAATGATGCGTGGGTTCATAAATACTAGTAGTAAGGTCTCCTCCCTGTAAGGTGTGACACGAGTGTGCTCGGCTCCACCATCCGCATTAGCCTTGTGGTCACCTACCATATGACATATGCCAGATACTAGGGCGTCCATCCCTCCCAGCGGACTTCTACTCTACAAGGATTAATTCAACAAACGTAAGAGGTGAAGAGCATGATGAAAAGTGAAATACTAGAGGCAGTATTCGGATTTGGCTGGAAATCTATCAGTTTACTCTTTTGGGGCAAGCGACACATTGCTTTACTAGGTAGCACTTTTATATTCCTTTTACATTGGATGAAGGAGCGGACCTCCTTAGAGTGAACTGAAGAGTAGATGTAAGTGCTAGTGATAAACACTGCGGAGGGGTTCTATGGTCCAGCCAGTTTTGATGCGAATGTCGCAACCTGCGGTGGTTTCCAGGCTCTAGCTTAACTGATCCTTTTGCATGATGGCTTCTTAAGTTTTAAATATGAGAGGATAGGTAACTAATGTTATGGGTGGTAGTTAATATGTTTTAGGATTATGTTTCATTATTAATAGGCGATATTATGACCTATGTATGATGCTATAGTACAACATAACTTATGTAGACAGAATTAGATCGCGAGCACATAACATGATCTATTGCGTCTCTTTTCGAAAAGAGTCTGCCTCTCATTCCTTCGGGAACTTTATCCGGTAATTCGGGCGGTTTAAGCCCCAATTGTTTAAATGCTCTACATATAGACCAAAGCTGAAGACCTATCAGGTTTTAGATTGGGGTACACCATGTACTGTGTTCCATTGATTTTGATGATGTTTTGTGTGTACTTTTACAGGTGGATCAGATGTATCAAACAGAGAAACACCATGTTATTTTCAATATTTCACATGTAAAAATTGCAAACAAACCCGACATACAACTGTTCAATACAGTTATTCATCTGCATCATGTATGTACTAGAAATACATGTAGAAAAACAATGTGGAAAGACATCTATCTAAAAAGAAGGTTCTTCTCTGTTCCCACTCTCTTGTCCTGTCTATGTGGGAGCCGTTTGCACTGCATAGAAAGCAAGTTGAATTACTTTGACGAACCACGCTTTAATTTTGTAGGGGGTATTAAAAACAAAAAGGCGAATTCTCTTAATGGAGCTTCAGTAATGTGAAATAAGAAAGCTTTCCCAGGAAATAGGAAAAAGTGATTTAGGGTGTGGGCCATTACAACACATATTGGATATACCACACAATTGGGGCAATTACTTACCCGAAAAATCCAATTCAAAAGCATCCCTCTGCCCTGGATTCGCGGGCCGGCCGGGATTTAATAATGCGTGTCCTCCCACGTCCACCAGGGTGGAACCTGAAAGCAATCGGACACCGGAAGATTCACTCACTCGGGCTAGTGACGGTACATGTGCAAAAAGCTCCCCACAGATTTATTTGGTTTATGCGGCGTTTTTTTCCAATCCGTCGGATTTTCGTTCAGGGAACGAAAACCAAAACCCCCACATATTAATCACAGTCACATCATTACCAGCAAAGCCGAGCGCCACATCCGATCACATGTAACCAGCGTCGGGAAACGCTAATCGGGCCCTTCGTAAATGGAGCCCCCATTGGTTTACGAGCCACTTGTTGGGGTTTCAATGGTATTAATGCAAACACATGAACCTATATGAATTTCCTATCTAGTAGCTCTGCCACCGGGAATTCTGTGCTGGTTGCTCTTCTACAAAAAATACTCTGAATTTATGAGACTAGTAGTATTCTTCAAAAATAAAATAAATCAGAATTAAAAAAGGTATATAAAAATCTTTTTCGCAATCGGCAGAAACAGTGGGCCATTTTAGTACTTTGTAATATGGTGATTTGTATGCAGCTTAAATACTCGAGCATAAGGAGGTATTAGGATTCTCGTTGTACACCTGGTACCATGTGTAGAAGATCATCATTCATTCATCCACGGGGTTTATGTTTCAGATCCAGTGTGAACTTCTGAACTCATTATTCTATTCTCAGTCTCATCTCTCTTTCAATGAATAGTCTGCCAGACAGAAGAGCTCAATTCTTAAATGTGGGTGCACGAATAGTTAGCAGATGTGTAAAGATACGGGAACTATTTGGTGACTGTACATGTCATGATTACAATGATTAAAAACTTTAAAATTAATGACCAAAGCATTATGTACAATGAAAGGTTAATACAGTTTTTCAAAGACAGCTAAAAATATAGCCTATTTTTCTGGAACAATGATTTTTTTGTTAGCTCTACACTTTTAGTACAAACACATACCAATCCATCCATGACTTGTGGGCGTGCATGTCCCATTGAAAGAAAAAAAGAAAAAACAATGATCCAAACTTGTGGCTGAGGATGTGTTACTAAATCGTGACTGTATTCAGATGATTATGATGCAGGATTCGCAGTGCGTCCCCTGGGGGAAACACAGGCCACTTTTATAACAATTGTCAAGCAACAGCAACTGTTATTAACCACGGGGAAGGACTATACCGTGCATCATTATTTATCCTATATCAATCTATGATTATAGGGGGTCCTTTCATCATTGGCACAGAAAATGTGTTTCAGAAACTCACATGGACATCACAACACGCATATTCACAGACCACCATGGTGCGTTTTGGGCCTGAAAGGAAACCTGCCATCAGATTTAACCCTTAAACTACCTCCATCATAGGTAATAATGCTGGATTGCTTTCTAAAAACTTTCCTCTTTTAAGTGAAAGATAACCGGACAGCATACATCCAAGGGATACACTAAGAGGACAAAGTATTTTTTTTAATTGACTGTAGTTAAGTGGCATACACTAACTTTTAATAGCAGGTGTGTCACACATGCCGGGTTCCAGTTGGTAGTACAGAATTCACTGTTCCTATCATATCTGTCCCAAATCGGACTGACTCACGTAAATAAGATTCTCCAGGACATTAAAATTTTTCAAACGAACAGCAACGTAATTAAAAGGATCCATAACAAGAACATGGGTACATTTGGCAGAATACCAGAAAGAGTACAGGTATGAACGTAAGGTCATATCGGCCAACCATCGCTGAAGTCTCAACCCGATGAGCCGTGTGTTCATTCAACGTAAGGCCAGAGACCTTGGTTGTAGTACAGGTCAAAGGGGCTAGGCGGGTAAAAGGTTCTCTATATAGTGTACTATGAGTATAGTCCATCGATAATCAAAGTACTAATTCAAAGCCTTCTCTTGCAAGTTTACTAATTATGACTTTTTGTGATGACTGATGTGGTTCTTGGCTCCTGTTACGTAATCCAGTTTTGTGATTCGTCCACAAGCACCTATGCTATTTTTAAACCCATGATAAGACTTCCGTCTAGATCTTGTTGAGAGAGCAAGTGCTAACCTTTATCCCAGCGACTCTGGCACAAATAGTCCTTAGAAGTTTAGACATTCAAATATGGGTCATCAGATTAAATAGCTGGTGTTGCACAAACCAAAATAGTTTCCCGGCCATTATTGGTTTCCCCCGAATGTTGGCTTCTGAAGAGCTCCCACTTACACACTGCTGTTTGAAATGTGTCCATTCTTGGGCATAGGTTGCTGGCTGGTCGTAAATACCCTGCCCTTGGCCGTGACCTCCTTTCATGCTACTGCTGGGGTGGAAGCGGTGACATGCCCATGTGTATAGAGTTCACTCTGCGGTGGCCCCCAATTTGAATTGTCATTCTTGGAACCGAGTTGTCCCTCTAAACCTATGCCTTTGATTTCATGCTGACAAAAGTTACTGTAAGAGCTGGATACAGAAATTTACAACCGAGTAGAGCTTACTTAGCCAATTACATAACTGTGAAAATTGATTAATTTCAAATAAAAATTGTAGCTGGACTTGGTAATCTATTGATCTCCCCATTCGAGATCTGCTTCTTTCATACTGCGTCTAGCTACCAAACTTGCTATCTGCTGTTACTAAGCAGAGAAAACAGAGGTGGGCAATGCGTGTCCAAATTTGATCAAAGCGGTGTAATTAAACAGATGCAAATCCCGCCATCACCCTCTGCTATCATGGCTACCATAAACAGGGTGATTAAAGACTAGTTGGTAGCTGTAAGAATAGTTATAAAGCCGCCTACAAGTCGGGATTTGATTGCTATCTATGTCTAGAATCGAGCATAACTTGTGAAATTGGATAGGTGGATCCTTTCTTATCAATGTCCCCTAATGTTGTATTGGTGAGTATAACTGTTTGCAAGAATTTTCCTTGGTGTAGGTCTCTGAGTAAAAATATTGGCTGGTGGTTAGTGGTGCTATGGGCCCCCTAAAAGGCACCACCACACCAGGGCCACGCCCTGCGGGCTGAACTAAAACACAACACATAAGGCGATGCCGATCTACAGTGCCTTGAAGAAGGTTAAGGTAGGGATTGACGCCAAATAATTAAGGGGAAATGCATTATCACAGCTATATGCATAGTCCTCAATGCCAACCCAGTAGTTTCCCAGTGGCAGTACTGCAATAATGCAATAATTCTCATTCCATAGAAATGCCATAATTATAAATGTGTATGTTAAATTTCCTTTCAAAGAACTGTTGAGATTGTTTGCTGGAATATGTAGATCAATTCTGACATACATGAGCCAAATAGAAAGAAAACTCTCAGGGAAGAAAAAGAATCTACATGGAAGAATACTTATTTTTTTTCCGCAATTGGGGCTAACAGTTCAAAAGCATTTCACGTGTTTTTGTTCTTCATATTCAACTGAGGCCATAGCCCAGATGGTCTAATAAACAGAAGAAGCAAGAGATACTTGTGACCTGAAGGGTAGGAATGGGAAAAGAATAAGGAACATGCCATATAACTATATGGAGTCCTCAAATTCATACTCCAAAAGTACAAGAGTTATCTTGACTACACGCTGCATGTTAATCATCTAAGTAATAAGATCTAATAGACCTCTGCGTTAATTTAGGCTAATAAATGGTTAATATTGATACAAACCATTGATGGCTGATTAGTGGTATCTTGCGCAGTAACGAGCCCAGAGGTAGCGGGGAAAGGGCCCACATAGGCGCTATTTAGGAATCGATGGGCATAGAACGGGACACGATATCTAATGACCAAATACACTTCCTGGGAGAGTGGTTTATAAATAAAATAACATTGAGGGGGTGTCTGGCATGATACTAGGGAGAAAAATAAGTGAGGGAACAAGAGAACTTTTAGTTTCAAAATGTTAATGGGCCAGGGAAAGCCAAAAAAGCCACGCGCCGTACGTTCACATGCAAAGGCCCCCTCGAGGCTCTGTCGAAACCAGGCCTAACATGAAACAACTATATCCCCGGTCCCTGAGTGGCTGGGGAAAGTATACAGGATTTGTTAGCGTCTAGGCATCTTTCTAACACCTCTCCAGTGCACGTGTAGAAGTCATGTTGTTGGGAAAGAATTGCTGCAGCTCAATGATCTTTACCTGAAAACTATCCCATAGGACGTGTGCAGAAGGATCGTATTTCTGACCTAGACAAGAAAATCCTATATAACAAGGAATCCTAGCCAGGAGCCCGTTAGTCGACAGTCCTGTAAAACGCCAATAAAATCACTAAAATTGCAGTGAAGAAGTAAAACGTATTTTATAAAGAAATAATGAAAAGATGCTATGGTAACAAGTGGATAAATGGAGCGAGTAAGAATTTATATTGTGTCAGGAGAAAATTGAGTATTTGCTTAGTTATAATAAAACATACATTACCCCAACACCCATTTAAATATATGGGACAGAATCACAAGTCCGCTGCCAAAAGAACATTATTTGGTTCTTACATATTTTCTTCAGAAACATAACGAACCGGAGCAGGGTTGAGAAAAAATTCCAGGGGGAGAAATAAAAGGGGGGGCATAGCGATAAATCCAACCTTGGCCAATGATGCATCCTTGGACTAGTAGGTGTCCTCATACTGCTAAAGTTTATAAGGATGTCCCCCAAGAAAAGCTACGTACCAAGGTAGGCAATCATTGGCTGGAAGCTGGTCCTAAAAAGACCACACCTTGTCTAGTCTTGGCTAAAATTCTTGAAAAACCATTTTAAATGACCAGTAGATAAACCGCTTAATACAGTCAAGAAATCCGCCTTCCTCTGCCACATAGTTCTCTTCTATCACTATTTGTATGAGAGAAAGTTTCCAATCAAAGGTAAAGGGATGAGTTTCTGCAATTCAATTGGGTGGGAATACTGAGCAAAAAAACTTGCTCCACAGACCAACGAGACCATTAACCCAAGGTGAACCATCCGTCAAACGCGAATTTGGCTAGAAATGGCAACTAGACATAACTTCTCTAAACAAAATGAGAAACTGAACCTTTGTGGTACAAAAAAAAGTGTCCTACATTATACGGGTTAACTTTGGCAAAAAAAGAAAAAATCCTTTGTAAAGTAGCTAAAGAGTCAAGGAGTAATAACTGTATAGATTAATATGGTAATTTCCTGGCTACCTCATGTCCAACTGCAGTATCAACAAGAAATCACTAAACAATGAACACTCTATTATGTTGGAAACTTAGTGCGCTGTCTGATCTATTTGTATTACAGTTGTTTTGCTGGATGAATTAAAAAAAGTCATGTTTTTTTTAATATAGTGTTTTATTCATGACTATATTTTCCATATAATTGCTCGAGTTTATGTGACCAAAGAAAAACGGAAATCAATAATTTGTTTTTACATGTGAAACAACATAACTTAGGGTGGGTCTATTATATGTCTTGGATGGTTAGGCCCTCAATACACCTGCCAGATTATAATACGTGGACCAGTTTCTTCATTTAATGAGGGCTTAGATATTTGACAGCACTTCACCATGTATCGACCACCCAAACAAAACCGGACAGACAGATGGAATTGTTCACGAATTAAGATGTATTGACAAACGTGATTTAATTTTCTAGAGTACAGTGAATTAGAATTTTAATTTGCGTTTGTATTTTGATGTAATGATGGATGTGTGGGCAACTAGAGATGAAGCGAGAACTAAACTCAAATCGGAGGTGAAAAAGTCGGAAGTAAATATTGGAACTGAGGAACAACTTTTTTTTTCTCCCGATGCTCTCGATAATGCTCGCGTCGAATGACCGAGCCCCATTGATTAATGGGAGACTCGAGCATTGTTTGAATTTTTAATAAAACTGAACAGGACAGAAGCACTTACGCACAAAACAAAAAAATTCCGATGTTTGAGAACAGCTGTTTTACTTTGACAGAGCACATTAGAAATACACTATTCTCACTTTGCGGTGAATATATCGCAAAAGAAAGCTGTCCTCCGCTAAGGTTAGAAGATGTGCACGAACAGTCACTGAGAAATGTGGAAGATATGTGCTGTCAATGGTTTGGCACTTAAATGCTCCTGGTTTTCACTGATTGTTAATGTTTTTAAATTCTATTCTCACTTTGAGCCTGGTGTGCGCAACGACGTGTCTCCCATAGGGGCGGAGATACGCGCAGCACAGCTGCAAAGTGAAGATAGAATTAAACATTAAAACAGTGAACCAAAACCGGAACCATTTAAGATGACAGAAACACATTGAAAGACCTATTCTTCATTCAGATGTTACCTACAATCTCCAACCCATAGCGGGAGAAAACGCTCGAAACACCGGTAAGTAGAGGATTGAGATTATTTCAAATAGTGTTCTTACAAGTAAAACATCTGCAAACATTTGTCACAATTTTTTTTTTGAACATAAAAAAATACAAATTTTTTCCAAGATTTATATTTATTAATATTACTGTCTCGGATCTCGAGACCGGCCGATACGCGTCGATAAGATCCTGTCCGAGTAATGCGTATAAAACTCGACCCTAGCATATACTCTGACGATTAAGACAAAACGCGCGTCAATACTTATGGCAACTCTTCTTCATGATGACATGAGGCTGAAATGTTCGCAAAATGAAGATCTTGTTTATTTACATCTTCGGGTACAATATATCAGGATAGGTAAATTTTACAAAACACGCTGTTCTGACAACTGGTCATTCTAATTTATCTACTTATATGTGGGTCAGAGGGGTTCACCTGGCTCAGCAGCTGATGCCCCAGGCCACAGGATCCACGGCATCATATTAGAGATGGGCTCCCCTCCCGCAATAACCTGAAATGGAATTATTCTCACTAATGAGTTTCTGCAATTGGGAGCCATGCCGACAATAAATGCTTATGTAAATCGGGGACACCGCCACTAATCGGGTGAATATTTTTATGGTCGATAAACCCATCTTAAAACTCTAAACCAGATTTCAGGGTTTTCTTCTTACACCACCGACGCACCAAGAAACCGTTATAAATCTTATAAATTTGAATATTGACCCTCTAAATGATGTACGCAAAGGGGATCTCTCCCACAAAATAACCCCCCCATGTGGTCCAAATATAGCCTATACGGATGGCGCATACCTTCCATTCTATGGCCTGCCTATGCCCTGCCGTGTACCTCACCCTTAATGGAAGAATTGATCCGTCAGACTTTGGTGAGGTTTTTTATTATTTAATATCTTTGAGTCAAAAAGTAAAGAAACATTCCCAATGAATGGTATTGTCCCAAAAAAAACAATTCGTTTTTGTAAAAAAAAATTGAAAAAACTCGATGTTTAAACCCCTGTTGACTGGGGTTACACGTGGACTTCTTATAAGCCCGTGAGGAAAAGTGTAGATTTATTTTGTGGATTTTTACACTATTATTATTAGGCCAATCTCAAGTCACTAAACAATGAGTACAGGTCCCTATAAATATAGATAAGACATTTTCAATTAAAAGAACTGAAAATACACACAATTCCTAACACTAACATAACACCCTATCAAATTAGCAGAAAATGCTATGGCCAAAAATATACAAAGGGTAGGTATCACTGTGCTGCATAGCAAACAGCTAGACATTTTAAGGAACTTTTGGGAAAATGCATACTTAGAAAAAAAAGTTCTTTGATTTTCCAAATTTCAATTACAGGTTTTTTTCCACAGCTAACCACAAATAAATAATCATCGCAATTTTTTGCTAATTTGAAGTACAATGTGTGAAGAGGGAAAATGGCCTCAAATCCCCTCCCCCGATATCTTATAATGTTTCAAATTTTATAAAACCTCTTATAGTAAGACATCATGAGCAGATAAATTATAACATACGGGCTTAGTCCCTGAGTGTGTTTAATATAAACCCAAATTAGGGCTCATCTCAATAAACTAATACATATTCTTAGTTCTTAGAGTATAAACCTTTTAACCCAATCCCATACTTCTTGTCTTATAGACAAAAACAGACCTAGATTGAAGGATAAGCTGTGGGGTATTTTGATTTCTCGCGGGGGTACTTTTCTATATGTCGCTTTAATGGCACTGAGTCGTGAGAAAAGGGAGCTACCATCCTTAGCATCATTATCTAGTGGAAAGAATGTTTTGGAGAAGAGTATTTAAGAGTGAATAAATAATCTTGATGTCCCTCCCACCAAATATGTAGATGTTTTTGACAAGCCATACGGGGTCGCCACGTAACCCCTTGGGGAGAAATGTTCATTGCTGCTCCTGCAACCAAGGTCTGGAGTTTTAAAAGCACTAAAAGGGGCCCACCTTGATGACCTTTGCAAGTAACAACAAGTCGATAAACAATTATTTATAGTGGCACACACTCTAAATAACCAACTCATATAATATAGTGCAAGTTTTTATTCCAGCATAATAACATCTGATAAATCTGGTTCAGCAAGAAGAACTGGTACTAGTCCTACTCTAGGCACTAGTCTTGTGGGCAACGCACTGATCAGCATTTCCCCCAATACGGATTCCGGGTGTATGTTCAGCTAGGTTGTATATGTCAATATTGTATATAATATTAGGTAGTTAAAACTGGTGTAACCGCAATATACGGAGAGAAATTATTAAAATAACGTCTGTAATGTGTTGAAGGGTTTTTTTTAAATATACAGGCGGTCCCTATTAAGAACACCGGAAGTAGAAAGACCCCGACTATACAGATTGCACTCCTAGTTCAAAGACGTACCCCTGTAATTTTAACTAATTCTTTAGGTCCTAGGACTACAATAAACCTCTACACTTCGCAGGACGGCTTCATACAAATGAAAGCTTATAGTGTACATCACTTGTTCTGAGTGACACACCAACATTTTTTTAATTCCAATTGGTCACAGAACACAAAAAAAACATAATCCAAGTCTCCTGCCATACATTATTTGGTTCTTACAGTAGTTTTCCAGGAAACTCATAACGAGCCGGAGCAGGGTTGGAAAAAAAATTCCAGGAGGGGCATAGAGTTCACTTTGGCCAATGAGTGGCATCCTTGGACTATAGGCTGTCACTTCTGTTTATCAGGATGTCACCTACTGGTCCAGGTAGGCCAATCATTGGCTGAAGCTGGTCCTAAGACCCCTTTGTCTAGTCAGGCACTGGCTGAAAAATTCTTGAAAAACCCTTTTAATACACAGTAGATAAACCGGTTAATACGGTCCAAGAAGATCAGCCTTCCTCTTCACTAGTTCTTCTATGCCTATCTGTAGGAGAGAAATGTCAATCATAATGTAATAGTGGATAGTTCTACAGATCAATTGGTGGAATAACTAGTAAAAAACCATTGCTCCAAGAGACCCGACCATGACCTCCGTGAACAAAACAGCTAATTTGCATAAAAATGGCAACAGAACTTTCTCTAAAATGAGAAACTGAAAGCTTTGTGTACAATAAAGTGTGTGCTATGCGTTTAGATGTTTCCCTCAATAATGCAAGACTTGTGTTAAGGTATTCATCTGAATACAAGAGTAAGAAGAAACTGCCTGTCAAGATGAATCGGAGGAGTGTGGCTGTTCTGTTTTACCGTCGGTGGATAGAAAAGTGATATCTTCTCCGTCAACTGGAGATGAAAATTCTAAGGATACTTTGGAATACTAGTGTATTAAAAAGATCCCGAACAGTCCAAGACCAAGGGATATGCGGCATCATCACTAGGTTACAAGGGCACCATGTCGAGAATTCGGCACAAAGTCTTTTTTCAATCGCAAGTAAGGGGAGGAACCAGAGAAAGCGTGAACAATGAAGATGATCTACAAGAGAAACCTTGACATATCAAATGCCGTGACTACTTCAGCCTAAATAGTAAGCTTAGAGAAGGCATGCAAAGCCAACCTAGGGTTAATCAGTTTTGCCGGTCGTATAACCCTCAAAGGTAAAATATGTGTCTAGAGCTCGGATTCCTGCAGTGCTGACCGAAAATTAGTTTAAAGTGATAGATCCCTGGTGGACAGGGGGACATTGAGGCAGGGTTTATGGTAAATGATCGCTGCACAGATGAAGTTAGTTTGCATTCCATAATTACATGTAACTTCTCACGCTCAGAAAAGCCTCTTTATGTTCCACAAATAACAGTGTGTTTTGGGCAGCCCCTTGCAGGACAGTGAAAAGAAATAGCCTGGCAGTCTCGTCACCGCTTCCCGTCATTAATGGCCATTCTGAAAAGCTGTGACAGTAGCGTGGCCGCTGTGGATTTCTGAGTGAGAAGGTCATCATGTGAATAATCAATCAAGGTTGTGTCGAAAAAGCACCGTATTTCCCGGTGACGGCGCACAGGGACACGATTTACTCTGGTTATGTCCTCAGATCCATTACAAGTCAAGAGACCTGTGAAGCTTCATGGATGAAACAGAAACGATTTGGCGAGAAGCAGAAGGACCGCTCGACTCTGCTGGACAGGAGGTTTTGTAAAAATAATAAGAGGTGAAAAAGTCTGTTTATACGGGGACAAGTGCAATTGTTTAAATCGCTTGCCATCTGGCACATTGGGACAAGGGCATGCTGTTCTGTAGAAAGAAGGCGAGAAATGAAAAATGAGCGAAAAGCCGCTGGAAACTGCTCAAGTCTGAAAATCTTGGTCAGGTTCATCCAGAAGAAGAGTCTGCTCGCTACTTGGTGAGATGACAAATGTGAGGTAAGGGCTTCATGATATTTGCTTGTGTATGTTGTCTACATTGTTAGGTTGAATTTTTTCCATGGAGAGAAGGCACTTTATTAATAGCATAAAGGACACACTTGTGTCTGGCTTTCTGTTTTTGGAGAGCGTAACGAAAGGAATAACAAAGGACCTTCCATTACCATAAGGTAAGCATGATGGTAGTTGGCTATTACGTACTCCCTTGTGCCGTTCCGTGTGTCCCAGATTTATTTCTTATATCCTTGACAGGCCACATTTCTGTAAAAAATAAGTTATAAGATATGCAAGATCCGTAATATAATTTATGCACACCAGGGGGCCGTGGCGAGAACCGTTGATGTCATCGGCTTCTCTTTCAGATCTCACGGCTCTCCGAACGCGGCTGGCACGTCCCCAGGAGCCAGCAAGCACCAAGGCTAATTTGCATATCTATAAAACATATTTTTTTACAGAAATGAAATATAGGCATGCAAAGATATAAGAACGTAGCTTGGGACACACGGGAACAGGAGGGAAGGTTAGTACTAGTCTTATACATAGGCAATCTGATGGCAGTTATCCTTAACTATAATGTTACCTTCATTACACTTCCATTATAAATGGTGAGAAAGGCAAGGCGCTTTTTTTTTTTTTTTTTTTTTTTTTTTTAGTACGATGTTTATTTAAGAAGGAACCTGTCACCAGGAGACCCCTTTCAGCAACCCCCACGTCCCCATAAAGCGTTGCACATACACGACCTAAACATTTTGCATGAAAAATCGGTTATAAGGAACAAAATTATCTTATATTACCTATGAATGACATGTGCTGTGTTGTGACTAGTCAAATCGCCCTTTGGGCGGGGCTCAGGAGGAGTAGTTTCCCCCCACCGTCGGGAACCGCTCCTCCGTGTGCAATTTTCAAAAGATACTCCCACCTCACAACCCTTCTCCTTCATTCTTACTCCCCCTGGCTCTCTGCCCCTGCACACGTTGACCTACCACACTCGCCCGATGGCCTGAATTCTGCTGACGCATTGTCGTGCCTGCACGGTCAGCATGTCTCGTACTGGACACACGGAAGCCGCATGAGCTACACAGCCGACTCGGGGAGTAGCTACGTAGACAGTGAGGCTACGAGTTTAACTTTGCATTAGTTTTGCATGTCCTATTAGTTGGCTCTGTTTACATCAAAAAAAATAGTTGTAGTCGTCCCCTTTGCCACCTACTTTTGTGTACTACTCGTAAACTGTTCTAAAACCTTGATAATGTGATGCACAACGAGACATTGCCCATTGTCTGAATTTTCTGACAATCTCTTTTATTTGTAGTTTTGTGTTTTCTTTGTTGTTTTTTTTTTTTATAATTGTTACACAGTTACAAAATTGGAGTCGATGGCGGTTGTGTGTTAGTGACACTAAATTATTAAACTGCCTTTGTATTAAGCAATTCACACTCTGATTAGCAGCGGAGAACATGAATAATTTACCATGAAAATTGTAAGGATTATAACCTGACTTAATCCTTTCACAGCCAAAAGCTTTCAACAGAGTCTTCAATAGATTTCTGTATGTACTTGTAGCTATCCCAGATAAGTTCCCTATCGGAGAGAAAATGACTTTGACTCCAGGCCAGGCGCTTCTAGTGAACATGAAATATATAATTTACACTTAATGTTCCTCCATTGATAGACTTATAAATCATATTACAATTAGTTTTTAGTTTTAAGCCGTAAAATGAAAGAGTGTTGTGTTTTTCATTCAGGAATAGTATAATGAAGGGCATGATTTGGGAGGTTTGGTAACTGGAATATTACCGTATTTTCAGATATAAGCGCACCATCAATAAATGCCCCTGCTAAAACGTCTAGGTTCATATATAAGGCGCCACATGATTATAAGGATGAATGACCAGCAGGTGGCAGACAGTGCACTGTTCAAGACAGCTGTTGTTTGTAAGTGCGGTTCATATATAAGGCGCACCTTGATTCTGAGAAAATCAAAGGATTTTTTTGGCTGGCCTTATAGTCCGAAAAATATGGTGCTGTAGCCTTTACTTCTCTCCTGCCAAAAAAGTGGGAGAAGTGGCTAGAATGACAAGTGTGGTCTATATGTGTTTTATGTGCAAGAGAAGAGAGGAATGCTAGATAATTGTGAGCAAACACAGGTTTGGCTTCAAGGTACTACTTCATCAGCATCTTACATTGGCCTGTCAAAGCATAACTGTAAAGTTTGTTTTCCACTCACTGCATATCTGAAGTAACATTATTCCAATATACATAATTACTTTATTGCAGCTTTTTCTCCGCTGATCCTGCGCTTTCTGTTGTCCAACCCCTTCCCCATTCAGCCCTGCATCTGGTTGCAGGGAACAAACCATAAGTTGTAACAAGAGAAGCAGGCTACGGAGCTGCCGGTCACTAAAGAATGAGGTTTAGGGGCTGTGCAATGTACTTGTTTCCATCTCTCAGCTAAGAACAGTCCTTTAATTTCATCTGTAATGACTGCCCTCATGTTCCCATATATAGGCACCTCCTTCCCCTGCAGCTGCTTTAGGCTGCATTCACACGCCGCATGGGGGACGTATATATGGCCGATATGTCCCCCATAGACGGGCAATGGGCGCATGTGCGGCACCGTACCGCTCCGTACCGGGAAAAAGATAGGACATGTCCTATTATCCCGTATTATGGCGCCGTGCGCAATACTCCCTACGGTGAGGGGGGGGGGGACTAGCGTCTACCTCTCTCCCCGCGCGATGACAGAATATATCCATAAACCTGCTCTGCTCACCACCCCTTCTCTCTAGGCTTGACAAGGCTGCAGTCTGGTCAGTGAGAAAGGGGAGGGTCAGCACAGCAGTCTAAGGTTAGTGGTGTTGTGTTAGTCAGTAGCTGTTTCTTGATCCTTCCTGTACTCCCCCACCGCCCTCTATCCTGGAAGAGGGAAGAGTTAGAGCATACTGCTGAACATCTTGGCTTCTTACATCCAATGTAGTTGATAGTGTGTTGTGATAGAAAGAAGTCATAATGCCTGTATTGGATATAGGTGTATATGTGGTGTTATATGTATGGTGTGTGGGTCACTGTAACTGTAATGTACGTGAGTATACAAAAACCGACTTGAATTTATCAGGTTAGGTTACTGTGTTGTAACACTGAGGAGATATTCAGCCTGGATTCTGTGTCCTGATTGTTGGGCTGCTAGTGCATTTGAAAACACTCGCATTATGGGAAGTGAGGAAAGCTACTCTGGTCTCCATGCCGTTAGCTGATGTCACCGCCAGAGAAGCTGGGATGATTATACAAGAAGGGTGATAGACTTTTCTGGTGGATCATGGGTGGAAGCCAGCAGCATAATATAGGTATATGGAGTTGTTGGAACTATTTTTGGCCAGTTAACTCTGGAGTTATGCTTTAAGATGAGGAGTATACCATGACAGTGATTTATCTAAAAAAGGGTTGTTGGGAGAAATACCCAGATACCATTACCAGGGTTCTCCGTGCGATCAATCACTGAAACGTGAACTTCAGCCTTGTTCCAGCACTAGATCAGTTAGTTGTTCCTTCAATTCTTCTCAGTGACAATATGAATGGGGGGGGGGGGGGGGGGGCTATTGGCTGTTTAAATAGACTGAGCTTCTCTCAGCATTGATAGATCTGTGGTCACCATAGATGATGTCCAAAATCCTCTGTCACACACATCTGGACAGTTCAGTAGGTGAAAAGTGTAAAGGAGTCCCCTTCATCATTTGGTCTAAGCCCCAGTCCACATCTCCATTAGTTCAGATATTGTGAGCCAAACCAGGCAAGTCTATCCAGTCCCCATTATACTCTCACCTTGTAGAGTTGCTGGAAAGACTGCGCCTGTTCTGTGTGTTCGAATACTCCTGTTTTGGCTCCAATAAACTAATGGAAATCGCTAAAGACGAAATAGTGATGGGAGTCTTTCAAGCAACCAGCACTTTTAAAGATTAGAAGATGCAAAATGTGTCCATCTATCATCAGATCAAGGATTGTAAACCAACACACTGACATTCGGTGTGGTGCGTCCACTGGCAGGATCTTTGTTTTTTTTAGCTTCTTATGTTAAAAAAAAAAGCATTTTAAAATTATGCAAATGGGTGAGGGGCTCCCTTCTCATAGGAGTTCATGGACCCTGGAGCCCTCGGTGCATTGCATATTTTTAAAACCCATTTTAAACCCAAGGGCATAAAAAGCTTAAAAGAACAGCAGATCCTAGAGGGGGACGCACCAGTATGATGTCTGTATGTTTGGTTACAATCCTGATCGTGGTGTAGATGTCTTTTAAAGGTAATTACCATCAAATCCAAATAATAACCAGAGACTCTTCCTAGATCCAGTCACTGTGACTGTGGTAACTTCTATATTTTATCCAAGGTCTCTTCATTCTAAACAACTTTTATAATTATTGCATAAGGGCTCTGGTGGGTGTTTCTAGTGCTGTATCTTCACATGAGCAGAGCAGGTCTCCCCCTGCACTGCCAGTAACATCAAGTGAAGAGACTCATTAGTAGGTGTCCTGGTTTATCATGCTTGATTTGATGTTGATTGTTCTTTTTAGATGGAACCAATGAAAGGTCACCAGATACAAACACTAGGGGCAGCATTGTACACATGTGTCTATAGTCTTACTTTCCTGATCTGTTGTTAATAATCTAAAGAAAAATATTTACACATTTCCATGGATACAGTTGGGGGGTTCCCCTAAGCAGCAGACAAGGGTAGGGAAGACTGTGTAACAGCCTGTAAACCTACAACATGGATGGACTTTGTAACGCCCCCATAGCCCTATAGCTCAATTACAACATATTTAAAAGTTGATTTTAAGTAATGATCACAATCACAGTGCCTGGGATCATGCTGGATTTGATGATCGATTTCCTTTCATTTTCTCTTTGTAAAGGCCCCTTTCACACTGCATGTATGTTTGCGGCCAGATATACATCTCCAAGACGGGCTATAGAATCTGGCCATGTTTGGTGGCATCTGGGAAGGTGGAAACACGTGTAGATAAGGTGTATAGTGGACCAGTGGTGCTGATTTTTTTTGGAGAGGGGAGATCAGCAGTGTGAATATAGGCAAAATCCCACCATTACTATGTACACATGATATATTCACCTAATATCAACTTCAAACGTGTAGGAAGAGGACCACCAGTCCTGTACCATGGTGCATGGTCGATAAGTGAAGATGTCTCCATAGCTTTACATTAATGACTACCTGAAATGCAGAGGTGATTTGTTTTACATTTTTGGAGTACTAGAGACACCTAGTGGTTCCTACAAACTTTGCTTTTGTTTGGTAAGTGTTATTCTCTGCATTTTTAAATTCTCCTTTTTGGGCCGCAGGGGGGGGGGGGGGTGGTAGTCCAGTTTTTAATAGTAAGGGTTATTCAAGAGGATGTGCCACTGCACGTCCACAAAAATACGGATATGTTATGTTCAGTCTAGTAGTTTTGCAGATTCACACTTCTATGGAAGGTCTGAGGTTGTACACGCTGCTATTTTTCTCTTCCTGTTGCACAGCCGTGAAAAAAAAAGCAAGGGGGTCATTTACTAAGGGCCCGATTCGCGTTTCCCGACGTGTTACCCGAATATTTCGATTTGGTGCCGATTTTCCCTGGTTGCGCCCGGATTTGGCGCACGGAGGAAGGGAAAAACGAGAAGGCATGAAGAAGAAACTGGGTTGGGTGGTGACGAACAAAACCACGGATTCGGAAAAAAAATATGTTGCGGAGCTTGCACTTGCCTTCACTCAGCCCGGCTCGGTGAACTCCAGGCGTTCCGATGCTTTTCAGAGCAGCAGCGCCACCTGGGGACGGCGGAGAACTACCTTAATAAATCCGTCCGGACCCGACAGCGCTGGATCGCGAATGGACGGGGGTAGAAATCTGCCCCAATGGTGAACAGACCCATAGAAATAAGTGGGTCATATGCAAAAAAGGGTAGCCTATGCACCTGAAAATGCCGTCTATGTCATAGAAAGTTCTACAGCTTTTCAATATTTAGTAACCATCGTGTATCTATTCTCAGATATTTTTTATTATAAGATCATTAAGGCTGTCATTCAAAAAGGAGGCCTTCATTGTCCTTCCAGTAACTAAAAACTCGTCTAGGTCATGCAGGTTGGGGCTTGTTAAGTCTCAGAACAGTAACCATCGGCAATATTTCTATGGCCAACTCAGGGATATTCACTCTGTGTTCCCCGCTTTTAGAGCTTTTTATATATTTTTTTAAAGGGCACCTGCCCTTTCAACTCTGAAACTGCATATCTCTACAGGGCCCTGTCACCCGTGGGGCAGCTCTTACAGGCCCTGTCACCTGGGGCAGCTCTCTACAGGACCCTGTCACCCTGTGGGGCAGCTCTCTACAGGGCCTGTCACCCTGGGGCAAGCTCTACAGGGCCCTGTCACCCTGTGGGGCAGCTCTCTACAGGGCCCTGTCACCCTGTGGGGCAGCTCTCTACAGGGCCCTGTCACCCTGTGGGGCAGCTCTCTACAGGGCCCTGTCACCCTGTGGGGCAGCTCTCTACAGGGCCCTGTCACCCTGGAAGTATATTCTGTGAATTCTTTAACTCAGGATTGCAGGTACATAGCCCACGGCAATGTGGATAAGAATTATACAAATATCATAAAATACTGTACAGTGCGATAAAGTACACCAGCATTTTGATTTCTCATATTACAATTTGTAATATCCAAAGTTAATTGATGGGGCCAAAATTTTCTGGGATAAAGACAAGGAGCCTATAGCAACCCAATGTGGAGCTGGCACTATGCTGATTTATTCCATTTAGTCTCCTATCAGACAAACATATATTGTGCCCAGGCTGGGACCCAGGTATAGCGTACGGCGAGCCATGCAGCCAGGCCATACGTATGGGGAAAAATGGAGCATGCTCTATCTTTTCCCCATCGACAGTACGGTACAGTGGGCAATGCGACCATTCAAATGGATGACCCATTAAAGTGAATATGGCCGTGTGCTACCCCTACTGAAGTGGTATGTATAGCACACCGCTGCATTAAAACATTCACATGAGAGGGGCCTTATGAGACCAGAATGTGGCAATATCAAGCACAAGAATAGCCGTACCATAAGAATCAAGCTTCTTGGGGGATGGAGGATGTGTCCCTTCTGCCTGCTGTGGTTTCTGGACCTTTGGAGGACCTTCAGAGGTGCTGAAATGGCTCTTGTGTACATTGAGAACACGAAAAGCCGTATGAGGATTTCATGGGTGAAGGTCCTTTTTAGTATAACATTTGGTGGGTGGGTGGCCTATATTATAATCCGTTATTGATGGCATTGTCTTGGGTAGAATCTGATCTTGTTAAGTTGAAAATGACATCTGAAATGAACAGTAGAGGGCGACGCAGCATCAATGTTGTTTAATTTGTCTGTGAATGTATAAAGCGCTATAGAATGAGTATCTTTTCCGTTGGCTGTTTTTCCTTCATCGCCTTTTATTCTATTTTTTATTTAATGCATTTGGTCCATTAGACACCAGTAGAACATGCTACGCTTCTCTTTGCTCAGATGGTTCATGGCAACTCCAACCTCAATGGAACCACGGGGGGGAAAAAAACTGATGTGTAATAAAACTTTTTTATATTAATCATTACCAAAAATGATGCATGTGCATTACTAGTAGTATAGGTCTCCTCCCTGTAAGTGTGACACGAGTGTACTGCCGGCTCACCATACAGCATGAGCCTGGGTTCCCTACAAGTGACATATGCCAGATAACTAGGGCTCCATCCCTCCCAGCGGCTTCTACTCTACAAGGAATGAAGTTTCACATAAACTTAAGAGGTGAAGCAGCATGATGTGAAATTCAGCAGAGAGATTCGGATTTGGCTGGAAATCTCATTTCTCTTTTGGGGAAGAGCGGACTTGCTTTACATAGGAGCACTTTTTTATTCCTTTTTACATTGGATGGAAGAGCGGACTCCTTAGAGGAACTGAAGAGTAATGTAAGTCTAGTGATAACACTGAGGGGGGGTTCATATGGTCAGCACCGGTTTTGGATGCGATGATCTGCAACCTGCGGTTTTCCAGTCTAGACTTTTGGAACCCTTTTTGCATGATGGCTTTTAGTTTTAATATGAGGAAGGGATATACTTGGTTATGGGGTGTTTATATATGTGTTAGAGGATTATGTTTCATTATTAATAGAGCGATATTTAGCTATGTGATGCATAGTACAAATACATTATTGTAGAGAATTGTAGAGCACATAACATATATATTGGTCTCTTTCAGAAAGAGCGTCTCTCATGTCCATGGGCTGTTTCCGGTATTGCGGTTTAGCCCCAATTGTTTAAATGCTCTACATATAGACAAAACCTGAAGACATACAGTTTTAGGATTGGGGTTACACATGACTGTGTTCAATTTTTGATGATGTTTTGGGTAATTTTACAGGTGGATCAGATGTATCAAACAGAGAAAACCCATTTTTTTTCAATATGTTTCACATGTAAAAATTGCACCAAAACCGACATCAAAGTTAAATACAGTTTCATCTGCACTGTATGAATATACATGTATAAATGGGAAAGACTGATATCTAATAAGAGAAGGTTATGTCTCTGTTCACATCTCTCTTGTCTGTCTATGATGGAGCAGTTGGCACTGCCATATGATGAACATTTAGACGTGACCCGCTGTTAGGTTGTAGTATTAAAAAAAAAACAAATTCTATTATGGAGCTTCCAAATGTAAATGTGAATAGAGCTTTATCCCCGGAAATGGGAAAAAGTATTAGGGTGCCATTACATATATTGGATATACAACACATTGGGGGTCATTTACTAAGGGCCCGATTCGCGTTTTCCAGACATGTTACCCGAATATTTCCGATTTGCGCCGCTTTCCCCTGAATTGCCCCGGGATTTTGGCGCACGCGATCGGATTGTGGCGCATCGGTGCTGGCATGCACGCGACGGAAATGGGGGGGCGTGGCCTAACGAAAACCCGACAGATTCGGAAAAACCGCCGCATTTTTTAAAAAAAAGTGTTGCGGAGCTTGCACTTACCTTCACTAGGAATAGGCCGGTGAACTCCACAGCAGAGAACGTGCCGCTGGATCGCAAATGGACCGGGTAAGTAAATCTGCCCCAATGTTTACAGCCACTTGTTGGGGTTTCATGGTAAGTATAGGCAAACACATGAAAACCTTATGTTCCTACTGTAAGCTGCCACCATGTCTGCATCTTCTTCAAAAAAAATACTCTGAATTTATGAGACTATTAAGTATTCTGCAAATAAAATAAATCATAAATATTAATCTTTTTTACGCAAGCGGCAGAACTGGGCATTTTAGTCTTTTATATGGTGATTTGTATGCGATTATACATCAGACAGAAGGGAAGGTATTAGGAATTACTCGTTGTACAGCCTGGTACCTGTGTAGTATCTTCATAAGGGGATTTATGTTTCAGATCCAGTGTGAACTTCTGAACTGCATTATCTATTCTCTCTTTTCCATGAAATAGTCTCCAGACAGAAGCGCAATTCTTAAATGTGTGCAGAATATAGCAGATGGTAAAATGTACGAAGCTAATTTAGTGACTGTACATGTAATGATTACAATGATTATTTTTAATGACATGCATTATTTACAATGTGTTTTAATACAGTTTTTCAAAACATCTAAAAACGTAGCCTATTTTCTGGACATGTTTTTGTTAAGCTCTACACTTTTTAGGCTACAAACACATACCAATCCATCCATGAATTGTGGGCTGTGCATGTCCCAATTTCAATGACCAAACATTGTGCTGAGGATGGGACTCTGATTATTAGAATGATACATGATGCAAGGATTCCCTGCGTCCCTGGGGGAATCACAGGGCCAAACTTTTATACAATTTCAGCACAGCGCTGTTATTCCACAGGGAAGGGACTCTGTGCATCATTATATATATCCTATATCACTATGATGATTGGGGTCCTTTCATCGGCACAGTGTTCGGCTCCTGGAATCACAACACTGCATGATTCACAGACCAGCCATGTTGTCTATTTTGGGCCTTAAAGGAAACCTACCATCAGATTTGATCCAATCAAATCTGGATTGTCATTTCTAAAAAAATTTCATATAAAACAGGGAATTCAAAAGAGTCCATTTAAAACCCCTACCTGAGGGGACTAATAGTGTAATGAGGTAAAATCTGGTGACTGGTTCCCTTTAAAATGACTGTTCCATTTTTTGACCTCTCCTGATGATTCATTGTTAATTCAGCACTGCAGAGACATTGATGAGCAGGGGGTAGCTTGCAGGTTCTCTTTAGTGTAATGGAGTATAGCATATAGTCCAAATAGATTACAGTACTTTCAAGCCTTCTCTTGATTTTTATAACTGATGTGGTTTCTTTTGAGTACTCCAGTTTGTGATTGTCAGCAAGCCCTCTGCTATTTTAGCCATAGAAGACTCTGTCTAGATCTTTTTTGGATAGCATGGCTGCTTTTCACTAGCTCTCTGGCACAATAGTCATTAGAGGTTTAAAAATGCAAACATTGTCCAGAATTAATAGCTTTTTGGCCAAACCAAAATAATGTTTCCCCATTATACCATTACCCTGCTGTTATGTGCCTTTGCTGTAGCAATCCCTGCCCTTAGCAGTGACCTCTTCATGCTCACTGATGTGATCGGTGACATGCCATGTGTATAGAGGTCACCATATAGTGGAAATGCCATGTGTATAGAGGTCACTGAGGTGGCCATTGATTGGCTGCTGTGCTGACTTGTCCCTCTACCTAATCATTTGTCCATGCTGACAAAGCTGCTGTCTGGATAACGTTTTAACAACCAGTGAGCGTCTTGCCTTACATAACTGTGAAAATGGATTAATGTTCCAAAATTGTAGCTGGACTTGGTTCTTTGATCTCCACATTCAATCTGCTTCCCTTTCATTTGCTGTAATATCTAACCAGAAGCTTGCTTCTGCTGTCACTCAGAGAAGAGGTTTGGGCTATGCTGTTTTCTTTGATCTCTGCATTAAACAGATTGAAATCCCCTCCCCTCTGCTATAATGGCTAACCATCAGGGGTGGATTAAGACTGGGCTGTAAGAATATTATAGCCCCTACAAGTCTGGGATTTGCTTCTTACATATGGTCCTAGAATCGAGCATCTTGCTGAATTGAGTATGTGTCCTTTCTTTCAATGGTCCCCTAATGTGTATTGTGAGTATAACCGATGTTCAAGAATTTAATGGGTGTAGGTCCTTCTGAGTATAAAATTTGGCTGGTGGTTTAGGTGGCTATGGGCCCCCTAGAAGGCACCACCACACCAGTGCACAGCCCTGCTGCTACTAACACACGCTAAGGCATGCAGATCTACAGGGCCTTGAAAGAAGGTTAAGGTAGGGATTGACGCCCATATTGGGAAGATGCATATATCTACATACATAGATGCATAGTCATCAATGCCACCCAGTAGTTTCCAGTGCATTACTGCAATAATGCAATAATTCTCATTTCATCAGAAAATGCAATAATTATAAATGTGTATTATTTTCCTTTCAAAAGACTGTTTAGATTGTTTTGCTGGATATGTGATCTAAATATCTAGCACATATCATGAGCACAATGCAAGAAAACTCTCAGGGAAGAAAAAGATCTCATGGAAGAATGACTTTTTATTTTTCCCTTGGGGCTAAAGCAAGTTCATTTCAAGTTTTTTTGTTCTTCTGGGCCCATGCCAGATGGTCTAAATTAGAAAGAAACAAATAAACTGTGTCCTGGTGTAGTGGGAAAAGATAAGGACTGAATATACTATATGGATCTTCAAATTCATCTCCTAAAAGTAAGATGTTTCTTGCTAGACGCTGAGTGTATAATCTATAGTATAAGTCTGCGACCTCTGCTTTATTGTGCTATTGTTAATATTGATCAAACCATTGATTGCTGTTAGTGGGTGTCTTGCAGCAAGTAACGAGGCCCAGAGCTGCTGGGGGGCCCACATAAGGCTCTATGTAAGGAATCGATGGGAGTGAGGGGAGCTATATCTAATGAATCCATGAATGTTGGGGTGGTTTATATAAAATAACATTGAGGGGGCTGTCTGGGATGATAAACTAGGGAATATATTAGGGAACAGAAGACTGTTTTAGTTTCAAAATTGTTAATGCCGCCACGTAAGTTCACTGCAAAGGGGCCCACTGAGGCTCTGTCACCCAGGGGCCTACTGAAACCTAGAGCCATCCCTGGTGGCTGGGAAAGTATACAGGATTTGTTAACGTCTATGCCAGTCTTTCTACACGTCTCCATTCACTTTGTAGTGGTCATGTTGTTGGGTTGCTGCAGCTCAATTATCTTTATCCTGAAACTATACCATGGACATTGGTGCAGAATGATAGTTTTCTGACCTTAGGACAAGTCCTAGATAACAGAAGCCTAGCCAGGCCCTTTTAGAGTCCATGTAAAACCAAGAAATATCACTAAATGGCAGTGAAGAAGTAACGTATTTTAAAGAAATAATGAAAAATACATGGAACAGAGTGGAGTAAAATTGAGAAAAGTAAAATTTATATTGGTGTCAGGAGATGGTTTGTCTTAGTTATTACATCATTAACCCAAAACACCATTTAAGATTACAGAATCCAAGTCTGCTGCCAAAACATTTTTTGGTTCTTACAGTAGTTTTCCAGGAAACTCATAACGAACCGGAGCAGGGTTGGAAAAAAAATTCCAGGGGGGGGGGGGGCATAGAGTTCACTTTGGCCAATGAGTGACATCCTTGGACTATAGGCTATCACTTCTGTTTATCAGGATGTCACCTACTGGTCCAGGTAGGCAAATCATTGGCTGAAGCTGGTCCTAAGACCCCCTTGTCTAGTCTTGTCTAAAAATTCTTGAAAAAACCTTTTAATACACAGTAGATAAACCGCTTAATACAGTCCAAGAAGATCAGCCTTCCTCTTCACTAGTTCTTCTATACCTATTTGTATGAGAGAAATGTCCATCATAATGTAAAGGGATAGTTCTGCAGATCAATTGGTGGAATAACTAGCAAAAAAACATTGCTCCAAGAGACCCGACCATGACCTCCGTGAACAAAACGGCGAATTTGCATAGAAATGGCAACAGAACTTTCTCTAAAATGAGAAACTGAAAGCTTTGTGTACAATAAAGTGTCCTACATTATACTGGGTTTACTTTGCAGGGTAATTTGGGAGCTGGTAGACGTATCTACTTTATGATTATTGTAATTTTCCTTGGCTATCCTGATGTTCTGCTGTATCACATCATAAACAGATGAACATCTTTATGTGGAGTTCGCCTGGTTGATCTATTTGTATTCAGTTTATTTCTGGTGTTGGTCATTTTTTTTTTTTAATAGTTGTTTTTTCAGGACTATATTGTCCATATAATTGCTCCATTTTATCGTGACCTCAATTTTGTGTTATTCAATTGTGAAACACTCTTAGGGTGGTCTATTAATGGCTTGGATGGTTGCCCTCAAATCACCTGCCAAGTTATAATAAGTTGCCAGTTTTCTTCATTGTGAATGAGGGCAGTAGATTTTACAGCACGTCACCATTTTCGACCACCCAAAACAGCCGACAGAGAGGGAATTGTTTGCAATTAAGATGGTTTGACCGTAGTTGATTTTCTAGATTACAGAGAATTTTTTGCTTTTGTTTTTGTGTGAATGTTGGATGTGTGGCAACTCTTCTCAATGATGACATAGAGGCTGTAGTTGCGCAGTGAAGATCTGTTTATTCTCTTCGGGTAATATTCTATAGTAAGGTAAATTTTACAAAAAAAACTGTTCTGACAACTGGTCATTCTATGTTATCTCTTTGTGGGCAGAGGGGTTCCCGGGCTCAGAAGCTGATCCCAGGCCACAGGATCCCGGCAGCATATTAGAGATGGGCTCCCGCAATAACAGATGAATTTTCTCATAAAATGAGTTCTGCAATTTGGGAAGCAAGCCGACAATAAAATGCTTATGTAAATCGGACATCGCCCTAATCGAGGTGACATATTTTTATGGTACGATAAACCACTTAAAACTCTAAACCAGAATTCAGGGTTTTCTTAACCCCCACCAAGAAACCGTTAATAAAATCTTATAAATTTGCTATTGTATCCCTCTAAATGATGTACCTGAAAAGTGGATCTCATCCCACAAAAAATAAGCCCCCCCATGTGTCCAAATTATAGCCTATACTGAATGGCGCTCCTTCCATTCTATGCCCTGCCGTGTACACATACAACAGTTATGGAGAAATTGGATATCAAACTTTGTGGAGGTTTTTTATTATTTAATATCTTGGGCAAAAATTAAAGAAACATTCCCAAAATGAATGTATTGTCTAAAAAAAAAATTAGTTTGTAAATTGAAACTCGATGTTTAAACCCCTGTTGAATGGGGTTTACAAACTTCTTAGTATGCCATTGAGGGGTGTAGTTTTTGTGGGTTTTACTATTATTATTAAGGCCTCTCAAAGTCACTTGACAACTGAGCAAGTCCCTATAAATATAGGTTATGACAGTTTTTATTAAAAAAAAAAGAAAAATTGCACACAAAATTCTAAACCTAACAACCTATAAAGATTAGCGGATGCATATGCCAATATAAAGGTGGTATCACTGTCTGCCTGAAAAGCAGAGAATTTAGAACTTTGAAAATGAAGACTTTGAAAAAAAAGTTTTTTTTCCAAATTTCAGGTTTTTTCACAGCTAAACACAAATATCATCCAAATTTTTTAACTAATTTGAAGTACAATGTGTGACGAGAAAAAGGCCTCAAAATCCCCCGGATATCTTATAGTGTTCCAAAGTTATAACCTCTTATAGTGACACAGGGCAGATTTATAAAATCGGGCTTAGTCCTGAGGGTGTTAATATAAGACCCAAATTAGGGCTCATTCTAATACATATTCTTGGTAGACCTGTTAACTCTCACATACTTCTGTTGTCTTATAGACAAAACAGACCATATATTTATATGATGCTGTGGGTTATTTTGATTTCTTAATTTTCTATATGTCCTTTATGTCCACTGAGTAGGTGAAAAGGGAGCTCCATCCTTATCACTCATTATATATTGAAAGATGTTTTGGAGAAGAGGTATTAAGATTAATATCTTATGTCCTCCACCATAATGTATATGTTTTGACACCATAAGGGGTCCCACTGAACACATTGGGGAAGATGTATCATGCTGTCTGCACCAGAGTTCTGGAGTTAAAAGCACTAAAAGGGGCATGACCTTGAATGACCTTTGCAGTAAAAAAAAGTCTATAAAAATTAATTATTGTGGCACAACAAGCTAGAACCAACTCATATATGGTGCAAAGTTTGATTCCAGCATAAGACATACTGATAAATCTGGTTCAGCAGAAGACTGGTCTATTCCTACTCTGCACTAGTCTACTGTGCAACGCATTGATACATTTCCCCCAATATGTCCAGTGTATGTTCACTAGGTGTTGTATATTGTATATAACTATTAGTAGTTTACTGGTGTAAAAGCTAAGATAAGGAGAGAATTTTAAAGATGAACTCTGTTGTGTATGGTTTTTAGATATACAGGCGGTCCCCTATTTAAGAACACCCGACTTACAGATGACTCCTAGTTACAAACGGACCCCTGGTAATTTACTTTACTTTAGTCCTAGGCTACAATAAACATCTGTAACACTTATCACAGGCGTCTACAATGAAGCTTTAGTGTTAATCCTGGTTCTGATGACAATCCAACATTTTTTTAAATCCAATTGTCACAGAGACCAAAAAAAATTTCTCTGGGGTTACAATTATAAAGTATACAGTTCCGACTTACATACAAATTCAGCTTAAGAACAAACCTACAGGACCTATCTTGTACGTAACACGGGGACTGCCTGTAAGTACCAGGAAAAAAAGCAAAGAGAAGCTGTTTTCCTCCATAAAATACAATGCAAAGTTTCCTCTTATCTCCTGCCCTATATACATTTCTGAAATGAAACAAAATTGCTTCAACTATATTTTACAATTCTAAGAATGACGGGGTACAATTGCAGTCACATCTAAACATCCGATAAGAAATAACATTTTAAATAACCGGAAGAACCACATCAATATTGTATCCAGGATGTGTCTGGATACATGTAGCAAGGCGCATACATGTAATATTGGATGTGCGTTTACAAGCGTGGAAGTGCAAATTGCTGTCTGCTGTCTGCATCTGAAAGCCGATTGATTTTAGTTTTTTCCGTAGATTTGGTGCTTGGCTGCACGGGGTGAATGTCACTGCTTATTTGCTTCACTTATTATAAGGCGTTGTAGAAACATTGACTTTCTTCATTAGGTGAATATGACCTGCTGAGCGCAGTTCAGACTGTGTTTTCACACATTTCAAACTTTTTTTATGTAATGGTTTTGCAAATAGCATTTTATCATAGTTGGATTTAGCTGTTGTGAGCCTGTGTGTATTGTGTGCATTATATATGTATATAAAAGACCATTACAGGAGGTCCCCTACTTAAGAACACCTGACTTACAGATGACCCCTAGTTACAAACGGACCTCTGGATGTTGGTAATTTACTGTACTTTAGCCTTGGGCTACAATAAACAGCTATAACAGTTATCACAGGTGTCTGCAGTGAAGCTTTTATTGTTAATTCTGGTTCTTATGAGAATCCAACATTTTTAAAATTAAATTGTCACAGAGACCCAAAAAAATTTGGCTGGGGTTACAATGATAAAGTACACATGTCCGACTTGCATACAAATTCAACTTAAGTACAAACCTACAGACCCTATCTTCTACTTAACCCGGGGACTGCCTGTATTAGGCTTGTCGTATAGTGTCTGAATTGGGTTGGATAAGGGAGATGCGGGAGCACAGTGCTAAGATTAAAAGCACCATGATACCCCCTGTAATTACACAGCGTCGGATTAAGACTTCCATGGGCCCTGGGCTGTATGAATAATACAAGTCTGAAATCACTTCCTACATATGGTGCTAGAATCAAGCTTCTTGGGGAATGGAGGATGTGCCCCTTCTGTCTGCTTTCAATCTGCGGTTCCAGGACCTCGGGAGGACCTTCCAACGTCCTGAAATGACTCCTTGTGTGCTTATGTATTGAGAGAAGGAACAGATGTAGAAGGCTTTCATTGGTATAAAATTTGGACATTGGTTTGGATGGCCATGGGGCCCCTAGAAGGCTTATACCCCAGGCTAAGGCCCAAACCACCTATATTACCCACTACTACAATTACATAAGGAAGAACCACCAAACCAGCCCACCCAACACCAACTTTGTTGCTGCCCAAGAATGATCCTGTGTAGATCATTATAAGGGTAAATTTTCACTGCAGTCTGTATATATAATGCATCCACTATCAATACCTATGTTCTTCTGTCTAAGACTTGCGTTCTAAGTTACATCTTTAATAAATCTAGCACAAAATATGATTATTATTTTACTTTTCAAACTTCTATTCATAGTTGTGTGGGAGATGCACAAGTGAAGAGAAGCCTCACGTTCGGGTGCCATATGTCGTATTTGATGAATGTATTCCTAATAGAAGTGACTCTGCTTGAAAGTGCACTGGTCAGAGTACAAGGTCAAATGTCAAAGGTCAGCAGGGTTGGACACAGGGCAGACTGCAGGTCATTGTGTGAACTGTATATGGTCTTGCTGCTTTCTACACTGACACTAAATTTGTACCTTTGAGCCCACCTAACATGGCTGGAATATATTTGTCCTAGTAAATGTCACCTTGATTCTCCTTGGTTATCTCTACTGATTCCAACCTTCTCTTGTATGCTGCAATTTTTTGTACTTGTGATTGGTCACTGAGTGAGATAAGTGGGGTTCTGACACACGATTGATTGAATGTTCAACGGAGAAAGCCATGCCTTCTACATTGCATATTAGACATGACATTTAACATTGTGATAGCTTCTTTTTTTTTCCAGTCACTTGAAAGATATAGGGGCACATTTACTTACCCCTTCCCCGGAGTTCACCGAAAGTGCATTGTCTAACAATAATGCACTGTGCCCGATTCACTGAGATTGTGCACCCAATATCATGAATGTGTCACTTTCCCACTCGGGTCCGACGGAGGTCACCACCTTCTTCCTGGTGCATGTTAGTGCATTAGCTTGCGGCACAATTTGAAAGTTAAATCTGGCCCTCAGTCCGAATCAAATGGCACGCTCCCCGATTTGTGTTCCATGGAAGCCAGTGCAGCTGCACCAAAAACCGATAACGTGCGACACAATCCCAGAGCAGACACCTGTTAAAACCTGTCCAAGCCGTGTAATGCGCAAGACGAACATTCCGACAAAAGTGCGACCCTTAGTAAATGAGCCCTGATGTGACTGATCCAATTATATCACAGTCATTAAAGGAGCACTGCAGGAACAGTCCATTCATTGAATAATACATGGTGCAGGGCCTGAACGGAGGAGCAGGACGCATTTTTATTGTATTCTTAGAACCTTGATATTACCTAGATTCCTGCTCCTCCCTTCTGGCCCTGCACAATGTATAATTCAATGAATCAGCTGTGACTGGAGCATTCCTTAAAAAATCCTTACTAAATCTGTACTACTCTCAGCCCCTTTATTAGAGGAAGTCTATGACCTCCCCAAGCTTTATAATCTGCTGGCACCATGTTGTAGAGAAATGCACTGTGATGTCAAAGCTACCATTATTATTTCTGTCCTTTTATGCAGTTTGGGATATTCTAATTTTAATCTGTATTATAATGAGGCAGTTGGTGTACCCCGGTCATATCCTTAGCACCTGGAGCACTCTTATTCCAGCCTGACCACAACTATCTTCTTGTTAGAAGCATTGGGCCATACTGTAAGTAATTTATTCAAGAATAGCTGAGGATATGACTTTGGTGCACCAACTGCCTTATTAGCATATAGAATAAACTGGGAATAACTTGAAAATTGCATAATGGAGTGAAATAATAGAGTCTCAACTCCCCTCACTGTGACGGGGCCTCTTTTTGTGTACATTGGTTGTCGGTGCCGTCCGACCACTCGCCAGCCACTGTATACAAATAGAGACCTGGCAGTCGGCACCACAGGAGAACGGGAACAGTAGACCGGTCAGTATAAGCTCTTTGTTATTTTTACAGGCCCCCAACCGTGTATAAAAATTTTGGAATCACTGGTTAACCTCCTTTAATTATAGATTGAGTTATTACCGTGTTACGCTTACTGTGGGTTCGATATTGTATACCTATCAACTGCCCCAATACCCATTTTTTTGAGGTTTTGCCTTTCAGTACTCTTATATCTGACTTCCAAGTATTTTAAGTCACAGGCTTGAGCCTTTTGAGCACATGTCATTATTCCTGATCCCAGGCTGCAGTTTACTGGTCTCAACAGCTGATTATTTTGTGGTTGGAAGCGCTCACCATATCTGCTTTCAAAACCTTTGCAGAGAGACAAGTCTGACGCTTCCACTTCTAAAGTACAACTATAAACACCTTCCTTAATCTTAGCAGAATAGTCCGAGTAAAAATAATCATTCATCTTGCTCATTCTAGGCATCCCAGGCATTTTCCCTGTCGTGAGCTAATCAATGCTGGAATTTCTGTCCAGGACACGATGAACTTTCACATGTATGTAATATGGTGGAGTGTGTAGCTAGAAAACAATACACTCTTTACATTCTAAACTTTAGATTTTAAGATTCTTTACGAGAATGAAACTTTTTGTAAGTAGATTTTTTGTTGATCCAAAAATTCTGACCTCCCATAAAAGCCATCAGGAAGAAATTTTTCCCTACTTTGGGTCAATTGACATTAACCTTACATGATTTTTGCCTTCCTTTGGATCAACGCAGTAGAATTTAATAGGTTGGACTAGATGGATTGTCTTTTTTCTAACCTTATTTACCATGGTAATATGATGATGCTCCAATTTCATGTTACTGTAATGGCATATTCTAAAGATTCTAGGAGAGTAAATTAAGAAATTAAGATCTGGGATTTTTTTTAGGGTCCGACCACTGGAGTGGTGGTACATGCCCGTTCATCTCTATGGACCAATTTGTTGTGCTTTGTGCAGCGCTGCGTAATTTGTGTGCGCTATATAAATAAAGAATTATTATTATAATTATTATTGTGTGCCGCCATGCCTAATAGATAGAATGGCAAAACACTTCTCCCTTTATTCAAATACAAAAAAACATTGTTCTAGTTATAGGTGAGGATCCTGTGTTCTTTCCTTCCTTTCCTTCCTTTCCTTCTTTTCCTTCCTTTGCTTTCTTTCCTTCCTTTCCTTCCTTTGCTTCCTTCCTTTCCTTCCTTCCTTTTCTTCCTTACCTTCCTTCCTTTTGTTCCTTTCTTTCCTTCCTTCCTTCCTTCCTTCCTTCCTTCCTTCCTTCCTTCTTTTCCTTCCTTCTTTTCCTTCCTTCTTTTCCTTCCTTTGCTTCCTTTACTTTCTTTCTTTCCTTCCTTTGATTCCTTTGCTTCCTTCCTTTCCTTCCTTCCTTCCTTCCATTTCTTCCTTACCTTCCTTCCTTTTCTTCCTTCCCTTCCTTCTTTTCCTTCCTTTCCTTCCTTTACTTTCTTTCCTTTCCTTTCCTTCCTTTCCTTTGCTTCCTTGGCTTCCTTTCCTTTTCTTCCTTTCCTTTCCTTTCCTTTTCTTCCTTTCCTTTCCTTTTCTTCCTTTCCTTCCTTTGCTTTCTTTCCTTCCTTTGCTTTCTTTCCTTCATTTGCTTTCTTTCCTTCCTTTCCTTCCTTTCCTTCCTTTGCTTCCTTTGCTTCCTTCCTTTCCTTTTCTTCCTTTCCTTTTCTTCCTTTCCTTTTCTTCCTTTCCTTTTTTTCCTTTCCTTTTCTTCCTTTCCTTTTTTTCCTTTCCTTTTTTTCCTTTCCTTTTTCTTCCTTTCCTTTTTTTCCTTTCCTTTTTCTTCCTTTCCTTTCCTTCCTACATACAGCTTGCCAGATCAGTAAATTTACATTTATGATCTGTTTTCATGTGGTGCACATTCAAGAGATCTTTTTTAGATGTGTATTTATGTAATTTTTACTTGTATTTAAAGTTTGATTCAATGAATAAATTGACCAACCAGATTCTTTATAGGCAGGTGACAAAATTGACCTATCAGCATGAGAAAAGGGCTCAATAAGATGGAAACCATATAGTACAGAATATATTTGTAGATTACTGAATAGTTTTAGGATTAGCATATGATTCCATGAGGACTTCAGTGACAAAGCTACCGTCAGGGTAATTTCCATTACACTAAAGAAGTAATTGGTAAACGCGGTTGTGTCTGTATAAATAAGATGCTCTCGGATAACTCTTTGGTGTGAAAATAGTTGATCAGAAATGTTGAATTTCAATGCGCTCCATCTCATAGGGGGAGATTTATAATAAGTCTCTTAGAGCTGAACTGTTCTAGTTGCCCTTTGCAATCAATCAGAGCTCAGATTTCATTTCCACACAACTGTTTATAAAATTAAAGCTGAGCTCTGATTGGTTTCCACTGAAACTTTATGATAAATCTCCCCCATAGATTCTAAGCTTTTGTGAACAGGTCCCCATTGTTTTATCTGACCATGTTATTACTCTGTTATATAATATTTTATTTGTACGTGTCCACTCATGATCTGTAAAGCGCTGAGGAATATGATGACATTATAAAAAGATTTATTCAAATTATTATTATTTTTGGTCTCGACCCAACATCTTGAATATAGTGACTACCATAGACAGTAAAGCATCAACGATTTCCGGTCAACTGGTTCAGCCAACACAATATAGTGCGTATGAGCAGATTTCTGGTGCGCACTATATGCCCTCTTTAATAATGTTAACACTTTTGGAGTTTGCGTTTCAATTATTTTCATTCATATTTGTTTTACTGTTGACTTTAATTTGGGATGAAATTTGTGTATGCAGACCTGGGATGACCTACACCCCCACACAAGTGACTGAAGAACACTGTAGTTTAGTCATGCACACGGTGCACACTTTAAGGGATCTAAAGTGAGCCGGGCTCTTGTGGTTGGAACTTGGGGTTTGGATCAAACCGGTAACTTACAGTATGCCCTATAACGTGGATAGATAGTGTCAGCCGTGGGTCAACTCCTCTAATATTAGCCTGGTTCCAGGATCTCTGACACAATGAGGAGCTTCTTAGAGCCAGGTAATAAGTTATACGGTGGTCAGTCTATGGTGGTCAGTCTATGGTGGTCAGTCTATGGTGGAAAAAAAAAAAAAAAGAAAAAAAAAAAAAAAAAAAAAAAGGTTCCCCCCACCCCCACCGATGCTGCTGGGAAACTAAGGGCAGTGTCGGGAATCCCGAATTCTCCGCCAAGTTTGCCAGCACAATGTCTACAGCCTGTACCCATACAGGCTACGGCGCAATTCTATGCCAGGTCAGACCTAGTGAGCAGAGCCCTGGCGTCACAAAATATTGTTGCGCTGTGCTTGTTGCAATGGAATTTATCGAGGGCCAGAGCCTCCTGATAGATTCGACGTGTTCCATGGACAACATCGTGTTCTGAAGCACTTAGTCCCAGCTTATGATTAATGTGTCCTCAAGTGTATGGCCTTCTAAATGCCTTCCAATTTTTCTTGTAAACCAATGCCATGAAGAAGAGCAGAAGTGGACAACAGTGAGAAAAAAAAAAAAATGATCAGTTTTCAATGGCTACGCCTGTGTTAATAAGCCCTAACTGATGGAAAAACCCAAGATGTAAACTGGGCCTTACTTAGGACTTCCACTCGAGGCGCGAATACAAATGAATAGCAAATGAATGTGGCAGAACTAATCCAAATATGTGACCAACCTCTTCTCCTGATTCCCCCTTTACTACTTGCTGCGCTTTCATCACTTTGGTTGATGCTATTGCTGTTGCCAAAGCCTAAAAAGAAAAAAAAGAAAGAGATTTAGGAATTTGCGAGTTCACATTTCCGGCCTTCAGCCATTTAAGTTATTATGAGCACAGAACAAGTGCAGATCTATTCAGTGACTATACAGATGATAAATATAATAAGAAGACTTTCCCCTATTCTTGGCAAAGGAAATAACTGAAGACTTAATGGAGATGCGAATTGGCCCTCACTCAGAAGCAAGATCATATTAGACATAATAGAGAAATAGTGAGCAGCAGTAATGTGGACAAAGCACTTGGGGTGATATAGAAACTTTCTTTTATCCAACTTCTTCAGTGGCCTCTATTGGAGAAGGTAGAATAAAGAAGAGACACAGACACAGACTTCTAAGTAACGGGATAACTTTTTTTTGTAAAGTTCAGGAAGGTAAGTGGAGAAAGAGGCATTTCTGTCTAAAGAGATGGATTACAAAGCTCCAATTATCAATTTCTGCAGTTTCATTACAGGTTTCTTAGTAGTGTATACATCACTTGTACATATGCAGTCTAAGGTCCCTTTCACACTTGTGTTGCAGATCACGTCAGAGTTTGATCAGGGTGCGATCAGGGTTTGGTCAGTGAAAAACTGACATTTTGCATCAGAGTTCAATCAGTTTTCAGTCAGAGTTTGTTCAGTGTCTCAGTTTTTCATGCACGTTTCTTTGGTGTTTCCAGGGCAGTTTCAATGCGTTTTTAACGCACAGATAATGCGTATGAAAAAGACTCAGGACTGAGCTCTATCTTTTCTATGGCAATTGATGCGTGAAAAACGCATTGGGCTTGCACGAGTCTCAGATTGCAATGCGTTTTTGATGCGTCTCCAATTTTTTTGCACGTGACTTGCAAAAGTAGAGCATGCTGAGATTTAAACGAGCGTTAAAAAAAAAAAACTGTGCACGTGATTACAATGGGTCACAGTGCAACGCAAGTTCTGCGCATCAAAAGCAAAAATGCAAGTGTGAAAGGGGCCTCACTCGTGTCATATTAGGCTCAGACAGAGTAATCAGTAATCTATGTCCATTACAGAATTTCAAAGGAAATCGAGAAAGACATGAATGACATTCAGCGACAGTCAATGAATGTTTCCAATGGTTCAGTATGAAGACCATTAATAATAACCTACCTCTGCCTTCAAGTCAGACCGGATACGGACAACGCATCTTTGTACGGCCATTTGAAATGTAAAGCTAATGACGCCCTTGATTTTCAGTAGAGCATCTTCACAAAGACTCCTTCGAGACTGAGGATAGAAGCAATGTCAATTTTCAACTAAACAGCAGAAATAATGGATATGTAGAAGTGAAAAAAAAATTGTGAAAACTCAAAACACACAAAAAGGTCAGTAAAACAAATTACAAGTACAGTAATGCACTGTAGAGTGCAAGTAGATTACAAGTAGATTATGAATTATCCTTTATAGAAGTCGCTTTTATTGGAAAACTCGTTCATTTACCCATCTAATAAAAAAGTCAGAGACAAAGTCATGTGAAAAGAAGCAGAGAAGAGTTATATTTTAAGTCAAGTATAGCCTTCAGTTCTATTAATAATACCTAGAAACATGCTGCTGGTGTCTTAGGAAAGACAAGAATCTCATCCCTGCATTAGATGACCACTGATACAAGCATCTATAGACCTAGTTGGAAATTCATTCTACAGATGAAGATCCAGTTCCCTCCAATGTCTGGGCATTCACATTTAATTTAATTCATTTGCCTTATGTAAACATTTCTTCAATTGGATGTTATTAAAAAAAATGTTCCTGTGTGAAGATAATTTCTCATAAATGGAGCCATGTTGTCCCTTAGAAACGAGATTGCTTCCTCGGATACGACCACCCCACACAGCAGCGGTGGCCAGACATGCACTATTGAGTCCTGCCTAACCACCAGGATTCAGTAATCATTACCACAGGACGCTGCAGTAACTCCCGAACATTTCACATACAAAAACCTTTTGTTTATTTGTGCAATCCCTCCCGCAGAGGTGGCCGTATCCAAGGACACAGTCTTGTTTCTAAGAGACCATATGACTACATTTATGACTAATTATCTTCACAAAGGTAATTTTTTTTTAATAACATATAATTGAAGAAATGTTTATGTATGGCAGATTAATGAAACTGAATGTGAGTGTCCAGATGAGAATACCCCTTTAACTGCCTGTATCTCCAGTTCTCAAATGTGATCGGAGAAATGAGATTCTTATCTCTAACATGACAACATGTTTCTAGGTAACACAGATATGAAGATAAGGGTGTCTAAAGTGACGCTTTCCTTGCAGCCTCTAAAAGTGACTTCTCTCAGGCAAGGAATAATCCTTAATTCATTTTCATATGACTTTAAAGGTGTTTCTTTTTCAAGATTTCACATAAAAGAGGGAATCCTAAAAGGATATTCTATACCTGACCTGAGGGGCTAATAGTTTAATGGGGTAAAAGTCCCATCAGGAATTCAGGAGCTACTGGAGTGTGGAGTAACCACGCTGAGCGTCAGGGGCCAAGCCTACACGACACCACCTGTAGTCTCTGAGCTGTTACCTCCATCCCCGGACCAGCAGCGTTTTTCGGCTATTCAGCCATGCCCATGCATGCGCAGTAACTCGGCTCACTGCCGAAAAGATAGGAGAAAAAGTTACTGCGCATGCATGGGCACAGGCTGACTAGCCCAAGAGCTCTGTGGGGCCAGACTTCAGAGGCTACGGGGGTGTAGAGTAGCCTTTGCCTCCTGAGCTCGGGTAACTCCATGCCCCATTAGCCTCTGAAGTTATTATGCATAAAGGATATATAAAGTTTTTATTTAGTTAGGTATGGTTAACAGTTTATCTAAAGGCAGTGCAGAACTTAGTAGGGTGTCAGGTATCTACTATAAGGAATAGTGTATTCCTGATGCTAGGTTTCCTTTAACACAAAGCTGCTGACTAACAGAAAAAAATATGATTATTCTAAACAAAAGAACGTATAATTTTATGACCCCCGAGTAACACAATAAGCCAACGAAGATGAACACATTTTGTTACTTTGTGCACAGCACAACATTGTGAAGATGTCGGTGGCTTGTGGATGTCTGGTCTGACAGCCAAACTGTTCAATCAGATAGTGTATGCTTGGTTAGCCAGGAACAACCTTGACATGTGTTCTGCACTCGTGACTAAAAGGTACAAGGCTTACATGTTAGAAAATAAAAGAAAGAAAGAAATCCAAGTAGATAAAGTAAACTGTAAATCATAAGACATTGCTGGAGAGCCAAGACTTGTTTGCTCCATATGATAAGGAAAGCATTTCCCCTTGGTTAGGCTTTGATTGACTCGAGTGCTCATTGCTGAGCAGTTAGTGTTTAGTTCCCTGTTTATCAGACACCTTGCATCCCGGCTGACGGAACGCATCAAAGCAGATGTTGCAACCCTTCAGCAAATCGTAGATCAGGAGCGCTGTGCACCGCATTCACTCCACTCGCTCCAACGCCAGACCGTCTTTTCAAACAAGCGGACTGCTTTCATACTTGAAGGATGAATAGTATTTCTGGCAGACACGTGCTGACTTCTTATAAAACAATGGGGGAGGGGGGCTCATTTGTATTCTTCTTGTGTGCTTGGGTTTTGTGATAAGTCTTTAACGTGGGGCACAGAAAAGCAATTTGTACTATTGTCTACAACCCCTCTTCCAGATCTTCAGATCTATCAATGGTGAAACTTTTAATGGAAGCTTCCCACTATATACTGTAGGTTTAGCCCTTAGTGTACAAGAGCCCTATTCCCGGTTGCCCGAGTGCTGGGACCCCAATGATCATGTAGTTGGAACCCGACAAGATGTCTGAAAGACTGAGTGACTTCCGTAATGCAGAGAAGGGTTTGTACACTATTCATTTTCTCCTAGGAATCTTGATAAACCACTTTAAAGGAAATCTAGCATTTGCTTTTATGCATTATTAACCAAAACATTCCCCTGAGGATTCTGTAGCTACACTGATGCAGAAACATTTCTTTAATCTCAAAATTGAGCGGTTTTGCTGAATAAACTATTATAAAATTATGATAATGAGTCTCTGTTGCTCCTGTGGCTGCCCCTGCGCTCTCCTCTTACCCCAATTATGCACTGCTCCAGAGAATGATCTAATCACCGTGTTGTCCCTGACTGGCAGAAGTAATCAATTGCTGCACCATCCCCCAGCTGCTGTGTGCGAGTCACCTAGCTCAGGTTGATTAGCCCCATCTGGACAGTTCAGGAAGCCCTGTGTAATGCGTTTATGAACGGCAGCAAGCATGCAACCCAGCTTTCTCAAGGTCCTGAATTTTATACATGTTTTTTTTAAACAAAACCACTCGGATCAGGGATTAAACAAAATAAGTTTCTGCATAAGTGTCACTACAGAATTCTCATGGTATGCTTGGTTCACAATGCATAAAAACAAAAGGTAGATTTCCTTTAACCCCTTAAGGACGCAGGGTTTTTCGCTCATTTCTCGCTCTCCAACTTCAAAAATCCATAACTTTTTCATTTTTACGTGTACAGACCTGTGTGAGGGCTTATTTTGTGCGTAACAATTTTTACTTTCCCGTGATGTTATTTATTTTAACATGCCGTGTACTGCGAAGCTGAAAAAAAATTCCAAATGTGGAAAAATTGAAAAAAAACCGTCACGTTCTTGTGGGCTCAGTTTTTACGACTTTCACTCTTCGCTCCAAATAACACCTCTACTTTATTCTTTGGTTCGGTGCGATTGCAGTGATACCAAATTTATACAGGTTTTATTGTGTTTTAATACATTTTCAAAAATTAAACAAATGTGTACAAAAAAGAAAAAAAAATTTTTGCCATCTTCTGACGCTAATAACTTTTTCATACTTTGGCGCACGGAGATGTGTGAGGGGTAATTTTTTGCGAAATGAGGCGACGTTTGCATTGCTATCATTTTGAGGTCTGTGCGACATTTTGATAATTTTTTATGTTATGTAAAAAGGTGTAAAAGTCGCATTTCGGACATTTTGGCGCCATTTTCCGCCTCGGAGGTCACCGCCGCCCGTAACCGTTTTTATATTTTGATAGATCGGGCATTTTGGGACACGGCGATACCTAATAGGTTTGTGATTTTTACTGTTTATTATGTTTTATATCCATTCTAGGGAAAGGGGGGTGATTTGAACTTTTAATATTTTATTAATTTTTTTTATTTATTTTTTTTCACTATTTTTTAGACCATCTAGGGTACATTAACCCTAGATGGTCAGATCGCTCCTACCATATACTGCAATACTTCTGTATTGCAATATATGGCATTTTTGCAGCACATTCATTACAATGAGCCACTGGCTCATTGTAACGAATCTGCAGATGCCAGATAGTCTCGAGTCAAACGAAGACCCAAGGCTACCATGGCAACCGATCGCCGCCCCCCGATGACGTTCGGGGGCGCGGCGATCGTAATAAAGATGGCGGCGCCCGCGCGCCGCCGTCTTTTAAACGCCGCCGGCGACTTTGCCGGCGGCGTTGAAAGGGTTAATAGCCGCGATCGGTGCAAGCTTCCTCATTCACCCCTCCCCCCACCTCAGGAATCCTCTTCGACAAGTCACAAACAGCCAACATCACTCTGAGTACCTTCATTGCTCCTCCCTCAGAAATTCTCTTCAGCGAGTCACACACAGTCAGCGTCTCTATTAACAATAGTGGCTCTAAGCCCATGATTCGAGCAATCACTGAAACATCTGTAGGGTGGTTCTGGTGACAGGTTCCCTTTACTATATACCAACACGGGCTGATCTGATTTGAATGTTGCTTGTCGAGAGCAGGCATGACCAAAAACTGTATTCACATGCATATGGAAACCTTAAAATGGTGTTCAAAAGAGGAATTCATGACAACATAACCCTGTGAAGGGGTTCTCTCTCAATCAACTTGTATCCTATAACCACATAGACTGCAATGGGATTTTCAGTATGACTTACAGGATGAGCCTGACATCACAGCACAGCTAAGAGGAACTTGCAGTCTCCCATTCTGTCAATCTTTGGGGGGGGGCATCAGCAACCCCTCTGATCCGACATTTATCTCTTATGAAGAGGTTAGGGGATAGGAAAAATATCAATTGTTGGAAAACTAGGCTGAGGATGACTGTCTGACTAAAATGAACTCACATTGGCTGGGGACAGAGAGATGGAAACTTTTTGGTCTGACTATGAGGTTAAGCCCAATGTCTAAGTCCGGCTGCAGAAATGACCTGTATGTTGATCCAGTCCCGCGGATAGCACACACTGCACAGAAATATGATGCAAGGGCTCCCTGTTTCAAACTGCAGCACCGTTATTCAAATAGTTCTTACAGTACCAGATAGAAGACAGGGAGTCCATGCATCAACATAAAAATCCAATCCCACGGGTTGCACAGATTGACCTAAAACGAATGCACCTTTAGGTAGGTTTTTCATGGAAGGTGCCCTTCATTCAGATACGTAGATGTTCTTAGCTCAACAGGAAGGAAGGAGCAGCAGTGATATAAGGAGATCATATATCCGCTTACCGTGTCATCAAGGCCATCAATATGCAAGACCACGGTTTTGGCACGTTTATTTGTAGCTCCAAGGAAGAACTGGGCCTTCCGCCGTCTAGAGTTCATCTCATTCGTACAGTCACCATCTGCTGTGCTGGATGACTGAAGGAGATCATAGACTTCTGTAGCAAGAATCTGTGTGTCCCCCGGTGTGGTGGTCCTGCAGCAAGACAAAAACCTTCTAAATTACAGACTGTAGATACAGTTTTTGGACATTCACAAAGTCTAATAAAAGTATTGGGTATTACAATGTGCAGTGAGACCATACAACAGAGCTGGAGGTGCCCTGCGTAATTCCACATTACAGGGATTATTTATCCGATGTAGTCAGGACACTAGTGATTTACACTATGGAGATTGTCTATGGAGCCAAAGTAAGTGTTTCTATAAGACTGTGGAGACTGTACAGAGCTATAGTAAACTAACATAGCTCTATGTATACAGTGCTATAGTAAGGTCAGGTGTTCATATAAGTCTACTGAGGCTGTACAGAGCTATAGTAGGTGCATGCGCTCATGTAAGACTATGGAGGTTGTACAGAGCTATAGTAGGTGCATGCGCTCATGTAAGTGACCCCATTACTTGACCCCCATTGACTGGACCACCATAGACTGACCACCAGTACCTGACTGCCACATAGACTGCCATCATCTACACTCGTATAACTTATACAACGTAAGGCTCCTCATTGTGTCAGAGATCCTGACCAGGCTAATATTAGAGGAGTTAGCCCCAGGCTGACACTATCTATCCACGTTGAGGTCATACTGTAAATTACCGTATTATCCAAACCCACAGTTCAACCACAAGAGCCCGCTCACTTTAGATCCCGTAAGTGTGCACCGTGTGCATGACTAACTACAGTGTTTTTCTTCAGTCATTGTGGGGTGTAGGTCATCCCAGGTCTGCATACACAAATTTCATCCCAAATTAAAGTCACAGTAAAACAATTGAATGAAAATAATAAAAGCAAACTCAAAAGTGTTTACATTATTAAAGAGGTATAGTGCGCACACAAAATCTGCTCATACGCACTATATTGTGTTGGCGAACCAGTTGGACCCAAAATGTTGATGCTTTACTGTCTATGTGTAGTCACTTTATTCAAGATGTTGGGTCGAGACTAGAGATGGGTGAATCAATTCTAATGATTCTAACTTCGGTTAGAATTTCAGGAAAATTTTGATTCGCCACAGAGCCGAAGTATATGCTGATTCGCGGGGAACTAAATTGTTTTTTTCCCCTCATGTTTCTCTAACATGGGCGCAAGAACAACGTGTTACAATGGGGCAGAGAACTTTGGGAGAAGGAACACCCCCGATGACATTCTGCAGACCTGTAAGCCAATCAGCGCACCAGGCTTATGTGATGTCACACACAGCCCTATAAATCCACGCCATTTTCTATCCCAGCACCCTTACACCCATGTTTGCATCCACTGGCTGCTATTGTGCTGTATGTCTATTCTTGCGCACCCTCGCTGTTCTCATAAGGGGGTCTGTATCCTACCCCAATATAGCATTCTATTTGTGACAAAATCGATAGGAAGAAATCGTTTGACATATCTATCCTGTATCTGCATAGTGAAGACTGTGCAGTTGTGGGGTATCTTAAACGCACATTTGCCCATAACCTTTTGGGTCACAGTTTTATACAGCCAGCCATTTATCGTGTCAAATCCACGTAGTTTTATATAAACCACTATGTCAGACAGAAGGTGGCAGGTGGAGCAGGCAGAGGTGGCAGCACAGTCAGGGGATGTCGCAGCAGGGGTGACTCTGTGAGGCCAAGAACTGCCGTTGTCATCTAGTGGCGTGGTGTTGATCAACAAAACCCAAAGTGTTGTTGGAATGGTTGACTAGGTCATCCAATTCCTCAAATATAACACTCTGACAACCCCAGCCAAGAGTCCGTATGTGTCCTCTTGATACCACAATTAGTTGGCATGGCCCAGGAGCAAGGTCAGCAGCCCCTCACCTGTCCCTCAAACCAGGAGCAGTGACAAGTTTCCACAACATCACTTAGATGCTAATGGTCACCATTGCAAGTCTATTGAAATCAATGGGAAAAAATTGATCCGTTATTGATCCATTTTTAAATGGAAGCTGCAAAACAGAAGCCAAAACACATAACACTGGACTTGTTATGGTGTCCTTTTCGAATCCGTTTTTACATTGACCTTATACTGACAGTCCGATGTAAAGTGCAGCAGTATTTTGTCCGTCTGAAGTAACGGATGGCTTATGGGAGACTCTTTCAAAATACTGATGGAAACTGGCGCTAACAGAAGGCTAACGGAAATCTCCTTTACATCATTATTATTACACTTTTTTCTATGTAAAACTTGATTTGTATCTGTTTGTGTCATCAGTTAATCCATCCGTTTTTTTTTTTTATCCTGAGCATGCTCCGATTTTACATTTCAAAGTTTCAATACGCCCTCTAGTGGCCAAAGAAGAGAGTTTAATAAAACAGATGGCTATAAAATAATGAACTGATACTAAGGATTTCCTTCAAGCTTTCAGGCTTCCGGTTGAAAAATGGATGAGTAGCGGTTTCGTTATTCATTCCCAATGATGGACTTGCAGTGGGGTTCATTAGTATATGCTTTTACATTTTCCATTGGACCTTCTTTTATTTGAACCGATAGAAGAAATTAAAAAAAACAGATGGCTATACAAAAAATGAAAAACAAAAAGTTACTGACACCAACAGACAGTAAGGTATCCGTTTTATTAATTGGATCCATTAAAGGTATCCGTTAAAAAAAAGTTCCAGTTTGCCATTACTGCCATTTACTGCAAACATTACTGTTAACGTTTGCCTTTACAAAACAACAATGCTTTAATACATGCATTTTGATTAACATTGCGTTTACATTGCTTTTTTGTAAACACAAATGTTAACAGTAATATATCTCTGCACCAGCCCCCCCCAGCTGGACCAAGCCCCCCCCCCCAGCCCTGCAAACCCCCGCATTATCAATACGCAAACACCAGTTTTGGTGTTATTTTAAGAGGAAAAATTTATCTCAATATTGAAATGCATGGTGTGTTTCAGGTACCATAGGAATCGGAGGGTAAAACATGTGTGTGAAGTTACAGGTTCAGGTGTGTGGCTGCTGCTCGCAGGTGAAAATCAAATATTTGTTTGAGATTATTTTAAAGGAGGTTCTGCGCTCGATAAAATAACAGAACAAACTGTAGTTCTTAGATCCAAACCCCCGAATCGGAATGTATAGTGTTGTGAAATATGCCTTATTTTTGGAAGGATTGGATTGGGAGGGATTGGGCCAGAAGGAAAAAGCCAAACAAAAATAAAAAATAAAGCCTTCTACTTCAGGATAAAAACCAAAATAATAAGACTCCAGATAGATATGAATCTTCTCACTTCCACACGGGTCGCTGCAACACGGGTTCCTGCATAGCTCCCTCACTCTCTCTCATGCTCTCTCATATATAAGTCAGAAATAGCACAGCCCTACTATGAAACAAAAAATGATCCCCCCCCCCCCCCACTGATGCTGTTAGGCCTATAAAAACTCTGGATGTACGTCATTGCTCACCAATACAGACAGGCGGTATTATGTAGTTATAAATAGGAAAAATCCTATATTGGATATAAATACAGAACCGTGGAATATAGTATGAAATGAGTTTGGTTTTTGACATTTTGTTTTGTTATTATTATGTCCATGTCAATTGTTGACGTTCTGGAGACAATATCTCTGGAAAAGCTCTGTACAACCTCCATAGCCTTACATGAGCGCATGCACCTACTATAGCTCTGTACAGACTCCATAGCCTTACATGAGCGCATGCACCTACTATAGCTCTGCTACAACCTCCATAGCCTTACATGATCGCACGGACCAACTATAGCTCTGTACAGACTCCATAGCCTTACATGAGCGCATGCACCTACTATAGCTCTGTACAACCTCCATAGCCTTACATGAGCGCATGCACCTACTATAGCTCTGTACAGACTCCATAGCCTTACATGAGCGCATGCACTACATAGTCTGTACAACCTCCATAGCCTACATGAGCGCATGCACCTACTATAGCTATGGTACAACCTCCATAGCCTTACATGATCGCACGGACCAACATAGCCTGTACGACTCCCATAGCGTCTATGGTGGTCAGTCTATGGTGGTCAGTCTATGGTGGTCAGTCTACGTATGGTGTCAGACTCTCAACAACTGTGGGGACACTTGTGAGTTGGGTAACATTACTTCTGTTTCACCTTAATACTGGTCTTGACCTTATATAATTTCTATGAAATAAACTGAATCAAGATGGACTCCAATATTCCATTAAATGCGCAAATTTTAGTACAAGTGTGAGCAGAACAAATGGTAGATAATCATTATATCCGTGTATACAACCACATATTTTTGTTACTTTATGCCCATAATATTGAATAGAGATTTTGTACCATTTTGCGCGCATCATATTAAATGTCCACTCGAATTCTGAAGACCAACTATTTACAATGTTCCTTTCCTTGTTTTGTGTCAGGGGGTCCAAGTCTTCATCTTAGCTGAAGACCCAGAACACCAGGATGTTTTTCTATGTCTAACAGATAACAGTGGGACCTTGGATTACAAGTAACTTAGTCTGCAAGCTTTCATTTTGCAAGCTGCAAAAATTGTAACTAGGATCACAAGCAGAATTTCCTAATTTTCTTTTATTATACTGTCATTTGCATAATAATTTGGGACGTGGTGTATCAACTTTCAATTTATAATCCGAGGTATTCGGTCATTGTGGAATCAATCGTCTGGGTTTCAATGATTTCCTATGAGAAAACTTGCTTTGATATACAAGTGATTTGGATTACAAGCATGTTACCAAAACGATTTATTCTTGTAATCCAAGGTTCCACTTTATATTAATTTTATAGAGGAAATGGCACAATAAAGGTAGAATATATTACAATAGTGTACATAGACTTTAACCCCTTAAGGACGCAGCTTTTTTTCGCTGATTTTTCGTTCCCCACTTTCAAAAATCTTTTACACAGCTCTGCACACGAAAAAAATGAAATGAGCTTATTTTTTGCATAACAAATTTTAGTTCTCCGTGATGTTATTTATTATTCCATGCCATGTACCGGGAAGATGGAAAAAATATTCCAGTGGAAAAAAACGCATTTGTGTCACTTTCTTGTGGGTTTCATGTTTTACGACTTTCACTTTGCGCTCAAAATGATACTTCTACGTTATTTTTTGGTTTGGTATGATCACGGTGATACCAAACTTTTATGGTGTAAAAGTCTTGTTTTGGACATTTGGGTGTTATTTTCCATTATGTGGTTCACCACCGGCAATAACCATTTTTATATTTTTTGGGCTGCGGCGATTGCTAACATCTTTGTGATTTTTACTGTTTATCTAGTTTTATATCAGTTCTAGAGAGAGAATTTTTTTACATCATTTTTTTACATTTTTTTTTATTCTTTTACTATTTTTTTAGACCCCCTAGGGTACTTTAACCCCAGATGTTCTGATTGTTCCTACCATATACTGCAATACTATTGTTTTGCAGTATATGGCGTTTTTACATAGGATAAGCCACTGGCTCATTGTAACGAATCTTCAGAAACCATGCAGCCTCGGGTCCAACGAAGACCCGAGGCTGACATGGCAACTGATCACCACTCCACAATGACATCAGGGGGAGCAGCGATCTCAACAAAGATGGGGGCCACCGTCTTTTAATTGCCGCCGGCAATCAAGGGCTTAATGCCCGCAATTGGTGCTAACACTGACCACGGATGTTAGTGATGGGTGTTTGCTACAATATGTAGCAAACCCTATGTCTGGATGAAAAGGGCTCAGCCCGTGATGAAGGGGTTGAGGGAATTAAAAGTACCCCAAACTTTTTCTGACCTCTTTTATCTAACTAAAGAGTGTTGCACATTTCCCATACTAGTCTGTAAGTTTCAGCCACCACATTGATAAGAAACAACCGTTTTCTCACCACGTTACTTCCATCCTCCAAGTTACTGCTCTGTATTTCCTCTGTAAATATTAATCTGCAAATTACCAAAATAAGCCTAAACATAATGCATAAATATTGTACAAAATTGTACTGTCATTCCTTTGGCTATAACTAAATAATTACTCTCTAAAATAAATCTCAACCTTAGGAATGGAATACACTTTGTTTGTTTTAAAACCGTAAATATTTTGCTATGGATATCTAAAAAAGATAGGTTCTGTTTATTGAGATAATGGTACGTTCCAAAGCCACTTGTAAATTACACAAAGTAAATAATCTAATGTTAGACCGCAACCTTCTAAGAAGAGGAGCAGAATTGGAAAATGTTGTACAATGAGCAGATTTTCTGGCGACAGTCTTGGAGACTGCTTTACACATGTTGGATTAACACCATTATTTCATGTATAATCCTTCCGAGGAAACACTGTCTCCTCTTTTTGTCAACAAGGCATTTTTTCCGGTTGCTGCCAGAAGAAACTGTAATTTACTGTGGACATTACGGATTGCTTTATACTGCACATCCCACATTTTTTGAATGCTTTTTTCTGGAAAGATGCTTCTATATTAAGACCTCGATTTATCGGTCATAGGGTTTTCTAAATACACCCATGGACAGATGTAATATATATTCCCCACCTCATACATAAAGGTGAAAAGAAGTGCAACGGTTCACATGTGGTAAATGATTACATTTACATTGAGGAACAGGCTTGGTAACCTCTTTTTTTTTTTTTTGTTGATGGCTTTATAGCCAATATTTTTAGTTATAATATTGTAGGAGCAGGACTCTAATGGGTCATGCTCCTCCTTTCAGACCCTGCACCATGTATCATTCAATTAATTTGTTTTGACTGGAGTGTTCCTTTTAACATATAGGGAGAAGGGAGGCCTAGCTGACCTGTAAAGAAAGCAACCCGGACATTGGGGCTCTTTTTCTGAAGGGTTTGGGGAGCGCATTTTTGTTGGTTTTCCCGACGATTTCTGAGTTGCGCCGCATTTAACAGGGGTTTTTGGCGCATGCGATCAGATTTTGGCCTGCACGCGACACAAATCAGGGGGCGGGCCGCCAGACAGCCCGATGGATTTGGACTATGCGAAGGATTTAACATTTCAAATTGTGTCGCAAGCATGCACTAACAAGCAACTGGAAGAAGAAGGTGAACTCTGGCGGACCTTAGCTGGGAAGCGACGGATACAGGAACTCGGGCGCACGAGCTACGTGAATCGCGCCGGACTTCATCTTCATCGGACAGTCCGGATTGGGGATCGCGACAGGACCGGGTAAGTAAATTTGACCCATTGTGTAGCCTGGAACAGGAGCTCCAAAGAAGATCCAGCCATGGCTGTTGTGGCTCTACATCCAAAAGTTGAATCTAGTTTTTACATGCTGTAGACAGTGTGGGCCGCATTAAATGAGTGGGGGCTGAATTTGGCGCGCAGGCCTTGTGTTTGGTTTGTCCTGTGTGGTTTAGATATACCCTATTTTTCTAATTACACATTTCCACAGACTTTCTTCGGCGCAGGGAGGTATGCGCTCGGCACTTACCATGCGCGCAGCTCTCCTTCATTTCCTATGTAGCCGCGCGCGTACCTCCCTGCACCGAAGCAGCTTCAGCTATAAAGTTTAAAAAGTTTAAAACACTAACAAAAATAAGCTCCGGCACCAGCTCACCCTGAGCTGGTGCTCGGTATTTCCTTCTTATACCTGCCACTTCAAGTGGTAGGTTTCCTTTAAGACTATTATTATTATTACTACATAAATATACTGTTGAATGTTACTGTTTTCTATGCAATGAAGACTAAGCATGTGCATGTTATGTCAAATCTGATGAATGACTTCTTAGCAGAAGCAACAATATCTCCAAGCTTCATTTTATTACTGAGCCGTTACACTGGTCCATTGAGCTTTTACTTCCTCTATGTCCTTGGGTTTTACTTGTCTCAGATCTGTTAATATATGAGGGTGTCTAAGGCTCAAAAGCCCATAGCCCTTTCCTGCATGGTTTACATTTCAAGTATTAAAGAGTACTACAATATTCAGATTTTAGGAAATGGCAGCCTCTTACTTTCTTAACTAAGGCAAATTTTACAAAAACTTTTGCAGCGTAATTATAAGGGAACTAGAATAAGTAAAACGTGACTGCTTTAGGCCTAAAACCCACAAGCGAGTTCAATGCGACAAACTCACATCAACTCACATTGTGTGCTTACAGCAATGCTCAACCCGAACGTGCAGAGACCGGAGACGTTCTAATTTCTTTTCCGGGCTCTGAGAATTTGGGCCAGACGTTGCGGCAAGCACATGATCCAATTTTGATGTGAGCTAGACGCCTCGAACTCGCTCTTGAGTTTTAGGCCCTATTCCAAAAGACAGCACCAACCTTGTCCATGGATTGTGTGCAGTAGATCCAGTAATTTCTGCACCAAATTAATATGGATATTTTCAGAGAGACGCACAAAGGCACTCAAGTAAATGAAGCTAAATTCATGTTAAGTGTATTGGTAACAACAAGATTTACCTTGGTCACACTGACCCAACTGCAGGATTCCTTTGAGGAATTTAGTTTCCCTTAACTACAGTAATAAATGTCATGCACCCTGTGAAAAAGCTTAACGTTAAGTTTTGTCTAAAAGTAACAGGGCTGAATAAATCCACAAATCCACACTTGGTCATTGTATGCCAGAATTTTCTTGTGAATGTTTGGCATAGACATGGCTAAGAGAGAGATGGCATAAACAGACAGTTTGTATTCTACTCCCATCTCGTTTTTGAATCACTCAAAGTGGAAAGTGATCAACATAACTTTAGTTATCATTCCTAAAAATCCAACAGTGTACGTGAAAGTCCAAATAATAGGGGGGGGGGGGATTTATTAAGACTGGCATTTTTGAACTTGCTCTGCACCCCGATATACTAAGGCCCCATGCACATGAATGTGTAGAGAACGCATTAAAAGTATATGGCCGTATTGTTCACCGTACGGTACCGTACAATGAGCTGGATGTATAAATATATAGAGCATGTCCTATTTTCCACCATATTTTCGTTCCAAAGAAGTCAATGGCAATGTATAAAATACGGGCTAAATATGTGCTGCATATGGCTGTGAACTGTATGCCACCATATATACGTGCAGTAGCCAAAACCAGTGGAAGGTGCATTCTGTCCATCGGTCCATCCATCATTTGTCAGCCCAGTGTATTTTATACAGATACGGTGCAATACGTTGCCATATGGTTGCAATAAGTCATTTAAGGCCAGAATATAGCAGTATATTCAGAACAGACAAGACCGAATGGTCGTGTACATGAGGCCTAGGAGGCTCCAGCCTCTTAGTGGATCTGGAAATGTGCTCCTCTGGTCAGACCTGGCTCATTTCAGCTATAGTTTTCGCCTGAGTAAATACAGCAGTCTGGGGTGTTCAGGGCCTCGCCAGTCCCGTTTACCATCTTGACACACCCCACTTCCCCTCCAATAAAGCCCAAGTGATGAGCAGCGCGGAAAACCAGCAATAACATTGGGAATGGTGGTTTTAATATTAAAACTCCAATGCTAATGCTCTGTCTGCCAGAAAAATGGTTGACAAGGTGCGTAAAATGTTCCCCATTGTGTTTAAAGTAACATTATAGAATGATCTGTAGACTGGATAGACAACCCTTAGCAGCGCTCTGTTACCGTTGCAAAGGAGAGACTTTTAATTAAAACTTTTAAGTTTTTATTGTGTATTACAAAACTGTTCCATATCTGTTTTTTTGTAGCTTAACATGGCCTCTTACTGTGGGTTTAATATATGCATCTTTAGTGAAACCAAATGGCAGCAACGGCACAGACTATGGTCACAAGTTCAACATCCCGTTCCCAGGAGCAGTGTCATTTCTTCAAACCAAGTGCAATAATTTATTTTCCAGTGTATTCTGAGTCCCCCAGTTGTTACACCTTTTCAGCTAAAGTTCTTTTTTGTTGGCTCAAAGTTTATGGTGACAAACTGCTGTTTTCATTCCAGGTTTGCAGCGAAGGCGATGGGGAAGAGGACCTTTTGGAATTTTCTGTGTGCCTGCTTGAGAAACCATTAATCCTTCTCACTAAGAAGATCATTCGTCTACAAGAGAAACAAAATGCTGGATTTTATGCAACTTTGCAAAGGACAAACATTTCTCAGTACATAAGTGGTGCCTTATTGGAGGCTACTACTTTGCTGGGTGCGAGAAGTGGACCGTTGCTTAGTGGGTCGACTGGAAGAACAATGCTAAAAGGTAGGTTCTGGAGCTAGTGTTACTTTTAGGCAAGAGCAACAGTGGGCTGTTTCTTATGATCAAAGTCAAAACCAACCACATTCACTTTCACCAAAGCTTCACCAAGATCTTTAGCCTCGTTTACTTCTCCATATTGAATCGATTAATGAAAATTCTGCTTTTGTTTTAGTTTCATGTTTTATTGAAAATGTATTTAAACAGTAATTAAAGGAAACCTACCACTTGAAGTGGCAGGTTTCAGAAGAAAACACCGAGCACCAGATCAGGGTGAGCTGGTGGTCGTGTACATGAGGCCTAGGAGGCTCCAGCCTCTTAGTGGATCTGGTCAGACCTGGGTCACTTCAGCTATAGTTTTCACCTGAGTAAATACAGCAGTCTGGGGTGTTCATGGCCTCGCCAGTCCCGTTTATCATCTTGACACACCCCACTTCCCCTCCAATAAAGCCCAAGTGGTGAGCAGCGCGGAAATCCAGCAAAAACATTGGGAATGGTGGTTTTAATGCTAAAACTCTGTTAATGCTCTAACTGCCAGAAAAATGGTTGACAAGGTGCGTAAAATGTTCCCCATCGTGTTTAAAGTAACATTATAGAATGATCTGTAGACTGAATAGACAACCCTTAGCAGCGCTCTGTTACCGTTGCTAAGGAGAGACTTTTAATTAAAACTTTTAAGTTTTTATTGTGTATTACGCTAATTTTTGTCATCCTTGATGGATGTGAAGCACAATATATATTGGTATTTTTCAGTCCGCTAAGGCAGATTCCGCCATTTATGCAACTTACTATACACTATTCGTTACAGCATTTTATAATCCACTTTTATTTTTTTAATTGGTTTTAGGAATTTTCAACTAGTACAAACAAAAACATGACTTGGGTTAGGACACCTTTAGTATGGGTGTCTAACCCTGCATTACAATGAAAGAAGTTCAATACAATCACTACATGAAATGGCAACTGGGCATATAATAGAAAAATGAATTAACAGAAGTCAAGGCACAGGCACAATGAGGTGTCGTGTACATGAGGCCTAGGAGGCTCCAGCCTCTTAGTGGATCTGGAAATGTGCTCCTCTGGTCAGACCTGGCTCATTTCAGCTATAGTTTTCGCCTGAGTAAATACAGCAGTCTGGGGTGTTCAGGGCCTCGCCAGTCCCGTTTACCATCTTGACACACCCCACTTCCCCTCCAATAAAGCCCAAGTGATGAGCAGCGCGGAAAACCAGCAATAACATTGGGAATGGTGGTTTTAATATTAAAACTCCAATGCTAATGCTCTGTCTGCCAGAAAAATGGTTGACAAGGTGCGTAAAATGTTCCCCATTGTGTTTAAAGTAACATTATAGAATGATCTGTAGACTGGATAGACAACCCTTAGCAGCGCTCTGTTACCGTTGCAAAGGAGAGACTTTTAATTAAAACTTTTAAGTTTTTATTGTGTATTACAAAACTGTTCCATATCTGTTTTTTTTTTAGTAGCTTAACATGGCCTCTTACTGTGGGTTTAATATATGCATCTTTAGTGAAACCAAATGGCAGCAACGGCACAGACTATGGTCACAAGTTCAACATCCCGTTCCCAGGAGCAGTGTCATTTCTTCAAACCAAGTGCAATAATTTATTTTCCAGTATATTCTGAGTCCCCCAGTTGTTACACCTTTTTCAGCTAAAGTTCTATTTTGTTGGCTCAAAGTTTATGGTGACAAACTGCTGTTTTCATTCCAGGTTTGCAGCGATGGGGAAGAGGACCTTTTGGAATTTTCTGTGTGCCAGCTTGAAAAACCATTAATCCTTCTCACTAAGAAGATCATTCGTCTACAAGAGAAACAAAATGCTGGATTTTATGCAACTTTGCAAAGGACAAACATTTCTCAGTACATAAGTGGTGCCTTATTGGAGGCTACTACTTTGCTGGGTGCGAGAAGTGGACCGTTGCTTAGTGGGTCGACTGGAAGAACAATGCTAAAAGGTAGGTTCTGGAGCTAGTGTTACTTTTAGGCGAGAGCAACAGTGGGCTGTTTCTTATGATCAAAGTCAAAACCAACCACATTCACTTTCACCAAAGCTTCACCAAGATCTGTAGCCTCGATTACTTCTCCATATTGAATCGATTAATGAAAATTCTGCTTTCGTTTTGTTTCATATTTTATTGAAAATGTATTTAAACAGTAATTAAAGGAAACCTACCACTTGAAGTGGCAGGTTTCAGAAGAAAACACCGAGCACCAGATCAGGGTGAGATGGTGCCGGTGCTTATTTTTGTTAGCGTTTTAAACCACCGCGTATCGCAGTTTAAACACTTTTTAAACTGTATGCCGGCGCAGGGAGGTCGCCGCTCGTCCTTCCCATGCGCGCGGCTCTCTTCACTTCCCTGGGTTCTCGCGCTATGGGTAAGCGCCGAGCGCTGTACCTCCCTGCCCGCTTACAGTTTAAAAGTGTTTAAACCGCGATAACCGCGTTTAAAACACTAACAAAATAAGCACCGCCCAGCTCAGAAACCTGCCACTACAAGTGGTAGGTTTCCTTTAAGTGGTATTAAAAAGTCTTGATGTAGAAGTTCCCGACTCTTTCCATTGGTGGCAGGTGTTCGGCACATAGGAATAGATGATGTCACAGTTGCCAAACTGGAATGAGAGGTAATAAAATGGGTAAACAAGTGAGCAATCCCTCTGCTATGTAGTAAGCTGCCTCTCCATGTTACACAGACTTGTCTCAGATTTCTCATACTCGCTACAATCTAGGAAGACTAAAGAGATGATATTAGCTGTCGTTATATAAGAGGAGTCTGACGACGGGGCAATATACAGGAACAAATCTTATTATTTGAGGAAGAACCAGGGCTGTAGTTCCATTTGTTCTAATGTCAGCCTTTATTCTTTCTTTTCTGTGAAGATTTCCCGATGCAACACGTCATTGTAGCTAAATTTTTAATTTGTGTTGTATAATTTCAAATTCTAATTTACCAGGATGTGTTTGTGAAATTTTACGACGCCATGTTTTTCCTCCTCTAGGAAACTAGAGAGCAATGTTAACCAAACCATTATAAAGGAAATTCAATTAAATATTTCAGATGGGGAAGCGCTTCGTGATTATTGCCGCAGTGTTTGTTTACAATGAGGTCATTTTCTCCTTTCCAACATTCCAAATAATTTCCTGGCATCTCATTAATCCAAGAATGCACATGAGTCCTTCCCGTTCCATGATGCCTTATAAGAGTTATGTATCTATAAAACTTTACATTTATCAAGAAATTTTGGTTATTTACTCTTAAGCAACGTTATAGGTTATTCGCTAACAGCTATGTTGGTGGACTCATTCAAAAATGTGGATGCGTCTCTGGCCAGAAATAAGATACTTTAAATATAAACCCCAAAGTTTAGAACCCTGAAACCTGCTTGAAGGCCCTTGATGAATCAAATTTGTTTGAGTTTCCATGTCAGTCTAAGCAAAACAGTAAGGGTCATCCCTATCCACACGGGACCCCTGCCGTTCAAAACTATGCTGGTCATGAATTAATGGAGCAGCAGATTGCGCATGCTCTTCAATCCTTTCAACAATATGGGATTGTTGGAAATTATAGAGCACATGATAGCCAAGCGATATTCATGGCAATTTTAAGATGCCCAACCTGCTGCTCCATCAATCTGTGAGAACAGGGGCCCCAATCTCCTATTTAATGTTCCGGCAGTTTCTGATTAGATTGTTATCCCAAATCCAGTAGGCACAGGATAACAATCAAACTCGGGACAAAACTTAAGTCTTGCACTTAAGTCTACTAGCTTAGTTTTTGAGAAAAAAAAATGTCTTTTAAAATTATGCAAATGAATCTCTACTCTCAATACACATGTATAAAAGAGCCATTTCGGGACCTTTGAAACTCCTTCAAGGGTCCTCAAACCGCAGATTGAAAGAAGGCAGAAGGGACGCATCCTCCATTCCCCAAGAAGCCCGATTTGTACAGCCCAGGCCCCATGGCGGTCTTAATCTGCCCCTGCCGACCAGTTTATGGTCCCCCCCAAAATTCAAGCCCCCTGCCCTATCACACCCATGGTAAAAACTTGAAAACACATGAAAATCGGCATAAAAACAAATTTTTACAAGTTTTGTCTGCCAGAAAAGTGGCAGACAAATCTTCGATACAACTGGGGGAATTAATCTACATCTAGCCTTGTAGAGTGTAACTTACACTATTGCTTTATCTAACTTGCAAAGATGTTTTGTACGGTGCAATGTATTGATCTTATCTTGAGTCATTTACAAGGATGTTTTGTTACATGTTCCAAATATTGTATTAGCATAGTTTCCAAGATAATCTTTGGTAATCCTTTTCTTTAGGTCACATTATACGGATTTGTGTAAAGGTTTTTAAAAGTTGTGTAAGTACTAATCAAAGTACGCCACACATGGTGATTATTTCTGGTCAGGATGAGTGGTATCCTTGGATATGTTTGCTGTAGCCTGCAGAAGGATGAGGATAAAAATTTGTGCTGCATAACTGAGACATAATTATGTTTTTATTCATCCGAAAATTTACTTGCTGTTTGTTTGTCGTGCCACCACCCCTACTCTGCTTGCCATGTCACCACCCCTACTCTGTTTGCCGTGCCACCACCCCTACTCTGCTTGCCGTGCCACCACCCCTAGTTGCCCTACTCCAATTCTCGGTTCCAGATTTGAAGTTGCTATGTGTTCTGACCAGGAAGAAAGTGTCAACAGTCACAGGACTCCGCTGAGGCTCCTGTTGACGTCACCTGTTTTCCGCATTAACCTTTTAACCCAGCATGAAGCACTTGTACGTCTTGGTGGGGTTAAGGATTTATGTAGACAAGTGATGGGTTGAGTCCTCTCCATACAGTACAGGTGTCTGCTGTATTACGCACTAAACACCTGCCATTAACACCCTCATTAACGCTTGTGGCATGTAACCTTCTTGGTGCCATGGTCAGGTTCGATATCCCGAGGAGGGATATGCTGGGCACTAATCTGTTTCTATGAAAGCAACTAAGCAACTTTGCTTTAAATTTATACTAAAGTAATACTTCTTATCATACTGACCTGAAGAATAAAGGGGACGTGTGATTTTGACTGTACAGTGAAATACGTAAAAACAAAGCCCTTCAGATAACCTGCAATTTTTTTCAATTTCACCATATTTGGAGTTTTTTGTCAGCTTTCCTGTGCATTGCATAGAACATTGAATGGTGCCACAAGGAAGAACAATTTGTTTTGCAGAAAACAGGCCCCCTTTTAAATCTGGAAAATAACAAAAATATATATATGAGTTTAGGAATGTGGGGAGTAAAAAATGTCTGAAAGTAATAAATGATGGAAGGAGAAAACCTGACACACATTAACATATTCTGCCTACCCTGCCCCACAATAAATCACTCGGACCACCACAACCTCAGTTTCTCATCCACAATTGTTTCTTGAGCTAAGAGATCCTTGAAGACTTTTGCCAATAGTAATGCAGCACTTTGCACAGAACAGTTTATTTGATGTTATTGCAATGTATTATATTTTGTTGTATTGCGTTTTTACGGAAAAATCTCACAATTCACACTTGACGTAACCCTGAATTTTTGTTTTTTAGCCACTACAAGTGGTAGGTTTCCTTTAAGTGATATTAAAAAGTTTTGATGTAGCAGTTCCCGACTCTTTCCATTGGTGGCAGGTGCTCGGCATATAGGAATAGATGATGTCACAGTTGCCAAACAGGAATGAGAGGTAATAAAATGGGTAAACAAGTGAGCAATCCCTCTGCTATGTAGTAAGCTGCCTCTCCATGTTACACAGACTTGTCTCAGATGTCTCATACTCACTACAATCTAGGAAGACTAAAGAGATGACATTAGCTGTCGTTATATAAGAGGAGTCTGACGACAGGGCAATATACAGGAACAAATCTTATTATTTGAGGAAGAACCAGGGCTGTAGTTCCATTTGTTCTATTGTCAGCCTTTATTCTCTCTTTTCTGTGAAGATTTCCTGATGCAACACGTCATTGTAGCTAAATTTTTAATTTGTGTTGTATAATTTCAAATTCCAATTTTCCAGGATGTGTTTGTGAAATTTTATGACGCCATGTTTTTCCTCCTCTAGGAAACTAGAGAGCAATGTTAACCAAACCATTATAAAGGAAATTCAATTAAATATTTCAGATGGGGAAGCGCTTTGTGATTATTGCCGCAGTGTTTGTTTACAATGAGGTCATTTTCTCCTTTCCAACATTCCAAATAATTTCCTGGCATCTCATTAATCCAAGAATGCACATGAGTCCTTCCCGTTCCATGATGCCTTATAAGAGTTATGGATCTATAAAACTTTACATTTATCAAGAAATTTTGGTTATTTACTCTTTAATTAATCTACATTTAGCCTTGTAGAATGTAACTTGCGCTGTTGCTTTATCTAATTTGCAAAGTTGTTTAGTACGGTGCAATGTATTGATCTTATCTTGAGTAATTTACAAGGATGTTTTGTTGTATGTTCCAAATATTGTATTAGCATAGTTTCCAAGATAATCTTTGGTAATCCTTTTCTTTAGGTCACATTTTACGGATTTGTGTAAAGGTTTTTAAAAGTTGTGTAAGTACTAATCAAAGTACGCCACACATGGTGATTATTTCTGGTCAGGATGAGTGGTATCCTTGGATATGTTTGCTGTAGCCTGCAGAAAGATGAGGATAAAAATTTGCGCTGCATAACAGACATAATTATGTTTTTATTCATCCGAAAATTTACTTGCTGTTTGTTTGCCATGCCACCACCCCTACTCTGCTTGCCGTGCCACCACCCCTACTCTGTTTGCCGTGCCACCACCCCTACTCTGCTTGCCGTGCCACCACCCCTAGTTGCCCTACTCCAATTCTCGGTTCCAGACTTGCAGTTGCTATGTGTTCTGACCAGGAAGAAAGTGTCAACAGTCACAGGACTCCGCTGAGGCTCCTGTTGACGTCACCTGTTTTCCGCATTAACCTTTTAACCCAGCATGAAGCACTTGTACGTCTTGATGGTGTTAAGGATTTATGTAGACGAGTGATGGGTTGAGTCCTCTCCATAGAGTACAGGTGTCTGCTGTATTATGCACTAAACACCTGCCATTAACACCCTCATTAACGGTTGTGGCATGTAACCTACTGGGTGCCATGGTCAGGTTCGATATCCCGAGGAGGGATATGCTGGGCACTAATCTGTTGCTATGAAAGCAACTAAGCAACTTTGCTTTAAATTTATACTAAAGTAATACTTCTTATCATACTGACCTGAAGAATAAAGGGGACGTGTGATTTTGACTGTACAGTGAAATACGTAAAAACAAAGCCCTTCAGATATCCTGCAATTTTTTTTTATTTCACCATATTTGAAGTTTTTTGTCAGCTTTCCTGTGCATTGCATAGAACATTGAATGGTGCCACAAGGAAGAACGATTTGTTTTGCAGAAAACAGGCCCCCTTTTAAATCTGGAAAATAACAAAAATATATATATGAGTTTAGGAATGTGGGGAGTAAAAAATGTCTGAAAGTAATAAATGATGGAAGGAGAAAACCTGACACACATTAACATATTCTGCCTACCCTGCCCCACAATAAATCACTCGGACCACCACAACCTCAGTTTCTCATCCACAATTGTTTCTTGAGCTAAGAGATCCTTGAAGACTTTTGCCAATAGTAATGCAGCACTTTGCACAGAACAGTTTATTTGATGTTATTGCAATGTATTATATTTTGTTGTATTGCGTTTTTACGGAAAAATCTCACAATTCACACTTGACGTAACCCTGAATTTTTGTTTTTTATAACCTGATATACAATGTGCCTATTCAGCAGTCTAGTTTGGCCTTGGGTCTTTATTTATACTGATTACTTTAGCAATTTTTATACAGTAAAGGTTTGGGAAAGTAATTTTTGGGAACGTGATGTTGTGCTTTGAATCCTCAGTAGCTCAAGTAACACACAGAGTCATGCCCCTTTTGCATTGTCCACACCTTTGTTTTGTTGTACTAGTCAAAAAAGTGCCTGAAAATTGTCTAAAATCCCTGATAAATATGACAAAGACAGTCTTTTTTTGGTGCAGATTACAAAAGAATTCTTTTGTAAGTGCCACTGTCCCTTCGTAGACCGGCAATGTTGTGGACCTGTCAGCAGGGGAAGGGTTCTCTGAACCTGGTTTGCAGGAAAGATGGCCCATTTTGTGCCACAGCTTCCTCATCCCTGTTGAGACTTGCCACTGGAGGTTATATTGATTGTGTCTACACATTATGGGGACCAGAAGTCGCAATAACGCCTGTACAAGTGCCTTGGATGCTTCTACAGGCAGTTTAACTTTTTCCTGTTCTCTGGGTGGCAGAGCAATGATGCTGATGCTACATCTGTCTAACAATAAAGCTCTTCACTCACACCCAATAGTGAGTGTGGAGCTTTATAATAATAATTCCAAATAATTGCCAAATCGGTCCCTGTCCCCATGGGGCTCACAATCTAATCAACCGACCAGTATGTTTTTGGAGTGTGGGAGGAAACCGGAGGAAACCCAGACAAACACGGTGAGAACACAAAACTCTTTGCAGATGTTGACCTGGATGGGACTTGATCCCAGGGCCCCAGTGCTGCAAGGCTGTAGTGCTAACCACTGAGCCAATGTTCTGCCCAATAAATAATATTAGGAGGATGTAGGCACAGGGCGGCTGTACTAAGGCTACAGGGATGTCCATCAGTAAATGAGTGAGAATCATAGGGCAGTATAGATAGCATGGTAGATGGTAGGGGGGTAAAATGTCCTCCTGTAGGGTGGACACTTGTGGAGCTGGGTGTAAGCCATCACAAGACAGCAGGAGATCATAAAGGTTAGGATGAGGAACAGGTCTGCACACCCTCACACTGAAAAACACTGTTTATCTTGATTCCTACAAAGAAAGTCATTAATCAGACCGATACAGAGGGAAGCTGTTTAACCCCCTCCTGTCTGAGAGCTACATGAAGTATTTGAAAAATCTGAGAGCATTTTTATTCCATCTGCAGGCAGAAGCTCTATATCACAATGTCAGGCTTTCTAATGAGGATTGACGCCGTGTTCACACGTAGCGTTTACCTTCCATATGCAATATGTGAACTAGGCCTTTGGCTAGTTCTCATGGATTTTGGTACAGATTATCCTGATCAAAATCTGCTCCATAACAGAAGCAGATAAAATTGGATTTGATGGGTCCATAAAATGACTAAACCCATAAGGGCAGACCCTATTTGTACTCCCAAGAGGAGTATTTTTACTCTGCTAGAAAAACTTTAGTGTGACCTCTGATGGGGACATAATTTAACAGGCCACAATATAATCTTTTCTCCCAATAATCTGTAGCTATGGCGGAACATGACATTTCAAGAGTGATTTGAGATTGACCTAACTTGCTACTGCCAACACCTCTTGGGATCCCCTTCCCCCGCTAATTTTTGTCATCCTTGATGGATGTGAAGCACAATATATATTGGGACTTTTCAGTCCGCTAAGGCAGATTCCGCCATTTATGCAACTTATTGTACACTATTCATCACAGCATTTTATAATCCACTTTAATTTTTTTCATTGGTTTTAGGAATTTTCAACTAAAACATGACTTTAGTTAGAACACTTTTAGTACGGGTGTCTAACCCTGCATTACAATGAAAGAAGTTCACTACAATCACTACATAAAATGGCAACTGGGCAAACAATAGAAAAATGAATTAACAGAAGTCAAGGCACAGGCACAATGAGGTGCCGACAGCTTCAATAAACCCGTTCATTACCCAGTCGTCTACGGGTAAGCCATTCGAAGAGGAAGTTTAAGGGTATAGATGCTGGTATCTGTATATTTATTGCAACCATTTAGACCAATTTTTCACATAAAGTGACTTGGAGCCTGACCCGAGGGATATAAGGTGTTCCATAACACCATTGTGCAGAATCTCTTAAATGATGGCATGTATGTTGGGGATCTCAGTAGATTTCCACTTTCTAGAACTATAGCCATGGTTAGAATTTGAAATGATATACATTTATTCGCCTTATTCATGGCCTGTAATCCCAGATTCAACATACAGACGCCATGGTGAAGGGTATGACAACGCCGCAGATTTAATTTTTCTTTCCAGAATTGAGTGAGCGCCCGCAGAGTCCACCATACGTGAAGTAGGGAACCTGTTTTTATAATCGCCTTTTATTTAAACTACATTAAAAGTTTAAGTCACCATTTGTAGAGCGTGTACTAGTTGATCTGATTTGGTAGTTCACCTTCTCCACTATTTTTGTATCAATTAATGATCATTCTAAGCTAATTTTTATTTAACTTGAGACAATGAGGGAGATTTATTCAGTCTTAAAACTCCCTCTGCCGGCGGTCTGGCGCCCATATACACTAAGACGCTCCAGCCTTTTAGTGACTATGGGCACAAACTCCACCAGTTTCGATCTCTAGACCAGATCTGAACTGGTGGAGTTTGTTGCTATAGTAGATGAGCCAGGCGTTCACTCCCCAAAACGCCTTCCAACTGCTAATGGGGTGAGGGAAATTCATGTGGATTCTGCACCAGAAAACTGGCGGAGAACACGCAATGAATATCCCTCAATAACTTTGTGGTGTTCTACTACTAAGAGAGCCCAAGTGACTTTGATAGTGTCAACTCAGAAAAGAAATGGAATAAATAATGAGATAACTAATATAAGTAAAGATACTTGTGACCTATAAGAGCCAGCTGGAGAGAGCTAGCTGGAGGCTGTAAATCACTTTCATTAAGAAGACAGGATCTTCTACAGGGTCATGTACAGTACACAATGTACCAGAAAAATAACATGTAGCTGCCCCCACCTGGTACGTAAAGGAGCAGCTCGTCCTGGCACAGGTAATGGGCAGACCATGCATAGACCAGTGGAGAAAATCATTTGTTTCTGTGCAGAGTTACCATGCAATTCCTTCTTCTGCAATAACTTATGCCCTATCCAATATGGATAACTATAATATGGCCACAATACTGAAACCGGTTGTAGTAACTCTGAGATTGTGAGTACAGAACATGCTGAAAGCTGGGAGGAGTCGGTCATGATGGGCAAGTGTGGGAGTGGATGATCCTGGGGTGGGGGTGGATAATGTAGCATAAGGTGATTGTGGGTTTCAAAGTTGAGGGTGTAGTTAACTGGGATTTTATATAGTAGTAAGGAGAGTCCACCATCTTTTTGCACAGAAAGTTGTCCTACCCACCTTCCTTAATGTTATTTGTTTCCTTTTATTAGTTTTCACTCCTCCGAGGTTTGGTGGTTAGTTGTTAGGCCTAAAACCCATGAGCGAGCCTGATGCCCCTAACTCTCATCAAATCTGCATTGTGTGCTTACCGGACAAGCGTAGTTCACTTCAAGTCTCTGAGCGTTCCGGATGGGCATTGCGGCAAGCACTCAATGAGAGTTTGATAAGTTAGTCCCATCAGCCGCGCTTGTGGGTTTTAGCCCTTAGGCAGTGTCGGACTATTATGATTTGCGACAGGGCAGGTTCTTGGCAGTGAAGGCAAGGGTGGTGAAATCTTAAATACGTAGGCTTCTCTAAGGGATGGACCCTGGGAACAAGTCTCTGATTTATGAAGGTTTTGAGTCACACATGCCACTTAGCTAGGATGGTTTGCATATGTGGATGTACATGTGGAGACATATATATATACACCAGATGGAAGGTACTTTTTGACTATGCAGTGACCATCTTTATTACTACAATATTATGTATTTGGTGTTTTATTTTAGGTAGGTGGTGTTTTTGTAAGCCATTTTCTTTACCCCTTTTTGCCCATTTCCCCAACTCCCCATGACTGCATCATGTTCATGAGGAGAACACCCCATATTACGCACATCTAATATCTGTAAATCAAAAAGATCATCTTCTAAACCAAGTGCCCGTGACGAATCTGTACCGTCAAACTAAAGATCAAGCAATGTGTGTGTTGGATCATATGTCTCCTTCTGAAATAAGACCTTGGCATGAGGATCCCAGACATGAAGCGCATGCCAACAGATTTTAATCCGTATATCCCATCACTACTGACTGTACTACTTATATTTGTAGGAGCTCAGAAGGTAAATTCCTTGTATCCTCTAAGACAGTGGTGGCGAACCTATGGCACGGGTGCCAGAGGTGGCACTCGGAGTGCTCTCTGTGGGCACTTAGGCTCAGCACAGAGTTCACCAGACAGGACTCAAAGAATCTAACTGCAGTTCCACACAAGTCAAGAATTACTAATCTCAGTGCTATTTTAAACCTTTAATCGCCAAGGATGTATCTCATAGTCTGGATTTGCCCTCCTGCTTTCAATTGTATCAGTGTCCGTAGGAGGCTTTTATGTTAGGAGAACAGTTCAACAAATAAATAAATTACTGCTTATATTGGCACTTTGTGATAAATGTGTGGGTTTTGGTTGTAGTCTGGGCACTCGGTCTCAGAAAGGTTCGCCATCACTGCTCTAAGATAACAACGGTGTATTTTGTGATCATCTATTTGCTTCTACCTGTCTAGTCAGGGAGAGTCCAGTTTACATCTCCGTTTTGTCTTAAGTTATTTATGTCTCAAGTTTTTCCATTATACCTTACCTGTGTATAGTCGCTGGAAAGACTTGCACCCGTTCTATGTGTTTTACCACTCGACCAATAGTTTTGTCTCACAATAGCTGATGCAAATAACTGATTACCCAATGGAGAGATGAACTGGACCATTTATCGTAATCTTATCGTAATGTTGAAGGCCACCTTCTTTGGATAGCCACCCTAGGGAACTGAGGAATTGGATTCAGAGAGGTATCACAAAGATGTGCAAACACATCAATGACCTCCATGGGAGGGAGCGTATTGATTAGCATCCAATGTTGTAGGAGAAGAGACTCTGAAAGTCCAGAAAGTTGAGGGTCCTGCAAGTCATTGGTAACATACACAATTTCAGTTCAGGATCTAGCTGCTATATGTCTGGAGAAACCGCTGTTGGACCAGAGCTACTACACTTTTTGAATAGAGAGGGACTAGTTGGGACTAGATTAAACTAAAGCAAAGGGGCCATAGAAATATTCCTATATTGAATCTACCACATGCCATTTAGTACAAAACTGAAACGATAAAGGGGCCCCCACAATGTATGTAATAAATAAAAAAAACTATAATATAGCAATTATCTTTTTACATATGGACCATTTATGGGGTAAAGGTTACCCTAAATAATTTGGCACTCCATTTAGAATCCATACAACAATATCTGCCCATTCTGTAGTCTGCTGATGGAACTGGATCTGATACTTTGTAGCTGACTCGGCATCCACTGTGCCAGCAATTTGTTAAGGAGAGACCAGGTTTAACACCGTAAGGAGTTTAGCTTCTTCCCTGTCATACATTGTTGGCCTCTCCCCTAGCCAAACCAGTGCAGGTTAGATTCAAAAATATAAAAACGGCGCTGTCCGTAGTTGGGAGTCCATTCCCATTCTACATACTGGTTTCACTGCTATTCCATCATGACACTAGAATTCTTGATATATAGGGGGCGGGTTTTCAATATTATCCAATATACCAAAATACTGAAACCAATGAAAGAAGACCAGTCTTATTGCAACAAATTGTATCAAAAATTTATTTTTGGAGCAATTGTCTTTTCATATATGTTTAGCTTTGATCGGGACGACTTACCTGCAGCCATCTTAGTGTAGATGGCCTTCTAGTCCATGTTAAGCTTTGTTTGGGGATACTTATAACAGTTTATATATCACAGGTTGTATCTATCCACTTTGTATCTTCTATGAGGGTCCTACATTACATCACTATATATTATGTGTATTGCAGTGATACATATTCATATCACTGATGATTGTTGGGGTTTGCTCCCTGGTGGTACCGATTATCTCATCTGGGATATACCATTTTATGTGTTCATTTTTTATAAATTTTTATTGTTGCATCTCTACTAAAGATTTGTATTCTAATTACTAATTGTAATTAGATGGGTTTTCTCTCATTTGGTTTTGGCATATGGCATAATTTTGGGGAGAGTCTTGAGCCAGTTACTCTGGTTAAATTTAACCTTTTTCCAATACTGCATGACTCTGATCGTAGTGTCATATTGGTGTAGCATTGATTTTTAATATTGTCTGTGGGAAAATAGTGTGAACGTTTTTTTCCCCCTAATAGACTTCATTAAGAAATTCTGCTATGTGAATCAAACACAGGAAGGATAGATAGCTGTAGTCTGCCCCATATACAGGCAGTCCCCGAGTTACATACAACATAGGTTCTTTAGGTCTGTTCTCAAGTTGAATTTGTATGTAAGTCAGAACTTTATAATTGTAGCTCCAGAAAAAAATACTTTTTGTCCTAGTGACAATTGGATTTTCAAAGTTTTGTGGCGTCATAGGGACAAGGATTATCAATAAATCTTCATTACAGACACCTTTTTTCAGAAGCTAAGAAAAAAGACCCCTGCAAAGGCAAAATAATGTTTTTTTTCCTTGATGTAAGGTTTATTTCCTAACGTCATACACAAGATGGCCTACATTTATAAAAACAAGCTACAGCACAGACCAGTAGGGACCACTAGATCCTGACGGATGTTGGATTCTGAGGGTCAATAATAAAAACCCCTTTTTCGGTGCGATAGGATTGTTGTCTACAAAGATTCCTCTTAAGATGATAAAATACAAATATGTAGTATTTTTAGCTGGTCTCGAGAGGATTACATCACTCATCTGTTTAATTTTTTTTTTGGTAACCATGTTTTATTGAAAGAAATGCTGGGAAAAAAAAAATCTAACATTCAGCTCAGGGGCACGAGCAGAAGATTTCAGTTCTGTTACAGAACATTACAGAACCAAATGAGGAGGAGGATGTTTGACTGTGATGCTAGAAATGAAACAACAATATAAAAAGAGAATGCTGATCCATTGTAAGAGCTGTAGAGCCTCTTTTAAAGGGATTGTACCCCATAGCATTGGGGACAACCAGTTGATCGGCGAGTCCTTTCTGTGGGCACTTAGGCCATCACCAGAGATGACTCCAGGTATCTTCCTGCAGTCCCAGATAGCCCAGGACTTGCTGTGCAGAGAGCTATATTAAAGTGACAGTCCTACCTGGGACTACTGGAGGAGTGGGAAGGTGCGGACAGATCTGGATTATCATTGTAGCTCCTGCTCCGGCACAGACAATTCTTCTTGTTTATGGGACCCTGGAGGGAAGCTACAATGATCATCCAAATTTCTTCTATTTTGTGCTTTATTGGTGTCCTCAGGGAGCAGAGATGAAAGCTGTGACAGAGCAGGGAGTATAAATCACCAATTACATTTATGTGTTGGCACATTGCGATAAATAAGTGTGTCTTGGTTGTGGTTTGGGCACTCGGTCTCTAAAAGATTTGCCATCACTGCTGTAAGTTATCTTAGCTTAAAGGACATCTACCACCAGGATAAAGAATTGTAAACCAACCACACTGACATACTGGCGAGTGCCCCCTCTGGTAGGTTCTTCTTTTCTTTTAGCTTCTTAGGGCCTTATAATAAAAAGGTTTCCCAAATTATGCAAATGAGCCTCAGAGGCTCCAGACACTATAGATGTCAATGGAACTCGGAGCCCCAAAGGCTCATCTGCATAATTTTTAAAACCTCTTTTTCTTAAAAACAACGGCATACAAAGCTGTAAGAAGAGCAAATCCTGTCTGAGGGGGCACACACCAGTATGTCAGTGTGTTTGGTTTACAATCCTTCATCCTGGTGGTAGATTTCCTTTAACACAAAGGAAATCTAACACTTACTGTGTGAACTGAAGTTTAGTTTTATTTACCATATAAATATTGCATAATAGATTCTAATATGTTATTATTTTATATATTAGTATATGTGTATTAGAGCAATGATGGGAGAAAATGTACTTTCCATGGTCGACCTCCTAGTGTATTGTTCAAGTGTATTGTTTCTCCAGGCTTATTTTCCATAGCAGGTACTTTTTATAATGTCATCCATGTTTGTATTTTTTTATTCTATTTCCGACACTGTATGACTGAGGGTGGTCACTTTACCATGACTGGTTGTAAAACAGATGCCTACTGACAGACATACCAAGCATATGCAGGTGGTTAGTCAGTGAGATATGTCTGCAGGGTAATGTACTGGAAATGAAGCTGGATTTTACTTCCTGAAACCTAGTACTAATGGTTATGCTCCATATCCCGGATCAGCATGCCATTACTTTCAGTAAGTTAATTTCATTTTAGTGGAAATTTTGCTCCCGTTCTTCAATATGCTGTTTTTTTTTTCCATTTTACATCCTTGACTTTTGTTAATTACATTTTGTAACTATTTTAAAGGGAACCTGTCACCAGGAGACCCATTTGTAGCACTCCCCCAGTCCCCACGGAGTATAGTAAATACAATGCCAAAGTGTTTTTGTATTAAAAATAGGTTTTACAGAAAAAAGATATGTTATATTGTACCTTTCATTAGCATCTGCTGTGTGACTAGGCAGTTGCCTATTGGGAGGGGCTGGAAAGGAGCAGTCCCCCCCCCCCACCCTTGGGAAACAGCTACTCCATGTAACCTTTTCAAATATATGAAAACACCCATCACTTGGCTTAGCGACGCCCCCTGCTCCTCTACAGCCAATCCCGAGTGAGGGGAGTTATTCATATATTTGAAAAGGTCACATGTTTCCCAAGGGTGGGGGGAAACTGCTCCTTTCCAGCCCCTCCCAATTGGCAACTGCCTAGTCACACAGGAGATGCTAATGAAAAGTACAATATAACATCTTTTTTTCTGTAAAACCTATTTTTTATACAAAAACTCTTTGGCAGTGTATGTACTATGCTCTGTGGGGACTGGGGGAGTGTTAAAAATGGGTCTCCTGGTGACAGGTTCCCTTTAATTAGTTTATTATTTTTTTTATTTATTGACCTTCAATGTTATTAGTTTTATATATTAGTTTTATGTATATAAAGGTCAACATCTGCAAAGAGTTTATATGTTCTCTCCATGTTTGCGTGGATTTCCTCCGGGTCCTCCGTTTTTTCCCCACACTTCAAAACATACTGGTAGGTTGATTAGATTGTGAGCCCCACAGGGACAGGGACTGATTTGGCAAGCTCTGTGCAGTGCTGCGTAATCTGCATATAAAGAATTTATTATTATATAATTCAAATTGTCATATGATATGACCTAGCCCATTTTTCGGACTATAAGACACTTCTTACTATAGGACGCACCACAGAATTAGGCTTACCAAAAAGGAAAAATATGTTTTACACCAATTTAAATATCCCTGTTAGTCGCACTAAAGCACAGCACACACAGCTCTGCTTCATCCATACAGTTACACACATGGAGCTCAGCTATATACACAGAACCCCCCCACACTTTTCCCCCTTCCTTTCTTCCCCTTCTTCTATGTGGTGATGTAAGAAGCATGTGATCAGTCATCAGACATCACCCCAGGTCCTGTAGGACACCCGGGAGTGGAAAGAGCCGTGCCGAGGCTCTCCTCTCTGGGAGATTGGGTTGCTCTACATCAGGGCATCACCCGATGTCCATTACAGCAGTCAGGAGGGTCTGCCAGTGCTGGATCCTCCTGACCTTCGATCTATAAGACGTAGGCACTTTTTAGCAAGATTTTTTCTTGCTGAAGTGTGCCTTATAGTCCAAAAATATGGTACATGTATAATGATATGAGCATTTATACACTAGATTTTACTAAAGTAGGGTAGGTTTTTCCACCAGATAGGTCAGGTACTTCCTCTGCTGCTATCAATCTGGTCTGATGTCCATTCTCAAGCTCAATAAAGATTTCTTATGGCAGACTATACATTATCTGGGTCAGTGTGTATACGGCATACAAAAAAGAATTATAAAAAAAACCCTCTGTACTTGGCCCCATCCATCTTTCCTTCAATTGCAACCAGTTGTCCTGTCCCTGCTCCCATAGCATGATGCTGCCACCACCATGTGTCACTGTTGGGGTTGTATGTTGCAGATGATGATTTGGCATATACCACTTAGAATAAACACCAAAAAGTTACATTTTTGTCTCTGTAGACCAGAAAATCTTATTTCTCATAGTCTGGAAGTCCTTCATTTGTATGCACTGTATGTCTTGAACAGGGGAGAGGTTTCCATCGGCACACTCTGCCATAAGGACCCAACTGGTGGAGGCTGCAGTGATAGGTGACTTTGTAGAACTTTCTCTCATCTCCTTATTTTATCTCTGAAGCTCAGCCACATTGATCTTGGGATTCTTCTTTACCTCTCACACTTAAACATCAGAGGGGGCGTGTCCTGCTCATCCAGCCCCTCCCATCTAATGCTACCCATGCCTTATGCCTCCTTACTGGCATGACATGTCATGTGACCAGAGTGACATCATCTCAGGTACTTCAACCTCTTATTAATAGCAAACTGTATTCCATGTATGTATCTGACCACATGAAGTCACAGCAGCCTCCAAGGACTTCTACTCCACTCCATCCTCCATGGAGGCTGCTGTGAGTTCATGTAATCACATACATGGTGTACAGTTTGCTATTCTTAAAGGCTGAAGGACCTGCAATGATGACACTGGTCACATGTCATAAATGTAATACAAGGCACCATGTAAAAAGATTGACACAATATTTCCCATCTGTACATAGAGGTTTATAAGTACCCCTGTTTCCCCAAAAATAAGACAGTGTCTTATATTAATTTTTGCTCCAAAAGAGGCACTAGGTCTTATTTTCAGGAATGTCTTTTTTTCCATGAATAAGAATTTACATTTATCAGTGAACAAAAAAAAATCAACTTCTTTAACCTCCTTATGACTTTCCAAACTCTGAATTTCATGCTGTATTTCTTGTGACCCTTTTTCTATTAGAATCATTGGCCCCAATCTCTCATGTTTAGTAAAAGCACTTTCTATAAATGACCCTTCTTATCCTGGTAGCTGCTGGGATCACATTTGCAGCACAACAGCCGGTGATTTATTCCATGAATTCTTCCCCATGTCACAATCTTCTGCAGCATCTAAAAGATTTACTAATACTAATGTATGTCGTGGGGGGAGCTGCTGCAATGACTGCCGCTAGGTCTTATTTTCAGGAGAGACCTTATATTTCTAAGCCTGAATAAAATTGTACTAGGTCTTATTTTCGGGGGATGTCTTATTTTAGGGGAAACAGGGTATGTAGTTGAATATTAGCACGCGGCCCCTAAGTACAAGGAGGCAGAGCAGGGATTTGAAAAGACACAGAGCTGTCCATTACAATAATAGGGCGTTCACTGGCATCTCTGACTCTTCTCCTCTCTGACTGCCAGAGATGAGTCAGAAAAGCTAATTTGCATATCCGAAAAAATCTGGTGACGGGTCCTCTTTAAGCTCTTCTCTCATGATTGCTTAGTTTGGCTGAACGGCCAGGTCGAGGAAAAGTTGTGGTTGTCCAAAACTTGTTCCATTTAAGGATCATGGAGGCCACTGTGCTCTTAGGAGCCTTGAATTCTGCAGAAATTTTTTGTAACCTTGGCCAGATCTGTGCCTTGCCACATTTAGACTTGCCACCTTAGACCTCATGATCTATGTAGACAGGTTTTTGCCTTTACAATAAAGTAAAGTTCAATAAAGTTTAATTAAACACAACTCCAAGAACTGTAAAGTGGAGATTTCAAAATTGATGATTTGTGCTGGACTTAGCCCTCTATTTGTGTGCTATACATTAGAGTTAATGAATTATATTTTTGTTTTACCTACTGTTTTTTCCATTATTACCTTTTCTAGTATTTCTGGAAGAACTGTATCTGTCATTAGTAAACAATGGGGTGTGTATGGAGCGAAAACATTTGGAACACCTCTGCACCACTACAATTTCCATGTCCGCTTCTCAAGGGCAGCATTGACCTTTCATACAAACTGTACAGAACATCTGTTAGAATATGTTTCTGGGCTAAGGATGGGGTGGAGGTTCGTCGATGGACAGCCTATGTTATATAAGCAGAACGTGTGACGACTCCCATTCAATATGAAAATAAGTGAATGGGTGGATCAGTGTAAAACATCAGACTGTCAAGTTTCGAGTTTGAAAAAAAAAATATTATCCAGGTGGTTCTGCATCGTCTAGATTCATTGCTGTAAGAGCAGTGAAGTTATGGAACCTAATTGGGTGGAATAATAATAATCTTTATTTATATAGCGACATCATATTCTGTAGCGCTTTACAAATCATAGGGGACAAATACAAATATAATAAAACATGAAAGAGCACAAACATTCGTATGGAACAAAAGGAGTGAGGTCCCTGCTCGCAAGAGCTTACAGTCTATATGAGGTGGAAACTGATCAGAAGCCTGAATGACCTTCTTGAACTTAAAAAAATGAAATGTAATGAGAAATAGATTTTTGGGATGGGACACTGCATGGAATTATTCTTACTGCCTTATTTGGAATTGAGAAGGATGTTTTCCATAATACAGGGTATTCTATTTTTTTTCTTGCCTTACTCTAAGTCAACATTGTAGAATTTTGGACTTCATAGACATACATGTTTATTCAATGTTTATTCATCCTTATGTCATATGATACAATGGTATTGCAATGGACCACCCACTGGACACCTAAACTAGAACTAGCAATCAGCTCCCCTTGCTCTGTATCGTGCTTCCTGCAGATAGTATCCTATCTACAGTCTGCTTAGCTCCTCCTGCTATATAACATGCAGCCTGCCGATTACACCTCATTTGCATGGTTGTAAAGAGTATATTCCCCGCTTAAAGTTAAAAGATGGATCTTCTTTTTAGTATAGATTTCTTCTGTCCTGTTTTGTAACCTTGAGAATCCTCAGGTTGGACACTTTTTTTCAGTGTCATTGCAGGTGACCAACACTCAAAAATGTTCCTTCAGATTGTTAGGGAATTATACTTGGGTCTTTAATAAATCTCTCTCTCTCTGCTGCTTGATGTCTCCCTGCTGCCGTTCCGCGCGTATCTTCCGACAAGTAAGCAGATGTGCCGAACATCTGTAATCTATTCTTCACTGTGTTCTTCACTGTCTTTTTCACTTAAATGATCCTGTGTTCACTGTGTTCACTGTTTTTATTCTATTCTTCATTGTTCTTCACTGTGTTTTTTTAATTAAATGCTCGATCTCGAGCAGGGGAAATACTCGTCCGAGCAACGAGCCGTTTCGAGTACCTTAATACTCGAACGAGCATCAAGCTCGGACGAGTATACTCGCTCATCTCTAGATACTATCTACAGTCTGCTTAGCTCCTCCTGCTATATAACATGCAGCCTGGCGATTATACCTCATTTGCATGGTTGTAAAGAGTTGTAAAGAGTATATTCCCCGCTTAAAGTTAAAAGATGGATCTTATTTTTAGTATAGATTTCTTCTGTCCTGTTTTGTAGCCTTGAGAATCCTCAGGTTGGACACTTTTTTTAAGTGTCATTGCAGATGACCAACGCTCAAAAATGTTCCTGATTGTTAGGGAATTATACTTGGGTCTTTAATAAATCTCTCTCTCTCTCTAATTGCATCTCACTTTGAAGCAATTTAGCAAAATCGTATACACAAAGGGGTTAATTTACTCACCCGTCCGGAGGAATTCACAGAAAGTGCATTGTCCGACGATCATGCACTGTGCCGCGACTCGCTAAGATCGTGCACCTTATATGCTGCGTCTGTCGCTTCCCCATTCAGGTCCGCCGGAGTTTACCTTCTTCTTCCTGGTGCATGTAAGTGTTTGATCTTTGAATTTGAATCCCATGGGCCGCCCCCCCCCCCCCCCCAATTTCTGTCGCATGAAAGCCAGTGCAGCTGTGCCACAATCCGATCGCGAACAGCCGTGCAAAACCTGAAAACATCGGAAAGTCCGATTAAAGTGCGGACGCGGACCCTTAGTAAATAAGCCCCAAAATATGTAATAGTAGGGTACAGTGCGCTGTCACTAAGGCTGTATGGAGAAGGCTCACAAGCTGAGCCCTCCCAATACAGGGTGGATGTCTGCTGGCACCTATGACAACTGCAAGTGCCTCAGTGGCACAGTAATTGGTGATGCGAAAATCTGTTTCCATGATCGTGTCTCTGAGGCTTTCACTGTATGGAATTTTGAAAGATGGAAGTAAGAAGTAAAATGTGTCCCACACAAAACAAACCCTCATACTTGTAGCTGGAAAAAATAAAGGGTTAAAATGAAATGTGAAAGGGCTGCAGCATTAAGGGGTTAAAGGCTAGTTATCCGATAACACCCAAATCTTGACCCGTCTTTCCAGATAAGGAAGAGACCCCTGTAATGAGAGTATAATAGGGACAGTAATGTTTCGCTTTCCCAATGGGGGGAAAAACATTTTTAAATGTAATGTTTGTTTTGGAAAATAGTTTTGTGAGAAGGGCACCTACTGTCTCTAGGCTTATTATGTGGCCTGCACTTTGTGCCGGAGATCTGATATATGATACTACTGCCCATCCTTTGATCGCTGCCCAAGTTAAAGTAGTAGTTACTGTGATGTTTGCATTACTTCAATTCAGTTTACTGTCAACACAGTGGGGGGGGGGGCTTTCTGACATAGACGGACCCCATAAATTCTAGATGGGTCCTATGAGTCATTTCTCCATTTAAAAGTCGAAATATGATTTGCCTGCAGTTTGCTTCGCAGTCTTAGCTAGTCCCCACATTGTGTATGTTGTTCTGGTTTCTTTATTAAATTTTGACTTCCCATGGACTTCCCTACTATTTAAAGATATTGACCTATGTCTTTAAGACGAGCAGTGCTAAGGATCCTCACGCAGTCACAACCACATGGGCAGAGATTCCCAAAATGCTAATAGTTAAACTGATGACCCTATCTTAACCAAGTGGGGGTGTAACGTACAGATTGTAGCTATTCTGTCAAAGCTAGAGCCTCACCAGACAAATGCAATATAACCTGGTCCTATAACTAAGACTGGTCCTTAAAAAGGGAATCTATGATCAGTTTTGGCTATACAAAACTGCAGAGTGTGTTGGGTTTTGGCCATGGACATCTGTGTGACCATAAATGTTTGTGTGTGGTGTAAGTAGTAGCAGGACTTTGAAAAAATGCATTTATATTTCAGGATTGTAGCTGGACTTTAATGGTATGTGAGTTTTCTTCACTGTAATGCCGAGCAGCCCCTCCAAGTAAGAGCTGTAGCAATTTTATGGTTACATAATAACAATAGAGGGAATAGCTAGAGAAGATTCAAAGATCTAGAGCAGTTTAAGGCAATCCCCCCCCCCATTGCCCCAAGTCTAGCTACATTTTTGGAATATGAATGCATTTTTCACAAAAAAATTTTTTACAGAATACAGTACCATTCAAGTTAATGTGATTTATTTTTTTCTAAAGTCAGGTTTATGCATTTTTTTCAGTACAAACCTTGTAGTGTGATGCAGAACATAAAACAATCCCTAGCGGATAAGCAGATTTATGTGTACTTTTTTAATGTGAAGGTCTACAGGCAAATGAAAATCCGCATGAAATCTGCAACAAACTTTGTATCCATGCCGATATCATGTGGAAAAGACATTGGATCACGGGATAATATATCCATTATACTTGAGATATAGCTAGTTTTCAGCAAAAAAATGTGCTGAAACCCAAACTAGCCTTACTTCAAGTAAAAAAAAATATATCAAAACTACCCTTTCCGGCTTCCACCGAGACTGCTGGCTATATACTGGGCAGGGGATGGCGTATATTGGGGCACGGGAGTGCTATACTGGGGGGGATATGGGCTGGAGCAGGCTATCTACGGGGGGGGGGGGAGGGAGATAGGCTGGGGGATATGGGCTGGCAGGCTATATACTGGGGGGCAGGTGCTGGCTATATACTATGGGTCAGGGTCCGGCAGGCTATATAATGGGGAGGCTGTGACCAATACATTTCCCACCCTCGGCTTATACTCGAGTCAATAGGTTTTCCCAGGTTTTTGGTAAAATTAGGAGCCTCGGCTTATACTTGGGTCAGCTTATACTCGAGTAAAACAAATCTACATGTAAACCAGCGCTAATGTTTTAATCGTGAATACAGTATCGGTGGAAAGAAGCAGGGGCTCCTTGCATCAAATATCACTATGATGCTCGTCCTCTGCCCTGTGCTCGATATTTGCAGAGGAGGTGTTTAGTTATCCTTTATGGGTGGGAGAATCCCGACTCCTGTGGTCTCTTTTTCAAGGAGTCCGGTCACAAACTTTACTTTTTTGTGTTTTTTCTTACTGTTACAAATTGTATAACCATTTTGTCCTTCTCTCTTTCTGTCAAAATCTAGAAATGCAGAAATGATCTAGCAGGTCCCATTAATCTGGGAATAAGGGGAAAACGGTCTCGGATCTTTTTGTCGCTCTGTTATAAACTCCCCCTCGATGATTGTTTGTCGTGTCTGAAGGATGGAGTAAGGTTCTTATTGTTTTTAAGTTCACTTTACATTCCGCTTGCAGTTGTTTATTATTGTATTGAACACTTTTTATGTTTGTTGTGTATGCTTCATGTATACACGGCTGTAGATTGTTTATGGTGTAGTTTTTTTTTTAGTTTTATATAGAAGCGTATGTCCTTTTTCTCTGTCTGGAGGGTTTTGTAAGTGTCTTGCTGTTGCACTTCCTCTTCTGAGTCATAGAAGAGACTTTTATTGGGGGGGGGGAGGTGGGTAATTCGACCTTGTTACTAGCGAGCCAAATGCATTTCTTCTTCTGGCTTACACAAAGCATGCTAGTTATGCATTTGGCCATAGTCCTCAGCCTTAATCTGAGCAGCTGCTCTCTGACAGTTCATGTGGACAAGTGCAGCGCGCTGTCATTCAGGAGCCCTCACTCCCCAGGAGCTGCTCATCCTGCTCTGTAGGAAGATATGTCTCTCCAGTGGAAGGTGCATTGACAGGTAACATCACGTCTTTCTCTGCTTGACGATTTCCTTACATTGAATACCCTCGATGATTCTCTCTCTGCTTGTTTTTTTTTCACTAGTTGGAAGTAAAATCGAAACCTTTTTGATATATTTTGTATATTTATTTTTTTATGTCTGCAGCTTACAAGTCATTTAGGTTTTCTTTATGTTTGCACAACAAATATCCTACTCAATGACTGTTTCTACATCTACACATTCTACATTTTCGTCTGGTAGATCATAAAAGTCCATGTTTGTAGAGGAAACGTTCACAAAACTGGCACGTTACTGAAGTGAGTGCCAAGGAAAGCATTGTTTTAGCCAAGTTTTGGCTTTTTTTCATATAAAAGTAATAAAGTTACCCTCAGATGTCTCGCCTTTTGTAATGTTTTTGAGAAAGTTTCTGTTTTAGTAGGATTTATCCTATAGAATGTGACTTCTCTATGGGGAAAAAGATAATTGAAATGTTTAGACTTCAATATTTTCTATATTCGATAAAGTATATACAGGCAGTCCCCGGGTTACATACAAGACAGGGTCTGTAGATTTGTTCCTAAGTTGAATTTGTATGTAAGTCGGAACTGTATATTTTATCATTGTAATCCCAGCCAGAACTTTTTTGATCTCTGTGACAATTGGATTTTAAGAATGTTGGATTGTCATAAGAACCAGGATTAACAATAAATCTTCATTACAGACACCTGTGATAACTGTTACAGCTGATCATTGCAGCCTAGGGATAAAGTATAGTAAATTACCAACATCCAGAGGTCCATTTGTAACTAGGGGTCGTCTGTAAGTCGCGTGTTCTTAAGTAGGGGACCGCCTGTATTCAGATGGATGTACATAAAGTAGTTTGTTGTGTGACCTGTATATATATTTATGGCATGTTTTGCCTACAAAAAGAAGTTTTATGGAATAGGTGTAGATGCCTGATATACATACAAGACATGTATATGGCATTGTTCTTTCTTAACACATAGCTAGGATACAAGTACAGTCGGTCCCCTACTTAAGGACACCCGACTTACAGACAACTCATAGTTACAGACAGACCCCTCTGACCTCTGGTGAAGCTCTCTGGATGTTACTATAGTCCCAGACTGTAATGATCAGCTGTAAGGTGTCTGTAATGAAGCTTTATTGATAATCCTTGGTCCCATTACAGCAAAAAAATGTTTAAACTCCAATTGTCACTGGGGCCAAGATTTTTTTTTTTGTCTGGATCTACAATTATAAAATATACAGTTTCGACTTGCATACAAATTCAACTTAAGATAAAACCTCCGCACCCCATCTTGTACATAACCCGGGGACTGCCTGTAATGATGACTATTCTCCCTTATACCATGCATGTTGTGTTATTACAGTTACATAGTATTTGTAATGTAATGACCGTTTAGCCTTTGATGACCCCCCCCCCTATGTCCGTTCTGCTATTACTGTATATGAATCAGCGTGGTACAGTATATGTTAAGTAGTTGGTGCTATCATTCAGCCCTCGGTACAGTCTGTCTGCACACTGTCTATAGAGACAATGCTTGTTATTACTATTATTGTTTATGAAGTGCCAACATATTCCAAGCGTTTCATCCCAGACTTGGCGGTTTTGCCTTTGCTTTTGTAATATATTTGGAAGACAAGAATGAGATTCTTGAATTACATGAACAATGTATTGCACATTTGCTTATTAACTTAATCCAGGTGTCCCCACAGAGTTAGGCGGAATTTAATTTGCTCCGGAGAGACCCCCCGCTGTTCGGTAGACTAATATGGTCATCCCATAGACTCAATTGTGCGGCCAGATTTACGCTATCGCCGGTGGATCGTCAAAGTGCTCCCCAGCCAAGAAGTGTTTTTTATCTGACACTGAAATTTTACTTTTTAAGTAAAGCATTTACATTGAAGAAGGGGTTTCCCATTATCAGAGTTCAAATCTCCACCAGGATTTCCATTTTTATGTTACTGAATAGTAGATAACCACTAACCACAATAAACTCCATTGGTTGTCCATCCTTACGCTAGGGGAAATGGCTCTACCATCTGCACTATGTTGTCTGTGACTCTGCAGTGTTGGTGAACGTATTCACCATATTAACCTATTAGTCTTGTATGTCTTTGATACTGAGATGTTACCATTAATATAAGAAGTAATCTGTTGGGTTTGATAATATTTATAGCAAACACACAGGTCAATTCCCCCATCCTTTTACCCAAGGATCCAAAAAATGGGTAGCACTGAGACCCACCCAGGTCAACATCTGTAAAGAGTTTGTATGTTCTCTCCGTGTTTGCGTGGGTTTCCTCCGGGTCCTCCAGTTTCCTCCCACATTCCAAAACATACTGTGAGGTTGTTTAGATTGTGAGCCCCATGGGGACAGGGACCAATTTGTCATGCTTTGTGCAGCGCAGCAGAATCTGTGTGCACTATAAAAATAAAAAATTATTATTATTATTATGCTGCATCCTGTTCCTAAAATATAGATTGCATTTAAATAATGTATCATTAAAGGGGTTGTCTCAAGTTTATTTGTTATTGTTAATGTGCAGGATAGCGCATAACAAGCCGATCGGTGAAGGTCTGACCCCTGGGTCCTGTTCACACTATGCTTTACCTGCCAACCCATTCAGTAGATAGGAAATGTCTGACACTAGACAGTGCTGGGGAGTCCTGGAGATTGCTGTGGGCTGTGCTTGGCAGTTCCTGACAGAACAAATGCTATCCCTTCTACTTCATACAATTTGTTTTAAAAGGACCTCCATTTTTGTAAGCGGTGGATATCCCAGCAGTCAGGCCCCCACCTTTCAGATATCCTGTGGATTGCAGATAAAAATCAAACTTGGGACTACCCCTTCATTAACATGGACGTATTGGGGATGTATATGCATATGCCCCCCCATAGACAACAATAGGCGCACAGAGCACATGTGCGGCCTGCACAGCTCCGTATGCGGGGGAAAGGATAGGACATGTCCTATCTTGCCCTATGTGCACGGCCCATACGTCTATGGAGAGGGGAGGGGTCACCACTCCTCATCTCCAGCGCATCGGGCAGGCAGATATTTGTGTGAAATGTTAACCTTAGCAACGGTTTTCATCTTGCATTCTGTCACCAGCACCTCCCCCCACAAACCACACACAATACCGGTCATATGTCTTTATACATGTTTTACTGATGGCTCCATCCATGAGATTAGAGTAAGCATTTTTCTAAAGAAGACTTATTTATGCCCTCTGTAAAATATGCAATTATGGAGCGGGAGAAGCTCCGGTCAAGCTACCGGAAATGGAAAGGAGGAATGAGGGAGTTGATTGAAAAGAGAATTCCTGCAGGGAGGAGAATGAGGGAGTTGAGAGTCACAGAGCCAACCTCTCTCTCTCAAGAGAAACCATCTCCCTAATTACCCTCCATTCCAGGAATTCTCTTCAGCGAGTCCCACATCCATTTAACGTCTCTCTCCACTTCCTCATGTCCCCCCTAACTTGTTCTTGACAGTATACTGCAGCTCCCACCGGCCTCCATGACTAGATGTTTAGAGGGTGTCAGTAAAATCATTTTTTAGAAAAATTGTGGCTCTAATCCCATTTGAAAAAAATAATTTTCAAAATATTTATGCAGCTCACACCCCAAATCCCCTTACTTAAGTTGTCTAGAATGTGAACTATGTGAGCAGGTTGCCCTGGAACACAAGCGAACGTTGCGATAAGACAAAATAATTACATGTGAATCTATTCCTGTAGTGTTGGGCACAGATGGCTAAATTTAATCTTCCTTTCAAGAAAGTGAATGAAAATGTGTTTGCGTTGCTTTGTCCGGTGAGCAGAAAGGAATTCTAGAAGTCATGGTGGTATTGGCTGTAATTCAGTGCTGTGTGTGAGGCCATGCTCCGATGCCTTTTTTGGAATGTAATATCCGAGTCCTGCTCATGGTCCGCATGTCTTATGGCGAGTTGTCAAGGGGACGACCATTAATTCCTCTCTGTGCGGCTAATTATTGGGGGCATTATATTCTGCCCCCCCCCCTACTTTTATATTTAGAGTCTTATTTTAATGGTGAATGTAATAAAGTGGAAATAACAGTAGTAAGAGATTTGTGCTGGAGGTCACATTACACAAGCCCCCCCCCCCCCTCCACAATTCCTTTTAGGAGGCAGTATGTTTTGGATCGAGTGTAAAATGTAAACGTTCTCTGCATTTCTCACCACCCAGCTGCTTTTGTTCCACCAGACATAGTGAACGAACGGCATCATTTGTTTAATTTAACGAATAAAGAAAACTTTAATACTGGCAAGTCTAGTTTTATTCTATGTAGGGCCAAAAAAGTTGCTGGATCTTAGTTTGGGAGATGGCATTAATGCAAAACTGAATTTTCTAAATATGTTATGGACCTAGGGCCGGCCACATGGATTAATGTATAAGCCTTGTTCACATGTCACCATCTGCCATTGCGATGATACGGTGTAACCGGCCAGAGAATACCCCCCAATCCTGACTATACACGCTGGGGAGTCGGCTCTGAAAAGTGAGAAACCAAACATAGAACTATCTTTGTTTCCATGTTGTCACCTTAAAACAAGATAGTTGTTCTTGGATACAACCATTTACATAAACATTGTATTTCTATAAACACAGTTTACCATATTTTTTGGACTATAAAGCGCACCAGATTATAAAGCGCACCATCAATAAATGCCTGCTAAAAAGTCCAGGTTCATATACGTATAAGGCGCACCTGATTATAAGGATGAATGACCAGTAGGTGGCAGACCTGTGCACAGTCAAGGCAGCTGTTGTCTGTAAGTACGGTTCATATATAAGGCGCACTGGACTATAAGGCGCACCTTTGATTTCTGAGAAAATTGATTTTTTGTGCGCCTTAAAGTCCGAAAAATACGGGTAAATCAACGCATAGTAAACACAGAAGAATACATTGCCTTTAAATGCTTGACACAATGTGGTTCCACTAAAGCGCAGGTGATCGACAACGAGCAACAAATTTGTCACATGTCAACAATGCAAAACATGGGGCCCACATTAAAAATTACATTTGTTTCAAACAATTCCAACAGTAGGTGTTAACACTGCTTTAGGGTCAGGTCATACATTCTGCTTTCTCTCTTTTTGACTTTTACCCACTTTGGGGTACACTCACTAAGGGCTTTGCGGCACAATTTTTTTTTTTTTGTACCATGCTCGTACTTTAATGTTAAACCGGCTTGCACTTATTTAAGTAGTGGGTGCGCTGCGATTGTGTCACACGCAACCCTTTTTGTGGCTTCCATGTGACACAATTGTGGGCGGACCACCGGACAGTCCGAGTGATTCGGACTGAACACAGAATTTAACTTTGAAATTGTGTCGCTGCCCAAGCACTTACATGCACCACTAAAAAGAAGGTGAACTCTGTCGGACCTGAGTGAAGAAGCAACATATTCATGATATCGGGCGCACAATCTTAGTGAATCACGGCACAGCGCATTATCATAGGACAATGCACTTTCTGTGAACTCCGGTGACTGGATAAGTAAATGTGCCCAGTTGTGCAAAGTTGAACGCAACCGTTTTTTTTACACTGCTCATCTTAAAAAACGTAGATGTAGACATCTGGAAACTTGCATTTTTTTTTTGTACAAATAAACTCCAGTTTAAAGCAGGAATAGGAAAGCGGTTGCTTAGGCATTTGCAACTTTTGTGCCATTTTTCAGACTTGTAAGCCCAAAACCTTACAAAAAACTAGACACTTGTTTCCTTAAGATATATGTCCCCCATGGTGCTGCTAACTGACCGTGTGTTTTTCAGTGGAAACACAGATGAAATTGGTACATGCCCTTTCGTGTTCCGCAGTGCCTTTTCATACACAATGCAAGCTGAACACTTGACGGCACCCTTAGGCCAGCGGCACAGATGCGGTTTTTAACAGACTGCTTAAAAACAGCACAAAAAGGTTCAAAACACCACGTGTGCCGCCGGCATTAGGCTTCATGGACATGCCCATGTCACCTGCCAATGGCAATAGAAAGACTGTCTGATCCGAAAACATGGGCAGGAATTGGACCTCCTTTATAATTTGCTGAATGGCCGTGCTATATTGTTTAGATATTTTTGTGACTCGTCTCCCCATGATTTCAAATGATTGGAACTGAGTGATGTTCGAGGTGTTAATACATAATCATGTGACACATCCTTCTTCTAATCATGGATATTTTTATCAATGTTGTAAAAAAATTTTTTTTTTTTTACAGGGCTTATTTAAAAAACGTAGATATTCATACTTTTTTTTGTGATAACACTGGTCCTGAATTTTCTTATTTATCTATTCATTAGAGCCATAATTCCCAGGTAACAGGAAGTTGTCTTAAGCCTATTGGTTGGGTTGTTATGGGATTTGTTGATTTCATACCATAGCGACACAAAAGCTGCTTTGCTGTAAGCTTTGGCTTATATGGCTTTCATTGTATTATTTAGAAGATCTCCTGTTTTGTTTAATTAACATCTGCAGTATTGTTAATGAGCAGGTTTTGTGTGAGCCGTTAACCCTTGGAGTTAATGATGAGATGATTGTGGTTGCGCTGCACTTGTCCATGCAGAATTACTAATCCAGATGCTAGTAAAATGAAACGAATTTGGTTTTTTTCCCTATACCGCAATGCTTTACTTCATTGAAAAAAAAAGTCTCTTTTTTTTCCCTTGATGTTCTGAGGCCGAAGCTGATGGAGCAAATTTATAAAATTGTCTAAAAGTATCTGTTGACCAATTGCTCGGCAGATTTAATCGTTTAAGCAGTATAGCAATTTATTAAAACCAGATTGTGAAATACAACGTCAGGGTCTGCCATGTTGCATAAGCTCATTTAGTGATATACTAATATATACCGTATATACTCGAGTATAAGCCGACCCAAGTATAAGCTGAGGCCCCTAATTTTACCACTAAAACCTTTATTTTTTTTACTCAAATATAAGCCGAGTTTGGGTTTTCAGCACACTAGGCTTATACTCGAGTATATACTTATTGGCCACAGGCAGCAGTAGACTGTTGTCAAGTAGACTTGAGGTCTAAGCATGCTCTATATAGGAGCAGGGAGGTTATACTGGCTGCACATGAACATGTTAAAACCGACCCATAGGTTGGTTCAATCCTATGGACTAGACACATTGCACAGGAAGGGAGTCCTTGCATCATACAGAAATCTGTTCAAAAGTACTCAGAGTGCCAGCACTGTTACAGCCTTTGGCATCTTCACTATAAAAATGTAAAGAAAGTGTTGCATACGACCATATTGAGTGAATAAAGCTCATAACTAAGTTTATCGACTAATGTGTATACAAAACGAGAAACAAAATTACTATGATTAATTATTGAAGTATTAGATTTAATCTACTCCTTAAACTGTTATCTTATAAAGAAAGGACTAGTGATGTGTCTTGATATATTGTTAGATAGCGGAGACTCGTAACCTTGTGAATTGTTGCTTCCTTTCAGAACGTCAGCCGTGTTCCACAATGGCAGCATCCAACTCCCAGACCGCCAGTGCAGTTGGACTGAGTAAAGAGTTGGTGGATCTTCAACATCTAATTCAGTTCCCAGAAGAGATTGCAAGTATTCTCACAGAACAAGAGCAGGAAATTTATCGGAAAGTGTTGCCCATTGATTACCTCTGCTTCTTGACAAAAGATGTCGGAGGAACGGAATGTGTGCCCAACTTTCCAGATATTAAGACTTCCTTGTCCTCGTCTCTGTTGGAGATGAAGAATGGAGAACATAACACCGTAGAAGGGCTTGTGGCAAGATTTAATGAGGTTAGTCTTTATCTGCTTTTTCATATCTATAATTGTACTTGATAAACTGGACATTTCCTTATGTAATGTATCCGTGTGGGTAACTGTGACTGTATGTGTCTGCCAGGATTTTGCATGACGTTTGCTTTGTCTTTGATGACGATGATTGACTCCATCAGCTCCTAGTATTTTTGGACTGAACTATTCACCACCAGCCCTGACAAAGCTTCACTACATGTGTCCGAGAGAGTAAGGGTAAAAATACGAAAACGACCATGTACTATACCAAAGTACACAATCTTTATTAAACATAACATAAATAATATACACCAAACCAAAAATCAATAAAAACATTTTAAAAGGATACAAGATCCGCTGTACAAAACTCGGGGGAGGGTGGGGCACATGATAAGGCCCACCAAAAAACAACCCCTCCCTACCCAGCCCCAAACCCTAAGCCTGTCAAATAGCAAGAATGCAACCCCCGGAGCCATAGGTAAAGGGGGAACATGACGGTGGTAAAGGGGGGACCTATAACGCCTGAATTTCATGTATTAGTATTGAGGTAAGATGCTGGTCCTTGGTAAAAGAACAGAGTAGGTGGGATAGTGTAGTGATGTAAGAGGGGAGGGGCTCAGGAGTAGATGTCACTTCCTGTCCTATATCTCTCTTTCTCTCCCTAGAAGAGCAGAAAGAAACATGTCCCTCCCACCCGCCCTGCTTTTATCACTATTCTACAATTGGTTATTTTAACTATTACATGTATAATGCGATGCAACTGTTTGTAACTGTTATTTGTCGTACTCTGACTCTGTTTATCATTACTGTTTATCTTGTACCATATAAAAAAAAATTAAAAAAATTAAAAAAAAACATTATTGACTGTTAATGAGATGAGGTTGGGCTTTCCTCCTAAGCCCAGGGGAAGGGCGATCCTTCAGCCATGGTTCCCTAGAGGTTTCCTCCACAGGGGGTTTTTCCTCTCCTGAGCGCTGTGGGATGACTCTTTGTGAGTCAGAGACTGCCCATATTTACATTTTCTGCCTGGACATTAAAATTTATCAATGATATGTTCATGGCTTTGGTTACAAGAGAAAATATATAATTAAACAAAAAATATGTAAATTGAAAAATATATAAAAAAGAGATATATACATATATATGTATGAAGGAAATAGAATGGGAGTCAATGTCAGGCCATAAAGTTTGGCCTTTTCTTATCTGTCGCAGCTTTGATTTTGCGGTGGAGGAGTCAGGTGGAAGGTGCAGGCAAGTTATTGGTGGACTAATTTCACTTATAGAGGATGTAAAAGCTCATGGTGGTGAACAGCCTGAGCTTTGGAAGTGGCCAGCCTCAAGGGTCTGGTAATGGTAAAAGCAGCCAGGGGCGGGCACGTTGGTGAAGCACACAAGGGATGATCTTCACTAGGGTTATTGGTGCCCTTAAAGTGTATTGGATCTGCTAGAATGGCAGCCAGAGCGTGCCGCCCCCCTTTATTGCTGTCTGGCCGGGTGCTATATGTCAGGCAACTTTAGATTGGGGTATTGGGGAATCCCACCCCTAGCATGTCACCTGACTCCTCCCCTGTTTGTTTTATTCCAGTGATTTAAATAAAGCTGTGGCCATTTCACCCATTAAGTTATGTGTTGTGTAGTTTTTCCAGACATCGTGTTCTCTCTTGTCTAAGTTTTTCTTAAGATGAAGTGGGGGTCCATGCCATATCCACACGTCATGACTAAAGATAAAAAAAAGGTAGCTACCTATTTGACAGGCTTAGGGTTTGGGGCTGGGTAGGGAGGTGTTGTTTTTTGGTGGGCCTTATCATGTGCCCCACCCTCCCCTGGGTTTTGTACAGCGGATCTTGTATCCTTTTTAAATGTTTTTATTGATTTTTGGTTTGGTGTATATTATTTATGTTATGTTTAATAAAGATTGTGTACTTTGGTATAGCACATGGTCATTTTCGTATTTTTGCTTAGTTTGCTTATTCATGTGCCCAGTTTTCTACCATTATGTGTAGTTTCTCCTTTATGATTTTCGAGAGAGTAAGGGTGGCAACACTATAGGTAGCTTTTGGCTTTCAAATTGCGTACCTAACCTCCATTCACAACTGAACATCTCCATGTTGGTCTCCAATTTTGGCAGCATCTTTTATAGAGTGAATGACCAGCTCAAGGTTCATTTACTACTCTGGGAGTTTAAGACAAAAGAAAAGATGGGTAATGTAATAAAAAACACTGAAGAAGAGTGTGTGCTACAAGAACAACGTTTTAGATTAGCAGTGTGACTAATATATTGCTAAATCAATGAGCAATAGAACATGAAAATGTGGTCGGGATGTGTTTTTGTTTCTAAGGTTGTCTGTTGCATGAGAAATGATGGTCTGGTAACAGTGGGGTCATTTATTATGTGGAGAAGCCGTGCGGGTGGAGGTGTGGATGCCCTCCAAATCTACTACAGGTTATAGCTTAATTCAATACCAGACTGGACGTAGAATTAGTCTTGTGCTGGATATACAAAGTGGTATTTTTATATATTTGACGCAACATCATCTTCTAAATCATCTAAATTCCTCCGCCCATTGTCTTCTGACGGCAAACTTAATGGAACCAGGTCTTCAGATACAATCATCAGACGGGGGACAGGCATCTACACCATCTCACGAAAATGTTTGACATTACGGGATATTACATCCCACAACATTAAAGCCAATCCAATCTCTACCCATCAGTCATCTTCTCCACTACAAAGAAAACAAAGGACATCCTCAAAAACTTTATTACACACTCAATAAAGATTACCGTTGAATGTTCTCAGACCCTCCCTTGCTATGCTACAGACAGCCGCCTTTGAGAAATACTATGGTCAGCAGCTTCTTACCATAAAATGCACAACAAGTTATGTACACAGATTATGAACACATACATGATACATGATGAGGTCGCAAAAACGCAGTAAGAATTTCACATCCCGCCAACATCTTGATATTCCAGTGCTAATGTGGTACAATTGGTTTTGTGCACCACATGCCCTACCCAAGGTACTTATATCTGAGAAACGAGACAAAAACTCAAAGAAAGAATGAGGTCTCGTCGGCATACTTTAGAGCAGTGGTGGCCAACCTATGGCACGCGTGCCAGAGGTGGCACTCAGAGCCCTCTTTATGGGCACCCTTGCCATCACCCCAGTTTAGAGTTTGCCAGACAGGACTCGAGACTTCTTGCAGTCCCAGGCAGCCTAGGACCCCAGAAGGAAACTACAAAGATGATCAAAACTTATTCTCCCTCTTTCTACTATATTGGTGACCTCAGGTGCCTATACAATTTAAACCTGTGAAAGGGCAGGTAGTAATAAGTTACTGCTTAAATTGTCGCATTGGAACTTCTGCGAAAAATACGTGGGTTTTGGTTGTAGTTTGGGCACTAAAAGGTTTGCCGTCACTGCTTTAGAGCATGGACACACTTCCCTCTGTGGCTAAATATTTTTGCGTCCCAAGCCGTAACATAATTTTTTTTTTAATATTAAAGGTAAAAATTGAGTCCCCAGCCTTTTACTGGCAAAATTAAAAAGGTTTAGAACGATTTCAAGCTTTTAAGACTATTCTGGTCTCTTCATGGGATGAATTAACTTTTATAGTCGGTCAATTAAAAGTATTAATGACTGAGGAATCCATTTTTTAACATAACCCCTGGATTACAAGTTTTTACCTGTGTTATAAATTTATATTCCCAAATGTCTCTTTGGGACCTGAAATCGCCTTTTAATGTCTTTGACACGCCCCACACGGGACTAAAATTTTCCCAGACTTTTAGGTCTTCCTACAAGATTTAGGAATTTAACTCTAGAGATAGTGGAGTTATTCAAAATTATCGGGTCATTAATTTAGAGGCAATACAACTTTCACACAACCTAATTAAATATTTTGTTTCTTGGCTCATTATAGTATTCCTGGATAATGTATTTGCATATTTCCCAGAATCCCGATGTGCAGCACCAATGGCTGTCAGTCTCCACACACATGTGGAGGAGGTCTTTAGTGGCAAAGTCTCCTTAAGGAGTCTTCTTACTTCCCTGATTTAGTCTCCGGCCTCTCACTTAGCCAAAGCAGTTCCATGCACGGATGAGATGCGTGCACGTTGAAACAGCGTTGTCCACATTGACGTTGCTGTTTTTACGTTTATCCGCCCAGAGGTGGCACTTAACGGTAAAGGGTTGTCTTACTACAACTGATCTATACTATTCTGTTTTTTATTATTTTATGATACACCCTCCTCTTTTTTAAGTCTGTGTTACTTTAAATGTTTTGTTGTATCATGTCTGATGGAGAGACCAGAGTAGTCTAGGTAGCTTTCCTGTTATATTGAGTGAGAAACATTCTGCCTTCTCCACCAGCAGGGAGTATTTGCTGTATTTATTATAGTCTCCATCGGAAAACCAGTGTTCCTTGTGTTGGCGGAGCTCACATCCCCATATATTATGAGACGCCGAACAAGGGGGGGGGGGGGTTAAAAACGGCAGTCTTTAATATATTCCCCAATCAGCTTTGTCAGTTAGCCGTTAAAAGGTATCATAATCTGATGATGACTTCTTTATTTCACCTATAAAATACAAATAAACCTTTTCGGCCGGCTTACACCGTATGTAAAAATGTAAAAAAAAATAATCTGTATACAATGTTTCTCCAAATTATCAATAAGTTATATTTTGAAGATCAAAATGTGTTCAGAAGACCTACCATATATACTCGCGTATAAGCCTACTTTTTAAGCACAAAAAAATGTGCTGACAAACCCATCACTTGGCTTATATTCGGGTAAAAAAAATATAAGTTTTACCAGTTTTTTGTGGTAAAATTAGGGGCCTCGGCTTAAACTTGGGTCGGCTTATACTCTAGTATATACGGTAACTTTATTTAGGAATGGTGCCCCATTTGAGATGTCTATGCCAAAAAGTTAAAGGAAATAAACCAGGGACACTTACTCATCGATCCAGGCACTGTGACTGTGCTAATTTTCTTATATTTGTTATTCAAGGTCTCCTTCCTTCTAAAATCAACTTTTAAAATTATGCTAATGAACCATAACTCTGGGGAGTGTTACAGAAGCCTCCTTGATTCATAGGCTGTTATACTGCAGCAGCATGGTCTCTTTCTCAACCTCCCCCTGTACTTCATGTTATCTTGGCAGCGATCAGCCCACAGTGGGATGGGGGAAGTGCTCCTTAAGAATGTAAGAGCCTGTGGAGGCCACGGATAACAAATATAAGATTACCACAGTCACGATGCCTAGATCTATAAGTAGGTGTCCCTGGTTTATCCATACTTCATATTGCTGATAGATTTACAGTTTTGAGTGGACAGTTTTGTGGGCTTTCTATGATGGTTTCAATACTATTCTATGCAGAAGATGATTTGTTGCCAGTTTTTTAGGGGCAGCAATGGTATTTGTTTTTGTGTGTGGTCTTCACCAAACGCCCTCCAATCTTAGCTGTGCATAATTAGATTTGGCTACATTTTCGCTATGATGAATGTACGTTGAACACAGACGTTTGCCACCTGTGAATATGGACGGGTAAGCCTAAACTGATGACTTCATTACATACAACACATCTGCCTTGTATAGGCTTCAGTCCGTGCTTTCCATAAAATGAGGGATTTGTTGGCGAAAAATTTAAATACTACGCTACCCTTCTCTGTTCACACATACGGGTGTATATGCCGATGTTCTTTATCTTGCCATCTGTCTTGTAACTAGAAACAGACACATCTGCCATGTTTATAAATTACTGAAATTGCCCTCAAATCATCCACCTTATTACAGGGGCCCATAAGAGGCAGTGGGCCCACTGTATAATGCAACTCTTTGTATTGCCTATTTTCTGGCTTAGAAGTTATCCTAAATGGACTGAACCCACCGTTTAAAGATGGCTCTTAAGAGCGTAACTATCCGGTTATTTTTTTTAGTATGTGGGTTCTGCCGTGCAATGTCTCACATGCATGCTGACATTGGACGTGGAGAAACACTATTTTTAAGTGTCAGGTCCTGCTTTGTAGCAGGATACTGTACCCCTTATGCTGCCGCCTGTCTTGCTGCTGGTGGTGCTGCCTGAGATAAGAGGCTCAACTTGCCTCATGGCCGGAGCACCCCTGCATCTAACTCAATATAGGGTACTCTAGTAATCTATGTATTAAATTTACAAAAATGATGGCACTGACTTCTTGGCAGCTCAGATATTTTAAATTATGCCTTTATGATACTAGAGAGAGGTAACTGTGCAATCCATAAGATGTCCGGAGCTATCTGTAAATTCCTCAGATCGTGATATAGACTGTAATTTTTTTAAACAGTTTTTTTCTTCTGCACGTAACAATTAAGGTGAACCTGTAATCTGCATTTCTTTTCTATCTAAAGAATGAAGTGCCTATCAGCGTGCGCTTCCTCCTGGGATGAGAAGTGTTCCTTAATGTCCCTGTTTATAAACTTGCTGGAGAATTGTTAAACTTAGAGTCATGCTTTTGTTGGCCTCAGCAAGTGAGTGCTTGATGATTTTTCTGGCTATTCCATGCAAAAAAAAAAAAAAAAGTCTGAACTGTATTTACATTGAAGGAGCCAGGGTGAATTTTGGGATGACAGCCCTCAGATACATCAGAGGTATTTCACTTGGTTCTTTTTTTTTATTGTTAAAAATAATTGGTTTAAGTCATCCGAACCAAACCATACAAGATGAAGAAACCTACATCCAGATTTTCCAGGCTCCTTGGGGAATGTCAAAATAGAGTTTAAGAGAAAAGTGACCATGAAAGAACAGAACTCTGCCTGTTACTTTCTCTCTGCATCTGAGAAGTATATCATTTTAGGTTATGGATGTCCAAGAGTCGACCTGGAATTGTGACATTGTAATTGTGCAGAGTCGGAAACTCGCTATCTCATATTGGAGCACAGCGGAGCTTCCTATGTTACCAAGAAAAAATAGCATTTTTTTCCATTTAATTCATCATACTTAAGAACATTTTGACTGAAATGGAACCTTTTTTTCTTTTTTTTCACAAAATAATTATTTTAACCCCTTACCCCCGACACTAGTTTTCAGCTCATTGACCAGACTCTATTTTTCAAATCTGCCCTGTGTCACAATAATTGGTTATAACTTCGGAACGCTTTAACATATCCGGGTGATTTTTTTTTAGATTGTTTTCTCGTGACACATTGTACTTCATGTTAGTTGTAAAATTTAAGTGATAAGTTTTGCGTTTCGGTCTGAAAAAAAGTGAAAATTTGGCAAAAGTTTGTAAAAATTCTTCATTTTCCAAGTTTGAAATGTTCTGCTTTCCAGACAGGAAGTAAAACTACCCAAAAAGCTTGGTAATTAACAGTTACGGAATGTCTGCTTTATGTTGAGATGATATTTTATGCATCCTGTCATTTTCTTAGGATGTTATGAGGCGCAGAACTTTAGGTGCGATTTTTCTCATTTTCCGATCCCGGGTGTTAGTGCCAGGTCTGGGCTGTGATATCACAGCCCGACACCGGCACTTTCATTGCCCGATGTCCCAAAATCATCTTATGGCGCGCCGCCTTAGAAAGGCGTCACGTCAGAAGAAGTACCCTTAATCACCGACTTAGATTCCCGATAGGGCGGTCATTAAGGGATTAATAAATGGTATGTTTTGGTGTGCGCAGTCTACACTGATTCTTGAAGGAAATGTACCACCAGAGACAGAAATGAAGCTAAGCACACCTACTGGTCGGGTGTACCTGCTGGAGCTGTATGTTGTCTTCATTGAACCTGAAAACACTGCATTTTGAAGAAAATAAGGGTTCAAAAATATGCTAATTAAGGTAGCCCTCCCCTAGAGCTGGTGTTGTACATTACAAGTACAGACTGTGCATGCACTGTACATTTCATCAGAAGTGTCTAAGGTAAAACTGTTGTAGTTGCCCATTGAAACCAATATATGTATAGATTTCTAATGTTAGGGTGCTAAAAGACCTTAAAGGAAACCCGTCACCACTATTTTCACAAATACAGGTAGTGACAGGTTCCTATAGAGCTCTAGTAACTATCTGACACCCTGATTGTAGCTAAAAAATATTCCCCTGAGATTCCCATATATTCAACTTTATAGTTTTACCTGGTAACTAAGCATGGCTACAGCGAGTCCAGGTGGGTGTGGCCTCCTCAAGCTGAATCCAGCAGCTCCTCCCCATCCTATCTCTGTATGCTGCTATATTGTCATGTGGCCAGGGTGACATCATCACAGGTCCTATAGCTTTTGTAGCATTAGGAACTGTACACTAAGCATATATGTCATGAAATCACAGCATATTTTATCACATGAAATCACAGCAGGCTGCATGCAGAGGAGTAGAAGTCCATGGAGGCTGCTGTGATGGTTTTATGTAGTCAGATATGTACATGGGGTATAGTTTTCATATTAAGTAGCTCAAGGACCTTTGATGATGTCACCCTGGTCACATGACATTATAGCAGCATACAGAGATAGGATCCCCCCCCCCCCCCCCCGTGGACTCGCTCCAAAGCTGCATAGATACCAGGCAAGATTATAATTCTGATTTTATGGGGATCTGAGGGAAACTACTTTTAGCTACAAGCAGGAGGTCAGATAGTTAGTTACTAGAGCTCTATAGGAACCTGCCACTACCTGTATTTGTGAAAATAGTGGTGACGGGTTCCCTTTAAATAATGTCCCACTGGTTAAATGCTGAGAAGGCAGAAGAAGCTGCTGGATTCAGACCAGGGAGGTCATGGCCTGTCTGACTCGCTCTTAATATACCTGGAACCAGGAAACATTATAAAGGGTGTAGGTTTTTTAATGGTGCTCTATGGGAACCTGGGTTCCCTTTTAATCCCTTTCTCATCCAATCCCTTTCTTTGTTTAACTTGATGGACGTGTCTTTTTTCAGCCATATTAACTATGCAAATAAACTAAACACTGTTGCGTGATTCTTGCCCCTCATCAGTATAGAACAGGGTTACCGGATGGCTGGATTAAGAAGGAGAAACAATGTTTTTTTTATTAAAATGTATTTATTATAAAAAAAAAAAAACACAGGACCAAGTGTATGTTTAATATACTGTACAGTGAGGAAGTCTGCTATTTGACTTAATAAGGAAGCAGTGTAGGTCCTTGCTTACGTTTCGCCCAGTACAGCATATGCATAACCTCTGTCAGCACACAGAATGGTAAACATGAACAGGTTTCCGTTTTTTTCCTTTTTTTTCCCCCCTCCTTATACTATAACACAGAGAAAGCTTTCCAGAGGCCGTCTGTGACTATTAATGTGCCGTGTGATGCCACTTCTCTGAGAGATTCCATTGCAGGCTTCCTGAAATATGCAAAGACAAATCAATAAGCACTTTTCAGATTGTGCTTGTCAAGCAGCGGTTACACGTATATGTAAACAGTCGCTGGCTGGGAGCTGGCAACCCAACCATCAACTTGGAACGGATCTATTTTATTACTCAGATATTATAATGCAATGTTTAAATCAGGCTTTAAAACAATAAAAAAAAATTCACTTTGTCACCAGCATTGGCCTTGAGCAGTTTTCCGTAAAGTCGATAAGAATTAGAATTGTTCTAGATTAGGTTTTTTTGTGTGTGTTTTTGATTGCATAGTAACCTCAAACATTATTGCAGCCTCCAGTCCTCTTGAATGTTATGTGAACCTATGAATTTATAACATACCGTATATACTTGAGTATAAGCCGACCCGAGTATAAGCCGGAAAACGGGAAAAAAATCTATGGACTCGAGTATAAGCCGAGGGTGGGAAATGCATTGGTCACAGCCCCCTCAGTATATAGCCTGCCAGCCCCATCAAGTATATAGCCTGCCATCCCCCTTGAGTATATAGCCTTCCAGCCCCCTCAAGTATATAGGCTGCCAGCCCCCTCAAGTATATAGGCTGCCAGCCCCCTCAAGTATATAGCCTGCCAGCCCCCTCAAGTATATAGCCTGCCAGCCCTCTCAAGTATATAGCCTGCCTGCCCCCTGGAGTATATAGCCTGCCTGCCCCCTGGAGTATATAGGCAGCCTGCCAGCTCCCTGGAGTATATAGGCAGCCTGCCTGCGCCCTGGAGTATATAGCCTGCCTGCCAGCCCCCTGGAGTATATAGGCAGCCTGCCTGCCCCCTGGAGTATATAGGCAGCCTGCCTGCCCCCCTGGAATACATAGCTCCCTGCCGCCCCCCTGGAGTATTAGGCCCTGCCTGCCCCCTGGAGTATATAGGCTGCCTGCCTGCCCCCTGGATATATAGGCCCTGCCCTGCCCCCTGGAGTAATAGGCGCCTGCCTGCCCCCTGGCTATTAGCTGCCTGCCTGCCCCCTGGAGTATATAGGCGCCTGCCTGCCCCCTGGAGTATATGCTACCATGCCCTGCCCCCCCTGGAGTATATAGGCTGCCTGCCTGCCCCCCTGGAGTATATAGGCTGCCTGCCTGCCCCCCTGGAGTATATAGGCTGCCTGCCTGCCCCCCTGGAGTATATAGCCTGCCTGCCTGCCCCCCTGGAGTATATGGCGCCCTGCCTGCCCCCCTTGGAGTATATAGCTGCCTGCCTGCCCCCCTGGAGTAATATAGCGCCTGCCTGCCCCCTGGAGTATATAGCGCCTCCGCCCCCTGGAGTATATAGGCAGCCTGCCTGCCCCCTGGAGTATATAGGCAGCCTGCCTGCCCCTTCTCCCCCCCGAGTATATAGGCTGCCTGCCTCTCCCGGATTAATATGCCTGCCACCGCCTGCGCTCCGCCCCTTGGAGTATATAGTCACTTGTGCCCCTCGGGAGTATAAGGCTGCCTGCCTGCCAGCCCCCTTAGAGTATATAGCCTGCCAGCCCCTCCCGGTCCGTCGCAGGCACCATGACGTCAGCTGCAAGTCTGACACGAAGACTGTGACAGACCAGGGCCCGATGTCGGAGCCGCGATGGATGCCGGGGAGTGTCAGCTGGTGAGTTCACTTTTTGTTTTTTTTCCTTGACTCGAGTATAAGCCGAGTTAGGGGTTTTCAGCACATTTTTTGTGCTGAAAAACTAGGCTTATACTCGAGTATATATGGAATATCTCTGTGCTGTCTTACTCGAAAACCCATCTCCAGATGTCCTGCTAAGGAATTCACTTATCCTGAATCACATGAGGCTGCCAAGTTCTCCCACAGATTACTGTCAAGTGCTGTCCCAGCATGGGGAACACTGTGGTCAATCTATCAGACAACCATTGAAACTAAATGGACATCTCTCAAGTGGGCAACCACTATAGATATGAAATTTATTGCATGCTTTATGCCAAGAAACCGGCACAAAAAAGTAGAAACTTATGTCCTAATTTGTTCAAATTTGTTAACGCCAATTGTCTGAAAAGTTGGTGGAGATTAGTATTAGAGGGGCTCTGCCTGGTCTACTGAAACTTTCAATTCTGACATTAATTTAATTTTCTTAAATGGAAGATGTCCCAACACTTTATGCATTTACTACTGTGTGAGGGCTTACACACACCAACATGCTTCGTCTGGTGGCCACATTTCACGGACCAAACTCTTCTGCTAGGACAGAAAAATCATAGGGATGAGGGCAGGAGGATTACCTAGACTTTTCTAAATGGGGGGGCTTAGACAATCAACCAAACACTGTGTTGGACCATACAGGCACATGGAGGCCACATGCAATACTGAACCTCATCAGGAACCTCCCATGGTGTTGTAGAGAGGCCATACAGGCACATGGAGGCCACACGCAATACTGAGCCTTATTTTGACTTGTTTTAAGGACATTACATCAAAGTTTGATCAGCCTGTAGTGTGTTTTGTGGGTGACTCCACATTCAACTTTGTACAGAACAAAGTATTCAATGAGAATATTTCATCCTAAAATAGGGTGTGTTATTTGAGATTTGATGCTTCTTATGGGAAGGTCTCGTTATTTGAAGCAACCCGCTTTTATCTGGGCAATCTGAACCAATGATGAGACAGGAGTTGTGTCTCACATTAACTGTGATTGCTTGTAGGTAGTTAAAGGGAGTATGTCACCACAGCTTACCTACCTGAACTAACCGCCATGTTGAGCAAGGCTGTGCCCATACATGCCACCTATACTTATGTTCTTATTGTCCATCCTCTCCTTCCATGCCAAAACTTTAACATCTGCAAAGAGTTTGTATGTTCTCTCTGTGTTTCCTCTGGGTCCTCCGATTTCCTCCCACACTCCAAAACATACTGGTAGGTAGATTGTGAGCCCCATTGGGGACAGGGACTGATTTAACAAGGTTTGTGTAGCGCTGCAGAATCTGTGTGCGCTATATGAAGAATTATTATTAATTATTATTAAATTAAGAAATATGCAAATGAGGCTGAAGTGCTTTTATTGATGAACAACCCAAGAAAATATATACAATGTCCAACTCCTATAAATTTTCCATAGTGATCTCTGTGTGGTAACATTTCCACAATTGCTTCAATTCCAGAAATGCAATTACATAATGAATTAAATAAGACAAATTAGATTTTTGACTTTGCAGAGGAGATCCTGGAGGTAAATGAGATTACTATAGTGTTTGTGCATTTTTACACTGTCATGTCATTCATCTTATTTTCCTTCTCCATAAATTGTCCATCTGGTTTCTAATTGGGATTAAAGTCCTAAATGAATGTGACACAGATTGCAGTATCTGAGTATTAGGAAAGCAATTGAGTTAGTACTTAGAAATTGCCTGTCCTGGGATGAAAGGGGGTTTCGGTAGTTTCGTTAACCATTGACAGTGTTTCATCTTGCGTTTGTTCCGTGTACAATGTATGGAAATATCTTGTTGCCTAGTAATGTAGTCCTGTACACAGACATAATTTAAATTTTTTATACACACTCGGTTCTCCTGGTATGCACACAACTCTGTTTCCTTACACAAGACCCTTCCTGAGATCAATCACGACAAATACGAGATGGATTGAAATACCAATGCACCTGTTTAGGAGCCAGAAGGTTATATACAGTGTTAAGAATATGCAACCTATACATTATTATTATTCAGTTAAGGTCATCCGTTCTCCGTGGCGTTTCACAAATGGAAAAAGCTGAGAACAGTCCATACTTTTAGCCTTAATTCACCACTCGTACATACTTAAGAACAATGTAACATACTGAAGAGCACTTGCAAGGAAATATATAGAACTTGTATCTCACTTTAAATCTCTTGTGCTCTTGCCTAGGTTCCTGCTGAACCGAAATACCGTGCGATGGCTTCTGTTTTGTTTATAATGCATTACTCATTTGCTCTACACATTTATTAAAAGGGTTGTTCCATGTTTCTATGTTGTCTTCTCTCCACAATAACGGGGATAACAATCTGATTGTTGAGGGTCTCACTGCTTGGAACCCCACCAGTTATGAGAACAGACCAACAGGTCATGAGATCGGAGGTTTTATTTTAATCAATTGATTGAGCCACGGGATAATCTTGGAGGCTGCCACTCCATTCCATAATACGGGAGCGTTGGATATATGCCAAACTCTCACTTTCACTGTCTGAGAGTGCCAGAGTTGACCAAGCACTGAACTTGCTTTTTTTGTACTTAATACAAAAGCCTATATTATAAATTATTGGAGTATTAGAACCTACCATTGATTTGTAGAAGTGTATCTGTGGAAATTGCTTGTCCCCTACTAAGCGCCATGTTCCCTTTTTAAGGACTCTTTTTTTCACAGGACGATGAGTGGGACAATGATTCTGATTTTCTTAGGAAAATGTGTTCCCAATCATTGGTTAATCTAACATTGGCACCTCTACACAATCGGGGAAAGTTTTCCTTGCTATTGTAGTTCCAGAATAATTGGCCTGATTAATCTTCCCATGTAAAAGATTAGACTTTCCCTGCACAGTTAAAGTTGAGCCACCCATGGTGCCGGGAACTGCAGCACAGCATGAATCTAGAGAGAGATTACTGGAATCCTGTGCTCGTGACCAGCCAATGGCTTTGGGTAATATATTTGATAGTTTAGAAGCCTCAAACACATTTCAGGCACAGAATGTGCTCTTCATCTCGGGACACACCAACCAAGAAAACCGGATGCATGTGGAATGTCTTGGTCAGGTTACACCAGGAACGTCAGAACAGAACTCAAACCATTTAAAATAAAGATGCACCGGAGACTCATTAGTGGATAGTGGGGTAAGATTAGCAATATGTAGACTGGCACATAAGCAGACGTACTACAGTTACCAGGGTTGACAGGAGTGTGGTAAATGATGCCATCCTGCTGTTCTCTGCTGGTTACCCCCGAGTAACATTGTACGCAATAAGATAAGATAATAAAATAAGATAAGTCAGCACTTGGGTTCATTCATTTGATTATGGGTTTCAACATTATTCTCATAGATCACAGAGTGATGGATTATCCTTGAAATATGCAATTTCATCCAAGGTTTTGTACCCCTTCTCAATATTTCAGTATGGATAGGGTGATAAGAAGTTGCATAAAACATTAAAAATCCTCATATACTAAAATCGAGCTTGGTCTGCTCATAGCAGTACAATTTACTCTCTGGCTGCAATGGGCACATTAACTCGTCATTTATACAATAGGTGCAGACATCTTAAATGTGTAAGTGAGGAGGGGGCATTTCTATGCATTATCCGCCGCAGTCCAAACACTGTCATAGCTCTTCTTTGATCTATTGTCAGATGCCACATAATGTTCTTTAGGTTGTTTAGACATCTTAAAATGGAAAACTTGTTGGTTGTCTTCTATTATCGGTGTGTGATGACTTAGACTGCTAAAAGCAGAGAAGAAAAACTGTTCCCCTTTAAACTATTTTAAAAAAAAGTCTTTAAAGTATATTTTAGCCTGTGTGTTTTGTTAGTTTTTTTTGGGAGAGATATCCTCTCTGTGCCAAAATATAAGCCTACATTGTGCCCTTAATTGAACCTTTATTTTTCATAGCTCTTGAATTTCCCACAGCCATGAAAGTCAGTAAAGTCTTACCATGAGCTTAAATATAGTTTTGTTTTTTTTAAAATTACGATTTATCTACTATCTAGAGATGAGCGAGTCGTCGAAGATGAACTTTGTTGAAGCTCGGCCAAAATTTTCCAAAGATTTGGTTTGGGTCTGAATCTCTGATGTTACTCCAGTTGTCTTGGAAATTGGTATATAACTCCCTCTGTCAATACAGAGAAAAACAGACTTTTCTGCATGGACCTAAACCCCTTATACCTGATAAAGAAGCAAGAAATTTTCGATTTCCCTGCTTTTTCTGGTACAGAAATTCCCCAGCTTTTTCTGTGAAAATATAAATCCCTCTTGTCATCTAAAAGACAGATCTATCACTAAAAGCTCCTATCTCTTTACAAAATGTTAAAGGGTTATTCCCACAAAGACGAGGTTCTTAAATTTGCTGAGGATAGTAAAATAACACATTCTCTAATTCAATGTTATTAATAAAAATACAGCATTTCACAGATAGAATTTTAACCTGTCTGTATCAGTCCTGGTGTACAAAATTTTGGTTGCCCCTGAACCCGACCCTGTATCTTCTGACTTTTGGGTCAGCAGACATATTATTCTCCTGTCTGATGCTGCACTGAGCTGTGCTGCTCACTGCCTCCAGCCCCCACCCTTTGCATTTTAGGAGGAACTCACACACACAGATTTTCTGCTGGAAAACAACGGCACAGCGTGAGGAGAGTAAAGCTACAGGCAGATAAGATTTTTATCCAGGGGAAGGAGGTATAGTTAAAGCAGAGCTGTGTATGTTATGACTGTGATAAAAGAGCAGAGAATGTCATGTGTAATATGGATCTCATGAATCTCATCATCTCTCATCTGTCTCATCTCTCTTTCTATGTGTCAGATACTAGTGAATGTTCAGAAGCTAAATGAAAGTGTATATAAACCTGTACCCTGATAATCCAACCACATTGTCAGCACACAGCATCTCACAGCACTATGGGGATCATAATGTGTCTGCTTAGACAGTCCCCGCCCACACTACATTGACCTTCACTGAGTGATAGGAGCTAAAACAGCAATAAAAATGAGTAAGGGGTTAAAAAAATTATCTTTGTTGTGTAAACATCACTATGGAGATTAAAATTTGAAAACTTTCTTTCATAGGCTATCCCCTTTTAATATCCACACATGCCCCACTCCCTAAGATCCGGGATGAATAACAGCAGTATCTAGCCACTATTTTATTCACAATTTATTTGAACTGGAGCAGGTAAAACATTAAATCATTGAATTTCTTAATTTTAAAGCGACGCTTCATTGGCTGTGTGAAGCTGCAGGGAGAGTGAGAAGGTGTGAACAGGGCTGGAATATCTTTGGAGGTCCTCCTGCTGGCCCCACCATTCTTCCTCTACAGAGAGACCCTGGAGAGAAGCTACAACGAGAATCTGAATTTGCCCTCCTTCTTTCAACTGTATTGGTGGCCTCAGGTGCTGATACGATTGAGAGATGTGGAAGAACAGGTAGCAATAAGTTATTGCTTAAAATGCCATGTTGGTACCTAACAGTAAAAAAAAGTGGATTTTGGTTGTATTTTGGGCACTCTGTCTCCAAAATGTTAACTGGTCAAGAGCAATGTCTGCTTGCATATATCTGCTTGTGAATATTGTTTAGGTCTATCCAAATCTAGCTGAAATACTAAGGTGTGAATATACCCTTACTCTCTCTTCCAGTTACAAACACACTCAAAATTTACAGAACTAAAGAAAATGCATGTTGCCCATTATCACGTGGAGATCTCTCACTGTGTGTTAACGCGTAATGCGATAAATAATCATTCAGTGTTGAAGTGCGGTGAAAGTACAGCAAATAATCCAGCTTCATGAGGGTGCACCACATGTAATAGAAACAGTGTGTGCCTGAATTGTTGGAAAGGGAACAAAGAGGGGATCAGGAGGTATTCCTTTTGTTCATGAAAAAATCCTTTATTTTGTGTTGAACATCAATATATTTTTGTTTTATTTCCTTTCCAAAATTGTAAAGAAGGACACGAATGTGTTATGCCTGCCTTAGAAGCGAAAGAAGAGATTGGCTTTCCTTAAAAGGGTAAAATGGTTATTTGGTAAAGAAAAGAAAAAAAAACAATGAACGTTCAAATCGTGTTTTGGAACTACCCTCGTTCAGAAAAAAACAGGGAATAAAGCCTGTTGATTGGGAGTTTCTTTTGTTTTAGATTGCCCCTGGCGAAATTTGATTATTTAATTTGTTCTGCAATATATTCATGAATTTATTTTATTATTTCTTTGTGTTTTTTTCATATAATGATCAAATGGTGCCAAGAAGGTTGGCAATTGTGTATTTTCCTTCTGTGGTGCCACAGTGATATGGGACACAATTTATTAAAGCGCTAGAGCCACTATTGTTGTGGGTTTGTGCCACAAAACTGTCAAAAATGCTTTTAGACCCTTTTGTTTTTCACACTTTCCCAACTTGTCCAACTAAGGGGGAAATCGTATGTGCGCCAAAACTTCTAGTATACAGTTTTGGCCAACTGAAAGTAGGTCTATCTAAAGTAGATAACGATAGTCTTGTGCTGCAGCAGAATTCATAATCACCGTAGTAAATCTGGCGCACCAAAAGACTAGTGTTTTCCAGAGACTAAGGGGGCATGCCCTTCAGGAAATCGTATGGGTGCCCAAAATACTGGTACACAGTTTTGACCAACTAAAAGTAGGTCTAAAGTTGGGACCGACAGTCTTATTCTGCACCAGAATTCAGTGATAAATCTGGTGCAGCAAAAAACAAGTGTTTTTCAGCTACAGACGAGTCACATTTACTACTCTGCAGCCTTGAGTGGAGCGTAAAAAAACTTGACCTGAGAGCCCCATGGATGAAGCCTTTACATTACTGCTCCACTTACAAACTATGAGACTGCCAGAGATACATCATCTGTCTCTGTACCATTTGTCCTGAAAAAAACAAGGCCGAACCAACAATGGGATGTAGAGAAAGCTGATGGAATAAATTCAGGTATAAATGGCCTTGGGGATGAAACATATACTGAAAATACTGAATAAAATTGGCCTATTTCTGATCTTTTTACCATTACGTTCCATCATCTTCCACTTTGAGTACAGCGTTAGAGACCTTCCATAAGTGTGCAAATGTATAAAAGGGGTTCAAAGGTTAAGAAAAACCTGTACATAGATTGTCACAGTTGAAGTGAATCGGACTGAGTTGTAATACCGCTCTCCAGCCGTGGACAGGTGTGGAGTTGAGGAATCTAATGATTTGTACCCGGGGGTGGTTAGTTTAGCCTTATTTTGTACTAATGTTTGGTAACTTTTTTAATGTATATTTTATTTTATATTTTTAGGTTAGTTCATGGGTGACTTGGCTAATCCTGGCTGCAGGCTCCATGGAGGAGAAACGGGAAGTCTTCTCCCATTTGGTGCATATTGCAAAGTGTTGTTGGAATATGGGCAATTACAACGCTGTGATGGAATTCCTGGCAGGACTCAGGTACTACTTAACTGAAGAGAGGTGAAGGCGGCTGGTATAAACATCAATTGGCACGACGTCAGATGGGGGTTTTAAATAGCGCTGCAATTACAAACTTTTGCAAACTGTTTTGGAACTAACCTGAAGAGGTCATAATGTTTACATGCTTAGAGCCGTCATGTTTAATCTGTTAAAATATTAAGTATAGTTAAAGTAAATTGTAAGGCCAGTCAAGTAGTTGAAATAATGGAAAACACTGAAGATGGCGCTTAGTTTGCAGCTCCAAACAGCACTTGACTGCACGAAACATCCCTCTCTTCGCTTCATATATTGGCATAAAACATACTCCACAAGGTGTTGAAATACGTCTTGGGATCTTCAACCTAAATGGCTTTCTACAGTCAACTGATCACTTGGCTTCCATAGCGTGAGATAGAATACTATAGGGAGATATATATATATATATATATATATATATATATATATATATATAAAGTCAACACTACTATAAGAAGAGATATAAATGAGGTCTACACTACTATAGGAAGATATAACTGAGGTCTACACTACAATAGGTAGATATATATGAGATCTAGAATATTATAGGAAGATAAATATGAGCTCTACACTACTATATGAAGATATATATGAGGTCTAGAATACTATAGGAAGATATATATGAGGTCTACACTACAATAAGTAGATATATATGAGATCTAGAATATTATAGAAAGATAAATATGAGGTCTACACTACTATAGGAAGATACATATGAGGTCTACACTACTATAGGAAGATATATATGAGGTCTAGAATACTATAGGAAGATAAATATGAGCTCTACACTACTATAGGAAGATATATATGAGGTCTAGAATACTATAGGAAGATAGATCTATAGTGTACACTACTATAGGTAGATATATGTATGAAATCTAGAATATTATAGGAAGATAAATATGAGGTCTACACTACAATAGGTAGATTTATGAGGTCTAGAATACTATAGGAAGATATATATGAGGTCTACACTACTATATGAAGATATATATGAGGTCTACACTACTATATGAAGATATATATGAGGTCTAGAATACTATAGGAAGATATAATTATATGAGGTCTACACTACTTCTCGGCTAATGTCAAATTTTAAATGTAATTTTCCTGCTTCATCTTAGGTCAAGAAAAGTGTTGAAGATGTGGCAATTTATGGATCAAAGTGACATAGAAACTATGAGAAGCTTGAAAGATGCAATGGCTCAGCACGAGTCTTCTGCGGAGTACAGAAAAGTAGTGAACAGAGCCTTAAATATTCCGGGTTGCAAAGTTGTTCCTTTCTGTGGAGTCTTTTTGAAGGAGCTTTGCGAAGTGCTTGATGGAGCCTCAAGTCTCCTAAAACTGTGTCCTCGCTACAATTCTCAGAATGAAACACTGGAGGTAACTGTGGCTGCATATTGTGAGAACTACATCCTTTGTAATATATTTCTTTTTTTTTTTTTTTTTTCCAATTTATAAACACATTTATTTTAAGCATGCCCTGTGACCTTTTCAGAGGTCAGTGTAAAGGGGGGGGTTGGGTAAAGGGGAGGAGTCAGCAGAATCTATTGTGATTGTTCGGTATTGTCTTGTTATACAAAATGTCTATATACAGTAGAGGAGTGAATAGTGAACTCTGAAATGAGATAATAACAACGTAAAGAAAATTATTCCTTGAAATAATATTGCTTAAAAAAAGGTTATTTTTTGATTCCATATTCCCTTTAATATCCGTGCTGTCTTCAGTAAACATATAAGTGGGATTGAATTATTGGAAAATGACAAGATACGATGGGCCATATTTACTAACGCCCCTGTGCCAGTCTCCTGTCGTACTTTGCATGTTCTTTTGTGTGTCGCAGCTGCACTATACCCGATGCTACACAAATTTCTGCACTCAAAGGGGGGGTCCCTGTGCACAGTCCGTATGACACACTTATCATGCAGAGTTCGACAGAAGTATGTCGCACACACTGGGGCACATTTACTAAGGGTCCGAATTGTGTTTTTACGCTGGGTTTTGCGAATTTTACCGCCTTGCGCCGAATTCCCCCAGGTTTTTGGCTCACGCAATCGGATTATGTTGCATCGGCGCTGGCTTGCATGCGACGAAAAACTGTGGGCATGGCCATCGGAAAAACAGCGCTATTTACAGAAAAAAGTGTCGCTGACACACATGCACCAGGAATAGGATGATGAACTCCGGCGGACCTCGGCGCAGCAGCGACACCTAGTGGACATCGGGCGCACGACCTTAGTGAATCGCTGGAAAACCCGAATCCTTGTCGGAGAATGCGCCGCTGAATCGCAACAGGACTGGGTAAGTTAATCTGCCCCATTTTGTTAAGAGTGCACAAAAAAAAAGTTGGTGCACTCTGTCGGAGCAGTACAGGGGGCTCCAGATTCATGCAGAATGGGCGCCACAATACATGAATCTGGTGCCCTCAGCGCACCACACAGGCAATCTGCACAACGTACAAACCGCACTGTTTCTGATAAGTGTGGGCCATTGTCTTTACATTTAATAACCTGTCGGGTGTATTTTTTCACCCTACACTGACCCCCAGCATGTGCTGTGTCATGTTTCCTAAAGTTACCCTGACATGAGGCCTAAGACTAGATGAAGTAGCTTCCGCCCCCATGACTAATTAAGGTAAAATTATATAAGCCGATATAAGGTTTTATAAGCTTCTAACTTTACTGTTCAGCAACATAAGCTTAGAGAGTTTCACCATAGGAAAATTCATTACTTAACATGCTGGAAAAAAGGGATGTATGCAAAGGAATCTTTAAATGTTGGATATATTTTACAGTTCGTGTCCGACTACAATGGACAAGACAACTATGCTCAGCGAATAGGGAAAGATGGATTAAACAATCCCGAAAAAGAATCTACAGTCAACAATATTATGCAAACCATCCGTAGCTGCAACCGCAGCCTGGAATCGGAAGAAGGTGAAGACAACGGCAGTGATGGCAGCGCCGTGAGGAAGAACTCTGTCATGGACAGAAACCGCTTCCAGTGAGTGTAACCCTTTCCTAACCTTGATGTCATTGGCGTAACTAGGAGAGACAGGGCCCCCTAGCAGGCTACTGAACGGGGCCCACCTTCCCAAAATATACATATTAGTATACTCACACATGTAAATACACTCATGTGCATATACACATACATGCAGTGCCATATGCAACATACTCACATACATTGTATACAGACATCATATACACATCACAGATACTGCATATATACATCACAGTATATGTTATATACATATGCTGGACATGTGCAGTACAATATAGATATAATGGTGCACATCCTCCATTCTTTATTGTGTCAGGTCAGATGACGGGGCCCCCTGACACTGCGGGCCCCATAGCGGCTGCTATGGCTACTGCCGCTGTCGTTACGCCCCTGCTTGATGTATTGGTATCATACGTGTATTGTTGATGACTGTAATTCATGTATTGCAATCCCAGTGAAATTATCCAAATAGAGGAAAGCCAAGAATTCTGTAGAACTTTCTAGAGCTCTGAACAATACAAGAAATAGCTGCGCTAATACAATGCACATGGGAGTTTGCTGTGGAACGCTTGGAAGTTATTTCTGATGTGTGACTATTATTTCTTGGATTTAAAGTAGCGCAGTGCACTGAACATTTAGATTCGGGCAGGTTTGAGAACTGGAGCACCGTTCCTTTAAGAGAAGAGACCCCCTGCTAGTCTCTGCGCTGTCAATCCCTGGAAAGTAAGATGTGATGCTGACAGACCCCGGTCTCACATTTCATTGTTTGGGTGAACTTGTTTTTGTAGAAGAGGATATGGCAGCTTTACTGACATGTTGAATGAAGTTCGTTTCATGTAGAACCTCTTTTCTAGGAACTTTGCATTGTGCCATTGCTCTGTTGTTGTTCTTCCTGGAAATTTTAAAAATACATTGGTTAATGACTCCTTGTGTTAAATGGGTTGTACGATGTATTCCTATTATCCCCTAACCTCTGGAAGAGGGGTCCAACTCTGTTGATGGAGTGGCAGGTTAAGCAAACATCAAGTCACTCCATTCAGTACTATAGGAGATATGGACATTGCTGAGCACAGCACCGGCTATCTCAGGCTTCCCCATTGACTGTCTGAGACTGCTGCAGATAGCCGAACATTGACTTTAGCCATTTTCAACACTCCTACGATATTGAATGGAGAAAGAGGACTTGTGCTGTGTCATCTAGTTGTCGTGGGGTTCCAAGCAGTCGGACCCCCACTAATGAAATTATTGTCCCTATCCACAACAATGCTATGTACAACTCCTTTAAATGGTGCATCCTTTTGACCACATATATTATCGTTGTTTTGTGAGGATTATCAATAATATCTGGATAAGGCTACATGGGCGCAACCATATTTTCTGTCCGCTCCATTTTTGTCACGGCTAGAAAACAACACCATTCTTTTCAATGCAAAACCTGGTCATCCATTTGATTGATCATATTTCCAACTGAATTGGAATTCGGCCACAAGACTGTGCCGCAAAACATAGAACATGTCTTATATTTTCCCGTATTGGTGCAGTCAGTCCAATAGAAGTCTATGGGAACCATACAGAAAACCAGATCTGGTGGCACTTTGAAGTCTGGCCTGGTTTTTTTTGCAGTGGATTGCCCAGGAGACTGGAACCTTGTGTGTGGGAGGGCCTGACCTGCCAGGTTTTGCAGCAGTTCTGCAGAGTGTGACAGGATTGTTTTGCAGGAGAATTTAGAAAGGGGTTTTGGATAACATGCTAGCTATTCCAGTGGTAAAGCTGATTGTGCTTGTTTAGGGACGAGACAAGAGGGTCAAGGGATATCACAACACTTAAAGAAAAAATCGATGGTTTGGGAGGAAATAACTGAAACTAAGGTTAGGAGTTGAGAGTCTAAACTCACTCTCATGAAAGTCTAAAATGAGTCTGGGCCAGTCAGGTGACTGAATTGGGGGATGGACATGCTAGTGGCATCACTTCACATGAGCAAATTTTGGGTTGGACAAGCTAGTGGCAGTCAGCAGTCTACTGCTTTTCTGCTGAAACGGCAGCTTAGGGTGGAAAATGGTGGGATATGTTAACAACACGCACAGATTTGCATCCAGAAAACCTCCATAAATGCAGAACCGTAAATTGCATATGGTCTTGTGTGTGTGTGTAGCCTGAATGATGATAAAAGAATAAAAAAGTAACATTTGTAGAGTTAAGCTGTCTAGTCGTTAGAAACAACCGCTAGTTCTCTATTCTCCCTGCAGTGGTGGACACTGCAGGGCTCATTCACATAAATGGACACCCATTGTTTGTAAAAATCGGAGAAGTGAGGGTCCAGCACACACGATCTATTCTTTGGCTCCTGAGAAATCTGCAGAATTAATTTTGAGTCTAGATAAGAATGTTTTTTAGAATGAGTGCAGTTACTGAATTAGTGTCGATCCCTGTTCGCTATGGGGAACAGGTTTTGCCTGGGCCACTTCATTTTGTATTTCATGCTAATGAATAATGACATTTTTAAGGACAACCAAAGACCTTCTGTTACTGAGAAGCCTGGGAATTAATTTATTTTCATTTCTGAAATAATCCTGCCGCTTCCTGGACTAGTCTGCTTATTTCATTTACCTGTAGTGGTAAATCTCATTTTAGTGGAATAATTTGTTTTGCTGAATCATTTTCTTAATATAATTAAAAGCATCTGGATGAGGTGTTGTGAAATGGGGCTGGTGTTGTGGTCCAATTTTGTTGTCTGTTTTCTGTGTTTGCTTTCATGTATGTGCCTGAAGTGTATGCAGTGTGCACTCTACTGTGAATTTGGATGATATCTCGAGGGAATCTTTAACGATTTGTCGAAATTTGACACAGTAGAGAGATGCTTTCCCATGAAGGTAAATGAGACAAAACAGCAAATGGACGGCACTCCGTGGGTGTGCGGTGCTCCGGGTACGGCCGCAGCCTCAGTTCAAGTTATAAAAAAGATCCCGGCACTCGCCAACTTCATGCAATTAAGTTTTTGTTGTAAGATTAACTTTCAACATGGTATGCAGGGACACAAAACGGTTTGTGTCCCTGCATAACATGTTGTAAGTTAATCTTGCAATAAAAACTTAATTGCACGAAGTTGGCGAGTGCTGGGATCTTTTTTATAACTTCCCATGAAGGTAGACTTCTTTTACCTATGCTGTTCTGATTTTTCACTTTATTTTGATTTCAGTAGTATAAAAGAAGTATTTTATTATATGTACAAGAAGACTTTGTTTGTGAAATTAAATCTATGCACTGGGCCCCAACTTTGTAATCAACTTTCCTCATTTGGCATGTCTGGGGCCCCAGGCAAAGTTAGCAGGCCCCCTAATGTGTACTTAATTTTGAAAGTTGGGGAAGAGAGAGTCTATTGCTTCCTGCTCTGCCATCCTAATGAGGAACAACCCTCTACCACCAGGTCAGGGTCATTTAGTCCTGGGAAGGAAGACAAAACGCGCGGTAGCTAACTAAATGTTTGGAGTGATTCGGGCACATCGCTTTTGCTCATCACATGTGCCATGTCCACACTTCTAATACATTTATACTGTGTGGAACGAGAGGTGGGAGGATCAAAAGTGCAATGGATAAGCATCTCCACCACACTTCGTGTATAGCCACTCCTGCCTCGTGCATCTCCTGCTCCACTCTGCAACCAAACACAATTGCCTCTCCCTTCTCCAGTCACTGGAAACAGGAAGTCTCTGGGGCAAAAATAGTTGGGGACTACAGCTGTAGAGACTTAATGCATGTGGGAAAGATGAGGTTCAATGTTCAACTTCTTGTTGGTTCTCTGGCTAGTGGAACGTGTTCAGGAGAATTGGATGCATTCCACATTGTTCTGTTCACTCGTCGCACACATTTGTGACTTGTGTTGTGTGTAAAAGCATTCCATATTCTATATTGCTACGCACTTGCCAGCCCCACACAATTGACATCCAGTTTAAATGATGACGATCATGACTCTTTTAGCTTGCCCTGAAGAGACTGCTGGAGGACTTAAAATAGCCAGGTCACCCTGTAACTGGTGATGGCACTGGAGTGATGCCTCTGATAGGCCAGAACTTTAACCCCAGCTGGGGCTAGAACTGTGACCCTTTCATTCGGAAGTTATCTGAAATTCCTTATAAACCCCTTTTAACATACTACATTCAAATAAAAATTCAGCGATCTTATGTGGTGAATGTAAAATTAACGTTCATCATACCTTATGTTTCTTTTATTCTGTTTATTTGGCTCCTTGTACACCCAGAAAAAAATATTTATCATATTTTATATCCATGATATCTGTATATGTAGAATTTATCCCTCTGACGTGACGTAGCCCTTTTAGTATTTGGGTTATATAACTTTTGTTGCGCTTTGATTATTGTATCCTTCGTTTCCAACGCAACTAACTTTCCATCAACAATATTTTGCTATAATTTAATCTTGGCTCTGTGTTCAGTAACATCACTTACATAGCGGGGTGCTTTTCCATTGACAACTGGCTCTATAATGAAGCAAGAAATTTTTTATTTTTTTTGTCAACCTTAAATTGGTATTTTTCTTTTAGTGATTTATGACCTCTAACAATTGTGTCCTCATTTTTGGTTTTTATTTATAGCTCAAAGAAAAACCATGAGTCAAACCGAGTTCTGTAAGTTAACCCTTTGCATTTGCCGTTATTGGCGAATTGAGTTTTTTTTTTTTGTTTGATCAGAAACTGTACTAGAAGATTTTCGATGAGATTCCTAATCATTGCATGTGTATATAATATATGTCTGTGCTTGACTGAACAATTGTCTAATTGCCTTATGTCACTCACTGTTGACTAGATACTCATGCAGTACTTACTAAACATATATGTCCTATGTATTGTAATAACAAAGAACGTTTAGTGGCCTATGTTAGCTTCTATGCCAAGTGTGACAACATAACAATTGACCTGCACTGTAATGTTTATAATGTAGATACTGTTTTAGGTGACCAAAACTTCCTATATCATCCTACAATCAAAGGAACAAAACTAAATTCTGCTCTTGTGTTTTATCTCCTCTTAAAAATTACAAATTAAGAAAGATACAAAGGTCTCAGAATAAACCTTATCTTTGTGTAAGGCAATTGTATGCAGCAGGTGCTCTCCCCCACTGTCCTCTAGCAATCTATTATATATATATATATACACTAACTGTAGCTCCCGATATTGCCCAGGATAGCTAATAACTGCTCTAAGCTATAACAAAATAGAATAAGTTAGCAAAAAATATTTTATATGTCACTGACTGTGGCTGTTGGTCGCGGTCTGTCACTGACTGACTCTGTCTGCTTCTATCCATCTTACCTCCCACATAAGTTGTCTTATCCCCATTGCCTATAGCAGTGATGGCGAACCTTTTAGAGACCGAGTGCCCAAACTACAACCAAGACCCACTAATTTATCGCAATGTGCCAACACAGAAATGTAATTTGTGATTTATACTCCCTTCTCTGTCACAGTTTTCATTGATACCAGCACCTGAGGACACCAATAAAGCAGAAAGTAGTCCCAGGTAGAGCTGTCACTTTAAAATAGCTCTGTACACAGCAAGTCCTGGGCTGTCTGGGACTGCAGGAAGATACCTGGAGTCATCTCTGGTGATGGCCTGAGTGCCCACAGAAAGGGCTCCGAGTGCCACCTCTGGCACCAGTGCCATAGGTTAGCCATCACTGGCCTATAGTAACCAATCACAGCTCAGAGCTCATATTAATGACTTGTGTCAAAACAGCAACCAATCAAGGCTCAGCTTCTAACTGCCACATCAGACTCAAGTCTATGATGATCCCTGAGTTAGAGAGTGGATGTGCAAATTTTGGTGATTGTATATGCGACGGTACAGATTCCTTTAGCGAACATACATACACACACACAGACATACATACACACACACAGACATACATACACACACAGACATACATACACATGTTGCAGGAAATGCCATATACACATTATGACTAGTCTGCAGTTGAGTGCCAGGTCTGAGCCTATGTATAATGTGACTAGATTGGGCTCCATAAGGAAAGTGAACATAAGAAGAGTATCAAAATATTGTTCTAAGAAGTGGCTCTGAAATGTGCATGGACTTTATCATGGAAATTTCTTTTTACTCTGTAATACTAAGATCAATGACTATGTGGCGCTTTAGAGCTTTCGGTTGGGGTCTGACCCCACTAAACTTGAGAATGAAGGAGCTGCGTTATTCAGTCTTGCACAGCTCCTGGCCACCCACCATGTAGGGAAACTGCAGGACCTCTCCATTCCAGATAGTGCCCATAATAAACTATGAAGACAAAGTGATGCGCTGTAGCTTTGCTTTTTAATTAGAGGAATTTTCCAAGTAGTTGTCTCTGCTCCGTCTTCTGCTTCAGTTCTTGTGAAATTCCACATGATATTGCAGCATAAGCGCCAGCATATCAGGAAGGGAGAAATTCACTGTATACTGCAGATTTATTTAAAGGGCTATCGGAAACAAATTTTACAATTTATGATATTGAGCCTGGAGGGCTCTGGGGGCATGACCAGAGCCCATCAGTGCTGCAGATTCACAGGCTGTTACAGTGAGTCGAACATGCTTTCCTTCCTCCCTCTGCCTGTGTAGTCTAGCCAGAGCCCTTCACACTCATGAGCATAATTATAATAGTTGATTTTTTAATCAGGAGGCGGTCATGGAGAACAAATATAAGAAGAATAAGAAGATTACCTGGATCTAGGAGTTTGTTAGTAATTGTTTAGTGAGACCAAACCTTCTAACTGCATGGTGAGAGGAAACTCCCAAATAAAACATGAAACACAAAACACAAATGCCTACTCTAAAGTGGACCCCTTAAGTAAACGGAGACGCCATATTTCCTGAATATAGATCCAAGGCAGACACCTCACACCTGTGGTACCTTCTTGTTGGACTTGTCAGTGTATAGTCACGTGTCCTTGGCCGTACTAGTCTACCTGGGCTTAGACAACTGCCTATATTCCAATCATCCATTGAGTGACACTTACAGGTCATAGCAATGCACAACTGAGTACAATAGTGGCACATTCCTGTACTTCATATGATTATGGTATGAAAAAATATCACCAAAAATAGGTAAATGCTTAGTGATATGGGAAATATGCAAATTACATTTTCCAGGATGTAATAAGAAAACCACGCCTCTTTTTGCCACCTTGAAAGGCGGCCCCCTTAACATCAAGCATGACTTTCAGGAAGCCTAATGACATGATGTCACCATAAGTCTCCGTAAGGAGAACTCTTAATTCCAGACCTTTTTGTCTCTCGACAAATCAACATTACAGAATATGTGAGAATTTAATAAACTGTAAAATTGAAAGGTTGGTTGATGACGCATTATTTTTCTCCATAGATTTATAATGGGAGACTTATCGGATTCGGAAAGTGATATTTTCGATCAATCCAAGGAATATGATTTGCACGGTTCAGAGGAGCAGCAGAAAGCTTTCAGCCACGGTACAGAACTTGTTCCCTGGTACGTGTTGTCCATCAGAGCTGACGTCTACCAGTTTCTTCTGCAAGGAGTCACTGTCATCCGCTATGACCAGGAGACGCACATTTCTATGCGATGTTTTCTCCAGCTTCAGCCAGACAATAGCACTCTGACCTGGACAAAGCCTTCTACCATGTGTCTCGCAAGTACAAAAAATAAATTGGGCGCCCCGGGGAGCGCTGCAGAGATGAAATTTCAGTTTCTTGGTAACGCTGGAATGAATGGACTAGCAGAAGGCTTCTTGGACTTGTTCTCGGTGAAAGCTGTTTACATGGGGCATCCGGGCATTGATATGCACACTGTGTGTGTTCAAAACAAACTGTGTAACATGAACCTGGAAGAAAACGGCGTCACGCTGCTGTATGGACTTCACACTACTGAGAATAAGTTGTTGCATTTTGTAGCACCAAAATACACCGCTAAAACAATCTATGATGGATTGCTGGAGCTAACCAGAGCCGTACGGAAGATAAAAAACTTTCCTGACCAGAGACTGCAGTGGCTGAGAAAGCAGTATGTCAGTCTTTACCAGGTAAATACAAGGTTTTTAAAAAAAAAAAAAAAATAAAACATTCTTAGGTGTTTTTACTTTGAGAACCAGCCAATCCTAAAATGAGTGAAAAGATAATGGGGCTCATTTACTTACCCGGTCCTGTCGCATTCTCCGAAGAGGATTCGGGTCTTCCGGCGATTCACTAAGGTCATGCACCCGATGTCCACCAGCTGTCGTTGCTGTGCCGAGGTCCGCCGGAGTTCACCAACCTATTCCTGGTGCATGTGAGTGATTGATTTTGCGACACAATTAGTTTTCTTTAATTCCACGGTTTTTCCGTATCCATCGGGTTTTCCGACGGTCACGCCCCCCGATTTCTGTCACGTGAAAGCCGGTGTGATTGCGCCGAAATCCAATCGCGTGCGCCAAAATCCCGGTGGAATTCGGTGCAAAACGGGAAAGGTCGGGAAACCCGACGAAAGTGCAGCCGCAGAGCCCTTAGTAAATGAGCCCCAATGTGTGTAATGATATCTCTCTTCTTTGCTGCAGAGTGACTCCAAGGCACAATCATAGAATAATTTATATAAAATATCTTTCCCAAATAGGAAATTAATATTAATTAATTTCCTGGGTAATAGAATCCTGTGATCAGGGGCGGATTAAGACTGCCATTGGCCCTGGGCTGTATGAATATTATAGCTCCTACAAGTCTGGAATCAGCTTCTTGGGGAATGGCGGATGTGCCCATTCCGCTGCTTTCAATCTGTGGTTTTATGACCTTTGCAGGACCTTCAAAAGTCCTGAAGTGGCTCTTTTGTACATGTGTATTGAGAGCAGGAACAGATGTATGAAGAATTCTTTTGTGAAGGTATAAAATTTGGTGGGTGGTTTGGGTGGACTTGGGCCCCAGGCTACTGCCCAAATAGCGCATATTATAATCCACTACCTCCAGTGATTACTGCATCTTCTGCCCCTGCTTCAGGGGTTCGGTCTCTACAATGTGAGCTAGCACCTTATAGACTATTCTCGGTAATATGGAAGGAACATTAGCTTCAGCAACACTAGTGGCACAACCAGGGACGTAATTAGGAGAGGCAGGGCCTCATAGAAGTCTTCAGAATGCCCCCCTCCCCCAACTCCCTCGGAAAATATATGTAATTATATACTCACACATACTCTTTTGCGCACACATTTATGGATTGATATATACATTCATACACTTACAGAGATCCGTCCGAGTAGCTGCTAACCACAAGGAGGAAGTACACAGAAGGAATTAGAGATGAGAGGTCCCTAGTCCTGTCATTCTGCTGTCCTCTCCCTCTCCCCCGACATTTCATGCTGTGTATTGTGGAAGATGTGCCCAGTTATATACAGATTTTGCTGTACAATGTGCAGTATAATATGTATATAATGGAGCACATCCTCCACTGTTTAGTGTGTCAGGTCGGATGCCTTGGCCCCTTGACACTGCGGGCCCCATGGCAGCTTCACAAAGCTTCCACATGTAGATATAAACATGAGAATTGGACTAAACCGTCATAGCTTGTGGGTCTTTTAAAGTAAAGCTGCAAAGAGTACCCAATAAATTATATCAAAGTACATGAACCTTTTCCAGAGCTGTTTGTAAAGATTGCAAGTCCTGCAAAATGAATGTCTCTGCTTTGTCAATTTGATGTAACGTCATGAACCCCCTTTTATATACCTAAAATGAAAAGGGGATTGTCCAAACACAACCCCTTTAATAGTAATACCTTTACATGGGTGGGTACATTTTCCAAAAACAGCACCACATAAACATGGTACATGGCAGCTTTGTAATATAGAAATGAGAGCAGCGGAGTTACAATGCCACACACCATCTATGGTCAGGTGTGGAGCTGTTTTTGGAAGAAAGCAGACACATTTTTCAACTCCTGGACAACCAGCTCACTAATAGTATCACAAGTAAAAACCTCAATATGTAAGAAACTTTATAAGCTTCCTGGGTATGTTCTTCCTGGATCACAATTTCATCATTTCTTTATATAAAGTTAAGCTTTTTGGTGCACTAGGGGAGGGACCATGTCTTCTGGTGCACTAGTTCTATGATTTATGCATTGCTACTACCTGTAATGCGATGCTACAAGATTGACAACCGCCCATGCAAAAAAAATATATAAAGTGATCTTTACACTGCTGTTTTTGTGGATGATATGAGTGCCGGTTGACTCCCTTTATATAAATATACATTTTATATTTATATATAAATGTTATTTTCTTGATGATCCTGACTCCACAAAGGTAACTTGGCAAAGTTCCCACATAGACATAAACTGGTATTTTATAACAATGTCCTAATGTATGTAGTTTTAAACTATTTTACACAAAAATTCAAACACAACGCTAGACATACTGGGGGGAATTTATTATGGCTTACAGACTCTATTCTGACAAACACAACGACAACTCAGAACTTCTTCCTCGTTTATTCTCCCTATGCTCCAACAATAATAATTACATTTTTTTTGGCGCACCTATAGTGCTGACATGCACCAAATATATTACGTCTGTCCAACACATTAATCTATTACAGCGTAGAAGCCGATAACACCACATTGTGTCCTACGACACATGTAATCATTTCCCTACACTGTGAAAAAATATCTAGTGGTAAAATCTACATCGACATTTTTAGTGATTTTTTTAAAAAAAAATTTCAGATTTTCATCTACAGGCAGTCCCTGAAAGTCTGTTCTTAAGTTGAATTTGTATGCAACTCGGTACAGGTTTTATTTTATTTGTAACTCCAGACAAAATATTTTTTTGTCCCTGTGACAATTTTTTTTTCTAAATTTTGTGCTTTCATGGGGCCAAGGATTATCAAGAAAACTTTATTACAGACACCTTACAGCTGATCATTGCAGTCTGGGACTATAGTAACATCCAGAGAGCTTCACCAGAGGTCACAGTGGGAAGAGAGGTTTGTCTGTAACTAGTGGTCGTCTGTAAGTTGGGTGTCCTTAAGTCGGGGTCCACCCTGTTCATCCTATTGGTCACACCTGTCTCAGGATTCTATTTGATCTATACTGTATATATATATACATATTTATATATTTTGGCAAAAGATTCAACATTCCCTTTATGGAAAAATAATTTTTCATATGAAAAATCTGCTTTGCTTCCCTTGCACTAAGACCTTTCAACCGTCATCAATTTTAGGATTACTTTCATTTACTTAATGCTTTCCTTCACTACTTCTAAGTCTTTACTGTTGACATCAAGAAAATTTTGAGGTCCCTGTCATTTAAAGCTGTTGGGGTGGGAAGGGGGTATAAAAATGCCAAACATTCTATACTTGCCCCTCTCTGGAGCTCAGGTCTATAGAGGTTCAGCAGTAAATTCTGGTAAATGTTAGTTCACCCACCACGGCTTGCAACTGCTGCTGTAGCGGTCACGGGCTGTCGATGTTGCATCAACGCTTATCCTCTGTATACAAAAAGAGTCTGGCGGTGGCGGTTGGTGCCACGCTGAGTGTAAAATAATGGAGGATTTTTACTGCAGGCCGATGACCTTGTAATTAATCTGTCAAGAAGCCTATGGTGGAAGAAAGTGACTCTACGTAATCTCTAAGTAACTACATACACTAATCTCAGCCCTGAAACCCTAGATTCCGAGAATGAAAACCGTGTTCCTCTTCTCACATCCTGAAGACAATGGAATGCATTACAATAAATAACGGTTATCTCCGGCATGAACCTTGCCTAATACTTTTGTGCACATTCTTCTTTTAATGTCATAAATTTTAGGAGGATAACAGATTTGAAGGACCAACGTTGGCACAAGCTATTGAGCTATTTGGAGGCAGACGCTGGAGTGCGAGGAATACAAGCACGGGAACACTAACTAAAAGCATCGAGAAACCCAACATGCAGCGCAACAATACTCTGGGGATCAATGCCGCCAAGAAAAAGAAGAAAGTACTTATGAGGGTAGAATATTGTGCTGTTGCATGTCGTGTTCGCATGCATGTAATGAAATCATGACTTATCTTATTTTTGTATTCAGTATAGAATTTCTTAGATTTTTACATTTCGTCCAAATATACAAAATGTAGTTGATGCGTTTCAAGAGTCGAGCACTACAGTATTGGTTCTTCCTCTTCATATCTTTGTGTGTGGTGTTAGTACATATTTAATCAAGGTTTGCAGCTCCTGCTGGGGTTATGTGCACGAGATTTCTTCTCCCTGCATGGAACTGCTCATAGCCCCTCCTCTCTGCTCTGAGTAACTGCTCAAGTATCCTACCAGGATATTGCCACAGCTCATAACAGAGAAAGGGGCTGTGGAGTTTCATAAACAAGAGAGCAGAAAGTTCTTCAGGTTGGGAAATCTGCCTAGCGCATTTGCAGGCACTGTACACCTGGATTACAACATCACTTTTCACAGTTCTGCTGCTACTAACTGCATACCCAAAGCTCTCCAGGGCTTATTGCTGGTATTGTCTGCAGTTTTACATGATGTAAATTGCTGACAGATTTTCTTGAAGGAACAGACATATCTTTTCAGAGTTATTCTTCGACATGTATAAGTTGATGAGATCTCGGTAGCAGCCAAGCCATGTATCCATCTGTGTATAGCACTGCTTCAGGGCTGCTTGCCCCACATCGGGGTATTAGATGAGTGAATGAGGATTGGGACCGCAGTGGATTACAGAGACTTATTTACAGGCAATGATCCATAGGAAAAATGGAAATGAAATCATAGCCGCCAAATCCGTGTAATAATATAACATTTTTGGGAATTTAGTTCAGCGAGGCTGTATCCATTTCCCCACAGCTAACACATAGCCAGATCCTTCTGCTAATAGAGCTCAATTTAATGATATCAGGGGGGTCTATATGTAGTTCCTAAATTCCAATGCCATGTTCTAATGCCCCTTTGTTGTACAGACAAGTAGGGTCACTTGAACGTACTTCTCTACCATTTAGGGAAGAGATATTTTCATCAGTTACCAACCAACATGGCACAGAAGCCAAAGTCCACAGAGTATAGTGTTTCAGAGACCGGATATATTGCAATGATGGATATGCAGTTACTGGATTTATCTGCTTATCTGCTGGGTAAAGAAAATATGAGAGTGACAATAGTTAAGCTTTCCTACTCCATATATTTTCTTGTATCTGCTGGAAAGTTTCATCCTTGGTGGCTCTAGGTCAAGTTCTTATAGCACATATAGTAATACAATATATACTTTGTGAATATAATATAAAATATACCAGATTGGGTAGTCCTGGCTGAAACATGGAGTTAAAGGGGTTGTCCAAAAATAAATTACTATATTTTGCTTCCGGAACTATAAAAATAAGGGTCTTATACTTACCTCCTCTAGGGCTCTTTCTCATCTAGGGCGCTGCCCATCACTGCCATGCTATGCTTGTATACATAGGCTGACAATACCATCTTATCCATGTGTTACAGTCTGAAACTCCTGCTGTAGCAGGTGTGTGGATGTTATGGGGACAGCACTACTGCCCTCTGTAAACAAGCAGAAATCCAGCAGTGATGGGGGGGCTCTGCGGGTGAACAAGAGGCAAGTATAAGAGTTTTATTATTTGCCCCCGAGCCATATATATCTTTATTATTTTCCCAGACGACCACTTTAGGTTTTCAAACTGCATGTATTATGCCTTCTGGCCCTGGCATCAAATTTTTTAAGGGCTGGGCAAATATTGAAACATTCCTTAACCTAATAGGTTTTATCCTAGAATACTGTGTACAATTATTTTAGAGGAACAACTTCTATAATAATTTCCCAGGGTGAAAGTGGAGATGCTGCAGATGATGAGATGGTAACAAGGAAAAGTAAAAGCATCAAAGAAACTCGGAGCCGGAGTGGTTCAGATCCTCCCGAAATCGATGAACAGGAAGAGCAAGGTTTGTTTTTTGTTTTCGTTGCAGTGTGTAATGATAATTGTGACCCAAATTATATTGAGTAACAAAAATATAAATATATGGGAGCATATGGTAGGATCTATCAGACAACACTCCTGGGAGTTGCTGGAAAGGAGCAGTTCCCCCCCACCCTTGGGAAACAGCTTCTCCATGTGTCCTTTTCAAATATATGAAAACACCTATCACTTGGCTTAGCGACGCCCCCTGCTCCTCTACAGCCAATCCCGAGTGTGGGGATTTATTCATATATTTGAAATGGAGGACACATGGAGAAGCTGTTTCCCAAGGGTGGGGGGGGGACTGCTCCTTTCCAGCCACTCCCAGTGGGCAACTGCCTAGTCACACAGCAGATGCTAATGAAAGGTACAATATAACATATCTTTTTTTCTGTAAAACCTATTTTTTATACAAAAACACTTTGGCAGTGTATGTACTATGCTCTGTGGGGACTGGGGGAGTGCTAAAAATGGGTCTCCTGGTGACAGGATCCCTTTAAGTGTGTTTTTTGGTCGGTAAAGGATCCTCATGATTGATTTCATTTCTCTCCATTCTCTTATTACTGACAGATCAGAACACTGTGACTGCTTTTTCCTCATCTCACACCCTTCCATCAAGAAGAGCTCATTCGTTGTCTGCTTCTGGATCTCCAAATTTAGCCCCTGGGACAACAGCACCCACCAGACCTGCATCCTCCCCCATACTGTCCAGCTCCAACAAACCCCCATCTGCGTAGGTTTTATTACCTTAATTCACCCTTTACACCAGAATTTTGGATACATAAGAGCCTTCCGTCTTATACTGTGTTGATATTTATAGTGTAAATGGACTTTCCTAGCTTTAGTTCATTGGTTGTAAATCTCTTACATTTCTACAATAGTTGTAAAATCATCATAGGTTTTAGTTTAAGCCCCTTCTTGGCAGTAACATGTTTTACCTTGCATCTGTTTTATGGTCCTGCCAGAAGTCATATTGAGTTGTATACTTAAAATCATAAATCAAGGAATTTAAGTTCATTAAAGGGTTTTAATTTACTGGAAAATGGTTTAAATGCACAGACTGGCGCATATATCTGTGCCATAAAATGATCATAACTCCTTTTCATTCCTTCCCAGAACATGGAGCAGTTCAAGTTGGCACGGGCGAGTCAAGGGGGGGATGAAAGGCTTTCAATCATTCATGGTCTCTGATAGCAACATGAACTTTGTTGAATTTGTGGAACTATTTAAGTCATTCAGGTAAAATTGTATTCCGATCTTATTATTACCCCAGTGAGAGGGATACAAAGTATTTAAAATTATAATTCCCTTTGTTTTCAGCGTGCGAAGCCGCAAGGACCTCAAAGACATCTTTGACATCTATGCCGTCGCTTGCAGCCGTTTAGGTTCAGAGTCCATTCCTCTCTACACTAACTTGAAAATCGATGAACATGTCTCTGGTGTTCAGCCGGATTTAGGTGTGTATGTGATTGTTTGTACAGAGTTTTAATAGATTATATCAGTGGTGGCGAACCTATGGCACGGGTGCCAGAGGTGGCACTCAGAGCCCTATCTGTGGGCACCCAGGCCTTCAACACATAGTTTGGAAGCTAAGACTCCAGGCTTTCTCCTAAGATCCAATACAGCCCAGGATGTGCCATGCTCAGCGCTATTTTAAAGCAACATCCTTGGCTGCCAGGACGACAGGAGGAGCGGGAAGGTGTGGATAGAGATGGATTGTCATTGGAGCTCCTGCTCTGGGTCCCCTGATTCTGCCTCTTCAGGGGACACTGGAGGGAAGCTACAATCCAAATTTATCCATCTTTCTATTGTATTGTTGAACTCAGGACACCAATACGATTAAAACCTGTGATACTGCAGAGATCAATAAGTTACTGCTTAAATTGTCATGTTGGCACTTTGCGACATATAAGTGGGTTTCGGTTGTAGCTTGGGCACTCTGTCTCCAAAAGTTTGCCATCACTGTATTATATTATTTAGGTCCTTATTTTTAAAGGGTTTCCTTCTTTAAAAAAGATAATTATTAAAAACAATTTCACATTTTAAGAATTACTGATCAGTGGTGATCCAAGTTCTCAGATTCCGAGAGCTCCAAAGGTCCATAAACTGTGAATCAGTTGACCACTCTCAGAGAAGAACTGAGCAAATCTGACAAGGACTCAAGGGCCACTGCTTTAATTCATTATTTAGCAGGGGCACCCACAGCCTTCTAAAGTTAGGTTCACTTTACAGGGTCTGAACGCAGTGTATTTGGAGCCATTTGTTCACTTTTGGCAAATTTATCAAAATGTGATACACAACACAAGCCAACTCATGATATAAGGCCGCAATCAGAACCTCCTTTACCTTGTGAGATGTTTAGTAGCTGGTCCAGGGATCTGCACAAAGTATTGTCAAAATGTTGCGCAAAAAGTCACACAAAATGGTAAATCCAAGAGTACCACAAAGGTCTTAAAACCTTAGAAAACCTTCACAATTCTAGTGCACATCTAGTACTGAATTACACCAGTATGATACAGAAGATCCATAGTAAATCTCAAAATGGACCATAATGCAGCTAGATGTAGAAGAAGGTCCAATGGAAAGTGGAGTCCTGCACAGTATTGATGGGATGATCCATAGTAAATCTCAAAATGTATATTTTATTCTTTCACCCCTCAGATTTATTGACCAGGAATGTATCAGACTTGGCTTTATTCATTCGGAGTAGGCAACATCTATCTGAGAATCAAAGGCAGATTTCCGACGCTATTGCTGCTGCCAGCATCGTAACCAATGGCACTGGAGTGGAAAGCACTTCCCTTGGAATTTTTGGGATGGGAATACTGCAGTTTAATGACTTCTTGGTCAATTGTCAAGGCGAACACTACAATTATGATGAAGTCCTCAGCATTATACAGGTTAGATTTTTTTGTATGGTACAAATCATATATTACATATCCAATTCTATTAATCGCTACAGAACTTGTCATGTTATCTTTCACATATTGGATTTTTTGTGGAAAACACAATATTTATGTAAACCTTGTCATTGATCATTTATCTAATACATGATGATTTATGTACAAATGTAATAATTCTGTATGTGTTTCTTTTTATTCAAAGAAATTTGAGCCAAGCATTAGCATGCGACAGCAAGGACTCATGTCTTTTGAAGGCTTTGCAAGGTATCTATTGTGATTTAGTTAAGTTTTAATTTAGCTCAAATCAGTTTTTTCTTTAGTTTCAAAAAGTAACTAAACCTTTGAAACCATTTTTTAAAGAAATTGATGATGCAGGTGATAAATCAAAAAAGCTGCTTTTTTCTGCTCTTTCTCAAATTTGAATCCCCTAGGAATGTTTACACAATAAAGTTAAACATTGTTTTTAACATCTTACTCAGTTTTGTTAATGTCAGTGATGGTTAGTGTAAAACAAGGACTTTCGAACCAGACACTTTATGATGCCTCAAGTGCCGTGAGATGCTGTGTGCTAACAATGTGCTTAGATTATCAGGGTACAGGTTTATCTACACCTTTATTTAGCTTCTGAACATTCTACTAGTATCTGGCTTATAGAAAAAGAGAGATGAGATGAGGAGATCCATGAGCATATAACACACAATGACACACTTTAGCTCTGCTACCTCAGAGCTATAACACACACAGAGTGCCTCCCTTGCAATAAAGACCTTATCTTGCCTGTATGTTGTAGAGTAGGTCTCCTCCCACTGCTGCTTGCTGGCAGGAAGTGTCTGTGTGGGGAGGGGCAGAGATCACACTGCATCAAGTAGACAGGAGAAGCAATCTCTTGAGAAGAATTTGTCCGACTATAAAAATCAGAAGATTTGCGTTCGGATCCCAAGTTAACCACAATTGTTTACACAAGGACTGATAGAGACAAGTTGGAATTATATCTGTGAAATGCTGTAAAAACTTTTTTGATAACAGTGAATTAGAGAATGTGTGTTATTTTGTTATCCTGAGTATATTTAAGATTCTTGTCTTCATGGGAATACCTTTAATGATTCAGCTCCCTGAAGAGATTAGACATTTCAGGGACTGTCTGTAAAGAGTTAAGTCACTTTAGGTTCCTTTATCTGTGAGCTGTCAGTGGATACAGGGCAGGAAGCTGATTTACACAAATTGCTTAAAGGGAACCTGTCATCAGAAACTTTGAAGTGAGATGTTAATTGGCTGTATAAAGTCAAGGAGGCAGAGAGTTTAACGTTGAAATCAAGGTGGGCAGCTGTGAATGTCTCCTCCTCCAGACTTCAGGAGATCTGGGTAGTGATGTCTCTGGATTCAGGACCATCAATTAAAATTAAGGGGGCTTTATGAGGAAGAGAGAACTTGACTTCAGTGTTAAAATTCCCGCCTCCTTGACCAGTTTACATCTCACTTCAAAGAGGATTTTCTGGATGACACCACCACACTGGGCCATGAAGAAACATGATCTGGAAGGTGTTAGCTGCTTGACAACATACTGTAATGGTTGATTAAGTCAATTTCTGCTGACGGGTTCCCTTTAAATATAGAAGAAAGGCAGAGGAAAATGGAGACATAGAATCTTATTTCTCCATTGTCATCTGCACTATTAATCTTAAAAATGTTGTCAAAGGTTTAGTTTCATTTATGTGGGTATCTTCTCACACCATTGGATCATTCCATACCTGGTGTATGTTTTACATCTTAGTCACAGCCAGTGGTGGTAAGTTGATATCCCTGTATATTTTAGGTATCTGATGGATAAAGACAACTTTGCGTCCAGGAACGATGAGTCACAGATGAATGCGGATGACATGCACTTTCCTCTGTCATATTACTTCATTGAATCTTCTCATAATACTTACCTTACTGGTCACCAGCTAAAAGGTGAATCCTCTGTGGAACTTTACAGCCAGGTAGGAGAGCTGGAAAAGATTCATGTTTGTATTGTATCTGCACCAGTATATATACCTGCTAGTGCTGTAGTATATTTAGTGCTAGTGTTTACTCTAAAGGAACTTATTTTATATCACCGTGTTCCTGTTTTTTTAAGATGTGGGGTTACAAACAAGATTATACAATCCGGCATTCACACTGGATCTTTGCAGTACTTTTAAGCTGCAGTTTACAATGAAGTAGCTTTTTAAAAAAAAAATTGGCAGAAAATAACATTCTGAGCATCCTTATAAATCCTGGTAATGGAAACTATGTCAACCCCTTCCCGCCGATGCCCTTTTTCGTTTTTTGCGTTTTCATTTTTCACTCCCCACCTTCAAAAACTTTTTTTATTATTCCATGTACAGAGCTGTATTATGGCTTATTTTTTGCGTAACAAATGACACTTCATAGTGATGGTATTTAATATTCCATACCATGTACTGGGAAGCGGGAAAAAAATTCCAAATGCAGTGAAATTGGTGAAAAACCGCATTTGTGCCATATTCTTGTGGGCTTGGATTTTACGGATTTAACTGTACGCCCCAAATGACATGTCTACTTTATTCTTTGGGTCGGTACGAATACGGGGATACCAAATTATATTTCCAAAAATGTAAACCTCCTGTACAAAATTTTTTTTTTGGGATTCTTCTGGCACTAATAACTTTTTAATACTTTGGTATACAGAGCATTGGGAGGTGTCGATTACGTTTACGATGTTATCTTTTTTAGGGCTGTACGACCTTTTGATCACTTTTTATAGAATTTTTTATATTTTTTTAAAATGGCAAAAAAGTGCCATTTTCGACTTTGGGCGCTATTTTCTGTTACAGGGTTAAATGGAGGGAAAAGTTGATTTTCTGGATGATGTCACCGCACTAGGCCATGAAAGAAACATCATGTAGAAGCTGCTCAGCTGCTTGACAACATACTGCTAGTGGTTTTTTAGACTAATTTTTGATGACAGGTTCCCTTTAAAAATGATATACAGGCAGTCCCCGGGTTACGTACAAGATAGGGTCCAGAGGTTTGTTCTTAAGTTGAATTTGTATGTAAGTCGAAACTGTATATTTTATAATTGTAGATCTAGACAAAAAAAATTTTGGCCCCAGTGACAATTGGAGTTTAAACATTTTTTGCTGTAATGGGACCAAGGATTATCAATAAAGCTTCATTACAGACACCTTACAGCTGATCATTGCAGTCTGGGACTATACTAAAGCATCCAGTGAGCTTCACCAGAGGTCAGAGGGGTCTGTCTGTAACTATGGGTTGTCTGTAAGTCGGGTGTTCCTAAGTAGGGGACCGCCTGCATCTATATAACACTTTTATATACTAATGGTTTGGACAGAGCTTTATCCTTCCCTGGGGAACAAAAGAATAGAAATATTCTACCCTGTGAGAACCAAATCTGTCTAGACAGCAAGATGCAAATTTCCACAAAGTATAATGGTCTTGGAATTGTTTCCTGTGTTCAGTCACCAAAATAACATTGAGCTGTGTTTTTTTTATTATCAGTGTTTGATATTATACAGGAATTCCTTTAGAAATGTTAAGAAACTAGAAATTGTCATCTACAATACATGTCCCACCATATTGCAGCTGGATCTTATTTTTACATTGGTGATGAAGTATTTAGGAGAATAGGATTAAATGGCATTAGGATTCATTTTTGTGCAAGGCAGATATTTGCTCATTCAAGGCTGATTACATGACCTATTAATTGAAAGATTCACATAGGATGCATCACTGTTACATGCCTAGAAAACTGTTCATTTTAAAGAGGACCTGTCACCTCTAAAAACCTCCGATAACGCTAGCAAACACTGCAGCGCTGTACAATTGAAAACGCCGGACCGTGCTGTAAGCTGTCGGGTGTATTCATGAGGAGGCGGGATTAGGGGCGGTGACTGCCGTGTGATGCTCGGCAGTCACCGCCTGCTTATGGAGTAGGAGGGCGGTCCAGGGGTGAGGCAGCACCTCGGTCCGCCCCCTCATGAATACGCCTGACCGCTTATAGTACGGTCTGGCGTTTTCAATTGTACAGTGCTGCGGTGTTTGTTAGCGTTATCGGAGGTTTCCAATAACACTAGCAGTGTAACACTGCGGGATATGCTGTAGTTTTTAGAGCTGAAAAGGATAATGAAACCTGTTCAGCTAATAAAAAAGCTACATGACTATGATGTTTCTGACCTAGTCACTGCGTTTCTTTTAGGTTCTATTACAAGGCTGCAGAAGTGTGGAATTAGATTGCTGGGATGGAGATGATGGCATGCCTATTATTTATCATGGCCACACGCTCACCACTAAAATCCCCTTTAAGGTAAGATGACACATTTTCAGCTTACAATTGTTATTTCTGCTTACCCGATTGGGAACTAAACATGGTTTTTGTGTTGGGATTTATTGCTTGTACCAATAGAAGCAATAGAGACACAGATGCCAGACACTGTATATTCTGTAAAATCGTGGCTTTAAGCCCCTGGCCAGATTCTAGAATTTACCGGACTGAACCATGATTCACTGAACTAAACAGAGTTTAGGTAGATGATTCTTGGTTTGGTCTGGTGAATCCTACAAGTGCAAGAAGCAAGTTTTGTCTTTTAGTGATGGTGTAATAAATTCCAGGATGTAGTTGACATAGAGATAAATAAATTGAATTGGAAGAAGTGGGATTTGATATTAATTTCAGCACCAATCCAAATTTCCTGGAGATTCAACTCATGATTGTGGAATTTGCACCCTGAAATTATCCTCCTTTTTGGAAACCTATGGAGAGCAGGTCGGACTGGGTCATTTTGTTCCTCAATATATCCATGAATGGAGCCTCTTTATGGACTGGGAACTGCAACTCTGATTCTCCACCGTCAAGAAGACCAAGATCTGTGAAGGCAGCTACTTTTTGAGATCCGCCTGATCTTGGTAGAAATTTTAACGTGACTGGGGCAAGGCAGCAGGCCATGCCGGAAAGAGCTTAAAGGACATCTACCCTCCGTTTAATGATGGTAGATGTGTCCTAATAAGAAGTTCCTGAGGTCCTCAGGAACTTCTTATTAGAACACATCTACTGGAGTAGATGTCCTTTAAGGATGCCAGATAGGGCTTTTGCAACCTTCAATGTCAGACCAATTCTATTTGGACATGAATCAAATAAATGTGAAATGGAATATTTGAGACATTTGCACCTCTCTAGGCCACAATTATTCCCACATGACCCAGTCCATACTTCAGCTGTTTAAAGTTCTATACACAAATGTGTTGCACCTCTTTGCATTAAAGCTCTTAGGTTATATATAGGTTTCAATTCCAATATAAATAAAATAGGAAGGCAGGAAACGGGAGACGAGAAGATGATGGTATACAGATCGTGAGGACCAATATTTATCTTTCAATGTTTTTATTTTTTACTCTTTAACAGGATGTTATTGAGGCAATCGATCGCAATGCATTCATCAACTCTGATATGCCAATTATACTGTCCATAGAGAATCACTGTTCCTTACCCCAACAACGCAAGATGGCCGACATTTTTAAGGTACAGGGACATTTGATTTGTCTAATTCCCATGGTTTATGGTCCACTGTTTTCACTTGTGATGTATCTATTTTAGACCGTATTCGGAGAAAAACTGGTGACCAAGTTCCTTTTTGAGAGTGATTTTTCGGATGATCCAATGCTACCTTCTCCATGGCAACTAAGGAGAAAAGTGCTGTTGAAAAACAAGAAACTTAAAGCCCATCAGACACCCGTGGATATTTTAAAACAGAAGGTCAGTATGTATGTCATATTGTGGTTATGTGTAGAGCAAAGATCCTGCAGTCCAGGAGATTTATGAAAGATTCTAAGGCTAACCTTACACAATAGAGACCTATCCTGACCCCACCATACACATGCATGCTCATCTGGGCCAAGTGTGCATGTCTTTTCAATAGAAACAGAGTAAAATAAAATCTCAAGAGGTGGCTTGTCTTTCCCATGTTGTTACAGCATGGACCGGATGACTTGTTCTCTTTTGACTATATGGTATATTTATAACATGATGCCGGATAGTTATGTCAAGTATTCCCACCACGATTTATGTTGCTTACAATACAAGGATTTGGTTAAGAATGGCATTTACCTACATGAACTCTCTGATGTATACATTGCTAAAGAACATTCTGAGATGAGCTATTTTGCATTTTATATAGCTATACACAGGGCAAGAATATAGGGAGGGCTCCAGGGGCACGTGCCTTGGAGCTCCCACCACTTTACTCATAAGGGGGCCCTCACCAGATTTCCCCCCAGAGGCCTCCACATACTTTAATCCGGTCTTGGCTGTCCAGTATTTGTCTTATCACACAGATATGGATGAGTCTCTGTTCATTCTTAGGCACATCAGCTTGCCAGCATGCAAGCCCACGCCAGCAATGGTAACCACATGGTAAATACCAATGCCAACAATGAAGAAGAAGATGACGACGAAGATGACTATGATTATGACTACGAATCTCTTTCGGATGGTAAGCATTACTGTTCTTGTGCTTGGTTAGATTCTGTTTTATGAGAGAGACCATTAATATTTTGCTAGGTACTTATACACGGTCTACACTGGTCCAGCATGAAATTTAGAAACCTTTCCGTCTACTTTGCTTTCTAGGAAGTTTCATCCCTAACAATTACAATAGACATAATATGCTTGCATGTATATATGATTCATGTGGTTTGCTTTGTAACGTATAGCCTGCTCTAATATATTGGGGCACATTTACTTACCCGGTCCTGTCGCGATCCCCGAGGTGCATTGTCCGATGAGGATGAAGTCCGTCGCGATTCACTAAGATCATGCGCCCGATATCCTGCATATGTCGCTCCCCGCTCAGGTCCGCCAGAGTTGACCTTCTTCTTCCCGGTGTATGTGAGTGCATTGTCTTGCGACACAATTTGAACTTTAAAAACTGCGCTTAGTCTGAATCAGTCGGGTTGTCTGACGGCCACACCCCCAATTTGTGTTGCATGAAAGTCAGTGATCATGTGCGCCAAAATCCAATCGCGTGCACCAAAAACCCCTGTTAAATGCAGCGCAAATCGGAAATAGTCGGGACCTGACAAAAATGCGGTGTGTGGACCATTAGTAAATGTGCCCCAATGTGTGTAAAATGCATCCTATAAAGAGATTTTTTGCTCAAGGTGCACAAAAATACCTAAAATTCTGCTTCTAGAAAGTCCTATTAACGCATCTAATGTCCAGGCTTCATTTACTAGACACTTTTTGCTTAACGTGACTTTAGAACATATTCTTTTCTTGCCACTGCAGATCAGATTTCTTAGAAGCGTCTGAGCGCAGAACTGTTCTAGTTTCCCAGAACAACCAATCAGTGCTCAGCTTTCACTTTCCCACCGCTGTTTATAAAATTACAGCTGATCTCTGATTGGTTTCCATGGACAACTGGAACAGTTTTACCTTTAGACACCTCTGATAATCTCCCCCATTGCCTCTATACCTGCAAGCTGGCAAAATAATGAAAACCTGTGATATAAATGTGTATGACTGTTACTAAATCTAATACTTGGAGTCATCGATGACTGAATGCATTGATTCATCCTGATAACACTACTGGGCCGCACAGATTCTTCCTCGGTTCCATTTTATGTATGTAGCTGGTAACCTCTTTATTTCTTAGATTTTTCTGTACATTATTCAATGATGACTGGTTTTGCCTGTTAATTCATTTCCTTCTGCCTGTTTGACTCTCTTCCTGTAGCTGATGGTCTTAATGCTTCCCCTGCGCCTAACAGCCAGGAAGGTAAAAGCCATGTGAATGGATATATTGTAACTGCATGAATTCAGAGAACTCCTCTTGTGTTCACTAACCAAGTGCTCAGTTTTACATAAAGCTTTGTGCGTGTTTGTTCACGGTGTGATCATTCGTCCTTTTGTTTTTCTATATTGCATTTTTCGGTATGTGATCTGCTGCACTGTTTGGCTAATTCGATATCTACTGGATGTGGTTCACTGTATTTTGGTTGCTTTGTGCATGCTAAACCTATGTATGATGTATAAAACAGTGGATGATCTATGTTTTAAGCGTTACTCTTTATTTTGTTGTTTTATATACATGTAGTTATATATTGATCAGTTAGGGAGAATTAAACATATTCAAATCTTGTATCTATTAAAGGCATTGCCTATATGAGGGATATACCAGACATAACCTAGAATCACCGAAAAACTGAAATTCTTAGTTCAGTTCAGTAATTCAAGGTTTGGTTTGGCAAATTCAACATGGGCACGGAGCGAGTGTGTCGCCCAACTGCTATGACCCCCACTTATCACAAAAGTGCACGCGCAGCAATCCAGAGAAGTGATGGGTAGGACATGCATCCTGCCACTCTTGTAGAGCTCAGCTCACACATTCACTGTCAATGAGATTGCTGATATATTTTAGGACTGTGCTCTGCAATTTCTGACACTCCCATACTATTAAATGGAGCTGCAGGACATATGCCCTACCTGTTGCTCCATCATTTAGCGAGAATGGGAGACAGAGGATAGGACCGGAGATAAATAGAGGTGTGTGTGAGTGAATGTATCATGAGGTGTGTGAGTGAAATGGGTGTAGCAGAGCTTTGTGTGAGTGAAATGGGTGTAGCAGAGCTTTGTGTGAGTGAAATGGGTGTAGCAGAGCTTTGTGTGAGTGAAATGGGTGTAGCAGAGCTTTGTGTGAGTGAAATGGGTGGGTGCAGCTTTGTGTGAGTGAAATGGGTGTAGCAGAGCTTTGTGTGAGTGAAATGGGTGTAGCAGAGCTTTTGTGAGTGAAATGGGTGTAGCAGAGCTTTGTGTGAGTGAAATGGGTGTAGCAGAGCTTTGTGTGAGTGAAATGGGTGTAGCGAGCTTTGTGTGGTGAAATGTGTAGCGGAGCTGTGTGAGTGAAATGGTGTAGCGGAGCTTTGTGTGAGTGAAATGGGTGTAGCGGAGCTCTGTGTGAGTGAAATGGGTGTAGCGGAGCTCTGTGTGAGTGAAATGGGTGTAGCGGAGCTCTGTGTGAGTGAAATGGGTGGAGCGGAGCTCTGTGTGAGTGAAATGGGTGGAGCGGAGCTCTGTGTGAGTTGAAATGGGTGGAGCGGAGCTCTGTGTTGAGTGAAATGGGTGGAGCGATCTCTGTGTAGTGAAATGGGTGGAGCGGAGCTCGTGTGAGTGAATGGTGGAGCGAGCTTTGTGTGAGTGAAATGGGTGGAGCGGAGCTCTGTGTGAGTGAAATGGGTGGAACGGAGCTCTGTGTGAGTGAAATGGGTGGAGCGGAGCTCTGTGTGAGTGAAATGGGTGGAACGGAGCTCTGTGTGAGTGAAATGGGTGGAGCTGAGCTCTGTGTGAGTGAAATGGGTGGAGCTGAGGTCTGTGTGTGCGTGACCACCAGTGAATTTTCAATTGGTGTCATATATAAATATATGCTTAGTTTTTTGCATGACTGAATATGGGGTGTGTCTTATAGTCTGATACGGTATATTTGACAACCTTTACTTGATGGCAGGCAGTTTTGGGACCATCATTGGTAATGGAACAACAGTATGACTATTTTGCCTTTTGTCCCACTTTCCATTCCTGGATTCAGCACTTTCTATATTATATGCTCTTTGCATTAGAATGTAACTGGACTGTGCTATTTTGGTGCTTACCGACGTCTATGCATGTTCCCAAGTGTGACTCCAACATAACCAAGTATACAAAAGGACATTGCCTTGATGTTGTCCATCTCACCTGCATATTGATGTCATTGCAGATAATATACTCGATGATCGCCCTGAAACAAAACAATGCAGTGATAAACTACAGTTTGAGTACAATGAGGAAGCTCCTAAGAGAATCAAGAAAACTGATGGCAGCATCGCTGGCAACAAAGGAAAGGTAAGTGTAAAAAAAGTAGAGAATTAAACCTGCCCGTATCGACCACTTGTAGCTGTTGGTAGACTCTAGTTGGCTTCTCTGGAGGAACCCGATAAACGTTCTCATTTGACATGAGCCATTGATTGTTTTGTCCAGGTCTATGACATGGAACTGGATGAAGAGTTTTATCTCCCTCAGAACAAGAAAGAAAGTAGACAAATTGCCCCTGAACTATCAGACCTTATCATCTATTGCCAAGCTGTGAAATTTCCTGGTAAGTTCAATAATCTGTCTTGTTCCTTGGCAAGCGGGTTCATCGCAGACTCGAGGTTGTGCGGCTCTAGGCCAGATCAATAAACATTCGCTCTCAACATCTTCTTTTGAAGCGTATGAAGCGCTGCATGCTTAGTTTAGATTAGTCCCATTTAGGTATGAGCACATTTTATTAGCAATTAGGTAAATATACGAGCGCAAAAACGACAAGAAATCTGCATGTCGAGACCAATACAAATATACACAGAAGATATCCAAATTGGATAAAAGCATGGACATTGTGTTTGGATTGAAGTGGTGCGCGATTACTTAATGGCCTTGGCTTATTTGTCCTTGACTGTATACAAATATTTAGACGTAATTAGTGTAATGGCTCTAAATGTTGCGTTTTATGGGCTCGCCAAGTGATCTTTGTTTCCTCGTATTTCATATTAGGATGTTACTTTTTCCAAATTACAAAAAACTATTTGTAAAATTATAAGTGACCTGCTATCACCTCTTCTCTGTGTAGTAAACTGTTCTGGACCACCTAAGATCTCTCTGCACTGTGACCTTCCTCTGCTTTTCTTGCCAAAATAGTAATAAATTGACAACTGGGTGTCATGAGTTGGGAGGTGTGTTCCTACAAATTCATGTTGTCCAATCATTGCCTTTGACCGGAGAATAGTTACAGTATTTTTCGGACTATAAGGCGCACCGGAGTATAAGCCGCACCATCAATAAATGCCTGCTAAACCGTCTACATTCATATATAAGGCGCACCGGATTATAAGGCGCACCTGATTATAAGGATGAATGACCAGCAGGTGGCAGACCTGTGCACAGTTCAAGGCAGCTGTTGTCTGTAAGTACGGTTCATGTATAAGCGCACTGGACTATTGATGAGAAAATCAAAGGATATTTTGTGCGCCTTATAGTCCGAAAAATACGGTACACACAATTGTCAGCTTATGCGTAGATTTCAGTAGTAATAGTACAACACCAAAACCACATTGCTAATAAAAACTGATCCATAGACATTTATTATGAAAGATATAGCAAGTGTTTTATAAAGTGAGGACCTGTATAAATGTAATTTCTCTGTATGGAGGTAAAGATGATCTGATTGCTCCCCTGAAATGCTAAATATTTAAAGCGTGAATAAACGTTTAACAATATTGCGTAAGTCTATTGTCAAGATTATACTAAATTTTGTAGCACACTTTATAAAAAAAAGATCATGTGGTCTTTTCCCCCCTTTGCCTTTTTTTCTGCTTTTAGCACCGTGTATAAATCTGCTTTCTGTTCCATGCCGTTCTGTTGATGAGCAGAAGCTGATAAAATGTCTAATGATTTAACTCCTTATAGACAGTCCCTGGATAGCCTAATCACCTCAGAGAGCTGAATCCTCAAATAAAAACATTCTCTACTTATCTAAGGACTTAATTTTTACCCTCCTCTTCTTATCTCTCTGCTGTGCCAAGGCTTCCAGAAATACTGCTCACTACAGGAGAAGGAAGGAGCAAAACAAGGAACAAAGACGCTTTTTACTTCATTAAAGTATATTGCAAAGTTTTCTGTTCTCACCAGCACTTTTGGAGACTGCTGCCTATTACATAGCAAGACTTTTTCTTCTAAATGTTAATAGTGCTGTTCCTCTGTTATTCCTCCTTTAAACGCATAAACACATATACACACGGGGGTTAATTTTCAGTGGTTCTATGCCAATTTCAATCATCATAATTTTTTGTGCACTGCAAGAAATTCTGATTATTTTAGCTGCTAAGCCACCACCATTCCATGTGGGCGTGGAGCAGCGCCACCAATGGGGAAGTGGGTCGGCACGGAAAACTATGCCAAGTGAAACCTGGCACAAGCGCCATTGTATGAGAAATTCCCCCCCATGGACCTTATTTACTAAAATTGTTCCTCCATATATAGCCTGACGCTCTCAATACAGATCGGTTAATATCAAACTTCTTAAGGACATGCCCATCTACAAGTCTAGTATAGTAACAAGACGTTTCGGCCCCCTGAGCCTTTGCCAAATACACCGATGTCTGTATGGAGTCAGTAAAAGGGCACTCCCTGTAGTAGTGCAGCTGAACGTTGTGTATGGCCATATACAATGCCATACACTACACGCTGCACTACTACATGGAGCATCATTTTACTGACACCATACAGACCTCAGAGCATTTGACAAAGGCTCAAGGGGCCGGAACGTCCTGTTACACGGTTTGTCAACATAAATCAAAATTGCATGATAACCAAGAGTGGTGCACAGCCTTTTGGATCGCTATCTTGGTGCACACATCCCTATGAAATGCGCAAACCATTTATAGAATCTATAGTTTACTTCACATTACTATGTTTAAAGCAGCAAAGTCTCCATTCACAGGATGTGGTTTCCTACTACATCTGAGAATTAATGGTGGGGTCATGGCAGCTAATCCTCTAAAATGAAAACTTGGCAAAGCCAGAATTGTCAGTCTGTGAAGATTTTACAATTCCAAATGGGTTGTTCCTAAAAGTGTGAGTGGTTCTGTCTTGGAGAAAGAATTGGAAGCAAATCTAGGCATGTGTACACATAGCTGTGCTGAAACTTTAACTATAAAATCTATCATGCCAAGTGGCCATGATATTTAGTGCTGCAAATCCAGGTCAGTTTGGATCTCAAAAAAGTGCCCAACATAAACACTGCCCCCATAACCAAATTAGTTATAATAAATACACTTGTTCTGGATTAATTATGGTGAATGCAGCACTTGCTCCCTGAGAAAGCATATACAGTAATGTTCACTGTTTTATTTAAATATGCAAATGGTCCCTATATTATAGTACTGGGCATATCCCAAATGAATTATAATAATTCGGTATATTAACACAGCACCAAAATCAAGCTTATTACAAATATACAGCACTAAAACCAAGCTTATTACAAATAAACAGCACTAAAACCAAGCTTATTACAAAAATGCAGCACCAGAAATAAGCTTGGTACAAAAATACAGCACCAGAAATAAGCATGGTACAAAAATACAGCACCAGAAATAAGCATGGTACAAAAATACAGCACCAGAAATAAGCATGGTACAAACATACAGCACCAGAAATAAGCATGGTACAAGCATACAGCACCACAACTAAGCTGCTTACAAAAATACAACACCAGGACTATGCTTAGTACACAAATATAGCACCAGTACTAAATGTGGCACATAAATAAATATAGCACTAGAACTGGGCTTTGTACATAAATATTATATCAATCTCCATCTAATACAATATCCAATACAGATTGGATTTGTAGATGATTGTATCCATATAGGGTTTAAAAGGTCAGGGGGGAAATAGAAGTGTTTCTCAGGCTGAATTTTGGATCATAACGGCATTTATTGTATAATAATAATATGTAAGTGGACTACACGTTTCTTGGAAGACCCGACCCCTTCATTAGGTTCAAGTACTAAAGCCTCAGATGAGGGAGGAGTTAGTCCTTAGTTGCTCTTGAGTAATGAGGGCAAGGAAATGGTTAAAGTTTTAGTTGCAATGGTAGCTTTGTGCAGAAACACCGCTATCAAACTATTTTTGATACAGAACTAGAACAAAACTCATTATTTAAATACATTACCAGAACCAAGCTCTGTGTATAAATGCAGTACCAGACCTGAGTACAGAAATACAACACCTGAGCTGGGCTCTTTACAGAAATGCAGGAACAGACCTTGGCTTGATACATAGATACGGCAACAGAGTGAGGCTCCATACATGCTGTAATTACTGCACCAGAACAATGCTCGGAACATAAATACAGATCCAAAACTTGGCCCCACACAGAAATATAGAAGTAGGACCAAGCTCAGTATATAAATATCTACAGTGCGAAACCAATGATATAATACACAGCTGCCTGTGTCACACAGAAGACCCCGGAACTTTACCTTGTGCGAAGCTCATGTTATCAAAAGCATCCGCACCTTAAGATCTATGTCTTGTATTCCCTCTGGATTGACTTCCCTTTTCTTTCTGATGTTTATTTTCTGGATAGTATCCTAAAAAAAACCCTATATTTGCATCCATAATAATAAATCTACTTTCAGCAAGGTCTTTTTCCAAGGCATTGGAACACTCTTTTGGGATCGGCCATTTTTGTTGAAAATGTTATATTTTGTCCATTATTTCTACATGGAATGGATAACAATAGCAAGTTGAGAACTCAAATATTCATTCATAGTCAAGTTAAGATCCCCCTCGTATTCTCTGTAGTCTGCTGAGAAGTGTCTATTTGTCTTGGCCTGCTGGAGAAGTAAACTTCTCGTAGAAGATATGGATGTAGTGTAGAGCATGACCTGCAGGTTAATTTCCATAAAACGTCTTCCACAAAGGCCACGGAAAATGTCGTGCCCTCTTGGTCTGCTTGTTTGGTTCATTAGTCTTCATTTTATGGGAACAGGCCTCTCAACATTAAACCCATGTGGATCTGGCAGAGGAAAGGACAGACGAGGCAGGAAGTCAATTTTTGGCAACAATCCTGGTAGAACAAGCCCCGGGGAACCAACGACGCTGGCCAAAACATCTGGAAAAGGTAATGCGTGTGTATATTCCATTCTGACTTAATAATTGGACTGATGCTGTATCTGATAACACATTATTATTATTTACTCCATGATATAAATTCCTTGCCTACGGGTTATTGCTTCACATTTGTATCCATAGGTTGAGCCTTTTTATGCTAACATATATTGTCTGCAGGTACAACTGAAACCCGGCAGAGCTGGGAGGAGCCGTGTTCACCGCCGTTCAACCCAAGTACGTCATTGAGCGCCATCATCCGAACCCCCAGGTGCTACCACATATCGTCGCTGAATGAAAATGCTGCCAAGCGCCTGTGCCGACGCTACTCACAGAAGCTGATTCAGCACACGTCCTATCAGCTACTAAGGACCTATCCGGCTGCTACACGAATTGACTCATCCAATCCTCATCCGCTTATTTTCTGGCTTCACGGGATACAATTGGTTGCACTAAATTATCAGACTGATGGTAAGTCAGCTGTTTATGGATACTAATGAAGTACTAAGTACAATGGGTGTATTTCAGCTTCGCTGTATAGAAATGAATGGAGCTTCATTGTAATAGTATTTACTACCCATGGTCAGAGGAGCACTTTTGGGCAAAAATATGTTCAATTTTGTAATAGGTGGACAACACAAACTATAATTTAGAATCCTCAGCATGTTAACAAATGATTTTGGGTGGAGTCAGGCATTTGAATTGTGTTGTGAAACGCAATTCAAACACAGAGGGGAGGAGCTTGAGCACTACTTGCTTTGAGGTGCCCGCTAACAATCACAAGCGTTTTATTCAGAAAACATATACTGTACACAATCGGGAACAAGCTCCTCCCCATCTTGTTTGAATGGAGTTTCAAAACTCTATTCAAATGCCACAGGGGCCAGATTCAAATTTTTTAAATACATAGGTTTAGCTCCGCCCTTTTCTGCAGTTAATTAAAGTGAAAACTGCTGTTTTGAATTCTTACAAAAAGTCCAATCCAGCTCATTTACCCCCTCTCTTAAAAGATTCAAAAAAAAGCCAAGGCAAGATTTCTCACATTTGGCTTGTTACATTACTAATGTATCCCATCTTGGTAGATCATAAAGAAACTGTATACGGTCTGTGTACATAGTTTGGCATATTTGTACCTCTGTCTCACTATTCTGCTTCAATCTGCTCTGTAGACTTGTGTGACTAGCAGGTCTGCAGCTGCCCAGTATTAGGTCATCTCTACCTTCATATATGATATTGGCTCACATTTTGGCATTCGATTTAAGAAGATGTTAGCTGGGAAACATCCGGAAATTACAAAACCTATTTGAAACCTTGTCAAACATTGTTCCATCACTTCTACACATGAGACCCAGTAAATTTCTGTATAGTTTTAGCTGTCTATGGTTTTTATGCAGACACCTGGGGGCCTCATTTCATGAACATGCTTGGAACTTGCATGATCTTCTATTATCAGTTCAACATCAGGCCATTTACCCAAGCTCTGGACAAGACACTTATTATTTTTAGGAGGCTGGGAAAAATTAAGAAATTTTCTGATGTAATATAATCTGTGCAATTCCTGTACGTATCTATTTTCTCTGCTACTTGTAATGTAAAACAAATGACACAGAATAAGCAAACTGTGGCATTTCAGGTCTGTGAGGCTAGTTAGCAGGTCATTTCCTCTGGTGTGGGGTTTCGACAGATAAAAACCCATAATGCTATAAATTTATTAAAACAAACTCAATGACTACATAAAGCTTAAATAGTTTGCTCTTATGATTCACAAAATGTTATGGGTTTTCTAAAGTAGGTGGAGTTATCTCCAAGATAGTTACCACAGGATACTACAACTCCCGTGAGCCCTCAGTTTACAATAACAGGTCCTCCCTCTTATGCTCTGCTCCCAGTGATGATCTAACACACTGGGGCAGATTTACTTACCTGGTCCTGTAGCGATCCCGCGGATTCGGGTTCGACGCGATTTACTAAAGTCGTGCGTCCGAGTTCCTGCATGAGTCAGTGCTGCGCCGAGGTCGCCGGAGTTCACCTTCTTCTTCCTGGTGCATGTGTGCGTAATCTTGCGACACATTTCGTTTTTGTAAATTCAGCGTTTTTTTAGTATCTGTTTTAGATTTCTGTTGCGTGCAAGCCGGCGCCAATGCGCCGCAATCCGATCGTGTGCACCAAAAACCTGGGGCAAAACGGAAATATTCTGGAAAACCCGACGGAATCGCGGTCCATGGACCCTTAGTAAATGTGCCCCACTGTCTTGCTCTGTTACCATAGTAATGATGGGTGTAATGATTTATTTTTATATGTATATGGGTGAGATTTCACATAGGAGATGGAATTTTTGTAAGGACATTACATTCCCTACCTTAGGGGGGATAGTAGTTTAATATAGTAAAATCTGGTGACAGTTTCCCTTTAATTATTGAGAACCCACACTAGTCAGAGTGAGCCCTTTTCAGCTTTGGGGCCTCCTTATACATGTGTAGTAGTTTTTATAACCTACTCGATCTCCTACTTCTAGCCTGCTTTGCAGGAATCTGAGTGTATGACTGTGATATGACAATATGTGAGGCGCAGTTTATAAGGTGTACTTATATTAAATCGCCTTGCTAAACCTTATAAATGAGAAGTTCTCATGTTTGTTTTTGGTGGCCCGCTTCCAAGCGGCCCAGTGATGTCAGAATCTCAATCGGAGGTGGAATGGTTCCTTTTCCCATGCTTTTTTCCCCCCTCTTATTTAAGCATTCATGGCACGTGATCTGTGCCTCTAGTATATGGCTAACCTCTGTATATGTTCACATCTGGATCTGTGTGAATGGTGCAGAGGAGCTTTGATCCTCATTCTTGGAATTCCCTGTGAACTAGAAGGCTTCTCACTGCTTGTTTTACTAGTCAGACAGGGTTTCACATCACTTTTCTTTTTAACGTAAACTTTACTCTTCTTGAACCCAACAGGTGCCCGTCTCATTTTCTGTGTTATTATTATCCTATAGCCTGACCTATAAATATTATCACTGAGACGGTTCAAAGGTGTTTTTATTGTAAATTGTAGTATTTTACTGGAAATGTGATGTACATCAAGTGAACCCTGTGAGATAAAAATATACATTGACCTAAAAATACTAAAACCCATGTACCTCTAATAGAGGTGAAAAAAACTACACCTGTACTCCTTTTCTCCCAAAAATGAAGGTCCTGCAAAGAAGGGAGGTAAATATGTCAGACATTAAGTGAAATGCCTTTGATTGGCCATGTATTTTTCATTGTGGGATGAACTTTCATTGCTTGGTCATCAATTAGGTTGCTTATTCTGGTGTGGACCCATCTACCTCTTCATATCTATTAAACGGCCTCCTGTTCCCCAGTCTTTCCCCAGGCAGACTAGATGGTCATTTATCATTTAACAAATAATTTTTTACACATTGTGATGGCAGAAGAGCTATCAGCCTCTGACAGATTTATCATTATTGGTGACAATGATAACGGACATCTATGCTAGCGATGAGCTCATGTAGATCTCATTTTTGGAGCAGAGTTATAGTGTAACATCTGTGCCTGGTTGAGCTTTACCCTTATCCTGTGTCTGTAAAGTAGGGCAGAAGAAGCACCGCTGACTATTATTTTGCATCCTGTCTTGCACTAGTCTGGGCACTGCCCTATTTCACTCCTGGCTGTCTTAATTGGATTCTAGCACACACATCTGCCTTCTGTGGATTTGGTTGAGGGTTGCGGACAGTTAGGTTAGTGGTGATGCACAGATGTATTCCCCATTCACACATTTTTTCCCCTTGCTAGTTTGCTTTCTGTTTAACCTAGATGTCAGGTGACAGGTCCAAGTTCTTGCAGGACTAGGAGCCTTACAATCCCACAAGAGGATTGTTTATCCACAGGATTGCTAGTGCTTTTTGACTTCCGTATTTGGGATTTCCTGACCTGTGCTTGCGTTCTGACCATCCACTGGCCTCTTACTCAGTAGTCTTCTTTGTTTTCTTTCATATTTTCACAAAGTAAAACCTCTTATGTTTTGTTTTGTCCTGTTTTCGACTTAATGTTTTCGTTTTGGCGCAGGAAAAGAGTGTTGGACAGTTGTCCCCTATTGTCTAGGGCAGGATCAGCGAGTAGGTAGGGTCAGTTAGGCGAGTCTAATGTTAGGGCTTACTGTCCGTGCCTGCTCTTACCTTTGCCCCTGGTTGTACATTCCCTAACAGCAGGATTACTGATGGATTTTATTTATTAAGATTTTTTCCAGGGATGCATGTCAGACACAGTGGTTATCGAGGACATCCCTGTCTGTGCATTGTAGTCTAAGACTAGCCCCTGCTACTCCTGGAAGGACAGTGCAAGTGCACATATTGTGGATATTATCACTATTAAAATATCCTCTTAAAAATTACTGGATGTATTAAAGATATGGGGCAATATGATTTTTATAGCAATGATGTGGTAGTGACTATTTTTTTTTCTTGAGAGACCACGAATGAGAATTATTTGTTTTAAAAAATAATTTTAAAAAACATCCCTCGACCTATTTTGTAGCCTGCCTTGTATCCTTAGAATGCACAGATCCAGCACCATGGTTATAAAACTACTTCTAATGGGAACTAAATATTCTGGTTATGCGTCTGGCAGATTGCCATCATTGTTGAGTCATGCTTAGACCAGCGCTAGTCAATGTCCCACACGGAGAAAATTGCCCAATTTTACCTTCACCCACCAGGCACGGTACAAGGTATATGGGAATAGTCTGTGCACTGCTGCGCTGCTCTTTAAAATCTATAATGCCTGCTGTTATGTGTGTAACATTTTGTCGACCGTTGTGAGTATTAAGTAATTTTCGGAATAAAGCGACCATTCAGTGCACAATAATAATTCCACCATAAATGAATAATGTGTAGTTAAAATACCTGGTGCCCTACTCAGGGGTGAACCTAAACTCTCTGCTGCCTGGGGCGAGCTATTAAATGGCGCTCCCTCCACCCCATTTTAAGTTGGTGGTTTCTTCATTGACATTGGGTGTGTAGAGACACTATTTTTTTGTGCTTTGTAGCAGGGGACTGCGCCCCTAATGCTGCCCCCCAACTTGCTACATGTGGTGCCACCTGAGGTGAGAGCTTCACCTTGCCTTGGGGCTGGTGCACCCATAGCCCTACTATTCTGGTGTCACTGTTCTGATTCTGGTAATGTAAGACACTTCAAATACAGATCCATGTTTTCCTTATCCAGCTGAAAATAAGAGACAGGAGCAGAAACACTTCTTTTATATACTGCTCAAACTGTACTGTAGCCAGGGAGAGAGCAAAAATTATAAAAGTTTAGAGTTGAGCGGTTTAGGGTTCTGGTGCGTCCCACGACTTTGACATATTACTGGATTGGGACACCCCCGACCTATCACAGCCATGGCTAGTAGGTAGGGACGTCAATGTGCTGGATCGGCTGCATAACCATCGATAGAGCAATATGTCCAGGTCACGCGAGACGCACCCGAACTTAAGGAGGAATCCGGCTCAACTATATACTGATGTAGAGAAGATGGAAGGTTCATCAAAAATCCTGCTCAACAAAAATCACTGTTCAGAGCTGTGTAACCCAACTCTAAGAGCAGAAAGAAATCCAAAGTTTGACTGGAAAATGGATCTTCCTTGTCAACAGAGAGATAAAAACTGCTACTAGGAGCCATTTTTGCAGCCTGTTTACAAACCAATCAGTATTTATTAGAAGAGTATCATTCTTCCAGAGATCTTTCATTATATTGGATCAAACCATCACTCTCCTATTGAATGCTTCATCGGGCGTATAGTCATCGAAAATTTTCTCTAAAAGTTTGTGCTGATACTGTGATATGTCACTTATGTCTTCGGTGAATGTGGTTATCTACTATTTTGAAATTCATTGGGTTTTCTCTTTCAGACCTCCCCCTACAATTGAATGCGGCCATGTTTGAAGCCAATGGTGGATGTGGTTATGTTTTGAAGCCGCCAGTATTGTGGGATAAAGGCTGCCCCATGTATCAGTCGTTCTCACCACTTGACCGCGAGTTGGAGAGCATGGAGCCGGCAATATACTCATTAACCGTAAGAATTGTTTGATAGCTTTACTCTGGCCACTTCATGTCTGATACTGTAACAAAACACATCTGCGACTCAAGCTTCTCAGCTCTAAACACTTCACACACAGCTTAGTCTACCTAAATAGCAGCCATAAATTTCCCGATTTTTATCTATACATTGTGCTCGGAGGGAATGATGTGTTTAATAGGAGAGTTTCTCTGTAATTATTTTGCTCTGTTAAGTATTTTCCTCTAGTAACTTTCACTCACTGTTAATATTACTGTCAAGGAGAGAAGTAGCACACACCCCAATGACTGGCCAGGCGCAAATAAAAACCGCATATTCACTTATTATTAATAATTCGATGATACGTTTCTTATCTGTAGCAAGTGAACGCAGTTGTAGACTTGATATCTTGTCTTTCAAACACGTTTTTTTTAATCCAAAGTAGTAAAATGGCTACTTTGATACATGCAGGCAGATTAACTATCAATCAAGATGATATATTACTGTAAATGTGCCCTTAAATGGGTTGACCAGGATAAGTGCACCATAAATATACTTCGGCTGGTAAAGTTTTTCTGTAGTCTCTGGTATCACCAGACCCTCCGGCAGACACTTTCGGGACTTCCTGTGACGTTCCATGTCCGAAGTATTGAGTGCTTCCCTTGATCCACAGGAAGCAAGGCAGGGAGACAGGAAGTCCTGCTGCCGGTGGGTCACATGACCTACCGTTCCTGCAGACAGATTTTCAGGGTGATTTTCAGGGGGAATTTCAGGGGGATTTTCAGGGGGATTTTCAGGGTGAATACAATATGAGTGACCGTTTTAGGGGATTATACTTACCCTTACTCAAGTGTGGCCAATTCCTTTAACTAAAGGGGCATTAGAATGTCAAATTATGCATATTAAGTCCTATGGATTTAGCAGCTTGAGTTTTTTCAACTATTTGCTCATTGCTTGTAATTATTTGGCTAAGTCTTTGATTTTATTATTATTCAATACTATTTATTTCACCAACAAATTTATGGTCCAACGACTGGGACCATAAACAATCACAAGATTCCTTGGGTCCCTGATATAAATCAACCAAAAGGTTGTGTATGGACATGACTCAAGACCCAATTTCAGGGTTTTTACATGCATTAGATTTTTGCTAACTTGTTCTAATTGGAATAGCCCTTTAAGAATGACAAATGTTGGACATGTGATATGTATACAATACAAGGAACATTTTTAGATGCGTACAAAAATGAGCGTTATTTACCAATTGGTTTCCGGATTCTATTTTCTATGAACCGGTGAGATTAGCCATTCAGTTAAGACCCGACAACATCTCTCTCCTTCATCTATATTAGGTAGTCCTCACCTTCGTGATGTTGTAAATCTGAAACTCTGCTCGTCTTCCAGATTGTCTCAGGACAGAATGTCTGTCCAAGTAACAGTACAGGAAGTCCTTGCATCGAGATTGATGTGCTGGGGATGCCGGTGGACAGCTGTCACTTCAGAACTAAACCCATCCACCGCAATACCTTAAACCCCATGTGGAATGAACAGTTTATGTTTCGCGTCTACTTTGAAGACCTCGTATTTCTCCGGTTCGCTGTCGTGGAAAACAACAGTTCTGCTGTAACAGCCCAAAGAATTATTCCCCTTAAAGTTCTGAAGAGAGGTAATCCATCATTTACTCTATGTGTAATGTTACCTTGTGTGATCTCACGCTTTATGCAGCCACACATCTCCTCAAGTGATCAGCCCTGGAGGGCCACCAGGAGTGTGATTTATTGCCATATAGGTGGCCATATAGGTAAATAGATCATGTGGTATAGGTCTCCAATCCATAACATATAGTGATAGCAAGACAGGACTCCTGGTAAGGACCATCATCCATAACCTGTAGTGGGAACACAAAGCTCCCAAACTCTTCCATATTAGAAGTGACCAAAAGAATAAGAGGCAAACAATAGCTTTTTAACCTCTGCCTGTCAATGTTATCCATGTAATACCGTATAATTGATCAGTAAACTAGTTCAGTCCTGGAATCTGAAAGAAGTTTCTATTATGCTCTTCCAATATTGAGGAGAGTTACAGAAATTCCACATTGATGATCAGCAGAAGCCTTGCTGTTTCCATCAGTTCCCATAGACCTTCATGCTTATCTCATCATAGTAGTGGACTCTACTTAAATTGGTAAAAGAGGTGCAGTAAAGGAAGACCTTTTTTTTTTTTTTCTAAAAATGTAAGTCTATGGAAAGTGATGAAAATAGAATAGGTTTTGATCAGGGGAGAGGGTGCAGAAGGTGTGGTTGGAACTGGGTCCAAGAAGCTTCGAGGCCCATATGGTGTACCCTTCCTATATGAGAAGACTAGTACTCTAAATAATACATTATAATTGGGGGCCTGGCACATATTTTGTACTGAAGCCCAACAGCTTCAGGTTGCGCCACTGCTTTTGATAACCATCAGTATTTGGATCCTGTTATTCTCTTCCATATCAGAAGGGACACTAGCGGAGGGATGGACCCCGCTTTAAGGTGCATTCAGGTCACAATTTTCCTTAATGGATTTCTATGGAAGAAATTTCTTTACTAACCCCTCCGGAAGGCATTCCTTGGCTCCACTCCTTGGTGCTCCCACATGCCCGGCTCTTAGGGGTGACATCAAGTTTGTTGCACATGAAACTTCTGCTCAAGGTTCTGTTATGGTGTAGAATTTCAGACTGGAGTACCTTAAACCCACCAGAAAATGACCGTATTTTTCGGACTATAAGGCGCAGTACTTCCTGTACTGTTACAGTGTGCCTTATATATGAACCATAATTACAGACAACAGCTGCCTTGAACTGTGCACCGGTCTGCCACCTGCTGGTCATTCATCTTTATAATCAGGTGCGTCTTATAGTCCGGTGCGCCTTATATATGAACCTAGACATTTTAGCAGGCATTTATTAATGGTGCACCTTATAGTCCGGTGCACCTTATAGTCCAAAAAATACGGTATCATGGAGACCCACCCTACAGCATTCCCTAGGTAATAGATCATACTGAACCAAATAAGAGGTTCTGGGGTTCAGTACTAGAGCCAACCTGAGGACCCCCTGCTACACTGGTGGACCACTCCGACACTGATTTTTTTTGCTTTTTGCTCAAAACATAACACTACATATAATACAGATTTTGCATAGATGTGAACTCTGCTTTAGAGTGGGGACCACGTCTATAAGTGTACTGCAGTTCTACATGTTTGCTGCGTTAGCTCATGTTTTTACATGTAAATTCTAGCTAGTGCTGGGTTATATCTGACCAGTTTTTGCACCAGGAAAATCCCACACAATCCCTCCCCTGCTAACACATCTCTTTGGAGAATAAAGCTTTCTTCTCCAAAGCCTTCCCGGAATTCATGGTAATGACTGCTGCAAATCATATGCTGTGCCAGAAAACTATTGTATACACTGTAAAGGCTCAGCACATAAGGGACCGAGCTATAGAATATTTTATAATGCATGGAGACGCCTTCTAAGAACCTTCCTCTGAAGCTTACGAGCTCTAGAGAACCAAGTGTAGAGGACTTTTTGATATGGCAACAATAAAAACAGTGACAAAAACCTGGGGTACAATGATGTATTTATTACCAAATGTTATTGAATTCATAACCTGCATATATGGGAATATTGCATATATATGTATACCGTATTTTCCGGGCAATAAGGCGCACCGGACTATAAGGCGCATTACTAATACAGGCCTTATATATGGAATAATTCCATATATAAGGCGCATCGGACTATAAGGCGCAGGGTCCGGGGGCGTGGAGGTGGTCCGGGGGCGTGGCTTGCAACCCGAGCGGAGAGGTCGCAACCAGCGACTCTCCACAGACCCGGCAACAGGTGAGCGGTCTCCCCAGGGAGATGGGGGAAGGGGTCCGTTCAGGTGGAGGAGGGCAGTGGACCCTACTTACATAGGTCCCCGTTACTGGAGACAGCAGATCTCCAGCGGGAACTGCAGACCGACGCGGCAGAAGTTGGTTCGCGCTATGGCGCCTGTTGTTCGTGCCGCGTGGTCTGCAGTTCCCACTGGAGATCTGCTGTCTCCGGTCTCCGGTAGCGGGGACCTATGTAAGAAGGGTCCGCTGCCCTCCTCCAGTCACTGCCCTCCTCCATACATAGGGCGCACCGGACTATAAGGCGCACTTTGGATTTCTAAGGAAATCTTAGGTTTTTATGTGCGCCTTATAGTCCGGAAAATACGGTATATTGGGCTATTGGTATAATGATCGCCGCCATGATGGACTCATGTACTGGATCCAGCTTTATTTTAGTTTGAACAGAAACAAATGTTCTGTTCCGTATAAATATTTAGTAATGGTATCTGTCAACAAGAGCGTTTCCGAGTTTATGGCTCATTGTTTCTCAGCTGAAGTCTCTCCAAGTAACAATCATGTTTTGTTTCTCGTAGTGACATTTTCTGTTCCGTATGCATTCCTGCAGGTTACAGACATTTACAACTTCGCAACTTACATAATGAATCTTTGGAGATCTCCACTCTCTTCATAAATAGCAGACGGATGGAAGAAATCCCCAGCGGCAGCCTGCCGGCATCTCTGGTAAGGGAAGATGTGCACTTTCCAGTAGTAAGTGTTTGACTGGTTTAAAACACAACTCTGATTTTCCACAAATCTATAGCTCTTGTCATGTAGAACAACTTTTTCTATTATCTCGATTAGCTATCTACAGCATTTGCCTTAATATTCTACTTAGTCTAGCCTAGTGGTGGCGAACCTACGGCACGGGTGCCAGAGGTGGCACTCAGGGCCCTCTCTGTGGGCACTCAGGCCATTGCCCCATTTTCACCAAACAGGACCAAATCCACCAAATCTTCCTGTAGTCCCAAGCAACTTTAAAATAGCGCTGAGAGCAGCATCTTTTAAGTGACATTTCATTGGCTGTTTAGAACAGGAAAAGTGAGAAGGTGTGGACTGAACTGCATTGTCTTTGGACGTCATCCTGCTGGATCCACCATTCTTCCTGGAGAGAAGCTACATTGATGGTCTGAATTTGCCCACCTTCTTTCAACTGTATTGGTGGCCTCAGGGGCTGATACAATTGAATGATGTTGAAGATCAGGTAGCAATAAGTTACTGCTTGAAATGCCATGTTGGAACTTCATGGTAAATAAGTGGATTCTGGTTGTAGTTTGGGCACTCGGTCTCTAAAAGGTTCGCCATCACTGGTCTAGCCTCTTTCTGTAGTAGCAGTCTCCCCCAGCTATGCTGATTTTATTTCTGTGAGTCCAGAGTGTTGTTTACAGCATGGTCATGGAGTAGGGGGGGAAGTCATGTGACTGTGCTCTGTGTGCGTGGCTCTGTGTGTGTGCTGCTCTGTGGATACAGAAATATCCTACATAGGAACAGGGGAGACTTTGTAGCTCACTATTCTATCAATCCCTCCACCCCAGTCTGAGTCTGCAAAACTTTTTCTGTCTGTCTCTGTGCACCTCAAGCTGTGTCATAGACTCCTCTGGAACCTCCTCTGCCACCTTCAGCTTTCTGGACACTTTCTACAAGTTGTAAACCCTTAGTTAGCAGCACAGCACACTTCATGTAACTATTTTGCTGCTGGTTTCGACTACTTATTGCATGCTTCCACTTTCTCTCAGTGATGAAGGCTGCAATGCTAGCCACTATATACATCCTGTATGTACACTGAGCAGTGTAATAATCCCACTGTATTTATGGCTAAATTACTTAATGAGAAAATGCAAGGCATCATGGGAACTGTGAGCCTCCTTAATTTCACAGCAGATGCAGGAGGTTAGTCTCTCCCACTTTGCTGCTAAGGAGGATTTCTGACAAGTTGCTTCAGAACAGAAAATGCCATATCTCAAGAAAGGAATGGGCGAGCAGTATGGGCATTGTTCCGTTAGCTTTTAAAGTGTGAATCACAAATGACAATTTGGTAAAAAATCATTAAGGAATCAGAGTTCCATTTTAAGCTTCTATATTCCTGTTTTGATATATAGTATTAATTTTATACTGAAGTTTATGTGTTTGTAAAATGATAATAAGTCATTACATCTTCAGGACCATCAGTGATCAGATACATATAAATAATTCTCATACTGGCACGTTGTCTATATTCTACAACCTCTGATCTATTAGCAAATTTAAATAGATATTATTCTATATAAAATTAATATTATTCTGACTTTGCTTGTAAAGGTTTTTAGCTCAGAAGAAAGAAGGGCAGCGTCCACGTTCAAAGTCACGGTTCATGGAATTCCTGGTCCAGAACCATTCTCTATATTCAGTATAAGTTCTGGGACGACAGCAAAACAACTGCTGGATCAAGTAAGTTCACATTTTTAGCAGTAAGTATATGATGGATGACAACTGATCATGTTATCAGAGGGACATAGTATGGTAACGGTGCTGTAAATCTAAAACGGTATATAACGTCGCCATAAAGTGAGAATGTAATATACCATGTGGGACATATGTAATCATTCTCAGTGCTGTTAACATTTCTTTGGGAATTGTGGTCCAAACATTGGTCCTATCTATAGATAGGTCACTGAGATGAGAGGTACTGGCATATGATAGTGGGATGCAGGCTGGCAGACGTAACATTTTCCTGTATAGGTGGTTTGGGCAGTAGCTCGGGACCCATGGCTACCCAAACCACCACCAAATTTTATAGTATGAAGGAACTTCAACCATAAAATCCTCATATACCTGTTCTTGCTTTCAATATGCATGTACACATGAGCCATTTCAGGACCCTTGAAGGTCCTTCAAAGGTCCTGAAACTGCAGATTGAAAGCAGAAAGAAGGGATCGTCCATTCCCCAAGAAGCTGATCCTAGAAACATATGTAGGAAGTGATTCCAGACTTGTAGGGTCTATAATATTCATACAGGGCCCATTGTGGTCTTAATCCAGTGACACAAGTGACACAATGGGGGTCTTTTACTAAGGGCCCGAATTGCATTTTTTCGCTGAGTTTGCCGAATTTTCACAATTTGCGCCGAATTGCCCCCGGTTTTTGGCGCACGCGATCGGAGATCCCGACGGATTTGGAAAAACTGCGGAATTTTTTTAAAAAATGTGTCGCTTGACACGCGCTTACCTGCACCCAGCAACAGATGGTGAACTCTGACGGACTTCAGCGCAGCAGCGACACCTGGTGGACATCGGGGGCACTACCTTAGTGAATAGCCGGAAGACCCGAATCCTTGACGGAGAACGCGCCGCTGGATCGCTACAGGACCGGGTAAGTAAATGTGACCCCATTGTTTTGTCCCTGAGATACAAGTCTCTGTGTTGGTTTGTTATGTTTGCTACTTTTTCTACTTCCATTGAATTCTGCAGAAGACAGATGAGGAATGTCTGTACCTTTATAGAGTATAGGTTCCTATGTGCACAGTATGGCAGTATTATGTTGTATCCTATCTCATGTTATCTCTATGTGCACCCACTCAGTACAGCACAGTCACTAGTGGATGGCGTTTTAGTGGATGTTAAAAAGTTTAGAGATTTCAAAACTATAAAAAAAATAAAAAGTATAAATAGGATCTGTTCATGTTCTGTCCCAGCAGGGCCCTTGTACAAAGTCACTTTGAAACTTAAAATGAAACCCTCTCTACTGCTTTATACTTTGTTGGCTTTGTTGCCAGGACACATTGGCACCAACGTCTGGTGTGAAATGCCAGGATGATAACTCCGCAGGGCGCACATCAGTAGGAGCAGACAGGAAGAGCAATCTCTACTATCTCCAAAATATCGAATTTTTTATATATTTTCCCAAATATTTTCAATGTTAGAAAGGAGTTTTCCTGTGTTCTCCGAGGACTGTGATGCGTTCTTCATGTTCCTGCCAACTTGTAGGATTCCGAGGATAAACTTCCCTCCTTCTCGTTGTGTTGTGTATCGGTCACATTATTTGCACATGTTGGTACAGTGCAGATGATCTGTTGGATCTAGGAGCAGCTTCCCTGTATGTGACATTCTCAGGGAATTACACAGAGTTTCCGCGTCTTGAGATTGTTACCACAATAGCCACACAGTAACATCACTTGTGCGCCTCGTATTGTGCACTGCCAGTCGATTTGTCCTATTGTTTCTATTCTCCTTTTACCTTATATAGTCAAGCCCCACATTGTGTTCTGTATGTGAACTTCTGTCCTACTCTTTATCATGTTCCCCCCGGTGCCTCCGTGTACAGTCACGTTACTACTGGTCACATGTGCAGATAGGAATAGAATAAAAATACATTTATTTTTAATATGGGTTTAATATCAAGTCAACTGCAGGTTGTGGTGTTTTTGGCTCATCTCCATGAAGTCAGTAACATCCATTGTCTGCGGCATCTCCTACACCAATAATGGAGAACCTTTAAGAGGTCCAGTGCCCAAACTGAAGCCAAAAACCCACTTATTTATCACCGTGCCCATACAGCAATTTATTGCTCCTGCACAGTGTAACAGCCTACGAAGCTGAAGCACAGAGGTGCTCAGGTAACACCCCCAGGAGCCCTTGTGGCTCATTAGGACCATTATAAAAGTTGATTTTAGAAGAAAGGAACTATGTCCTTAAAGTGTCCCTTTAAGGCAGGAGACACACGTGGGAGGGTTTTTTTTTATATTTTCTGCACTTTCTTGCTGAATTTACTCCTGGCTAAAACTTTTTGTATCAAAATCTGCACCAGAAACTAAATTAAAAGAGCCTATCCTGGAATCCAACTTATCATTATGGCATATTCCAAGAGGTAATAGCAAAACATATATGTATTTGGTAAAATGAATGAGAGTTACAAATATTAGCCAGTGGGGAACTTAATACACAATATCACGTGCAGAGACAGTGTCTAAACCATACAAAATTTTGTGGATTCTTTGTAGATTCTGGCGACTAAAAACAGACGTGAAACCAGCAAAGACTATTTCTTAATGGAGGAGAAATGTTTCATATCAAAAGACAAGAATGAATGCAAGAAGCTGCCATTCCAGAGAGCGCTGGGCCCAGAAGAAGACGTCCTGCAGATCCTCAATAGCTGGTTTCCAGAAGAAGGCTACGTGGGAAGAATTATTCTCAAGACCCAAGAAGAGGTATGTTTTTTTTAAGGATTTTTTTTTGCTTGGTGTGGAAAAATGATCAAATAGTGTGTGTGTGGGAGATAAGAGTTTGGCAGCAATGAATAGGGAAGGCATTGGAGAAACAAGTGTATAGAGAACAAAGTTTAAGAGATATTACTTATTATTATAACTTATGGGGTCTTAAAGGGAACCGGTCATCACTAGTCCTTTTACTGGCTCCCTCATGTCCCCATAGAGAATTGTGTGCACATAGCTAAAGTGTTTTTATAATAAAGGTTCCCTTTAAGAGAAACTGAAAGTTTTTTTTTTTTCTTTAAATTTTTTTATTACTGGAATTATACAGAAATAAGAAGCCTTACGGTTTCTAACAGTTCCTCTTGCAGAGGGTTTAAGAACAATAATATAAGAAAAGGGGCGCAGTCATTAAAGGGAACCTGTCAGTAAAAATTGTCATAATAATAATGCTAGATTCCCGTGGAGTGTAGGAGAGATTCATAACCAATGGTTATACCATGTGTGGGCAGTAAGTAGCAAGAGGCCTTAGGCTGGCGGCACACGTGGCATTTTTAACCCGTTTTTGGTGCTTTTTTAAGCAGTCCGTTTAAAAAAGCATGCGTTTTCGACCCGTTTTAGTTAAGATAATTGGTAAAAACGGACGCGTTTTTTAACGGACTGCTTTAACGGATGGTTCAAAACGCCACGTGTGCCACCGCCCAAAGGGGAGAGAGTTGCAGTCCTAGGCAGGTCACTGAAAGTATTTGGGATCGCTGGACGACTTACTGCTCCAATTGGTGGATAAGAATCAGATCTGGTACCTTCAATTCTCTAAAATAGCATAATAAGATGTATAGTAACTGCTATGAATCGGAGTCATCCATTCGTGTGTACCATAGTTTTACCCATCATTGAATCCAAATATGGCTGACCTAAAAAATAGAAAATGATGGCGCACACTAGGTTATGGTGTTCTGTCAGCCTAGGGATCCACATCCCATATGTCCAAACAGTGGATCCCTTTACATTCCATTTAATGTCTAGAATGGACCCATGTACCAGGAAGTTTCATATGGTTGGATGTTTGTAACACAACATTTTTATAAATATTTTTTTATTTTAGAATCTAAATGACAAAAATATTCATGTGGAAGAAAAGGAAGAGAAGGAGCCGGTCACTGGTGATGATGACAGCTTCTTTGTCCAGGTGCACGATGTATCTCCAGAACAGCCCCGCACTGTGATTCGGGCGTTACGATTCAGTACAGCACAGGATGTTATCCAGCAGGTATTGTGCATAACGTGACGGCATAAATCTCTAGACCCCAACCTTTTTTTGACTAGGACTGGCTGCGAGCTCAGATTTTCTCCAGGGACCCGAGGGTGGGGGGCTGGTGTACTTATTTCAGAGCCAAAAATATATGTTTGCACGCCCCACGGTAACTCCCTGTATGCCGTGCTTGTATTGTTCCCTTTCCTGCAGCTGTGCCCTAATTTTTCCCCCTATTCTTACAAAATGCCCCCCTCTGCACATATTACCCCTTTCTTGCAGCATGACCCCTTGCTTCTATTGCCCTCTTTAGAGGGAACCAGTCAGTTAGATTTTTATTTTTGAGTTTTGCCGCAGCCTGGTACCACAGCCATATATGATCCAATGTGTAAGGATATCAGTAAATTGTCATGCTACATTTATTACCAATTTCCCACTTTTTATAGGCCCTCAGCAAAGCCAAGTACTCCTACACCATTCTGAACAATCCCAACCCAGGCGACTACGTTCTTCTGGAAGAAGTGACCAAAGATTCCTCCAACAAGAAATCATCCACCACAAAAACATTGCAGAGGGTCCTCTCCGACCAGGAGTGCGTGTTCCAGGCACAAAGCAAATGGAAAGGAGCAGGGAAATTCATCCTTAAGTTGAAGGAGCAGGTCCAGGTACAAGCCTCCTCCTGTCTGTCTGTGATCCTATAGGCAGGGGGTGAAATTTGTTGAAATTTTATCACCATCTTACATTTCAGAGAGGATGTCTGTATAGTTTCCGGTATGTGGGATTAAATGTCCGCGTTGCAGACGGGTACATTTTCTGGCCAACCTGCCAGGCACCTGCTCTGCCTTGTCACTCTCTTGTGCCTTTACTTTGAAGATCGGATTACTCTGTTAAATATAACTTTGTGAAGGTTGAAATGTGAATCTGTGTCGCTCTTTGACCTCATAGATTTGCTGAAGAGTGCTATGGTCCATTGGTGTGAGCCTAATAACACAAGTGGATCTGCTCAGAAGCAGATACAGCTCACAAGTCAGAGATGTAATAGTCAGAATATAATAGCTGGAGATACAACCAGATGTAGGAGCGGTAAATTTGTCTCGCCTGGAGGATTCTAGAATCCGGCGAAGTATAGAACGCGGTGTAGATAACACTTCCAGGCCTGATAAGGCGAATGTACGTCTCACATACAGATGTTTCTCTGCAGGCAGCAAAAGATGATAAGAGGAAAGGCATTTCTATTGCCAGCGAACTGAAGAAACTCGCAAAATCCAGCAGGCAATCTCGGAACTTGACATTGTCCCCTCAGATCGTGTCACCAGAAGGTACCCAGCATAGAGATGAGAAACCTGCATGCAGTTTGTCCTTCAATGACATCAATGAATAGCAGCTAGATTTGTGTGCGTCCTATTCCACGCAGGTACGAGTGATTTACCTGGTCCTCCTTTACTCCTGTAATCTGAAGGCTAACCGTGTTAAAGAAAATGTTGATGTTCTGTAATATTGCTTGTTTTAACTCCCACTAATGACCACATGAAGATATATACAAGACATGGCGTGCTATGATGTTTGATGTAAAACAGTAAGTTAAAGGAAATTTACCATCAAGATCCCTTATGATAAATCTTTGTGATAGATCCAGGTACTGTAACTGTGATAATCTCCTTCCCTCTAAAATCAACTTTTATAATTATGCTAATGATAACTAGGGTGGGGTTTTAACAGAGCCCCTCCGTGCCTTAGATTCACAGGCTATTACAGTGAGCAAGGAGCATTTCCACCTCCTACTGTATGCTAAAACCTCCTGTGCTGCTGTGAGATTACATCAGAGAGAGGGAAGGGGATGTGCTGAGGTAGCAGGGGGAGGAGACAGTGTAACAGTCTATAAAGCTGCAGCACGGGGGGGACTCCAGTAACACTTACAGGAACCCTTCATTAGCATAATTATAAAAGTTGATTACAGAAGGAAGGGGGCCCATGGATAACAAATATAAGAAGATTACCACAGTCACGGTGCCTGGATCTATGAGTAAGTGTCCCTGGTTTATCATGATGCATTTTGATGGTAGATTTTCTTTAATACTAGTGACTAAAATAATATTACTCCATATTATGCATATCTAAAAATTGGTCTTCTTTATACATAACTGCTACACTTTAGGTATTGGTTCTGCCAGTCATAGGTGCTATAATCCGGTACAGTTATGCAGTAACATGGACAATACCTTTAATGTCATCCACATTTTTCACATTCCCATAGACTTCTATGGAAAGGCCCAAGACATAAACACGAGCAGGAATAGGAGCTGCTGAGTTTTCTACACTTTTTATAGAGCACCATTAATTCCATGGTGCTGTACAATCAGTAAGGGGGTCACATACATTACATTAAGACAAAACTACAGTGATCAGGAGACAAGAAGGAGGACGAGGACCCTTGAGGGTTCACAATCTATATGGGGGGGGGGGGGGGTGCACAGAACTGTTCAGGTGCCTGACCCCATTGAAAGTAATGTGTCATCAAATGGATCGCACATGGCGAAAACCAATGTTCCTGTGTCCTTTAAGCATCACGTGTTACATGAATACCATTTAACCATTGGTGTACTTAATTTTTTTGGAAAGCTCATGGGTTACTTATTTAGCTGAACCCAGGGCGTAGGTTCATCATTATACTGTATTTATATTCTCAGATTTTTGTGCACTGGGGCTATAGATGCACATGTGATCCACAAATAAAGTGAGAGGCACCAAGTGGGACCTCAAATTCCCATCCCTTTCAAAATACTCTTCCTAATCCTCCCATATGGTGAGACGTGAAATGGAGTTTCCCATCTCATTCACACCCCCCCCCCCATTTGTTTCCGATGCTTAGTTGATCCCCAAAATGCTACTCACCTCACCAATCCTGTGCCAATTATACGTTTGCATTCGTTATCTATTAGTTAAATAAAAGTCATTTCTAAAAATAAAAAAAATAAAAAATAATAATTTTTTTTCCCCTGCACTTGACAAACCCCTTAAAGATCCAACCATTGGTGGCCTTGGACTGGAAGTCATCAGTGACCGTCCCTGTGATCAGCAATGTGTGTCACAGCATGAATACACTTTTGTGTTTGCACGTGACTGGACAGGAAACTTTGCATGGAGTTTGGATGCAAGAAGCTGCATGATATAAGCCAATACTATATAATGTCCATACTGGCCATACACACACACATAGGGGGAGATTTATCATCAAGTTTCTGGGGTAAAACCGTTCTAGTCGCCCATATAAACCAATCGGAGCTCAGCTTTCATTTTATAAACAGCTGTTGGACAATAAAAGCTGGGCTCTGATTGGTTGCCATGGACAACTAGAACAGTTCTGCTCTAAGAGACTTATGATAAATCTTCCCCCATAAATTTTCCCCTTGTATATTTTCTCACTACGCCCCGTACCTCCAGATGATGATCTGACATAATGATACAACAATAAGGACATTTACTATACATTCTATCTTTACTTCATTTGTCAGGGGGTGTTAAAAGGAACCAAATTAAAATCAGGGTATGAAATGTCCTTTCTTGAACTCCCTCTTTCTTGAACTCCCTCTTTCTTGTGAAATCTCAACTGTTTACCTATAAAAGAAATTCCTCAAAAGTCTTAGGCAAATATAACTCTTCTAAGCTCATTTTCACGAGATGAGTCAAGTTTAGAGGCTGCAAGGGGAGTGTCACTTCAGACCCCCTTATCTTCGGATCTGTAGAAGCATTCTAAAAAAGATATGATCTGAAAGATGAGATTCTTATCAGGGTTCTGGGTCTGTGATCTACAGAACTGGAGATACAGGCACTTAGACATAGTAGGAACTAAAGACTGAAGTGACGCTCCTCCTGCAGCCTCTAAACATGACTCATCTCAGGCAGATCCAGACTCTACTGTTTATTTGCACATGACTTATTTTTTATAGGTAAATAAATAGAATTCAATACCAAAACCTGAGGGGGGTAAAATCTGGTGACGAGCTTTATTTTTCAGACTGTAAGGCGCACAAAAAATCTTTTGATTTTCTCAGAAATCAAAGGTGCGCCTTATATATGAACCGTACTTACAGACAACAGCTGCCTTGCACTGTGCACAGGTCTGCCACCTGCTGGTCATTCATCCTTATAATAAGGTGCGCCTTATAATCCGGTGCGCTTACATATGAACCTAGATGTTTTAGCAGGCATTTATTGATGGTGCGCCTTATAATATGAAAAATACGGTAATTGAACTTGACCTGCTTCTAACATGAGAAGTTTTCCCTACACAAGCCTTGAGAGTCCAGGGAGAGTCGTCCATGTTACACATCCGCTTTAGCTGCCTTTTATTTTGCAGGTTGTGGTATGTGCTCGGAAATGATGAGAAGAAAAGCAGAAGCAATGGCTTCACCAGGAGACGGACAGGCCGGTGGACACCTACCCTGCTGTAGGCGAGTGACTGCACCTTGGTACTTTCAGTTACTAAAAAATTGGAAACTGCCAAAATGACCCAAGTAGCGGTGACCCTAGTGGAATTGCCATGAATCGTCATCGCCTTTATTGGTTATGTCAGCGGGTTTCCTGTGCCGCAGGAGCGGAGTATTGGCTGCAGAACAGACATGAAGGATGGTGGAAGGAAAGGACACACAGGACCCTCTGAGAGGGGAAGTCTATTGCCATGTCAGTGGAGGGCAATGGGGTCTGTATGTGACATATAACCCCAGCACGGATGTCTTATACGGCAGCGGGGGAGGGAGGTCCGGCACACAGGGCACCTCCTCCATACGCTCTTCACTGTGTGGCGTTTTTGCAGTGTTACGTTGTTTTATTTAATAGTTGTGTTCATGCCTCTTCTATTCAGTATTTTTCTGCACCTTATGAATCTAATACTAGTGTCAGACACTACTTTTATTTAATGCATATGTTTTACTTGTTTACATAACGAATTTGATTCTTGTCATGTCACACTCGCTAGATGGACGGCCGTACCCCCGGGGCAGCGAACGCTCGCTCGGTTCTAAGACGCGTTATCTATAATAATAATTCTTTATTTATATAGCGCAAACAGATTCCGCAGCGCTGCACAAAGCATGGCAAATCAGTCCCTGTCCCCATGGGGCTCACAATCTAAACAACCTAACAGTATGTTTTGGAGTGTGGGAGGAAACTGGGGGACCCGGAGGAAACCCACACAATCATGGAGAGAACATACAAACTCTTTGCAGATGTTGACCTGGGTGGGATTCGAACCCAGGACCCCAGCGCTGCAAGGCAGGGTCTAGCGGCGCTATCTCAGTAGTTATACATAAGGTATTGTAAATGACACGTAAACACTACTAGAGGTCAGCACATAGGACATTGTAGATGGTATTCATCTTCAGCACCTGTTTTACCCATAATCCTGTTCTACTGTAGCGGTTTTGTTACTGAGCTCACGTAACAAAGATCTGTGTGTGTATATAGTTTGTGAGAGCCGTTGTTAAAGGGAAGTTACATTTCTATTGTATTATCTATCCTAGATGGATTTAGCTCTGAGTTATTAATATTGTTATCCATGGAAGGTTGTGAAGCTGCGGTGGTGTCCTCATATTCCCAAGCCTGACCTAAACCTGGTAGTATGAACCTAACACTCAGGTGATGGATTGGAGGTTTAGGAAAGGTTTCCTCCTCTGGGTCACTGCTAGAATGCTGGAGCTTGTACTTTTATCCCTATTTATTTTTCTATGTATATATATTCTACAGCCTACAAGTAGTGGATATATACGGTATTACGGTACTAGCAGTTGTGGTAACTGTCGACATGTAATTTATTTTAGCTATTCTTCATCCAGACCACAGCTCACTGCTGGCACATTGCCCTCCATTGTACAGGATCTAATGACACGAGCCAGGAAATTGAAAGAAATTGGGCAGCCCAGTCACATTAATTGGTAACCTGGGTTTCATCACGGTCAAATCAGATCACGTCCTTTAAAACGTAAATTGTTTGTGCTTGATACGTTCCGCCTAATGGCCATGTCATGAATGAGAGGGTTATTATCCCATTACAGTTGCTTTGTAGATTGCAGATGTACTTGTACTTACACTCGCTTTTATGCCAATGCTGTCTTGGTTGGCAGACATTTCTTGTACCAGGTGGTTTCTGTAGCGCGTGTGTCGTCTTTAAGCGCCGACACCTTATCGTATGTTTTGTAGAGAACTTTCTCTAGTATTTATTTTCTTTAGAGCTGATGTCATAGGACTATATTTGGTTCCATGTGACAAGTTCATGGGGCCCCTGAAGGGCCGAGCTGAATGCTGGCATATTTGTGGCTTTCACCCGCGTGTAAATGTGCACATTGTTAAATATGTTCCGTGGAGCGTCTTGCTCTTTACAAACCGATGGTTTGGATTTTAAAATGGATTTATGATGGTGTCTGTACATGTAATGTCTTATGTGGGGATTTGCTGCATGGTAATACAGTAGCAGTGTCGTGTATGTATTGCTGAAAAGCCTTTTTGTTGCAGCTTTTTGATCCGCAACAAATAAGCGAGCTGTAACTTAACTTTTGCAGATTATGGACTGAAAATTGCTACATTATCCAGTTTGATGCTTATGGAATGGCAGCGGATTCGGCACAAAGTCTTCCTGCAGCCACATGAGCAGATACTTGTCATTATGCCATCCGCACATGGACACATTAATTTCAATGGACCCATTCACATGAGCGGGTTTCACAGATCGGCGTGGACCCTGTAAGAAAACTTGGGTCCTATTGCTATACCTGTGTTTTGCAGTTCCAGGGGGTCTTTAGTGAAGTCTATGTGAAGTTTGGGTTTGCGTATAACTTGGTTTTATCTGTGCAGATGACACGTGAACCATTTTTGCAGACATACAACGGATGACACACTGAAGACATGTAGACTGCTAAAAACACTGTGTGCAGGTAGCTTCATCCATAGTTCGCAGGTTAAGTTACTGTAGGCACCAAAGACTGCTGTGGCGATACACATTCTAGTAAGGGGCTCTTTTTTTTTTTTTTAAATAATGGAACGCTAAGTGGCCACACTATGAAGAGAGAATTTGTTTGGCAAATGATTGCCTCCCTCTTGGAGAAAATGGAAAAATATGTCTAGGTATCACTTATCTTAATTTCTGGTAAAATTTGATGCCGGGTGATGGAGAACTCTCTGGGGCCACCTACAGACTATCAGTGGTGGCTATGGGAAAGAAAACCACATAATCTGTGGAAGTACACTTGGATTATGTGTAGAGTAAGACTTGGTCACACAGACCACGGAGCAGCCACCAATGATAATACTAACGGGTCTACAGGTCCCGGGACGTTTACTGTACTGAACGTCTACAATAAACCTGCCCAGCAGGTAAAAGGGCACTGAAGTATTTTCAATGTGTGTAATACTTGTGATTTCTGGTGCCAGGTTTATGCATGTCATGAAGTGTGTGAGAGTATCGTGACTTTTCGTGCCAGTTTTGTAAAATAACTTTTTTTTTTTCATTCTGACTACTTAAATATATATATACAGACTTGAAACACTGTTGTATTTGTATATGTGGAGAATAAAGATGGTTTGCGTCATGACACGCTTGTTTCGGTGATGAAAAGTAAGAAACCGGTTTTATTTTCTACACTTGAAGCTGTGTATATACAAAGGCACAAGAACATACAGTCCCCAATAAATATCTGCAAGTCTTTCAGATGTTTAGCATTGATACCACGTCATGAAGTGGAAGGTGTCATCAGGGGTGCAAAGTCCAGCTCGGCCGAGGTCACCTTGAGAAGCTGCGCCTCCACCATCTCCTCCAAGTCTTCACTAAGCACATAGGTTCTACCTTTACCCTGCAATGTAAAACCACAGAAAATTATATATTTCCTTTTCTCCCCTTAGTAACGTGAATGAAGCTTTTCATTGTGGTTAGTTCACAGCTAATGCACACAAATTTCCATCTCTCCCGGCCGCTCATCAAACACGTGTTGCTACTTCAACACTTTCAAAAGGTTTTGAAAAATAACTAGTGCAGATTATATATGTGTCATGTGTTCACAGATAAGGAGCGGATAGCAAATACAGCTATTGGTAAGAATTCTACTGAATTACAGAATGGGAAATCTACCATCTACAATCATGATAAACCTACTCAGAGATCCAGGTACTGTGGCTGGTAATCTTTTTAGGTCTTCCAGCTTCACAGGCTGCTACACTGTGCAGGAGCACTCCCTCCCACTGTGAAATTACAGCAGATGGGAGAAAGTGCAGAGGGGGAGTGTCACAACCTGTGAAGCTGCAACACAAGTATCGCTTTCGCCAGGAGCCCTTTGGGCTCATTGCCATAATTTTAGAACAAAGGAAGTCATGGTTAATAAATATAAGATGTATATCCAGACACTGTGACTGGCGTAATCAAGTAAGTTCCCCTGGTTTATCATGATGGAGTTTGATGGCTAATTGCACCAGCTGCATATTATTTTCAAATTTTCTTGCCACTTTACTTTTTCAAAAAGACATACAAAAAGAAGAAAATGCATTTTTTTTACCAAATGGAAATTGTGCAAAGTAAAAAAATAAATAAATAAAACAGATATGATTTATATCATGTACACATATCTACAGCACATTTACATCATTTCCTTTGCATGTAGATTCACAGGTGAAAAGAAAGGTGTTAAAGTGCATGCGAAACATTTACAAAACAATTCTGCATGGAATACATATTTCTATTTTTATTGCGTCACCACGCATTTTTGCCAATTTTTGTGTTTCTTCTCCAGATTCTGTTACTATAGAGCCATTGAGAGGTTTAACTAGTACTTCATTTCACAGTTGCTGGCCACTAGGCCTAACACATTATGTAAAATGTACCAATATTTTACCAGTTTTGTAGCATAAATTAAGCCAACTGATAGGTCTAAAGTTCAACAAGACAGTCTTCTACTCCACCAGATTCATCATTCGGCAATACTCTTGGATTAAAGTTTCTCCTACTGGACCAGATTTGCTTCTCTCTTTAAAGGACATCAACCACCAGGATGAAGGATTGTAAACCAAGTACACTGACATCAGTATGAGTCCCCTCTAGTAGGATCTGGTTTTTTTTTTTTTTTTTTTTTTAAAGCTTCTTATGCCTTGTTTTTAAGAATAAAAGGCGTTAAAATTATGCAAATGAGTCTGAGGGGATCTAGGCTCCATTAACTCCTAAAAAGCCTGGAGCCCCAAAGTCTCATTTGCGTAATTAAAAATCCTTTTTTTTGTACAAACCAGGGAAAGAAGCTAAAAGAAGAGCGGATCCTGCCAGAGTGGGCACACACCAGCATGGCACTGTACTTGGTTTACAATCCTTCATCCTGGTGGTAGATTTCCTTTAATTCTCAGAGCAGGTGGGGGAGACTAGCTGCTATAAAGTCTTTGGCATACTGCATAAAATAAATACCTTCATCCGGGGAATGGTTTCAGGAACTGGGGGATTGAAGGTCATTTCATTCATTGAGTAGTCGCTAAATAATTCCACTGCAGATCTGTAAAATATGAATAGTACTGAATTACTTAAACCTCACAAGGCAGTGACTCAAAAGACCAAACACCATGGGACCACATCTTCGTGGAGTCGGTCTATTCTTCCATCATGTTCACACATGTTTTGTCTTTGTAAGTGGGTATCATCTTTGACAGGTTGGTAAACACAGATCTTAGGGTACAGATTTCTAAAATCACCAGGGCTGGACTATTTCTAGTTCTTCCCAACGGAGAAGAATTTTCGCTGTCCTTATAAACATATCAAACATTTCCATTACATCCAGAGAGCCAGCACACAAGCTGAAGACCTATAACATGGAGACTCCCAGGAGACTGAGGCCCATTTCCTTTTCATTTTATAAGTTCTCTTCCTCGGGGACTAAACTTAAGATGTAAGGACATCATATTAAGCTGTGGATTCTTGTTATGTCACAGGCAGAGCCCTGGAGACAGAACGGGAAAAAGCAAATCTAAAGCAGATCCTTCTCATCCCCCTAACTCCGATTTATGTGAAGGGTCAGGAGAGGATCGCCATCAAAGCTTTCTCGCCTGTTCACACTGGGTTTCTGTCAGGTTTCTTGCAACATTTGCGCACAGGCAGCTAAAACTTTTCTTGCTGTCAAATGCAATGAAACCTAGATTCACCCTATTAAAGTCTATAGGATGTGTCTGCAGGTCCCAGTGGGGTCGGATCGTGGCTTACACTGATTAAAGATGATAAAAGGGAGACCATTGGGCCTCACAAGAGTCTTAAATAATAAGGCTTGTGATATAACATGAGATTAAGTTTCTTATGGAACCAGAATATTGACAGAGGGGTCATACCTTCGACTTAATGAAGCTGGAAGCGCCAATGAGCCTTCGGAGGGTGCCCCAGCACAAAGGTGGGCGGCGAAAACCCGGACTACGGGGTGATAATGTCTCTGAAAGAATGAACATATAACAATGAACATATAACCACATTAACAGTGTGTTCAATATATAGTGAGGAGCAGCGATTAGGATGGGTGCTGGTACAGGACTATTAAAGGGAAGGTGTCACCAGAACATGTCTTTTAAATTAAATGTTAACGTGTCACAGCTGTTTGTAGGCTTTTCGATTACTGTATGATAAATCTTCATGAAAACCGGTCAGGGAGCTGTAGTAGACACGGCTGACTGTCCTGGCATCTAGACAGTCCCTCTATCACCACATATCTCATTCCTCACATTGTGAAGTCTCTTATCTGCAAGTTTTATCAGAATCCCATTTGCAAGTTCCATATAAAACTGGAGGACGAGAGATAAAAATGACTTCTTAGTGATGATTTTGGATATGTTCACACCGATTCCTCCCACAGGGTCACAGCTTTCACACAACTCTGCCAGTTCTGCATATCATTCTCATCATTCTGGACACAAGATACATTCACTCCAGACAATCTCACACTGGGGGTTGTAGGGGCTTCTCACACTGCTTAGTGGCAGGATACATGTGTATGATTGGGGAGACATAGCCGCCCAGCTTTTGTCATATTCTCTCAAATACTAAACTCAGAGGTAAGTTACCTGTAAGGTTTGCAGCTCCCACAAAGCCGTATTCTGTGCATTACAATATTCTGGCTCATCGAGCTCCGGGAGATAGAATCCGCTGCCTTGTGATTCATTGTCAAGCAGAATGTCCATCTTGGGGAATGCCTGAAATGATAGAAAATGTGCGAAAAAGGGCATACATTGTGATCATGGGAACATAACTCAGCTTTTTCTTCTCCTATGTCATACTGTATGTATGTAACACACTAAACAGGACTACAGTAGTTTTGTTAGGGAGGCTGTCACTAGAATATGTCATTGTGGCTTCAAGATATTTTATAAAAACCCAAATATCAAGAGAGATGCCTGCGCCTCCTCCCTTCTTGAAATGATTTCAAGTAGAGAGGTGTTCATCCCTCACTCCTGAATCAAGGCAGTGGCAAGGGTTAACTACAGAAGTAGGGCTGCAATAATACCAGTGTATACTATCCTGTGGAGAATGGTTACCCCCAATCTATAGAATAATAATAATTCTTTATTTATACAGCGCCTACAGATTACACAGCGCTGCACAGAGCTTGCCAAATTGGTCCCTGTCCCCAAGGGGCTCACAATCCAAACAGCCTAACAGTATGTTTTTGGAAAGTGGGAGGAAACCAGAGGAAACCCACGCAAACACGGACGGGAACATATAAACTCTTTGCAGATGTTGACCTGGGTGGGATTTGAACCCCGGACCCCAGCGCTGCAAGGCAGTAGTGCTACTCACTCAGCCATCGTGGTGGGTAAGTGATCACAGTGGGTCAACACTCTTGGGTCCTGCTAAAAACAGCACACAATATACTCTGCTTTATCCAGTAGCTCCATCAAGGTGACGGGAGCAGCTACTTACACAAATGTACAAAAAGGAAAATGTGGAATCTCCATTGCTGTGACCGCCAGCGATCAGATAATTAAAGGGGTATTCCCAGGTGACCGACCAGCACCTATCTCAGGATCAGTTGTCCACTAACCTACTTCCCCTAGCACAGACGAATAGCGATCCCTGCACAGGCGTGGCCACTCTCCAGGTCTACAGGAGCGCAGAAAGTAGCTGAGCATATAGATTTCGCTATTTCAGGCACTTCCATAGACTCCACCCAGTGTGATGTGGGAAGGGGTTAATGGACCCCTATTATGTATTCATGACATATACTGTGGAGTCTGGCCCATGGTACTCATGACAACCAATCACACTGCAACTACCACTTTTACATAGTCTAGCTGTGGAGGCAGAGTGCCGATTGGTTGCTATTGATAACAAGGCTAATTTTGATAACTCTACCCCTGCGTATCTTGGTCACCATTTTCCCACCATAAGGTCATTCTGTAATGACGTTCGCCATGGGTTGTCATGGCGTCTTACGGGATTATTGAACTGGGGTGTGATATTTTTACCGCTCTGTGAATTAGAATGGAAACACGGAGGTCAAAGGGCTGTTTACAATAACACACGAGGGACGTCCAGCAGTCACATCCCTGGGGATTATGGGAAGTATATCTGAATTTGCATTTGTGCGGAATATTCATCTGCATAATACATCAGAAACAAACACTGATGGGAACATCTGACCATCCCTGTTATGACTTCAAAGAGATCGCCTACATTAAAGAAGATTTAGGATTTTGTATTCCCTAATTAGCATCTACCCCAGAGACAAACTACTTAGGTGGCTCAGTGCCAGCGCTGCTGCACTTTGTGCCCTACTTCTAGCATCTTTTTCAACTTTGTGAAATCAACAACTATTGTAAATTAGAAAAACAGATAATAGTATAAATCTGTAGAATAAGTCATCTGCGGGGGCATTTCCCAGTATTCTCTTTGATAAGATAATTAAAGGCGCAGTCCAGGACCGTTCAGTTGCATGGGAGAAAAAACACATACAGCTTCCACATTGCAACGAATAAACAACAAAATCAGACCATAAATGTGTATTCTGTGTTCAGATTTACTTACTTGCAGGAGTCCTCTGCCGGTGGACAGGATGCCGATGGATGAATTGGGTAGGACATGCAACGCCAAGACAGAAAGTCTCTTTACAAAGGCCATTGCCCTTTGTAGGGACACCTGTTTCCTACGCTTGGTGAGCATCACCTCTAGACACTCAAGAGCGATCACAGTGTCGTCATTTGAAGTCCCTGGAAGCAAAGAGGCTGGTCATTCATACGGGACTACATAAAACATTTGTAAATCACTACTACACAACAAACACCATTCCACTATCCTCTTACATAGGGGATTTATCATAAGTCTCTTAGAGAAGAACTGTTTTAATTGCCCATGGCAACTAATCAGAGCTCAGCTTTCATTTTCCCACAGGTGTTTATAAAATTAAAACTGAGCTCTGATTGGTTTCCATGGGCAACTAGAACAGTTTTACCTCAGAAACTTGATAAATCTCCCCCACGATGACTGTCACACGAGAGGAACTAGAGTTCTGCGCCTTTACTCAAGCATGTACACTAAAATCTCCATCTGATAATCCAGAAATGGCAACCCTTTGACCACAGGCCATTGTATGCACCATTGTGTTAGAGGTCACCTGCGGTGGAAACCACAGCCATGTGTGTGTGAGCCACAGAAATTGATTTTTCCATGAGCTATCCAACGATCAACAGAAGAACAACTATAAGTTTTGGAGATCAGGTTTAACCAAAAGTTAATTTAACTATACTTCTCAATCAAATCAGTCATAATTGAGAGGAATATTCGATAAACCAGAAAACTACATATGAATTAAAGGGGTTGGCCACTTTTACACACATTACAAAACCCATGAGGTAGTGCGGGGGACAGGATATTAGGTAATTTCCAAATATAGAGCTACTAAAAGTTCTGCTCCGCTTTCTTGATATGTAAAGTGAAGCCTCCTGTTTTTTACCTCATCAGCCGGACATTCCTGACCATAAAATGGCTGCAGATGGAGGGTCATGTGATCTTATCTGTCCATCGCAGGATCTTATGATAGCAGTCATGAACACTATATCAAGAGCAAGGCCTTTGATCTTATCCATGAATTCTATAAGTCCCGGCAGGGTGATTGTTCATGCACAGATAAGAGTTAACTTGACCATCTGAGGGAATTTTGTGGGCTGATGAGGTAAAAGACAGGAGCCTTCCCATTACGTATCTAGAAAGCAGAACTTTTAATAGATGTATTTAGGTAAATTACCTCAAAGTCCTGCCCCCACACACATTAGAAAAAACATGAGGTAAAGTGGTCAACCCCTTTAATACAACTTTAATACAAGTTGCTGTAGCCTTTTGCCTGTGAAACCCAATTTTTAAACCGCTGTATAAAATGGGTATTGTTCAGCCATAATGCATGTTTAGTGCTGGCATCCGATACACAGCAGTACAGCACAGCGCCATTTACTGGAACAGCTGTGGAGGTGGCACAGAGTCAAGTCATGCAAACCTCAATGTATAACAGCTCCGTTACCAGCTGCAGAGCCCAAGTTATGTCTGCACAGAACAACAGGACAGTAACATTTCATTTACAAATAAGAAAACTACATTATACTCCAATATAAGGTATAGAACCTGCTCTAATGTGCAGGTGGGACAATCTGGCCTCAAAAAATATATATGGACAAATAAAGAAAAAACCTAAACGGCAAAATGTTTTCCTCATGTGCAGCAGGCCATCATAGCAGCAGGCCATCATTGCAGCTGCCATCATAGCAGCATGCCATCATACGCAGGCCGTCATAGCAGCAGGCCATCATAGCAGCAGGCCATCATAGCAGCAGGCCATCCCAGAACCATATGGCCCACTCTGCAGTGCTTCAGGCGTCTACTGCTAATTTATTGGGGACTTTCGGGAGTCTATGGCTGGAAACCGCTCTCCTTACATATGTCACAAAGCGGGAGAGCATCAGAGGTGATGGGAAATGCTGCCAACATCCATTGCACATATAATAGTAAGCATCAGTCAATGTAGAGGATGGCATTGTTCTGTTTATAGGGCATGTTTGGAGGTGCTGCACCCCAGTACTGAGCAGGGGAGGCCGACCATACGTAGAGCAATCTGAATCCCCAGGCAGCTCTGTTGTGTGTTATAAGACAGAAAAGTAAAAAAAAAAATGTAAAGGAAAAAAACAACATTGAAAAAGCAAAAATCTATATCCCATCTACAGAAGGATTATAGTTATTCACAGAGAGAGTAAATGAAACATTAAGCAGAGAAGCGGCAGACAGGTTTCATGATGTTACTTCTCCAGCGTCTCCCTCATGAATATAAACACAGTACATTCTGTTCTGCGGGAACAAGATGAGCAGTGTTGTAATGATGCCGCCTCCTCGGACACAGTATTATACAACATTTACAGGCCAAGGAGTGAAGGACGGAGCTGGGGAGAACAGTGCGATGACTCACGTCCTTTAGGTTATCAGCGCGCAGAGATTGAGGACATATAAATGGACGGCCTGCAGGCACCAGAAAGAGGGTACGGAGAGGATATGGCCATGAACCCTGGGGTCTAACTCAGGGAAAGGTCATGAGAAATGGCTCAACAATATTCCTAAGGCATCCAAGGGATCTCTGGTTGAAGTAACCAGGCTGAGCAAATGGGAATTCCCAGATAAATATGCCAAGAAACCGTCCAGGACAGAGCTCCATAAAAGCTCCATCCGCTTTACAGAGCTGCACTATCCAGGCCGTGCCTACCCGCGAAATTACCTCGAAACAACCATGTACTATGCGGATAAATGTTTTACCAATTCTCAGAACTAAAAGTTCTGCTCTGCCTCCAATGGTTTTTGATGAAGCAGCCCCAACTTAAGATGTTAGATACATACTGGGATTACATATCATATATACGCTTCACACTTTATGCTACGTGTTATCCGAGTCTCCTCCTCATGTTCAGACAAGGCAGAGATCTAAAATACATGGCCTTACCAACGCAATGTACAGACGGTCCCCTACTTAAGAACACCCGACCCCTAGTTACAAACGGACCTCTGGATGTTAGTAATTCACTGTACTTTAACCCCTGGTTATAAAAATCAGCTATAGGAGTTATAAAAGGTGTCTGCAAATAAGTTTTACTAATTTTTATTTATTAAATATTGTTTTATTACTCCTGGTTCTTATGACAATCCAACATTTTCCAAATCCCATTGTCACAGAGACCAAAAAAATTAGGACTGGGGTTACAATGATAAAATATACAGTTCCGACTTACGTACAAATCTACAGAACCTATCTTATACGTAACCCGGCGACTACCTGAACTAATAAAATGGGTGTGAATCCACATAAAAAAATATGACGGATAACTTCCCTGACATAATATGAATAAGGCTGGTCTACAAACAAGACCAAGTGCTGCTTTTATATGTAACAATAGAATAGCAAACAGGATTACCTGCACTTAGACCATACAGCGTTTTGTAAAGATGAGTGTAAAATTTTAGAGGGTCAATATTAAGGACATCACCTGTGTGAAGACAAGAGAGATTTATTATGTACAAAGACAAGATTAGTGGAGTTTCCCTAAATGAAGTAAAGAGCAATTCTGACGGACATCCATCTGATGTAATAGTCCTTTGTGATTTTTTGACACTTTCAGCTGTCTAAAAGCCGTAACATTCTAAATTTTCCTGTATACGGTACCAAAGCTTGCTATCTGAAGGACAAATTGTACTCCAAGAGGCAGCCCTAAATGGATATTAATTCGATCCCATCTCTGGGACCCACTCCAATCTAGTGAACAGGTTGTCCTTACCCACGTATCTGCGGTGAGGTTGTACAAAAAGTATGTTGCGCATGTGCGGTAATTCTCCATTTAGGTTAGAAAAAAGCAGACTCAGCTTTTTCCGACACTCCCACTGAATGGAGAGTTACGCACTTGAGCAGAAAACCGCCACTAGTAATGCAAGTTCAAGAGGTGGGACCTGTACCTATCATGTATATACGAAACATCTCAACAAGATATGTTATAAATACCCAAGCTGGGAACACCCCCTTACTGCAGCAAAAGCCATCGCCATATTCATACACCAGTAGCTTGTGTACAGAGCTGTGTAGGGGGGACAAGCTGATCAACTTTTGACCAATTCTTGTTCTTCAATTTTATAAATTTAAGGGAAGCTGTCAAACTAACCCACACTAATATCTTTATAAACTGCTCTCATACAGCAGTACGACTATTCTTGTACCTGTAAAGTTCCACAATCCGTTCACAAATTTGACTCCCCCATCTATACATATTCATGTTTTCCTAGCTCAGCTATGCCTCCAGCTTCCTGACGAGGGAAATGCCTTCTCTGCAGCCAAGCCAACACGGCTCTGCTACCTCATTCACTCCTCCCTCAGATATGACACACACATTGGCAGTCTGTGACTTTCTTAGGAGAAATCAGTGAGCCTATTCAGCTCCCTCATTCACCCCTCCCCCGGGAATTAGTATGAAGCTGGCTGAGCGTGACTTGCTGAAATCAGCTCCCTCTTTCAGCCCTCCCTCAGGAATGAGTAAGAAGCTGGCTGTGTGTGAATCACTGAGGAGAAATCAGCTCCCCCTTTCAGCCCTCCCTCAGGAATGAGTAAGAAGCTGGCTGAGTGTGACTCACTGAGAAGAAATCAGCTCCCTCTTTCAGCCCTCCCTCAGGAATTAGTATGAAGCTGGCTGTGTGTGACTCACTGAAGAGAAATCAGCTCCCTCTTTCAGCCCTCCCTCAGGAATGAGTATGAAGCTTGTGGTGTGTGACTCACTGAAGAGAAATCAGCTCCCTCTTTCAGCCCTCCCTCAGGAATGTGTATGAAGCTGGCTGTGTGTGACTCACTGAAGAGAAATCAGCTCCCTCTTTCAGCCCTCCCTCAGGAATGAGTATGAAGCTGGCTGTGTGTGACTCACTGAAGAGAAATCAGCTCCCTTATTTCCCCCTCAGGAGTTCTCTTCAGCCAGTGTCATAGGAAAGACTATGAGCAGAGTCACATTTAAATAGATGGCGAGTCATCTTTATGAATGGACTGTGGCCTGTGGGAATGGGCAGGAACTATATTGGGATTAGTTGTACTGCTGTATAATAGATATGTAGAATATGATGTGATTACTATGTGGGTGGGCGTTTAACTGACAGACTTCCTTTACCTAGGTCAAGCAATTTTGCAAACTTAGGGTTTCTTTCATATCATTTCCTGGATAGATTATGGATACATGTCTACATTTATCTTAGATTCATTACATGAACTCTAGACCATCCCCAGAATTAGAAGTAATTTTACCTTGACCGGAAAGTATATTGAATGCAGTCTGCACACAGTGAAGGCTCTCTCTGTAGTTCAGTTCCTGAAGAAAGAAGAAAAAACACAATATTAAAGTTAAAATGACACCTTACATGTTACTTATGCATTATTGTGTCTACCCTTCTGTAACGAGCACTTTACTCAATAAAAATTTTGAGACGGGGGAAAAAAAAAAAAAAAAAAAAAGGACAACCCCACAGTCACAGTATGGGAATTTCAGAGTACAATACATGAAGATGTAAGAGGGTATTTAGAGCACAATGGTCTAAATTTGCCAAGATGCCTCTAGCAGCGCCCCCATCTATTTATAACAATAGTAATAATAATTCTTTATTTATATAGCGCACACAGATTACGCGGTGCTGCACAAAGCATTTCAAACTGGTCCCTGTCCCCATGGACCTCACAATCGAAACAACCTACCAGTATGTTTTGGAGTGTGGGAGGAAACCGGAGTACCCGGAGGAAACCCACGCAAACACTATGAGAACATACAAACTCTTTGCAGATGTTGACCTGGGTGGGATTCGAACCCAGGACCCCAGTGCTGCAAGGCAGAAATGCTACTCACTCAGCCATCGTGCTTTATAATCCCAGTTGGCCATGCCTCGTCTTCTAGGACACATGTTAATCTTTTTTTGCTATTGAACTTTTTTGGTGTAAGTTGTACAAGGCTATATCACGTGTGTCTGTCTGCTTAGACCAGTGATGGCGAACCTTTCAGTGACCGAGTGCCCAAACTACAACCATGACCCACTTATTTATCGCAAAGTGCCAACACAGAAATTTAATGTGTGATTTATACTCCCTTCTCTGTCACAGCTTTCATTCATCTCTGCTCCCTGAGGACACCAATAATGCAGAAAATAGAAGAAATTCAGATGATCATTGTAGCTTCCCTCCAGGGTCCCATAAACAGGAAGAATTGTCAGGGTCGGAGCAGGAGCTACAATGATAATCCAGATCCGTCCGCCCCTTCCCATCCATCCAGTAGTCCCAGATAGCACTGTCACTTTAAAATAGCTCTGTGCACAGCAAGTCCTAGGCCAGTGTTGGCTAACCTATGGCACTGGTGCCAGAGGTGGCACTCAAAGCCCTTTCTGTGGGCACCCAGGCCATCACCAGAGAGGACCTTCCTGCAGTACCAGACAGCCCAGGACTTGCTGTGCACGGAGCTATTTTAAAGTGACAGCTCTACCTGGGACCACTGGAGGAGTGGGAAGGTGTGGACAGATCTGGATTATCATTGTAGCTCCTGTTCTGGCCCTGACAATTCTTCCTGTTTATGGGACCCTGGAGGGAAGCTACAATGATCATCCAAATTTCTTCTATTTTCTGCTTTATTGTTGTCCTTAGGGTGCTGGTATCAATGAAAGCTGTGACAGAGAAGGGAGTATAAATCTCAAATTAAATTTCTGTGTTGGCACTTTGCGATAAATAAGTGGGTCTTGGTTATAGTTAGGGCACTCGGTCTCTAAAAGGTTCGCCATCACTGTCCTAGGCTGTCTGGGATTGCAGGAAGATAAATGGAGTCCTCTGTGGTGATGGCTTGGGTGCCCACAGAAAGGGCTCTGAGTGCCACCTCTGGCACCCGTGCACATAGGTTAGCCACCACTGGCTTAGACCATTCGGATCATTGTCATTTAATTTGCCTTCATTCATCATTCAGGATTGGTAGGTGTTGTGCCATCATTTTCCCCACTGTATCTGTAGGGCTGAGGGTGTTCCTTGCAGTGGTGTTACATTTTGCTTATGTATTTGTATAATGGTATTTTTTACATTTTTTTAGCTATCACACGCACCATTTTTTTTAAAATTATGATCTAAATATAAAATAAAGATGTGTATTTTTGGAACTTCTGTCCATATATGTGCACTCCTTGTTTGAGTAGAGTAGGAGGATTCCTGAATTCGACATGGACCGCACACGTCACTGGTAACTACTAAAACAGCAGAAGACCAACATCATTTAGGAAAGACTATAAAAGATTCAGACAACCTCTGGTCCGAGTCCTTTCCCGTGGGTGATTCATTGTATCAGCAGTCTCCATCTCTGCTGGGACCAGGAATCTAACAAGTATCCATAAACATAAAAATGTCTCCTCCCTATTAGGTTCAGGCCTAATAAATAACCTCAATTCAGCAATAAAACACAATGCAGCCGAAACTCAATTACTAAAGAGGAGCAGTAAATCTAAACTGGAGGGAAATTAACTTCGTATAGGTAACCAGCGCTCTACATGATGGATTATAAATGGTCATGACGGGCAGAAGACGTCCACCATCATCAAGACTTTCAGGGAAAGGACACGGCTGCTCCACAGGCTAACCACATTATAGGGAGGGGGCAGGTATGACGGATTTCCCATCTCTGCCATAAAATTAAATAAACTAGAACTGGGCAATGAAGATGTAATGGCCTGTGTCTGCTATCGTGATCAGCCCTGTTCCCTCAGAGGGGTATGAGCTGCAAAAGCAGACACTGGCCGTGTACAGATGTGGCACTTACATTGTAACATGCTTTTTCTAATTGCTGTGCTTCTGTTTTTCAGTGTATTATAGTGGTCAGCATACTGGTACTGGAGTACCAGTATGGAGTTGCTAGTGGAAACGTTGCATGTCAAAATGGTCCCTCAGATACCATAGTCAGTACTGAGCAAAGTATCTAAGGGGTTAGTGCCCAAGACTGAAGTTATCTGGAGGCTTTAGCCGACTTCATACTCGGATGGTGGTGGCACCAATATATAGACTCAAAAGTTGACAAATCAAATAATCGGCACTCTCCATGGTGCACTTTTCATTCATTTAGTAATAAATATGTCCTCAACAAACAAATACCGTATATACTCGAGTATCAGCCGACCCCAATATAAGCCAAGACCCCCAATTTTAACAAAAAAACCTATTGACTCGAGTATAAACAGAGGGTGGGAAATGCATTGGTCACAGTCCCCCCAGAGTATAGGCGGCAGCCCCTGCCTCCCCCCAGTGTATAGGCGGCAGCCCAGGGGCATGTCAGACTAGCAAACAAACTGGAGGGATGTAGGGGCTGCCGCACTATATACTGGAGGGATTAGGGGGCTGCAGACTACACTGGAGGGAGGTAGGGGCTGCAGACTATATACTGGGTGGGAGGCGTCTTGCTGCAACTATTACTGTGAAGGAGGTAGGGGCTGCAGACTATACACTGGGGGGAGGCAGGGGCTGCAGACTATATACTGGAGGGAGGTAGGGGCTGCAGACTATACACTGGGGGGCGGCAGGGGCTGCAGACTATATAACTGGGGGGAGGTAGGGCTGCAGACTATACAGCTGGGGGGCAGGCAGGGGCTGCAGACTATATCCTAGGAGGTATGTAGGGGCTCAGACTATATACTTGAGGTAGAGGTAGGGGCTGCAGACTATATACTGGGGGGAGGCAGTGGCTGCAGACTATGTACTGGAGTAGGTAGGGGCTTGCAACTATAGACTGGGGAGGCAGGTGCTTCAACTATATACTGGATGCGAGGTATGGGGCTGCAGACTATAATACTGGTAGGGAGGTAGGGGCTGCAGACTATATACTGAGGGTCGGTAGGTGGCTACAGACTATATACTGGAGGGAGGTAGGGGCTGCAGACTATATACTGGGGGAAGGCTGTGTGTTGCCAGGCATGCGACTATATACGTGGAGCGGAGGCTTAGGGGCTGGCAGCTATAACTGATAGGGACTGCAGACTTGATAGGAGCTAGGGGCTGCAGACTATAACTGGGGGGATAGGGGGCTTTGCAGACTATATACTGGAGGGAGGTAGGGGCTGCAGACTATATAAGGGAGGTAGGGGCTGCAGACTATAACTGGAGGTAGGTAGGGGCTTCAGACTATATACTGGAGGGAGGTAGGGGCTGCAGACTATATACTGGAGGGAGGTATGGGCGCAGACATACTGATACTGCGGGACATCCGTAGGGCTATGCCAGACCGTATCACTGTGGCAGGGAGGACTAGGGGCCCTGGAGACTATAACTGGTCGAGCGGACGGTACGGGACTTGCAACGTAGATACTGCGTAGGTAAGGCGTAGGGCTGCAGACCTATAATCTGGATGGGTATACGTAGGTGCGCAGACTACTCTTACCATGGGGCGTGGCGGCGAGGTAGCTGCAGACGATACAACTGGGAAAGGTAGGGGCTCAGCACCTATATACTGGAGGAGGGTGGGCTGCAGACTATATAACTGGGGGGAGGTAGGGGCTGCAGCCCCTACCTCCCTCCAGTATATAGTCTGCAGCCCCTACCTCCCTCCAGTACATAGTCTGCAGCCACTGCCCACCTTCCGATGCCCCCCTGGCAGGTCCTCTTCCATACAACGATGCTCCAGCATTGGCTCAGTGTCCCTGCGCGGTCCGTAGCAGGCACCATGGCGTCAGCCGCTCGCCAGAGAGCCAGAGGTCGCATTAACACCTCACAAAGTGCCATAGACGGACGATGAGGCACCATTACCCCCCAAAATAATTGCCATGCGTAAAAGTATGCATGGCAATTATTCCCTGTAGCGCGCAGGTCGAGTGGTCTGGCGCTCAACGTGACACAGTGACTTGTGTCAGCGACGCATTGGAGAGACCCAGAGCGAGAGCACAGGCCCGGGGGAGACATGCGGGCTGCGGGGCTGGTGTTCCATTCCAGCTCTCCCTGTATGCCAGCATTTATGTGATCCTCGCTGGACCGGAGAGCAGTGCCAGGTGAGTGCAAACCCCGACCACACTGTACTCACTGCACTCACTGCATGTGTAGTGTGTGTGCCCCGTGTGTGAAGTGTGTGAGAGTCCCTTGCCCCGCGTGTGTGCTGCATGTGAGATGCGTGCCAGACACGTGTGTGCCATGTGCGCCGACCGCGCCAAGCAGAGATTGCATCGTGTGCAGCGACATCCCCGAGCAGAGATCGCAATAATGCCTCTACAAGCATCTATGCCGCTTGTAGAAGCCGATTAACTCTATAAAAAAGAAATTTAAAAAACACACACACAAAAAAACAAAACAACCCCCCCCCCCCACCAAGTGGCACTCGTGCGCCTGCACATCTCAGTAATGCATGTTTCATAGTTTATACGGTTGAAAAAAGACACTTGTCCATCAAGTTCAACCAAGGAAGGGAGGGGATTGGATGAGGGAGGGATTTAGGGGAAACCATTCTATATAACATAACCATCAATGTTATTTAGGTGTAAAAAGGCATCTAGACCCTTCTTGGAGCTCTCTGCTGTCCTTGCTGTGACCAGCGCCTGAGGCAGGCTATTCCACAGATTGACAGTTCTCATAGTAAAAAAGCCCTGTCGCCTCCGGTGATTAAACCTTGTTTTCTCCAGACGGAGACAGTGCCCCCTCATCTTTTGATTTGATTTAATCTGAAACAACTTACCACCATATTTTTTGTATGGACCATTCATATATTTATATACATTAATCATGTCTCCTCGTAGTCGTCTCTTTTTCCAGACTAAAGGCATGTAAGGCAGCACCGCCCTCTCCTCCCCCGCCAGGCCTGCTTGAGGCTCCAATAAAAAGTCATGTGACCAGAGCCCAGGTCACATGATGCTCTACAGCGGCTGGAGGCTGGATCGGTGAGTATCTGTGCCCAATGCTTCCAATGGCAGTGTGCGATCAGCAGGATCGCGGTGTCTATGTGACAGACCAATCCTGTACTGTGACACGGGGCTGATAGGACACGGGTGCTCTATGCTTCCTCTCTACATGTCTCTGTATATACATCACTTATAACAGTGATCCAATGGACCATTAGATTACTGTTACTTGTGATCTACATATAGGATTAGCAGTGAACATATTTGCCCCTGTAAAAAATAAACAGTGTAAAAAAAATAAATAAGTGTAACGCCTCAGACCCCCAAAAATAAATTTGTCGGTTCTGGGGCCACGTAAGACCCAGCCTGCTCCGAGGGGGGTCCTGGGGCCGGCGTCAGCACCAGCCTGCTCTGTGGGGAGTTTGTGGCTGACGCCAGCCCTGGCACGCTCTGAGGGGGGCCGGCCGGCCAGCTCTGTAGGGTGGGTTTAGCTCCATTGTTAGCCCCGGAGCCCCTGCCTCCCCCCAGTGTATAGGCGGCAGCCCCTGCCTCCCCCTGATGTATAGGCGGCAGACCCTGCCCCCCTCCAGTATATAGTCTGCAGCCACTGCCCACCTTCCAATGCCCCCCTGGCAAGTCCTCTTCCATACAACGATGCTCCAGCATTGGCTCAGTGTCCCTGCGTGGTCCGTCGCAGGCACCATGACGTCAGCCGCTCGCTGACATCATAGTGTGTGCCGATACCGGCAAACATAATAGAATGTCAGGGGGCGCTTGTCTGCGACGAACCACCCAGGGACACGGAGCCAGAGGTCGCTTTAACACCTCACCAAGCGCCATAGACTGACGATGAGGCACCATTACCCCCCAAAATAATTGCCATGCGTAAAAGTATGCATGGCAATTATTCCCTGTAGCGCGCAGGTCGAGTGGTCCGGTGCACAACAGGACACGTGACACAGGCCCGGGGGAGACATGCGGGCTGCGGGGCTGGTGTTACAGCTCTCCCTGTATGCCAGCATTTATGTGATCCTTGCGGGACCGGAGAGCAGTGCCAGGTGAGTGCAAACCCCGATCACACTGTACTCACTGCACTCTATGTGTTATGCGTGAAGTGTGCGTGCGTCCCTCGCGCCCCATGTGTGCTGCGTGTAAGATGCATGCCAGACGCGTGTGTGCTGCGTGTGACGACCGCGCCGAGCAGAGATTGCATCATGTGCAGCGACTTCCCCAAGCAGAGATCGCAAAAACATCTCTACAAGCATCAATGATGCTTGTAGAAGCCGATTTACTCTATATAAAAAAATAAATAAAAAAAAAACACACACACCCACACCAAAAACAAAAAAAACCCAACAAGCGGCACTCGTGCGCCTACACATCTCAGTAGCGCATGTAAGGCAGCACCGCCCTCTCCTCCCCCGCCAGGCCTGCTTGAGGCTCCAATAAAAAGTCATGTGACCAGAGCCCAGGTCACATGACGCTCTACAGCGGCCGTAGGGTGGGGCGGCGAGTATCTATGCCCAATGCTTCCAATAGCAGTGTGTTATCAGCAGGATATGACACGGGTGCTCTATGCTTTCTCTTTGCATGTCTCTGTATATACATCACTTATAACAGTGATCCAATGGACCATTAGATCACTGTTATTTGTGATCTACATATAGGATTAGCAGTGAACATATTTGCCCCTGTAAAAAATAAACAGTGTAAAAAAAAATAATAAGTGTAACGCCCTTAAACCCCCCAAAATAAATGTGTCGGTTCTGGGGCCGCGTCAGACCCGGCCTGCACTGAGGGGGGTTCTGGGGCCGGCGTCAGCACCAGCCTGCTCTGTGGGGAGTTTGTGGCTGACGCCAGCCCTGGCACGCTCTGAGGGGGGCCGGCCAGCTCTGTAGGGTGGGTTTAGCTCCATTGTTAGCCCCGGTCCGCTCTGCAAGGGGGGGTTTAGCTCCGGTGTCAACCCCGGCCCACTTTATGGGGGTTCTAAGGCCAGCATCAGTCTCGACCCGCTCTGTAGGTTAAGACTATGAAAAAGTTGTGCACCACATCATATAGATGATGTAATATTACTAGCATCAAGTTGCTACATTAGCAAAAAAAAAAAAAAAAACTTGGGCTTTAATGATTAATAGACATTTATTAGATCGTTAACAGATCTATATACGACTAGAAGTTATATATTTGTATTACTGAAAATGTCATACTCCTCCTCGGCTAAAAATACTCCGGTGAGAGGAGTATTGTTACCCTTCTAGAAAAATGTTAGTGCAATCTCTGGCCGGAGCCTCGATGGATAGAGGAAGACCTCCCTGGGGGGCGTCGGAAGGTGAGTACACTTTTCCCCCCCTTTCTTTACTCGAGTATAAGCAGAGTTAGGGTTTTTCAGCACATTTTTTTGTACTGAAAAACTCGGCTTATACTCGAGTATACACGGTACGTGCGGGAGACACCTATTGTTGTACTATAAATGGAGGTGTAAAGCGCTACAAAATATGATGGCGAGATATATATATATATATATATAGATGGTTAATTGTAAGGATCATCCGTCAATTTTTACGTTTTTGAGAAGCCCTTTAACCCCTTCACACTGCAGTCCTTTTCCATTTTTGCCTTTGCGATTTTCACTCCCCAAAAGCCATAGCCGTTTTATTTTTCACTGTACAGAGATGTATGGGTGTTTGTTTTTAGAGTAACAATTTGGACTTCCTTGTGGCGCAATTAAATATTCCTTGCAGCTGGAAAATAAATTCCAAGTGCAGTACATCTCAACAAAAAAAAAAACTGTTGTGCCATATTTACTGCACTTCCCCTTAATTTTGTGTCAGTATGATCATGCCGATACTGAAAAAAAATTATTTTTTTTGTTATATTTTTAGCCTTTAAGAAATGAACCTTTAGATGATATTGCGCCATATTTTTCTGATTTCATTAAAAAAAAAATTACATCCCATGCAATTTAAGTGCCAGGGTTGAACCTGATGACCTGACGAGGGTTAAAACTGATAGCCGATGCTGGCGGTGGGCGTTTGCTGCATAATGTGCAACGTTAAGTATACGATGCATGTTACATGGCGAGGCCAACGGTAATACAAATTGTGCAAACATACTTCATGGGCAGGTACGGAGAAACAAGGAGTCCTACTTACACCAGATTCAATAAGCTTATTTAGCACCACAAGGAGATCATCAAAAAATTCCAAGTTTATAAGATGTGCAAATCTGAAAAAAAACAAAATAAAATAAATTGTGTTGTATTCCCACAACATGACGCAGTACACTGGTACTGGACGGAATCATTAATGGAAAACTCATCCGTCCATAAATACATACTCCGTACATCCTCAGCCACTGTACAAAGGCAGGGATGAGCTACTATGCAGAGTAACCTAGTGATACTCTGGAGCCACGGAAGACAATACGTGGCACCCATCCCTCTGAACACTTACTTCGCTAGGCCTTCCAGGACAGCAGGGAGGAGGACAGATTTCTGTGCTCTCTTCAGTATTCTGAAGTAGGTTAAGAAAACAATGTTCAATGTTTCCGTATGCTGTGGGAAAAAAAGAGAGGAAAACAGTCAATTATTTTAGGAAGTAGCAATCCCGCAGCTGCTCGCAACTTAACCGTTTCATAGCCAGAACCAGAGTCAGTCCGATCTAAAACCCCAATCTGATTTGTATCCTATTACATAGAGAGTTGTCCATACTATTGTTCCTACAAAAATGTTATAGCAATTACTTTACAGTGTAAACTTGTCCAGCGACTGCATGATCACCAGTCATTCAATTTATTATTATGTCTTTTAGGCACACCTCCTTTAAGGGGTTTCCCCAGGCTTGATAGGTTTCTAACATACCAACACAATAGGTCCTTAATTTCAGACTGCAAGGGTTTGGATCTGGTGTTTGCAGTAGCTGTTCAAGAATGGAAAAGGAAGCAGACAGCTCCATTCTCAACGTAGTGGTAACACAAGGCTACTGCAGATAAACTCCCATTCTTTAAAGGGAACCTGTCAGCAGAAATTGACCTAATAAACCACTACCAGTATGTCATCAAACAGACGAACATCAAGTCCATTTCATGGCCCAGCGTGGTGGCATCGTCCAGAAAATCAACTGTGAAGTGACATGTAATTTGATTGTATAAAGTCAAGGAGGTGGAGAGTTTAACACTGAAGTCAAGCTCTCCTCGCCTCACAATACACTCTTCACTGTAATTGATGGTCCTGCATCCAGACACATCACTAACCAGATCCCCTTCATTCTGAGATGAGGAGAGCTTGACTTCTATGCTGAACTCTCCGCCTCCATGACTTTATACAACCACTTTACATCTCACTTCAAAGTTGATTTTCTGAATGATGCCAACACCCTGAGCCATGAAAGAAACATGATCTGGAAGGTGTTATAGTCATAGGGTAATAACGAAACAAAACCTGCATCATATATGAATGTACATTTAGAAGAAAAAGGAGATGCAAGATTACCAGATGGGCTCCCATCTGGACGGCATGTGGTAACACCTCTGTATGCAATAGTCATCTTTGATGTTTCTCAGTGGCCGCTCATTCATTCGGTTTACAAACGATCATTTGTGTCCATATGAAATAATACTGTTATTTATGCATTCACCATTCCAAATATATATCATGTACCTTTGATTGCCACATTTGCAATCATATATATCATTGCCCATATATAACATTTGCCCATATATATATCTCAGTGACATCTCACCAGCTTCAGCTTCTTCTCTTTGTTTTCTGATGCCTCGGCCTCCAGCAGTTCTCTCTCCAGCTTCTCCTCAGCTTTCTTCCACTAGAAATAGAATAAGAACAGGAATTTAGGAAGCAGGTTTAAGAAAATTTGTACAACCATATAAAAGAATGGATGCACCCCATCATCTGTTACTTTTGCAGCAATGAGGGGGACTCATTGACTCAAAAGACGATTAGACGCCAAAGATGGGTTATAGGTTACAGAACGGTATGCTCCAATATATCAGACCAGTATCTCTCCTTCTAAATAGGTCTATATAACAAAAAAAATAAAGGTTATACAGGTAGCACAAGGCTACATTCACTTCAATGGGCAGTATGGTCGTTCCTTTGAATGGCCATATTGCCCATCGTACCATGTGCGACCTGGGCGGTCGTAACATAAATGATAGGACATGTCTTATTTTTTGACAGATTTAGTCTCCGGTTTCCTATGGAAAGCGGAAGGAGGTCGCGTATGCTACGCCCGGGTGTGCACTCAGCTGTCTGCAAGGGGCCTTAGATTTGGACTGGAACTGGAGGGGACATGGAGTAGACAAAGTTGCAAACACAGACATAGCTGTTCATCATTGAGCAGGACCACCTCCTGGGCACCTTTACACATAACAAGTAGAGAGATAATGGCTCTTTATATAGAATGGTTTCTATTAAAATTACATATTACAACACCAACAAGAAAATACAGTGATCAGATAAACAATCCTTTCTTTATCATATACAAGACAATTATTCACATGCTCTGTAATATGATCTATAAATGGACACTTTAAAAGGACATAAGACCTAAGAAAAGCCACAAAGTTAAAATCAATGATTTTATTATGGTACCAATAAAAACAGCATAAAACAATTAAAAAGGGGTTAAATTGATAAAGAAAGAACACTAGACCACTAGGGCCCAGCTATATCCCCTTTGTTCAGTAGAACATAAAAGCAAAGTGCATACATGCAATGCAAGAGCATAAAAAGGGCGAAAGCACACGAGGAATAAGTAGTAGAGGTAGCACACGCTGCTATACCTATAGACTCATACATAGGAGACATCATAAAGGAACATGGAGATTATTAACTGCTGCATGGGACCAGGCTGCCGAGCGTCCACCCATATAATAATCCACTCAGCTCCTCCTGCTCTATAACATCCTGCCTGCAGCTAGGGCACTATACACTCACCGGCCACTTTATTAGGTACACCATGCTAGTAACGGGTTGGACCCCCTTCAGAACTGCCTCAATTCTTCATGGCATAGATTCAACAAGGTGCTGGAAGCTCCTCAGAGATTTTGGTCCATATTGACATGATGGCATCACACAGTTGCCGCAGATTTGTCGGCTGCACATCCATGATGCGAATCTCCCGTTCCACCACATCCCAAAGATGCTCTATTGGATTGAGATCTGGTGCCTGTGGAGGCCATTTGAGTACAGTGACCCCATTGTCATGTTCAAGAAACCAGTCTGAGATGATTCCAGCTTTATGACATGGCGCATTATCCTGCTGAAAGCAGCCATCAGATGTTGGGTACATTGTGGTCATAAAGGGATGGACATTGTCAGCAACAATACTCAGGTAGGCTGTGGCGTTGCAACGATGCTCAATTGGTACCAAGGGGCCCAAAGAGTGCCAAGAAAATATTCCCCACACCATGACACCACCACCACCAGCCTGAACCGTTGATACAAGGCAGGATGGATCCATGCTTTCATGTTGTTGACGCCAAATTCTGACCCTACCATCCGAATGTCGCAGCAGAAATCGAGACTCATCAGACCAGGCAACGTTTTTCCAATCTTCTACTGTCCAATTTCGATGAGCTTGTGCAAATTGTAGCCTCAGTTTCCTGTTCTTAGCTGAAAGGAGAGGCACCCGGTGTGGTCTTCTGCTGCTGTAGCCCATCTGCCTCAAAGTTCGACGTACTGTGCGTTCAGAGATGCTCTTCCGCCTACCTTGGTTGTAACGGGTGGCGATTTGAGTCACTGTTGCTTTTCTATCAGCTCGAACCAGTCTGCCCATTCTCCTCTGACCTCTGGCATCAACAAGACATTTCCGCCCACAGAACTGCCGCTCACTGGATGTTTTTTCTTTTTCGGACCATTCTCTGTAAACCCTAGAGATGGTTGTGCGTGAAAATCCCAGTAGATCAGCAGTTTCTGAAATACTCAGACCAGCCCTTCTGGCACCAACAACCATGCCACGTTCAAAGGCACTCAAATCACCTTTCTTCCCCATACTGATGCTCGGTTTGAACTGCAGGAGATTGTCTTGACCATGTCTACATGCCTAAATGCACTGAGATGCCGCCATGTGATTGGCTGATTAGAAATTAAGTGGACAGGTGTAGATACTAAAGTGGCCGGTGAGTGTATATATCAGCTCTGCTACTTCTGCCCTACAAAACAGAGCCTGCAGATATAAAAGTACAATTTGTTTAGCTACTCCTGCTCTATAACATGCTGCCTGCAGAGAGGACACAATCTGAAAAAGGGGTTTTGCAAGAATTAAAAGGGTTTTTCCATGAAACAACAAGTTCATGAGAACGGAGGGTCTGAGGTACCTCCAAGATGAGCGGAGCAACTGGTAGGCTTTTCCGGGCTGCCCAGTTTATCTCGGCAATCTCTGCCAGCTCCATAGAGACTTGCAGGGCCAGCTGCTCATCTCGGGGAGCAAAGAGGGGTCAGGGGGAGGTACATCGGACCCCTCCTTCCCATGATCCGTGGGGGTCTCATCACTGACACCCAAACCAATTAGCAAGTTGTTAAGTTTGAAAACCCCTTTAATAGTTAGGCTGATTTGCACACCTGTGTTCGTCAGGATAACTGTACATTGGTAACCCATCTCCTCCTCTACACAAAGGGGTTACACTGACAAAAAATTTTTTTTTGTTATACTTTTAGCCTTATTCAGAAACCTTGTATCCGATTCTGATGCGCCATTTTTCCTGAATTGTCCATTCAATTAAAAACAATTACATCCCATGCAATTTAAGTGCCAGGGTTGAACCTTAATTACACTGACTATTGATTAAACTGTAGCCGATGCTGTCGGTGGGCGTCTGCTGCATTGTGCACCGTTAATCTTACGATGCATGTTACATGGCGAGGCCCAACGGTAAATCAATTGTGTGCAAACATCCTACTCATGGGCGGTACTGAGAAACAGGAGTCCTACTTACACCAGAAATTAAAGCTTTATTTGCACCACAAGGAGATCATCAAAAAATTCCAAGTTTATAGAATGGGCAAATCTGAAAAAAACAAATAAAAATAAATTGTGTTGTATTTTCCCACAACATGACGCAGGTTAGACACTGTACTGGACGGAACATTAGGAAAACTCATCGTCCATATATGTCTTGTCACTCCGCTCTACATCGTCGCATCCTCAGCCACTGTAACAAAGTGCAGGGATGAGCTACTATGCAGAGTAACCTAGTGATACTCTGGAGCCACGAAGACAATACGTGGCCCCACCCTCTGAACACTTTACTTCGCTAGGCCTTCCAGGACAGCAGGGAGGAGGACAGATTCTGTGCTCTCTTCATATTCTGAATATAGGTAAGAAAACAATGTTCAATGTTTCCGTATGCTGTGGGAAAAAAGAGAGGAAAACAGTCAATTATTTTAGGAAGTAGCAATCCCGCAGCTGCTCGCAAACTTAACCGTTTATAGCCAGAACCAGAGTCAGTCCGTCTAAACCCCAATCTGATTTGTATCCTATTACATAGAGAGTTGTCCATACTATTGTTCCTACAAAATGTTATAGTACGCAATTACTTACTGTGTAAACTTGTCCGCGACTGCATGATCACCAGCTTCAATTTATTATTATGTCTTTTAGGCACACCTCCTTTGGGGTTTCCCCCAGGCTTGTAGTATGGTTTTCTAACATACCAACACAATAGGTCCCTTAATTTCAGACTGCAAGGGTTTTGGATCGGTGTTTGCAGTAGCTGTTCAAGAATGGAAAAGGAAGCAGACAGCCTCCATTCTCACGTAGTGGTAACACAAGGCTACTGCAGATAAACTCCCCATTCTTTAAAGGGAACCTGTCAGCAGAAATTGACCTAATAACCACTACCAGTATGTCATCAAACAGACGAACATCCAGTCCTTTCATGGCCCAGCGTGGTTGGCTCGTCCGAAATCAACTGTGAAGTGACATGTAATTTGTTGTATAAAGTCAAGGAGGTGGAGAGTTTAACACTGATCAAGCTCCCCTCCTCGCCTCACAATCACTCTTCACTGTAATTGATGGTCCTGCATCCAGACCATCACTACCAATCGCCTTCATTCTGAGATGAGGAGAGCTTGACTTCTATGTGGACTCTCCCCCGCCCCATGACTTTTATACAACCACTTACACTCTCACTTCAAAGTTGATTTTCTGAATGATGCCAACACCCTGAGCCATGAAGAAACATGATCTGGAAGTGTTAATATTATCATAGGGTAATCCAACAAACTGCATCATATATGAAAGTTACATTTAGGAAAGAAAAAGGAGATCAGATTACCAATGGGCTCCCATCTGACGGCATTGGTAACACCTCTGTATGCAATAGTCATCTTTGATGTTTCTCAGTGGCCGCTCATTCATTCGGTGTACAAACGATCATGTGTGTCCATATGAAATAATCTGTTATTTATGCATTCACCATTCCAAATTCATTCATGTACCTTTGATGGCCACATTTGCAATCATATATGTCATTGCCCAATATAACATTTGCCCATATATAATCTCAGTGACATCTCACCGCTTCAGCTTCTTCTCTTGTTTTTCTGAATGCCTCGGGCCTCCAGCAGTTCTCTCTCCAGCTTCTCCTCAGCTTTCTTCTCCACTAGAAAGAAAGAACGGATTTAGAAGCAGTTTAAGAAAATTTGTAACAACCATATAAAAGATGGATGCACCCCATCATTTGTACTTTGCAGCATGAGGGACTCATTGACTCAAAAGACGATTGACGCCAAATTGTTATAGGTTACAGAACGTATGCTCCAATATTCAGACCAGTATCTCTCCTTCTAAATAGGTCTATATAAAAAAAATAAAGTTTACGGTAGCACAAGGCTCACTTCACTTCAATGGGCATATGGTCGTTCCTTTGAATGCCCATATTGCCCATCGTCCATGTGCACCTGGGCGGTCGTCAAATATGTAGGACATGTCTTTATTTTTGACAGTTTAGTCTCGGTTTCCCTATGGAAGCGGAAGGAGGTCGCGTAGGCTACGCCCGGGTGTGCACTCAGCTGTCTGCAAGGGGCCTTAGATTTGGACTGGAACTGGAGGGACATGGAGTAGACAAAGTTGCAAACACAGACATAGTGTTCATCATTGACCAGGACCACCTCCTGGGCACCTTTACACATAACAAGTAGAGATATAATGGCTCTTTATATAGAATGGTTCTATTAAATTACATATTACAACACCAACAGAAAATACAGTGATCAGATACAATCCTTTCTTTATCATATACAAGACAATTTTCAACATGCTCGTATATGATCTATAAATGGACACTTTAAAGGACATAAGACCTAAGAAAAGCCAAACAGTTAAAATCAATGATTTTATTATGGTACCATAAAACGCATAAAAACAATTAAAAAGGGGTTAAATTGATAAGAGAACACTAGACCACTAGGGCCCAGCTATATCCCTTTGTTCGTATCATAAAAGCAAAGTGCATACATGCAATGCAAGAGCATAAAAGGGCGAAAGCACACGAGGATAAGTAGTAGAGGTAGCACACGCTGCTATACCTAGACATACATAGAGACATCAATAAGGAACATGGAGATTATAACTGCTGCATGGGACCAGGCTGCCGAGCGTCCACCCTATATAATCCACTCAGCTCCTCCTGCTCTATAAACTCCTGCCTGCAGCTAGGCACTATACACTCACCGGCCACTTTATTAGGTACACCATGCTAATACGGGTTGGACCCCCTTCAAACTGCCTCATTCTTCATGCCAACATATGATTCAACAAGGTGCTGGAAGCTCCTCAGAGATTTTGGTCCATATTGACATGATGGCATCACACACGTTTGCCGCAGATTTGTCGGCTGCACACCATATGCGAATCACTCTCCCGTTCCACCACATCCCAAAGATGCTCTATTGGTTTGAGATCTGTGCCTGTGGAGGCCATTTGAGTACAGTGACCCCATTGTCATGTTCAAGAAACCAGTCTGAGAGATTTCCAGCTTTATGACATGGCGCGATTCCTGCTGAAAGCAGCCATCAGATGTTGGGTACATTGTGGTCATAAAGGGATGGGACATTGTCAGCAACAATACCAGGTGGCTGTGGGCGTTGCAACGATGCTCAATTGGTACCAAGGGGCCCAAAGAGTGCCAAGAAAATATTCCCCACAACCATGACACCACCACCACCACGCCTGAAACCGTTGATACAGGCAGGATGGATCCATGCTTCATGTTGTTGACGCCAATTCTGACCCTACCATCCAATGTCGCAGCAAATCGAGACTCATCAGACACGGCAAGTTTTTTCCAATCTTTACATCTCTACTGTCCAATTTCGATGAGCTTGTGCAAATTGTATCGCTTTTTCCTTTTCTTAGCTGAAAGGAGGGGCCCCGTGTGGTCTTTTCTGCTGCTGTAGCCCAATCTGCCTCAAAGTTCGACGTACTGTGCGTTCAGAGATGCTCTTTCCGCCTACCTTGGTTGTAACGGTGGCGATTTGAGTCACTGTTGCTTTTCTATCAGCTCGAACCAGTCTGCCCATTCCTCTCTGACCTCTGGCATCAACAAGACATTCGCCGCCCCCCACGAACTGCCGCTCACGGGATGTTTTTTCTTTTCGGCGGACCATTCCTGTAAACCCTAGAATGGTTGTTGTGCGTGAAAACCAGTAGATCAGCAGTTTCTGAAATATTCAACCAGCCCTTCGGCAACCAACACACCGATGCCCGTTCAAAGGCATCAAATCAACCTTTCTTTCCCCACTGATGCTGGTTTGAACGCAGGAGATTGTCTTGACCTGTCTACATGCCAAATGCACTGAGATGCCGCCATGTTATTGGCTGATAAAATTAGTGGACAGTGTAGATTCTAAGTGGCCGGTGAGTTGTATATACATCTCCTGCTACTTCTCCCTACAAACAGAGCCTGCAGATATAAAAGTCAATTTGTTTAGCTAACTCCTGCTCTTAAACCTGCTGCCTGCAGAGAGACACATCTGAAAAAGGGTTTTTGCAAGAATTAAAGGTTTTCCATGAAACAACAAGTTCATGAGAACGGGGTCTGAGGTACCTCCAATATGAGGCTAGCACTGGTAGGATTTTCCTCGGCTGCCCATTTTATCTCGCAATTCTCGCCAGCTCCATAAACTTGCAGGGCCAGCTGCTCTCTCGGGAGCAAAGAGGGTCATGGGGTACAATCGGACCCCTCCTTCCCATGATCCGTGGGGTCTCATCACTGACAACCCAACCATTAGCAAGTTGTAAGTTTGAAAACCCCTTTAATAGTTAGGCTGATTTGCACACCTGTGTTCGTCAGGATAACTGTACATTGGTAACCCATCTCCTCCTCTACACAAAGGGGTTACACTTTTATAGCTTTTATTTGGTTAAACTTGGTTTTAATACATCAGGTTGTATATTTGTCACCCCACGGTTTTACCTTTCTTTGCATCCTTGTCAGATTCTTCTTCTTCTCTTGGTAAGACATAAGCTTTTGTTTACGAGTAGTGTCCTCTACGTCTTTTTTCACTTCAACTTCTTTAATCCTTAGATGAAGCAGGATGTTTAGCACCTGGAGCCAGAGAGAGAGAGAGGATGAATAGATAAGACAGAGACTCGAACATATCGTTTTGTGTCCAGCAACATAATGAACTACACAGCCCAGATCCAGGGGATACGGGTCGTGTGCTGCTCACCTCCAGCACATCTGTCTGGCATGTAGCCTCAGCATCAGATGCAACCAGAAGAAGCCAGACTGCTCCTCCTAACATGTGATAACTGCACCACACACTGACCAGCAAGAGGAAACCCCAAAATATGCATTAGACTAACTTGTGAGCCATAGGTCTGAATGTGGGCCTGTGTGTTTCCTAACAGCAGGCTTAGCTTAGAGCCTTTTATCGGTCCCCAGTGGGCCTTCAGTCTTAGATTTGAACAATGAGAAAGTCAATGACCCTAATGGAGGGAGCTCTCTTCGATCATACCATGTCCAAATTTGACTATGACAAAGGTTAAAGGGCTATTCCCACAAATACACAATTCTTAAATAGACTCAATATAACAAAATAACACATTCTCTAATTCACTGTTATGAACAAAAATACAGAATTTCAACCTGTCTCTATCAGTCCTGGAGTTTAGAATTTTTGTTGCCTCTGGATACGACCGTAAATCTTCTGACTATGGTCGGGTTCTTCTCATGAATAGCTTCTCTATTCTGCACACGGTCTGCACACTGCAGTGCTCTCTGCCTCCGGCCACCACCCCCCTGCATTACAAGACCAGCTCAGACATAGGCACTTCCTGGCGGCAAGCAGCAATGTGCAGAGACTTACTCTACAAGCTACAGACAAGATAAGCAGATATGACTGTGTGTTTTATTAATTAGGTGGGGAAGCAGAACTAAGTGTCATTTTGTTTTATATCCATCTCATGATCCTGATCTCATCTCTCTGTGTCATACTAGTAAAATGTTCAGAAGCTAAAAAAAAAAATGTAGTTAAACCCTGTAACTTGATAATCTAAGCACATTGTCAGCACACAACATAAGAGGAATCATAAAGTGTCTGCTTAGAGAGTCCCTGTCCGCACTCTAGAATTTTTAACACTGACCATCAGTCAGTGACAGGAGCTAAAGCAAGAATAAAACTGTAAAATTGTAAAATAAGGGGTTAAAAATTAGCTTTATTATGTAATCATAACTAGGGGATTAAAATGTGAGAACTTTCTTTCATGGGTCAGCCCCATCTAGTGCCCATGATAACAGATTTCTTCTAGACATTTGTTAGGAAGAAGACAAGTATATTATATATGTGTATAGTATATTCTACTTGTGAGCGCAGAGAGCCGTCACTTACCTCTGGGCGGACACAGTAATTTCTACTCTTCACCAATCCAGATATTATCTTTACAGCTGCCAGAGACGCATGGCCGAATTTATCCTGCCTGAAAAGTTTCTTGACAGCTTCTACGCACATGTCAGCAATCTGCAGAATAGAAAGATGATAGTTACCCTCAGACACATATACAATGCTCACAGACATGTACATACTTCCATATCCAATAAGTTACTTACAGGGGATCTGAACTCCGGACATGCCGACTTCATTACCGTATTTTTCGGACTATAAGGCGCACTAAAAATCCTTAGATTTTCTCAGAAATCAAAGGTGCGCCTTATAGTCCAGTGCGCCTTATATATGAACTGACTTACAGACAACAGCTGCCTTGAACTGTGCACAGGTCTGCCACCTGCTGGTCATTCATCCTTATAATCCGGTGCGCCTTATATATGAACCTAGATGTTTTAGCAGGCATTTATTGATGGTGCGCCTTATACTCCGGTGCGCCTTATACTCCGAAAAATACTGTTATACAAATTACCCAAGAAATAGAGGTCATAGAGCTATTCTTCTGTCGTTCTTATTAAACAGGTGAATGTAGTTAAAGCGGTATTCCCATTTTGGCAAAGTAATGTTGTTTGTATGATTGAAAATCATACAATTTTCCAAAATACTTTCTGTATCAATTCCTCACAGTTTTCTAGATCTCTGCTTGCTGTCATTTTATAGAAAGTTTCTATGTTTACTTCCAGTGGACAGAAATCTGACCATGGTCACACAGGTGCACGGCTCGTTATATAATAGAGTAATCAGATCTGTGTGAAATATAACGAGCCGTGCACCTGCGTGACCAGGGTCAGATTTCTGTCCACTGGAAGTATCATAGAAGATTTCTATAGAAGGACAGCAAGCAGAGATCTAGAAAACCGTGAAGAATTGATACAGAAAGTATATTGGAAATTTGTATAACTTTTCATTACTCAAACAATAACAATTACTTGTTAATATGGGAAGACCCCTTTAATGCATCATCTTATATTGATCTGATCCAAAAGTTAAAACATCCTATTTTTGATATTTTGTTGCAAACTAGCCAGACAATTACTGTGAACGTGAACTCCCCATGTATATGCTGCAATGAAGGAAGCAAACACTGAGCCGTAAAAGTGATGTATATAAGAAAAATCTTCTAAAACGAAGAAACACGGTCTTTTAATCCCTCAGCTTCTGGAAAGTGGTGAGAGACCTGCCGTAATGTCCACATTCCTGAGTAATGTCACACGTGTTTCTTCTCATACGATAATCCTGCCTGTGCTGCCCGGTCCCAAGAGCTGGCTCTTTGCTGCCTCCTAGTGGGCAAGCAAACTTATAAATGACTAAGGAATTGGAAAAGATTTATGAGAAAATAAAAGTCTGCCTTCTTGTGAGACAGGGCTCATCTGCAGTATGTTATGTCTGAGGACATGCTCCACACCCAGAGCTCCTCAGATAAGCACTTCTGTGCTCAACCATAGTAAACAAGCCAGTTCTCAAGACATAATCACTTTATGATCATAGGGATCCTCCGAGGCCAGATAATCAAGAGGGCACGGGGCTGGTTTGATGCAGAGTCTCCTTCACAGCCTATGCCCTCAGACACTCGAGTGAGTGGAGGCAGGTGCAGGTACTAAGCAGGGAGGACGTATACTAATCTAGGGCTGTGTCCTCCTCAATCTCAGAATTACCGTATTTTTCAGACTATAAGGCGAACAAAAAATCCTTTGATTTTCTCAGAAATCAAAGGCGCGCCTTATAGTCCAATGCGCCTTATATATGAACCGTACTTACAGACAATGGCTGCCTTGAACTGTGCACAGGTCTGCCACCTGCTGGTCATTCATTCTTATAATCAGGTGCGCCTTACAATCCGGTGCGCCTTATATATGAACTTAGACATTTTAGCAGGCATTTATTGATGGTGCGCCTTATAATCCGGTGCGCCTTATAGTCCGAAAAATACGGTAGTCACACAGCTTATAATTAAAAGTGAAAGAGCCCTATGATACATACATTACATTATATGTGGTTTGCTTTTAGAACATGTTAGCAGGTTTTTATTTTAAACTGCTCTATATAAGCGCCGGGGGATATAGTGCCTGTTTTGGCTAAATATTAGGCTCTTTGGACCACAGGATTCCTGGGAAATATGTTAATAGTATGACGCCATCCAATAGTGAGGCATTAACATCTGTCAGGGTCATTAGATCACAGTGAACTTAGAAAGGGTATATGTAGACATGTCTGCCGGCTCATTCCTCCCAATCAAACTCATTCCAGCTCCACTTAGTGGACTTGAAAAGTTTTACAGTCGAAAATGTGTATCCCTGGTCTAAACGTTTTCACAGAGGTCAGTCAAGAGCCAAGCAAGTGCACAGATCCCGGCCTCTCCCATATAACAAACAGTAAAATTCCGTACTCATATATTGCTTCCCATTTTGTAGGGATCAGTATTAATGACTGCACAATGTCACATGTGCAATGTGCAGTGCACCCCGAAGAGAGTCCCAAATATTACAAACAGTAGCAACTGGCATGGCCCTTTCATCCTTATTTGCATATTATTTTGTATATCATTTTCTGAGTGAATGATCCTCTGCTAAAAGACTATAAGGGTGCAACTAAATGGAACCGGCGTGAACTGGCTAAGATGTAACCAATTAATTTTGACCATAATTCATTAATTCAAAAATTAACTAAATTATTATTTAGTAACAGTTTCATACTGTTAAAATTATTATTTAAAGGGAACCTGTCATAAGAAATTGCTCTAATAAACCACTAGCAGTATGTTGTCAAGCAGCTAAGCTGCTTCTAGATAATGTTTCTTTGAAGTGAGATGTAAATTGGTTTTATGAAGACAAAGAGGCGGAGAGTTTAACACAGAAGTCAAGCTCTCCCTGCCTTAGAACGCTCTCTTTACTGTAATTGATGGTCCTGTGTTCATTGATAAATGTGATCATTGATCAAATCTGTTGAAGTCCGGTGAATGAAGCCAATAAGAGGGGAGGGTTGTTCAGAGACAAGGAGATTGATTGATTTTCAGTGTTTAACTTTCCGCCTCCCTGACTTTATACATCTAACTTACATCTTACTTCAAAGTTGATTTCCTGGATGATTCCACCACAACAGGCCATGAAAAAAAACACGATCTAGAAGCTGTTCAACTGCTTGACAACATACTGGTAGTGGTTCATTAGATCAATTTCTGATGACAGGTTCCCTTTAATAAATTTCATGTTGTTATGAGTTATGGTCACAATAATTATTTTATGTGATCTGGCCGCATCAAATAAAATAATTATTGTGACCATAACTCATCAAACCATTGCATCACAGCCACGTCCAGCCTGATACATTTAGTTGCACCCTTAAAGCCCCTCACCCTGCACCAGAAATAGGAAGTAAGCAATGAATACCCACCATCGATGAGAGAACACTTTATCAAATTCCCCTTGTAAAAAGTGTTTGGGGAAGGTTTAATATCAACCGTAGTCCAGACAATAACACAAAAGCTGACCTTTTTGCACTTGTCGTCAATGAGCGGTACGACGAGGACGATGATGTTGTTGTGGAAGTTGAAGTGGGAAAGTGAGAGCATGAGCTCACATAGGCACATGACTGCCACCTCCGCCAGGCCTTTGTACGCTCTCAGCGACAGCACTTCGCTCTTCTTTATCTTCATTTGTTTCCAATCTGTGAGATGAGACAACTCCAGATTTAGGAATTATAGCAGATTAAATGCCTATTCATGTGTCAACCCCCCATTTCTGCAATGTTTGCTATAATGAAGCATGCATTTTGTATTACTACTGTAATGTATTACAGGTACTTTACAATTACATACCGAGACTATATGCACTCAAATGTAGAAGCTGTGTACACAGTTTTCAAGTTACCCCCTATCCAGTGGATTAGAAGTTGACTGGCAAGTGTCTGACTACTGAAAAGGGACCCCCAGCAATCCAGGGATTGTCATTACTTGGTGGAGCAGCAGGACGAGCATGTGTCCTGCTGCTCTATTCAATAGTATGGGAGTGTCCGAAATTGCCAAGCAGAGCGCTCAGGTATCTCTGGCACTCCCTTTCCTTGTCTGAGTGCTGGAAATAGTCAAGCGCTGTGCTCTGCAATTTCCGACACTTCCAGACTTCTGAATGGAGCAGCCAGGTGCGTTCTTGCCCTTCCGCTTCACCCCTTATAGTAAGAATGGGTGCCCTAGCAATTGGACCCTCACCTACCAGCTTGTTATCCCCCTTATTGTTAAGGGATAAATTAAAAACTCGCACAACCCTTTTAACCCCTTAAGGCCTAAAACCTGCGAGCCAGTCTGATGCAACTAACTTGCATTGTGTGCTTCCCAGAATGTTCGGACCAAACACTCACATGCTGAGTTCAGTTCCAGTCCCCGAGCATTTGGGCCAGACATTCTGGCAAGCACACAATGAGAGTTTGATGCAAGTTAGTCGTAGCAGACACGCTCATGGGTCTTAGGCCTGCGGACCAGACCATTTTGGGTTTTTGCATTTCCAGATTTCCCTCCATTCCTTTAAAATCCATAACTTTTTTTTAATTTTCCTGCGTACAGAGCTTTTTGGGGGCTAGTTTTATGCGTATGGGGGCTTTCACTGTGCACTCCAAATGACACCTCTCAAGTATATGGTTGGGTGCAATCATGGAGATACCAAGAATCAACTAGGTTTTAATTATGTTTTAATAGATTGTAAAAAATTAAAACCTTTTGTACAAAAATGTTTTACTTCTTTTCGCCCTATTTTGAAGTCAATAACTTTTTCATATTTCTTTTTCGTACAGAACTGTTTAAAGTGTAAATTTTTCGGATGAACTCCCATTTAGATTGCTTTTGGATACTGTACATCCTTTTGATCACTTTTTATTCAATGTGTCGCAAAAGCGTCACGGTGGCTTAGTGGTTAGCATTACAGCCTTGCTGCACTGGGTCCACATCTGCAAAGAGTTTGTATGTTTTCTCCATGTTTGCGTGGGTTTCCTCTGTTTTCCTCCCACACTCCAAAACAAACTGGTAGGTTGATTAGATTGTGAGCTCCGTTGGGGACAGGGACTAATTTGGCATGTTCTTTGCAGCCCTGCAGAATGTGTGTGCGCTATATAAATAAAGGAATGATTATTATTATTAAAATGGTCAAAAAGCGTCATTTGGGCACTATTTTCCGTGACAGGATTCACAGCCTGGAATAACCGTTTTCATATTTGGATAGATCAGGACTTTTGGGAGATTCTGATTCCTAACATGTTTATGATTTTTGTATGTTACATCAGTTCTAGGCAAAGTGTGGTAAGTTTTATGTTTTTCTACTTTACTTTTATTTACTCCTATCACATGCCTATCATTGATGCCGGCAGAGCCCACGCACCACCGGCATCAAAACGATGGAAGCGGCTTTGCCAGCATAAGTTAAATGGTTAACAAATGCAATTGATGGGTCTATGGCCATGTATGAAGAGGGATTCAACCCTCTTAATCAATCCTTCCCAGCATTATCACGTACATGCATGTGACATGCGACTTAAATACATCCACTGCTATGGTGTGCACTGTGATGGCTTGTCTTCTCAGTCATCCATTGGGATCCCTAAAGAACCGACAGGAACACACAGGACATCATCCACACCAGACAGAAGGTCAAAGTAGTACAAGATTCACTATAATGTCATTGATCCCGATTTGCCTCCTGTAAACACATGAGGACGTCATGGCTACATATCATAGTGGTTACCCTGGCAAAGAAGTCCCACGTGGAAGTATATGTTCAGAATATAGCATGTGAGATTTTACCTGTATCCACAAAGTCTAGGAGACACTGAAAATATTGCAGATTTCTGCTCATCTCAAATCATTTATTACCTTTTATTGTCTGCTCCAGGCTTTCCAGGTAAAACTTGTACTGACTGATCAGGCCTTCCTCAAATTCTCTGAGCTTCTGTGTTTCTCTCTTGACCTGTTTAACAAAAATTAATTAAATAAAAATGTAAAATAATGTATAATGCTATTCTATTAAAAAAAGGAGACAATGCATTTTTAGCAACACACTAGTAAGTGGCCTTCTGCCTGCTGAGGATAGGGCTGGACAGAGTCCCGAAAGCTTCAGATTTTAAAAGTCTACAAAATCGCCTGCTGACGCCTAACATCTGGGAGTTATTTGTTTTATATCATTAAGTGAATATCTTCCATGGCTATTATATATGTGTATAAAAACAGGAAAAATACCTAGACTCATGTTTTGGACAATACCGGATCCTATTTTGTTCACTATTGATCTTACCGATGGTAGATTATATAACTATCGTTATTATAATTGTATGTATCGCGATTGTGGAAAAAGTTATAAAAGTTATGCAAATTACCCTGGGACACTCAGGCTACCCCACCCGAGCGCCTCAGGGAACCTAATATTTTCATTTATGCACTCCCCTGTAGCGCCAGCGGTCCTGTCTGTCACTCATGTATGCCGGTGGGGGTGGGGTGGTGTGAAGGTGAGTGCATAAATTAAAATAGGAGGCTCCCTGAGGCACTCAGGTGATGCCTGAGAACCCCAGGGTATTTTAGCGGAAAGGGGGGGGTGCATATATTAAAATAGAAGGCTCCCTGAGGTGCTCGAGTGAGGATGCCCGAGAACCCCAGGGTATTTTAGTGGAAAGGGGGGGGGTGCATACATTAAAATAGAAGGCTCCCTGAGGTGCTCGGGTGACGAAACCTGCGCACCCCAGGGTATTTTGCATTGGATATAGGAGTTACAATAAGTCCTGAGGAACTTGTATAAGGACACATCTACCATCACTCTAAACTGATTGTAGACGTCCTTTAAGACCTAAATTTCATCCACCTTAATGGACCTGTTGCCATAAAACAGTTGCAGAAGAAGTAACTGATAAGATCAATGAGAAATCCAACCTGCAAAAGACTAGTAGTAATGGCCTGCTCTGTGTGAATAGCGATTTTTTTACATAGCACTAGAGGTTGATTTAGACAAGGACTGTAGGGAAATATATCCGGAAATCTTGATCTGACATGTTGGATGTTTTCAATGGCAACTGGAAAGATGTACAGGATATTCATCATCAAAACAAGTTAGAGATCCATCTGTCAACAATCAAGGTCTGAGATTTCCATGTAAACTTCAATAAGTAGATGAGATCGGCTTCCAGCCTGTTGATTATGAGGACGTTTCTTAAGACAAGCATCGCATTCTGTATTAAGATTTTGCAAGATTTTTGCAGCCGATTTCACTCTGAACTGTAGCAAATTCAGTCAAATATGTTGGACAAATCTGTATAGCAATGCTCCAGGCACACGGCTCTACTGCTACAGACATTTTTTTTAAATAAAATATTCTCTCTCACCCTAGCAGTTTTTTCTTCTTCTGTCAGGGGGCGAATTTTGTAAGAGGGGGCGATATCCTTGAAGATTTCCAGTAATGAAATCAGCACAAGTTTCCGGATGGTCACTGCCACCGTGGAGTCCTGTTCCGTCAACATGACGCGTAGCTCCTTCAGTTTTTTAATCTATTGGAATGAAGAAGTGTTATGAGTTACGAGTAAAAAGAATCACAGTTCTCACATTTTACTATGTGGGCTATAAATGGCTAGAACTTTGTGTAAGAAACTACGGTGAAACTGCGAATGGCTCATTAAATCAATTATGGTTCAGCTTTGAGTAGGGGGTTCTTAGGGGCCAGGCGCCATATATAGTTCCCAATCTTTCTTTAAAGGGAACCAGTCGTCACCATCAGAAACAGACCTGATAAATCCCTAGAAACTGTTGACTAACAGACCCAGATCATGTTTCCATCATGGCCCAGTGTGTGGTGGCATCATCCTGCAAACAAACTTTGAAGTGAAATGAAAACTGGTTGAATAAAGTCATGGAGGTGAAGTGTTCAGCACTTAGGTCAAGCTCTCCTCGCCTAAAAATCTCCACTTCACTGTAATTGACAGTCCAATATCCAGGGACATCACTAGTCAGGTCTCCTGAAGCCTGTTGTCTATCACAGCAGAGGGTGTTTGGAGGCGGGGAGAGCTTCACTTCAGTGTTGATCTCTCCTGCTCGTTTCCCTTAGACAACCAATTTACATCTCACTTCAAAGTTGATTTTCTGATGACGCCATTACCCTGGCTCATCAAAGACACATGATCTGGAGGTGTTAACCTGTTTGACAACATACAGGTAGTGGTTTATTAGGTCAATTTATGCTGACAGGTTCCCTTTTAATACCATCATCCCTCTTGAGAAGTTGCATCTCCCACCACATTACTGCTTATCTGCTTATAATCCATTGCACCTGTTGGTGTTATGGTTCTACTATTCTCTTAGTTTTATTAAAACTTATGCTTTAATAGGCTAATCTTCAGTAATAAGAAAAAAAAAAAAAGACTGATTGCCTAATAACCTGGCCCCATTATTAGACATGGCTTGCTTGGAGAGGAATGCATAATCCTCCACTTTATCTCCATAATTAGCTAAAAAAAAGTTGGAGTTAAAACACTTCTTATGACAGAAATGACAAACCACACACACTGTTCTCTGGATCTGCCAGTATTGCAGAGGCCAAAGATGCGATGTGTATTTTCTTCTGTTCCAGCGTGGTTCTCCTATGTTCTATCAGCTCCTCTGTGCTGAATACACGCACTGGCTCTGCAGGGGGAGCTGCAAGAGAGGCGGCCATTGTTAGATATTGGAGACACACATAGCGCCCCCTCCTGAGGTTCATATCTCTATGCAGTGCCTAGTTACATAGTAGCATATACTATATACCCACAATATTATTCTACTTATTAAACAGACCAATAGTTTCTATTGATACGTTTTTTTTTTATTAACCAAAGAAGAAACAATGAATTCAACAAAGAAACATCAAAGAATCTCTTTCTGAGATGTCTCACTGCACATATGGCTGATCACACTTGGGCTCTTTGCACACAAAAGTATGCTTGTGCGGGACGTAGCCAAGTGCAGGAGAGCATAGGGGTGAGCGCTCCTCGCCCCTTCCTTCTCAATTCAACGCCGAGTGGCTGCGGTCACGTTACGGTGAGAAGGCATGCACTTACCGCACCCTGACTAGATGCCATAAATGTCCTGGGGGGCCATGATGTAGCTGTTCATTTGCAAAAGGCCTAACACTTGCTCAAAGACTTAGAGGACCTGTCACCTATAAAACCTATATAAAAAAGGCACTAGGCAGCTCTTAGCGATAAACCATTTTTAGCAGTGATAAACTGCTAGCTTTATAGGAACCCTCCAATAAAGCTATCAGACACTGTCACGCTGTACAATAGTCCGGCGTATTCATGAATGGCGGTCTGAGGCGCTGCTTTTTCCCCCGGACTGACCGTGCCACTCCATAGTCCTTATCCCGCCCCCTCATGAATACGCCAAACCGCTTAGAGCGTGGTCCGGTGTTCCTATTGTACTTCGCGGCAGTGTCTCCTAACGTTATCAGAGGGTTCCGATGACACTAGCAATTTATCACTGCTAAAAATGGGCTAGGGTTAGGAGCTGCTTACGTCACTAAGCAGCTCCTAGTGCCTTTCTTTATAGGTGACAGGTCCTCTTTAAAAGAAAGTAGCAGGCATCTCTATAATGATTTTTCTACCATACTTCTATGTCAACAGATCCACACCCAGAACACTTACCTTCAGGCTCTTCTGTATCCACCACCTCTTCCTCCTCCTCCTCCTCCGCATGGACAACTGCAGAAGACAAACAAACAGCTGTAAGTGTCAAAGGTTAAGGTGTTTCGGTTTTCACAATGTAGCTGGAACCATATACCAAATTTCTACTGGAGCAATGGAGAGTTACCTGGCTTCTCTATACTCTGGGGGATGATTCCAGTCTTATCTTTTATGGGGAGGAGGTGAATGACTTCTTTCTCAGGTTCCATCTTCATGCGCCTGGGCTTCTTCTCATACTGCTCGATCACACTGTCCTGTTTTCTCTTTGTGGCATGGACCGGTTCACTTACAAATGTTATAAATAATCTCATTAGAAGATAATATTACTGTATGAGAGACCACGGCTGTCTGATCCCTCCTATGTAGGTTACATGAGAATAAACCAAGATTCACCGAGGATTGGGATTGTCTGTAATTCAAAGCAGTCGCCGGGAGTCTTCCGCTGCGCTAATCTGACAGACTACAGGTTTTAGTCAATGCTTAGGGATGTAGATGGCAATGGTTCTGCTCCGCATCTATGCTGCTGCATGTACTTCCCAAGTGAATTTAACTATAAAGCACCCACACACCTTAATTAGTGGTCGTCTCAATAGTGTTCCGGCTGACAGCTATTCCCCCCTACTCCTCCAAATACATGCACACTTAGTTGGTTTTGAGCATGCTTGTATTTTCCACTGAAGGCAAGTAAGCGAGTTGCTGACAGGTACTTCTGGCAGAAGCTTTGTTCTCAAAAAGACGAAGGGATAGACACGATAATTTATAATGGCTGATCCAATATATTTTATACATTCTCCTATGATTAGAATTACTCCTGTTCTATGAATGGAAGGAACCACAGCCATGCATTGACACAGGAATCTGATCTGTCTGTAGCTTCTCTCATACATTACTCCTTGGGTTTCAGCAAACTTTCCCCTATGACACGAGTGAAGATTCCAATGCGGAAATAAAAACCACTTCATACATTTATAATCATACATACAGTTATACATTTATATACATCATACAGTTATAAACCACAGAGTTATGTCAAGACTGAGCCCATAGAGGTCACTTAAAAGGGCTGTCTAATGAATGCATAATGGAAAGGGTCTTTCTCACCTTAAAGGGAAACTGTCACCACATTTCCACATATAAAACTAGTGACACGTTCCTATAGAGCCCTATTATCTACCTGACTCCCTTCTTTTAGCTAAAATAGTTTTCCTTACATCCACATAAATCAACTTTATATTATATTCCATGGCATAACAGACATCAAAAGTCCTTTATCCTGCTAAAATTTGCAAGCTGTACACCATGCATATCTCTGATCACATGAAATCACAACAACCTGCATAGACTTCTACTCCTCTCCATTGTCCACGGAGGCTGCTGTGATTTCATGCGATCAGATACATACACGAGGTAGACGTTGCAGATGTAACAGGACCTTTGACAATGTCATCCTGGTCACATTTTTAAGTGCCCAATGATGTAACAGAGCTCTACATACAACATAATATCATAACCTGTCAATCAGGATGAAGGAGGCAGGACAAAGCAATTACATTTTAATATGCATGACTCCCTTAGTGTGAATGACTTACATCAGGTGAGTTGCATACAAGTTTACAGTCTGTAGCTGAGGGTTAGCCATTACAATATCAGGGTCTTACCTAGAGGAGAGGTCCCTGGTCACAAAGGATGCCTTCTGAGCCATTTCCCGCATTAGCTGTAGGTCATCATCATCTATCATGTCCAAGGGCAGGGATCCCTCGTCCAGATCATTCTCTTCAACAACTGAAGGCGACAAGTGAGACCAAAGCTTCAACAGTAGATATTTTATCATTTTGTAACATATCAATGAGGCCCAAGACTGAAATCAGATGACCAATTGTGTTACACCCCCAGACCCCCATTAATGATCCCAATGATGCCAGGGATTTGTCACTATATAGGTAAACACTACACATACAGGCAGTCCCCGGGTTACATACAAGATCGGTTCTGTAGGTTTGTTCTTAAGTTGAATTTGTATGCAAGTAGAAACTGTATATTTTATGATTGTAGCTCCAACATAATTTTTTTTGGTCTCTATGACAATTGGATTTTAAAAATGTTGAATTGTCGTAAGAACCAGGATTATCAATAAAGCTTCATTACAGACACCTGTGATAACTGTTACAGCTGATCATTGTAGCCTAAGCCTAAAGTACAGTAAATTACCAACATCCAGAGGGTCGTTTGTAACTAGGGGTCGTCTGTAAGTCAGGTGTTCTTAAGTAGGGAGCCACCTGTATGCCTATTAGGACAGACTGCCCACATGACCTATTCAGGCCAACACACATATGACTCCTTTTGGAGGTCTCATAGAAAAATGTAAAAGGAACCACAAAGACACCGGTCCTCCTTAATCACATCAGCTATGGGACGAAGCTCCATGACTCCTGTTCTCAGCATAGGACCAGCATCTATACTACATTCATGGTATATCCGGAGATCGGACACCCTATCAATCAGCAGTACCTTGGTGTTTCTTCTTGACATTATCCAGGGGTACTGGCGCTTTGGAGCCAACATCTCGCACAGCTTCCCGGAGCTTCTTCTGCTCTTTCCGGTACTTCTTTGCTGAACTCTCCTGCTTGAATTGCTTGTTCTTCAACTTGTTGTCGAGTTTGATCTTACTGGTCTTCAAGAGCTTGCGGAAGCTCGGGGCTTGCTTACGGTGTCTTCTCTACAAGAAAACAACAGGACAAAAGTTACATCACAATCATATCCAAGAAACTCAGACACAGGTCAATGCCAGACTATTCAAAACAGTTTCTACTCCGTAAGGGAACTTGAAGGGGTCAGAGTTTAATATTTAGTTTTTGATTTGGCTTCCAGCATTGACCGCTCTGGGCCACAGTGATCCAGTACTGCAGGTCCTGCCCAGGAACCAGTCTATGCTCTACCCACCTCACCCAATTATTGGCTCAGCAGTCAGGTGCTGTATACAGCCGCTCAGCTTCTATATATGGTAGGTCACTATAGCATAAGAGAGACCAGAAGTCATGGGGATGTGCAATGCTGGATTGCTGAGAAGAAAGGTACACTTTATTAAGTTACTAGCCAACCTACGGGAGGTGAATTTCATTTTCGGATGTAGCTTCCTTAAAAAGGAACCCGTCACCAGGAATGTAATTTAGCTGGTGACAGGTTCCAATAGCCTATGCCAATGGTGGCGAACCTATGGCACTAGTGCCAGAGGTGGCACTCAGAGCCCTCTCTATGGGCACCCGTGCCATCACCCCACTGCAGACTCCGCCAGACAGGACTCAAGGCCTCTTGCAGTCCCAGGACCCTAGAAAGAAGCTACAATGATGATCCAAACTTCTCCTTCTTTCTACTGTATTGGTGTCCTCAGGTGCCTATACAATTTAAACATGTGACAGAGCAGGGAGTAATAAGTTACCGTTTATATTGTCGCATCGGCACTTTGCGAAAAATATGTGGGTTTTGGATGTAGTTTGGGCACTCAGCGTCTAAAAGGTTTGCCATCACTGCCCTATGCGATGCAGATTTTAAAAAAAAAACCTTTGTCAGCATTCTGAATTAAACTTATATAAACTACTGAAATGATTCGGAATGCTGTCAAAGCCATTTTAACCCCTTAACGACCTGGCCCTTTTTTGATTTTGCATTTCAATATTTCACTCCCCACCATGAAAAAATCTATAACTTTTTTATTTTTACACGTAAAGAGCTGTGTGATGCTTGTTTTCTGCGTAACAAATTGCACTTCATACTGATGATATTGAATATTAGATGTCGTGTACTGGGAAGCGGAAAAAAAATTCCAAATGCAGTGAAATTGGTGAAAAACCGCATTTGTGCCGTTTTCTTGTGGCCTTGGATTTTACGGCTTTCACTGAGCGCCACAGATGACAAGTCTACTTTATTCTCTGGGTCGGTGCGATCACAGGGATAACTAATTTGTATAGGCTTTATAATGTCAATTAGGTTTTCATACATTTCCAAAAATTAAAACCTCCTGTAGAATTTTTTTTATTTTATTTTGCTGTCTTCTGGCGCTTTTTTATACTTTGCTGTACGGAACTGTGGGTGGTGTCATTTTTTGCAACTTTTGATAACGCTTCCATGAAAAACTTTTTTTTATATTTTAATAGATTGGGCTTTTTGGGAAGCGGCGATACCTCATGTGTTAATGATTTTTTACTTTTTATTCATATTTCTATGACTTCTAGGGAAAGTGGAATGAATTTATAGATTTAATATAATTTTAAGTTTTTAAAAAATATATTTTTCAGACCCCCTAGGGTACTTTAACCCTAGGTTGTCCAATTGATCCTACCATATACAGTATGGCAGTATATGGGGATTTTCCTCCTCATTCATTATAATGTGGAAGACCCAAGGTCATGGAAACCGATCGCGGCACCCCTATGACGGCAAACTTCACCAAGCGCCAGGCAGCTTTGCCGACGGATGGGTTAACACCTGTGTTACCAGTAAGCCAATGTTGCAATATAACCTTTTAGAGACCAAGTGCCCAATCTACAACCCAAACCTACTTATTTATCACAAAACGCCAACATGGCAATTTTTGTTGTAGCTTATAATCCTATCAGCGTCCGAAGGACCCTAATACAGATAGGACGACAAACTCAAGTTCCCCTGAACAGGAAGCATTATTGTGCCTGGAAAAGAAGCTGCAATGAGAATTAAGATCCGTCTACACCTTCCCACTCCTCCAGTGGTCCCAGGCAGCGCCATAGATACTTGGAAACCTCTTTGGTGATGACCTGGGTTCCCACAGAGAGGGCTCCGAGTGCCACCGCTGCTATGGGAAACGGCTTAATGTTGACAGCAAGTGTATCCAACAGTATGTAGAAACAACGCTCAGGGGAGTTAAAGATTTTAGAACCCAGACGTCACTGTCATTATCACTCACCCGATCCCCCATAGTGTTACCCATGGATAACAGCATCCGCTTAGTGAGTGACCCCCAGGGCTGTACACAGCATGGTGGACACATGCTCTGCTGTACACTAATGGCACAGTGCAAGATGGGGTTAAAGAGAATGTTACCCCTAGATCAGTGATGGCTAACCTATGGCACAGGTGCCAGAGGTGGCACTCGGCGCCCTTTCTGTGGGCACTCAGGCCATCACCAGAGGTGACTCCAGGTATCTTCCTGCAGTCCCAGACAGCCCAGGACTTGCTGTGCACAGAGCTATATTAAAGTGACAGCTCTACCTGGGACCACTGGAGGAGTGGGAAGGTGTGGACAGATCTGGATCATCATTGTAGCTCCTGCTCCGGCCCTGACAATTCTTCCTGTTTATGGGACCCTGGAGGGAAGCTACAATGATCATCCAAATTTCTTCTATTTTCTGCTTTATTGGTGTCCTCAGGGAGCAGAGATGAATGAAATCTGTGACAGAGCAGGGAGTATAAATCACAAATTACATTTCTGTGTTGGCACTTTGCGATAAATAAGTGGGTCTTGGTTGTAGTTTGGGCACTCGATATCTAAAAGGTTTGCCATCACTGGTCTAGAGTAATATACCGGAAAATCCCTATTTACACAAATGTATCACAATGTGTCTCCCATAGCAGCACCCAGCTCCAGGGTGCTCCAGCTCTGCCCTGGTGGCCAATAAGCAGCAGTGTAACAGACAGGGGGCTGAGAACAGGAAGTGATTTATTAGGAGTGTAAATAGTGGAACAAGTTTTGTTTTCTTTTAATCCATGGAAAACCTCTTGATAACATAATAAAGATTCATATCGCATATCTGGTGCCTGCAGCTGTGAGGAGATGCTGGGCCTTGTAGTCCGTGTATACATCCCCATGACTGGAGCAGCCGCCCTCACAGAACTGCCCAGTCTCTCCCTAGTCTGCAATAGCTGATAACAGCGAGCAATGGACCGCAGTGGATGAATGTCACAGAAATATGACTCCTGGCAGAGCCCCCACTCACCGGCTTCATGATGCTCCGCTCCCCGGCTCCACTACACACGTGTGGCCACAGGAAGCGCCGCACATAGACGACGTCATCACCGCCGGCTAGACAGGACGCAGCGCAGAGGAATCATCACAGCGCCATCTGCCGGCAGAATGCTGAACTACTTCTCTACGTTCTGTTGTCAGCAGAGGGCGCTATTGTACACAGAGCGCAGTGCATTCCCAGCATTCCCATCCTTGTGGGACAGAGATCTCATTCCCAGCTTGGAAATTGTGTAGAATCCTGTATGATCCTGTATGATCCATCTAAAGTACAACACAAGATGCAACAACCTGTGCATGCATTTCCAAACAGCTGAGAAGACATTTGCCCAATTATATTGCTGTCAACATTGTATCACCAACACTAGTTTTCAGCTCAATGACCAGACTCGATTTTTCGATATCTGACATGTCTCACGATAATTAGTTATAATTACGGAACACTTTAACATATTCGGGTGATTTTGAGAATGTTTTCTCGTGACACATTGTACTTCATGTTAGTTGTAAAATTTAATTGATACGTTTTGTGATTCTTTCTGAAAAAAAGTGTCAATTCTGCAAAAGTTCGTAAAAATTATTCATTTTTGAAGTTTAAAATGTTCTGCTTTCCAGACAGGAAGTAAAACTATCCAAAAAGTTTGATAAATAACATTTACGGAATATCTGCTTTATGCTGGGATGATATTTTATGCTTCCTCTCATTTTTCTAGGATGTTATGAGGCGCAGAACTTTAGATGGCATTTTTCTCATTTTCATGAAAATTGCCAAAACTCACATTTTGAGGGAAAACTCAGCTTCCAAATGACTTTGAGAGGCCTAAATAATAGTAAAACCCCATAAATTACCCCACTATAAAAATTTCACCCCTCAACGTATTCTATTAACCCTTTAAGTGTTTCACAGGGGTTAAAACAATATGGACCTGCGATTTAGAAACTTGATTGATAACCCAATCCTTAGCGTTTTCTCCAGTGCAGAGCACGCACAAGACAGTTTCATTTTTTTTCTTAACAGTTCCTGCTCCCATTTAACCAGAAATGCTGGATCTTCTGGGTCCTTCAAGATAGAATAAATTTGAGAAATAAGATGTGTAGGTGGAGTGGAAGAGTTGAGCATTCCCTCAAACGTTGTTGGGTCGGCTCCAAAAGTTGCCTTGTTTCCCTGCGAGTGTATGTAGAAGGAACACAAAAAACAACAGGAGAGGACGGCGCCTCGTGTGATATTGTTAGGGCCGAGGTGTGGTGAGTGAGTGAGAAGAAAACCAATCACCTGATGACCAACTTGTTGAGATGCGGTTTGTAGCCCACTCTGGGGACGGGTTCTCAATCGTGCGGAAAATGGTTTTCTCTCACCAAAGTGGAAGGCTGGCTTAGTCAAGCAGCTCCCACAGCTCCAAAACCACCAGAAACCCCAAAGTGTGACCGGTATATACAGTGAGGAACGAAGAGGAAAAAATTGGGGGAAGCTAAGGTGGGGCGCTAATAAGCCAATTCATATAGAAGTATCTCAATTGGTGATAAATTGTTGAGATTACTCCAGATTAGGGATTAAAGGGAACCTGTCACCAGGAGACCCATTTCTAGCACTCCCCCAGTCCCCACAGAGCATAGTACATCTTGGAACCTGGAGAGGCGGACGGGATCAGCGGGTGCAGCTCCCGCTCTGCATTTGGGGAGTCCAGGATCGCTCCACCGGGAGGAGAGATGTTTGGCCCCAAGGACTGTGGAGGAGGTGCCAGGTCGGTGAGGTCTGCCATGACAGGCACGTCTACTTCGGCCCTCTGTGGCCCAGCCAGTCATATAAGAGGCGATGTGCCGCGTCGAGGAGCCGGTGTGAGGTGCAGCAGTGGCCCCAGCTCCTTTCCTCTTCTTTGCACCCATGCAGGTGAGAATTTCAGGTAAAATCAATATATATATATCTGGGCTAGTTCCCCGGGTCCAGCACGGGAGCTCACAAGGAAAGCAGTCTGATGCTTCCATGGCCAAACCACACCCCCAGGTTACAGTATATTAGCGAATGCTTCCAATGCACTCCAAAGGCTTCAGCCTTCATCACATGCTGAGGTTACATTGCGTTCCTACTACATCTGCTAAAACGCAATGTAACCTCAGCTTCTGATCAAGACTAAAGCCTTTGGAATGCGTCAAAAACACATCAATGCATCATGTGAAAGCACTCTCAGGTTGCGGACACAAGTACCGCTAGTGCTGCATCCATACATGAAGCGCTCGGGTGCGGCTCAGCCTGACCATATAGGCGTTTCTAAGGAGACACAAGCAATCGGTAACCAGAACCTGATGTGTTGCATTTAAACAATACTAGACACTGGGTGCTGGTTACCCATCACATGCATTTCCATAGAAAAGCACATGCGTTCAGGCTGTGGCATGGCCAAGTGCGCTTTGATTCCGTTTCTAAACAGAATCAATGTCTTATATGGGTACATAGGTGAATGTTGGCTGACAAGTTTTATCGTTTCAAGGCAATACTATGGGTTTTTGAGTTCAGAGATGAATAACCTCTGTCCTTAAAGAAAACCTACCATTTAATTTAATGCATTATGAAGCAAACATACCTTGAGAATGCTGTAGCTACACTGATACAGGATCATATCTTGGTTAATCCCTGATTTGAGTGGTTTTGCTGAAAAAACATAACATTCTGGACCTTGGGAAAGCTGGGTCAGACTGGCTGCCTTGATAAACACATTACATGAGCTTGTAATTACAAATGGAGGGTAGTCAAGACATGACTAATCAACCTGAGCTGGATCACTCATACACAGCAGCTGGGGGATGGTGCAGCAATTGATTATTCTGCCTTCAGGCACAACCCAGGGATTACATCATCCTCTCCTGCAGAGAATAACTTATTTGCTAGGAGAAGCGCTGAACCAGCCATAGAAGTGACAGAGCTTCATTATCATAATGTTATAACTGTTTTATCAGCAAAACCACTCAGCACAGGGATTAACCAAGATATGATCCTGCATCAGTGTAGCTACAGCATTCTCAAGGTATGTTTGCTTCATAATGCATAAAATCACATGATAGGTTTCCTTTAAAGGGTTAAAGAGGGGAAAGCACATGGCTGGGGAATATAGGTGCAGTCACAAAGGAATTTGCATTTGTAGCACATAATGCTTTGTGTACATTGACAAGATCATTAAGAGCTTCCTGTGGCTGGTGTTAATTAGTAAGTGTGTAACGGCTGACAGCGTTAAACGTTAATGGGCTTAGTAACAGGAGGAGACTCAAGACTCTTACACTGTTCCTACAGCACTTTCATATCATCACATGCAGGAGAACGCAGAACCAGGCAGCGGCACTAAACTTTCCCCGATCCATTGCGATGGAAATCCCGATTTGTAGCATATTTTATAGACTGCTGTGTTAGGCTGTGGTCGTACTGCTAGGCCAAACATTTAGAACCATAAATATATACATCCATAGTAGGTTTGGGTTATACATCAAAAACTAAGTAGTATGTAATATATATGCCTGTGATGGGCAGTGATGAGGAGTCGTGTGGTCCGTGGATTTAGTGACCATTTTGGTGGTGTCGGATTTACTCCAACTCCAAAATTATATAGTATTTTGTGACAATTAGTTGCACGCAGTATGTGCAGAATATATATTTTTTTTCATACGAATTAAAAAGGTCTGTTCCATTTCTGATGCAAGTACGTAGGTTTTTAGTTGATATTAATGTGGATGCAATTTTTGCTCCTGCTCAGTAGTGAAGCTCCTCCCCTACAGTAAACGGGCACTGGGAATGCCTGCACACATCTCAGTGCTGCTAGAGTGATAAGAAAATCAGGATTTAAGAGTAACTATAAAGTTATAGACAAAAAAAATAGGTTTAGCACAGCTGAAAAGAGCCCAACCATAGCTGTATCATGCTGCTGGCTTCTTCCTAGTTTTAGGCTCCATGCACACACCTGTATAAGTGCATATACGGCAGATGCCCTGGAGAGGAGAGGCAAGCCCAAACTTTCTGCCACAGAGCAGGCTCTACCTTTTTATGGCCACAGCACGGTACAGTGAGCACTCGTGGGACCTTAGATACAGCCTGGTATATCTATCATCCCTTCTTATAAAATCATATTCAGCACTTCCTGGTTGCGACATAAGCTAAGGGCACTGAGGCCAGGCCAATCACATGAATCAGGACAGCATGTTTATAATTGGATGACCTGTCACATGACTTGTGACATCACTCATGGTCCTGTTTTCTTGCACTCCTACTATTGCCCCTCTCAACAGGCATCCTCTAGTCCAGTGATGGCTAACCTATGGCACTGGTGCCAGAGGTGGCACTCGGAGCCCTTTCTGTGGGCACTCAGGCCATCACCAGAGATGACTCCAGGTATCTTCCTGCAGTCCCAGACAGCCCAGGACTTGCTGTGCACAGAGCTATTTTAAAGTGACAGGACTACCTGGGACTATTTTCTGCATTATCGGTGCCTCAGGGTGCTGGTATCAATGAAAACTGTGACAGAGAAGGGAGTATAAATCACAAATTAAATTTCTGTGTTGGCACTTAGCGATAAATAAACAAGTCTTTGTTGTAGTTTGGGCACTCGGTCTCTAAAAGGTTTGCCATCACTGCTCTAGTCTCTAGCTGTGCTATACAGTATCCCATGGTAACCAGGAAGCATGACAAAGGGAGAGTAACCTGGAGGGACAAGGTAAAATATCTGCTAGTAGCTGCAGATATCTAATTAGAGTAAATTAGAGAAATGCTTATTTTTGCTTAGTTAGGCAAAAGTTGTTATAATTTACAGTTGTACTTTAAAGGCAAATACTTGGCATATCTAAAATTTCAATAAACTGTGCAACTAGGAGGCAAGGCCCCATAGCAGATTTCTGCATGGGGCCCCACCTTCCCCTTAAAAACAGATAGACCTATTTGTACACACATTTATATACACAAAGTTTTACACTCATGCATACACATTTGCATGAGTGATAAATCTCCCCCATAAAGAGTTTATACACACATACAGCGTATATACACAGCATATACACTGCACACACATACATACACGCCATAAATACATGGACATGCAGTATATACATTTTTTTTCTCCCGAACAATAAAACAAAACAACAGTGTAAAAGCTTTAGCTTCCAAGTTTTATTTACATAGGAATTGTTCATCTAGTGGTCTGAAATGAAGGCTAAGTCCCTTCTATGTACATGTTTTATATACAGGTTTATACTTGAAAAGTAAGAAAACTGTACAATAGCCACAAAAAAAAAAAAAATTAGAAATACTTTCAATGACGCAAAAGAAATACATAAATTATATGTAACATTCGAGTTTACACGCGTGGACTAGGATCAAAGAGCAGCAACACAAAAACGGGAGAAATGTGAGCCGGTCCCCCGTCATTGCTGTCCAGGCCTTGGTAATACATTGAACAGGTTACAGCTTTTTATTTTTTTTTGCCTGCACACATACAAGGAATCTGTACAAAAAAGTGAGAAACTACCAAAATACTAATAAGAAACAAACACACAATATCATGAAACGGTAGTTGCCTCAGGAGACCTCAGGAGGAGTTCAAGAAAACTGCAGTTGGAAAAAAAAATACACAACATCCATGAAATTTAATCAAAGTTAAATAAATGTAAATATTCAAATAAAATAAAAAACTGCCTATTTTTGACCATTTTGGAGTCCTGTTGGTTGCCACAAGCACAGTTGTTTACAGGTCAAAAAACCACCCCTTACCGGGATAGATGTGAGAGGTTAGTGGGCTAAAGGACCTTTGAAAATTGTGAAGTGTTGCCTCTGCTTTGTGACAAGTAAACAGGACACCAAAATAGACAAACAAAATGCAGCAAATTTTTATTCATATTTTTTTTTTTTTTTTTAAAGGGCACCCTGTGTTTACTGTCATTGTATGGTTACATTTTTTACTTTGGACTGAAGAGTTATGCTACATTCACACAATGTATGCCTGCCGTACCGTAGTACGGCGGGCATACATCGGCGCTGCGGAGAGGAGCAGGGGATGAGCGCCGCTCACCCCCGCCCCTCTCCATAGGCAGATACAGCGCACGGCGCCGTATCACGGGAAAAGATAGGACATGTCCCATCTTTTCCCGTGCTACGGAGCGGTACGGTGCCGCACGTGTGATGCACCGTACCGCTCCTGTACAGGGCCGTGAGCCCATAGAAGTGTATGGGGGACGTATATCGGCCGTATATACGTCCCCCATACATGTGTGTGAATGTAGCCTAACATAGTTTATGCGGTTGAAAAAAAAAAAAAAAAAAAGACACATGTCCATCAAGTTCAACCAAGGAAGGGATTGGATGAGGAATGTATTTATCAAGGAGAAACAATTCTATATAACATAACCATCAATGTTATTTAGATGTATTTCTTGAAGCTCTCTGCTGTTCCTGCTGTGACCAGCGCCTGAGGCAGACTGTTCCACTGACTGACAGTTCTCCTAGTAAAGAAGCCCTGTTGCCTCTAGTGATTTAACCTTGTTTTCTCCAGACGGAGACAGTGCCCCCTTGCCTTTTGATTTGATTTAACCTGGAACAACTCTCCACCATAATTTAAAAAAAAATTATAGACCAGAAGCCTTTTGTAGAGTTTGTCCAAGACGCCTCCTAGAAGGCAACAATGGGATCAGATAGCCAAAACCAAGTTCCCTGCTAGACAATCTTTAAATCTACTGTCAAATTTCCCAATAAGAAATCGTTCCAAAACGGTCTGTCTAACTTATAAAAACAGCCTACTTTAGGTTTTGGAAATTCAGAGGGTCACAGTGAAAATTCAGTGAATTTCCCTTTAAAACTGTTAAAATTCTGGTATAAAAGGTCCATTAAAAATCGGCTCAAGTATTTTATAGTATTACACAACTTCAGCAGCTACAAAAAGTTGTTTAACTGTAAATTAAAATGTTCTTATTTTGTACAACATGATTCATTGGCTGGTGAATCAGAGATATACATGTATATTTCTGCATATATTTGACCCGGTAACTGATGGAGTGCCACTTTAGGGCCATGTTATGTACCTTTACCAAAACTGGTCAAATGTATTTGATAAGAGTAGGCCCAGCAATGTTTTATATGAAAGGCCATCCAAATCTCCAACAGAAGTTTGGAAGGGCGGACATCTTGGATTTCAATCATCATATCGGGAGAGAAGCTTCTAGTGGGGGGCCTATAGACTAATTTGATGTATATGCTTAGAGTTTTTCACTTTACTGGCTCATTTCCTAAAGAAAACGGACCAATGGGATTGGGGGCACATTGAGAGTCGCTCTCTCTGAAATGCTAAATCAGGACTGTCCCCATTGTTAACAGGGACAAGAGCCATTCAGCTTTCGATATATACGGACAACCTTACCGCACAGCCGATAGCATTGACATAAATCACTGCATAAGTAGCAACTAGAAAGAAATACGGTGCAGAACGGCCATCACAAAGCTAAGAACCCACAAAAATTATTTCTGTATAGCAGGTTACATAACGGACAGAACAATGGGCGCTCAGTATTGCACATTTTACAACAACCATTCACATTTGGTTCTTTGAGGTCACCTCACAAGGAGCAATGAAAGACATATACAGGCGGTCCCCTACTTAAGAACACTCGACTTACATACGACCCCTAGTTACAAACGGACCTCTGGATGTTGGTAATTTACTGTACTTTAGCCCCGGGCTACAATAAACATCTATAACAGTTATCACAGGTGTCTGTAATGAAGCTTTAGTGTTAATCCTGGTTCTTATGACAACCCAACATTTTTAAAATCCAATTGTCACAGAGACCAAAAAAGTTCTGGTGGGGTTACAATGATAAAATATACAGTTCCGACTTGCATACAAATTCAACTTAAGAACAAACCTACAGACCCTATCCTGTATGTAACCCGGGGACTGCCTGTATACTTATGTATCGAATAGAAGAAATGTCTTCGCAATGTAGTGTAACTAGAAAACCTGATTGGCTTAGTGTTACCAAAAAGTCATACAGAATACTTCAAAGGTCATTGAAGGAAAGCTTAAATCTCCAATCATGCTCATGTAGCCCCTCACCATTATCAAGCTGGACAAACCCTCCTAATGTAATAAAGCAGCTTCTATCCACAAATGACACAGTAGATTTCTTTATAGACCTTCTCTATTTCTCAGTTGTCTGAAGCTGGTGGAGACGCTTGCTACCCGGGGTGTAACTTGAGGGGGTGTAGGGGTTTCGGTTGCACCTGGACCCAAGAGGTTTAGGGGGCCCTTATGGTGTCACTTTCCCATATAAGAAGACTAGTACTATAAACCATACATTATAGTCAGGGGCCTGGCACAGACTTTGCACTGGGGCCCATCAGCTTCTAGTTACGCCCCTGCTTGCTACACGTTCTTACTCCAGAAGCATCAGTTGGGTCAAGTAGCACTTTATAGAGAAGTATTAATAAGAACTCGTCTAAATCGAGCATTTGAAGCAAGATAGAAACTCTGGAGGTTGATTTTTTGCAAAATGTGTTGAAAAGTTAGTGAGCATTTAAAGAAAAGCTGGAAACCTGATAGGACCCCCATGACATATGTGCTGTGTGGTGTCTATCTGTCCGGCTCAGATTGTGTGTCTTTAGATGTTTGTGCACAGAGACATGTCTTTTATTTCTTACAATCCCTAGGTACCCTGTATACATTTTTAAAGAGACTTACTAAAAGGATAAAAACAAATTCTTAAGATGAGAAAATAAAATTTCATCTTTTCAAAAACATTTCACAAAAAACTTACATAAAGCAAAAAAATTGGAGAAAATACAACTGTCATTGGGTGGGTAGGTCCTGATAGTGTCTACTACACAGACCCTTGAATTAAAGGGTTTGTCCACTTTCAGCAAACAATTGATATTTTTTTTGTGATGAAGAGTTATACAATTTTTCGATATACTTGCAGTATCAATTCCTCGCTAGATCTCGGATTGCAGTTATTGTATAGGAATCTTCAGTGTTTACTTCCTGTGGATTAAAACCGTGCCTTGGTCATGTGATGTCACACAGGTGCATGGCTCATATCCCATGACCAGGGATATAACCCAGCGTGCACCTGTGTGACTCCATTGATCCAGGGATATAACCCAGCGTGCACCTGTGTGACATCACATGACAGGGATATAACACAACGTGCACCTGACCATGGTGAGATTTCTATCCACAGGTAGTAAATATTGAAGCTTCCCAAAGAATGGCAGCAAACCGTTCTAGAAAAACATGAGGAATTAATACAAAGTATATTGGAAAATCATGCCAAATGCTTCTACCCCCCTCCCCCCCCTTCCAAATTAAGGCCCACTAACCGTAAATCTTTATGGGTCTAAGTACTTTTTGTGTTTTGAGATAATCATTATCAGCACATAGATACAATTTCCCATCTGTGCCACTAAAATGTTGCGATTACCTCCCACCTTAGTAGGGAGCAACGTGCCCTCTCGGGTCAGGATCTCCAAAGATACAGGACTTGGATAGGAGATAAAAACATTGGTTATCATATGAAAAGAAGCCAACAAAGAAAGAGCAGTGTAGATCGGGAAGGCAATGTACTGTAGCTAGATTGTTATCTGATTGTTATCCAAATCCTTTTACATTTTATTAGAAAACATTTGAATACTAAAATCCCAAATGACAAACAGGGAGGGACGTCAACACTTTATGGTTTGTCAGTTTGTAGAATTCACTACTTGATCCTTATACAGTCTTTACAAATTTAGCAGCGAACACAGGGGGTTAAGGTGACCGGTTTGATGACTGTCACTGAGGAGATGGGATATAGTTGAGGTCCAGACACAGAACAATCTTATTTGTAGAATTCACAGCTTTAAAGAGGACCTGCCACCTAAATTTTCGGCACTAGGAGCTGCATACTAAAGCAAGAAGCTCCTAGTGCCGAAAATTTAGGTGACAGGTCCTCTTTAAATGCAATACCAGATCAAGGGAAAGGAGGAGATAAGCAGAGGAAAGTTACAGTGCCGAGCGATAGCCCCACCAGGATTGTGGGTAAGCCCAAATATAACAAAATAACAATAAGTTTACTGTATGTACCAAGTTATCTAGATCAAATGGGAACGACAAATGGTACTAAACACAAGAGGAGACAAGAGAAGGAGAAAATTTGATGTGACGTGAAGTGGCTCTGCTGAGGTACATTACAGATACCTTCCACGTAAAAGGGATACAATGTGATAAGCGAGGCACAGGACCCTGGCTGTGGGTAAAAAAAAAAAAAAAACAGCAAAAAAGAAAAAAATTAAAAGAAATATTAAAAAAATAAGTCAAGTACTGCCAATCTACTCCTGCATGCGTGTTACTTAAAGGGAACCCGTCAGCAAAAACTGACCTAAAAAAACCCCTCTACCATTATGTTATAAAGATGATGTACATTTGCCAAATCAAGCTTCTTTCATGGCCCGGTGTGGTGGCATCACCCAGAATAGACAAATTGGATGTATAAGCAGAGGTAGAGAGTTTAGCACTGAAGTCAAGCTCTCCTAGCCTCAGATCTCGCCTTCTCTGTAACCGCATACAAAGACATAACAGCACAGGGTCTATAGTAGGGTTAGAGGAGAGCTTGACTTCAGTCCTAAACTCTGCGCCTCCAAACGTTAAATTTACATCTCACTTCTTATTTTGGGTGATGCCACCACTATGACCTATGAAAGAAACATGATCTGGATGGTGTTACTGCAGGTAGTAGTTTGTTTCTGCTGACAGGTTCCCTTTAAAGTCAGTGGATGTGCTTGCTTTACAATTCTGGTTGTGGAGTACACACTAATATAATGTAAAATTTGTACAGAATCCCATTACTGTCAGAGGAGTGTGGACAATGTGCTAGGAGTGAGTGTACGGCATTTGTGCATCATTCCTCCTGTAACTCGCAGATATTACAAAGCCCGATGTTATACCCACAATGCATTTGGTCCACGGTGGAGCTGGTCTATATCTATAGGTACCAATGAGTTGGGTTCAGACTGTAGTTTGAGATCTGGTAGAAGCATTCGCACTGTTACCAAAAAGGAGAACAAAAAAAAAAAAAAAAGTGCATCATTTTTCTAGGTATACTGGAAAACTTAGTGTACCAAGTCCCGCTACAAAGGTTTATTGCATTAAATATTTTGTTTGTATATTAAATATTACCCATGTATTTGTAATAGAACAAGTCCAGTGTCCTCCAGATAACAAACGCACAGAACTGGGATTTTTTCTTAATACTGACAAGAGAAGGACCGGTCTGTGTCTATGTCCCGGCAGTCAATGTGCAATTCCCTGGGAGGGATCCTCAATTCCTACTAGTCTGTAGTGGTTCTCAATCCTAGGACACGGCGCGCCCCTCTGCTTCTTAGAGTGGTTTCATCTAGTCAGAAGGGTCGCATTGGTTAAGTTTTGGATGCGGGGCTGTTTTTGTCACCCTCTTTGTAATCCTTCATTAGTGATGTGAAGACCTGCAATACAGAAAGGACACAGATCAGACAATAATATGACAATGGAGAGAAGACAACATGAGCCCATTGGGTTAATACACGACCTCAGCCAATAAGATTCTACAACAAGTCGGACAAAGAAATTTTTCTTTTTAGTACAAAACCTATATACGCCATGCCTAATCATACCGACCCAATCAAAGCAGCAGTGTAATTTCTAGCACACATTAAAAGACGTGAAAACAGCGTCCCCCAGAAAATGGCGCACATGTGATTTCTGTCAATTCCACCACTTTTTCCAGCTTCCCAGTACACAACATGGAATATTAAGGACAATTTGATACACTGAAAACAAGCCCTTGAACAGTCTTGTACACGGGAAAAAAAAAAAAAGTTATCAATTTTAAAGGAGAGGAGTGAAAATTGGAACCGCAAAAAAAAAAAAAAAAAAAAGGGTATTGGCGGGAAGGGGTTAATTCCCCCTCAACAGTGCTAGTAAAGGTTTCTTTCATTTATTTTTTGCAAGATAAGCTGTAAAATTTTCACTTTTACTAGAAGGTGCAATGGTCCGATTGCATCCATGATATACTGCAGCACTATGGCATATGAAGCAAATGCCCGGTGAGGGGGGTCCTCTGGAGAGTTTTCACCATCTCTAAAAAGGTCTCAAAATTTTTCGTCTACAATTTTTCGAAACCGTGCACAACAGAATATTCACCGATACCCGGAATGTCCCAGAGAGTCTACTGTAAGTTAGAAATAAACATAACTTTAAAGAATATCTGCAAAGCTTAAAGCGGTCGTCCACTTTCAGCAAATAATTCAAATTATTTGTGTAATGAAGAGCTGTACCATTTTCCAATATACTTTATTTATCAATTCCTTACGGTTTTCTAGAACTCGTCTTGCTGTCATTTTATAAAAAAAAAAAAAAAACTTCTAGGTTTCCTTCCAATGGATAGAAATGTATAGTCAGAGGTGGAGAGTTGTGACGTGATATCACGCAGGTGCACGGCTGTGCACAGTAATCAGATTTCTATTCACTGGAAGGAAACATAGGTGGCGCTGTCTCACGATAGCGTTTTGATTCAGTTTTAAAATGTGATCAAATCGCACAGGGGCGGACCAGGGTCGATAGCATGTGTTTGCATTTAAATGCATATGCGATCAGCAATCAGCACCCAATGTCTTGCATTTAGACATTACAAGACACCTGGTGCTGATTGCTCATCACATGTTCCCTGTGCGTTTTGATCACATTTTAAAAATGAATTGTGTGACAGCACCCAGAATCTTTCTGTAGGTCAGGAAGCAGTGATCTACAAAACTGAGAAATTGATACAGAAAGTACATTGAAAAATGGTATAACTTCATTTGCCGAAAGTGGACGACCCCTTTAAGAAGACATCCATGGATGTAAAAACAATAAAGTTGCACGATCAGCATCTCAAAAGAGTTGCCCAGAGGTTGGAAAAACATAGCAGCTTTATTCCAAAAACAGCTCCTCTCCGGACAATGTGTAGCCCCTGTTATTGCAATACCGGCACAAACCATGGTCAGGTGTGGCGCCGTTTTTTGAAATAAAGCAGCAAAGATTTTCAAGCTTCGGACAAGCCCTTTAAATCACAAGACTAAAACGTGTCATATCCAAAAGCAAACATTGCACTGGGCTCTCCGGCTCACCTGGGTCCACTTTTTATTACTGTTCTGCATCTGAATAGCTGCTATACAGCTGAAGAGCTTCTCAGATGTAATGTCCTCCGGCAGTTTGGTGAGGAACTGTGCTATATGAATAAAGTCCATCTGTAATAGGATATCTTCATAGAGCCGCAGGATTCCCAGAGCTGTTCTAAACAAGAACTCCTCTCCATCCCTGCAGAACACGTCCCACACTCGACAGGCGAGATCAAGTGGCAGCGATTTACTGTACAAAGTGAAAATCCTGCAGGCAAAGAAAAGTCAAAGGCATTTCATTCAAAGCGCAGCGTATAGACTCCAGCAGGGGGAAAACCAGGAAGAATGAAGAGCCGAGGCCTGTCATGTGCACTAAATATATACAAACCAACATGGGTTACACATATATGCAGGCAGTCCCCGGGTTACATACAAGATAGGTTTCATAGGTTTGTTCTTAAGTACAATTTGTATGCAAGTCAAAACTGTATATTTTATCCATATTTAGATCCAGAATTTTTTTTTTGCCCCAGTGACAATGGGAGTTTCAAAATTTTGTGCTGCAATGGGACAAGGATTGTCAAATAAGTTTCAGACCTCTTACAGCTGATCAGTGCAGTCTGGGAATAAAGTAAAGCTTCCAGAGAGCTTCACCAGAGGTCACAGGGGTCCGTCTTTAACTACAGGTCATCTGCAAGTCTGGTGTCCTTAGTAGGGGACCGCCTGTAAATACACATACATATATACACATTGTATAAAGATTTCTTATTTAGGCTACATTCACACTGCCTTATGGGGGAGGTATATACGGCCCCCACAGAAGGCAATGGGCGCATGGCGCCGTACGGGAGCGGTACAGTGCAGTACACGTGTGACACCGTAACGCCATGTCCTATCTTTCAACAGCATACGCTGACGTGCACTGTGTATTCCTATGGAGAGGGCACTGCCGTGTGCACACCGTGCTACAGTACGGCAGGCAACGGCAGTGTGAATGTAGCCTTAGGGTTGGAATTTCTAGATGCAAGTCGCAGAAAAACCAGCTTCTTTTTATCGCATATGCAATACAGACTACAACTAGAATATAACGTTAGGATTGGATCATATTATGTGAAAGCCAAGATGCTGAGCTTTACTCTATTTAGGTTGCAAAGCATAAAAAACAGGACAGAAGATGGCCGCTGGTCACATGTCCACATCACATGTCCTGCACCTTCCATGGCAGGTCATGTGAACACCACTATGTTTGGCTGTAGTCGGTTGGTAGCAGTGCATCCAGTATGGCCAGTGCTGTGGTAGGACACCACCTAAGTGATGTAATGTGCAGTGATGACAGTTACACATCATTACTATGGAAACAGAGCAGGACAGTCTGTTACATCATCACTGGAAGCAGAGCATGAGAGGGAGGAGGAGTTACTAAGAACTGAGGCATCATGGAAGTTGTAGTTGACAGTCATCTTGATAGTAACTCTGCCTACTTTACAAAGCCCATTAAATTTTGTGAATCATAAAAGCAAACTAATCTCCATTTTGTGATTAATGACATTGAGTTATGGCATGTTCATTCATTTATAGTATTATGGCTTTTTGTACCAGATGTTCATATTCCCGGAATACCCCTTTAATTATTCCATGAAGGCGTGAATAGGTGTGACACGCTGCATGGCAGACTCCATATTTAGGGAATATATGGTATAGGCATATAATGTTATGGATTTATAATTCAGATACTATATATGTGACATGGCAGCAAAGTGGTTTAAAATGGTCTTTTCATTCCAGAGCTTGGTGCATATTCAATGTACAGGTAAGATACACTACTCAATAGAGAATAATCTAATGCTTCTGTATCAGGAGCAGAGCATTTCCGGGTAGGATAACTGCAGGAAAGAAGGAACCGGGCGGTGCTCTGGATACACCCACCAAGAGCACTGCAGCCTTATTAACTTATTAGTAGATTGCAATTTTTGGATGGAAAGAGTAAGAAAAACAAAGTTTATATGGACTTTGAACAATAAAAGTTGTGATTAAAAGAAGGGCTGGAGTTTTTCATTATCACATTTTACCTGGTACAGAATGCACGTAAGGCCCCATGCAGCAGCGGACGAGTGCCGCAAGCCAGTTAGAGAAGGAGGTGGTGACCGCAGCTCCCCCCTCTTCATAGGGAAGTCGAGCGGCCGAGCCACCTGACTCCAACACAGTGTAAGGAGTGTAATAAAAAGTGTTCTTTCCGCACCCACATACAATGCACATCTATGGCTGCCACCATGCAGACGTGTCAATGAGGCCTAAAGGAAAGCAGGTACATATCATATAGTATAATTAACGGAAGGTAGATATTCTGCATAACATACCAGTCTATCAGGTAGAGGTCTGGTGTAAGACTATAGGAATTGAAGTGTAGGAAAAGCTTGGGGAGGTTTTCTTCAAAGAATACTTCAAATGCTGCAAAATATTTCAGCATCTAAAAAGAGAAAAAAAAAATAGATAAATGAGAACTAATAAACCTTGGAGCAAACTGTGAAAAATAGTTGTCATTCTGTAGGTCTAGAGCAGACATGTATCCACCACCCACACCACATTCCCATAATTCTGTCTATATACTATATGGATCACCACTGCTGCACATTCTAGAGCCTTGAGTGATCTGCACGCTGTGGCAGACCCTTGCACCAGGACACATAACATTTCTTATTATCTGGAGGAAATGACCGGCATCTACTATGATTTAATATCGGTGGAGCCATGACACGGAGGTTTGACTTTGGGTCCTAGCTTTGTACGACTGTTTATGACAACTGTATGGAGTATGCATGCTCTCCCCATAGACATCCTGCAAGAGGAGCCCCAATGGAACAGAAAGTAAGTCATGACTGTGCTGTGGCACTTTACATGTGTATACATCATCTCCCTTATGTCCTATATAACAAGAGCACGAGGAGCCACAGGGGAGCACAGACCATACATTTAAGAGTCTGGGATCCCAGCAATAGGGGGTGAGATTTCTGTCTAGCTTGGTGAACAATGTAACAATTTGTCAGGAATTACTACTAGTCAGGACGGATGTCTAATGATCTAACGAAGCTCACAAAGACCCCGAATACATAAGAAGAAAAGATATAAGGCAATTTCAGTATTTGTATGTGCAACATTATTGATAAGTGCACCATTCAGATATATAAGAGAAAATATTTCCCTCTGCATCACAGAAGGCATTGTGTCCCCAGTAAAAAAGCTCTTTTATCAGCACTGCCAAATCAGGAAGCCAACAAGTCCACGATGAAGAATGACTAGTGTGAGTCTGTATCACATGACGGAGATATCGGTATGGCGTACCATGCTGTGATCTACCCGGAAGAACGCCAGCTGGCACGGCTTATTGAGAAGATTCGCAAAGGCTATGAATGCATCAGCTTCTTCCAAGTTAAGAATGAGCACTGCTGCGATGAAGGACATGCCCTGGACCTGCGCAGGGGAGAGAGGAACAGAAGAGCTTCATTAATAGACACAGACGTGGCTGTATTCTGTATACAGGAAGCACAAGAAAGACAACATGGCCTACAATTAAGCACATGACCCTGTTCAGTTTACTATGATCACAGCCTCCTGTTCAGGCTTAAAGGGATATTGTGGGTTACAGATATTGATGGTGCATCCGTAGCACAGAAGGCGGTACATCCACATTCATCTGTTTACAGGTGCTCCCTGCACAGAAGCCAATACACCTTAGTTCGGCTATTGGTAACTACACACACTGTGGTCCGTGGACCGCGATTCCATCGGGTTTCCCGATTATTTCCATTTTGCGCCGAATTGCCCCTGGTTTTTGGCGCACGTGATCGAATTGTGTCGCAAGATCAAGCACTCGCATGCACCGGGAAGAAGAAGGTGAACTCCGGCGGCTCTCAGCGCAGAAGCGACACATGCAGGAAATTGGACGCACGACCTTAGTGAATCGCGGCAGACCCGAATCCTTGTTGGACAACGCACCGCGGGATCGCGACAGGACGGGTAAACCCCACTATGTTTTGGCTGTGGATTTGCCATTAGGCAAATTCATGCGGCAGATCTACTATGTAAGGCTATATTCACACGAACTTGTGCACGCTGTACCGTGGCACGGTGGGCAAACGTTAGCGCACGGGAGAGGAGGAGGAGGAGCTCTGCTCACCCCCGTCCCTCTCCATAGAGATACATGGCGCACGGCGCCGTAATGCAGGGAAAGATAGGACATGTCCTATCTTTTCCCCGGGGTACGAAATGGTATGGTGCGCTCATTACAGGTCTATGGGGTAGCATTGAAAACGTAATCACTTATGCGTTTTAGAAGAGGGCAAAATGAACTGATTAAGAACGTTAGGCAAATAAGGATATTCTGGATAACCACAGTAACACTGTGCGACAACTTATGGTATTATTGTTTTTATTGTTGCTTTGTATCTTCTCTTCAAACTGAAATTTGTTGTTACTCTTATTTGTAAACCCCCCATATTGGACACTACTTGGTATCCATGATTCCTTTCACATTGTTTTACCTCCCTTCCCTCCCCCTCTGATTCTTTTAATGCTATAAAAATCTTAATAAATTTAAATATGTAAAAAAAAGAAGAGGGCAAAATGAAGACTATATAACCTATACAAATTTGGTATCCCTGTGATTGTACCGACATGTCATTTGGGGCGCTCAAAGCTGTAAAATCCAGACCCACAAGGCGCAAATGTATTTTTTATTCACCAATTTGACTGCATTTTGAATGCATTTTTTCCTGCTTCCCATGGCACGGCATGGAATATTCAATGCCGTCACTATGAAGTGCAATTTGTTATGCAGAAAAAAAAAGCCTGCATAGAGATCCTTATGTAGAAAAAAAAAATTTTTTAATGTGGGGAGTGAAAAATTCAAACCCAAAAATAAAAAAAAAAGGGCCTCGGCGGGAAGGGGTTAATATGTCATTATTATGGCAGAGGCAGATGACATTTTTCATATGAAAGTTGAACATACATAGCCAACATCTGGTCTGTAACATGTGTAGGCGCCGAGCACACTGTGCAGCAAGTCATGATACGGCCCCCCCTGTAAAAGAGAAAGAAAACTTGGTGAAGTTGCTGAGAAACGTACATTCTGTGTCAAAAAGATAAGCGCACACACAAAACCCTGTTTACATGTAAATCAAAGCCCATTTAGAAAATCCAGACATGGAGCACTGACAGGATGGGTGTGTATTTGTCAGCAGGAATACATCTGAATACAAGGAATTTGGCAAGATGGGACTTGGGTTTGGGGATTTGGGTGGTTTGTGTGTCTCACTATTCCAAAAGAACGGATCTTTTGTGGATCTATTTTGATTTATATTTTTTTCTACATTGAAGACAATAATAGCAAAAGTTTTTGGTTTTTAGATTTTTTTTTTTTTTTTAAGCTGCCAACGTATATTAAATGAAACATACTTACAAACCCCCAGTTATACAATTTTCCAATATGGTTTCAGTATCTATTCCTCACTGTTTTCATTATAACACACAGGTTCCTGTTTTCGGATTACTCGTGGACATCACATGATCGGGGAAGCGTTTTATACAAGAAAAATAATAAACTAATTCCTAGAGAATGACAGCAGAGATCTAGAAAACCCATGAGGAATAGATACAGAAGTGATATCCCAAAATCGCACATTTCTTTACACAAACGATATCTATTTTTTGCCGAAATTTTGATAACGCTCATCTTTCTTAAAATATTCTGCATCTTTTAGAACATAACCAACCAGACATAAATAAAACGCTTCTTTTAAAACATGAAGAAACTTTTACCTTCTGGAAAATATAGAGTGACGGGAATGTTCGGGATATGTCAAGTTTAATGAGCTCCAAGCTGGCTTCTCTGTCAGCAAGCGACACCCCGGCATCTATAGGAAACACGGAAAGAAGCGTCAATGGAGACACATACGGCGCTTCTACGAGTAAAATAAACTATCAGTGCAGATTATGAAATGGTGAAGAAATCAATAGCTACAAGAGCCACGCATCAGTTTCAGGATCGCTGGATTTATCTTCTTTAATGCTGGATAAATCAATAGCTCCAAAGACGCATCTAATTCATTCCAAGGGCAAAAGACTCCGACTGCGCAGTTGGGGCAGAGATTGATCGCTCTATAGTCAGAATATAAATGGACTGAAGGCACATGCCAACACTTCTCCTAATTTGTCACATGCAGGGTCAGGTCTCCCTGGCACCTTAATGAATAATCCAATTCACTAAGTACAGTCTTTCAGATAAGGTTTCTAAACCCCTTATACAAAAGTATTGCTTGTAATAGATACACTGGATGGAAATCTACATGTTCCACCAAGTGCCCTGCAGAATTCACAAATCTGGTCACTGTCACGGTCTCATCAGGCATTTACCACCTTATCCAGAGGATTGTAGATCAATGCTTCTTTATAGAATACCCCTTTAAAAGAGACATCTACGCCATTTACATGCTGTATCTAGAATTATATTATATATATGTCTGTACATCCTGCCATGTAGTGATACCTGCAATGCTCGGGGGAGCGGGGGGGGGGGGGGGGGGGTGTTATGCTTGTTTTATGTGATTTAGGCTACATTCACACGGACGTATGAAAACGGCCGTATATGTACCGTTTTTTTACGGGTTACATACGGCCACATTCATTTCAATGGACAATACGTCCAACCATTTATATTGCCATTTTTGACACTGGAGCGTTCCGTACCGTATACTAGTGGTATTAAAATATAGAGCATGTCCTATTTTCTCCCGTATTTCAGTTCTGTATGCCCTAGAAGTCTATGGGCACGTATAAAAATACGGGTTAAATACGTGCTGCTTACGGATGAAAAACGTCACGTATATACGGGCTCATACAGCCCGTAAATACGGGACTGGAGAATTCATACGGTCATGTGAATGTAGCCTTAGAGTGTTTTTCTGGCTTGAATGGTAATGTCTATGTTTTAAAAAATGTAAAAGCCTAATAAAAATGTTTGATAAAAAAAAAAAAAAAGAAAAAAAAGGACATCTACTATCAGTTTGAGTAATGGGAGATATCCAGCATGACATACTTGTATCTTCATGCACCAATCGGAACACTTTTTAGTGCTTAAACAACCAGCATATTTGGTACTAAAAAAACTTTTTAAAAATATGTAAAATGAGCCTGAGCGCCTGTCAGCATCTCTTTAATAGAGATTTTAATAGAGATCTAACAGTACCTCCTGTTCCTGGGCCGAGGAGCTAGGATTTGGTGACGTTAGAGGACTGTGCCATAGAGAGCGCGGGGCAGTGCCCTACCCTAGCTCCCCAGCTGGAAGCAGGCCATGCCAAGAGGCGCTCAGGCGACCTCAACCCGAGAGCTTCCAGCTCATTAACAAGATTTTTAAAAGTCGTTTTAGCTGCAAAGGTGCTTTTTATTTCTGTACCAAAGCCTGTTCCTATTAGTGCAAAAAGAAATAAGCCTGTTATGCTTGATATCCACCATCAGTCAAATTCATGGTACATATCCTTTAAAGAAAGGCTCTTCAGTAGCAGTCGTGTATTAGAAAAGAGGTTTTTTTTACCTTCAGATTCATTTTCAGAGGTCGTCTCACTGAAGCTTTTCCAGCGCTCCTTAGCTCTAGAGAGGAAGATTTCATAAAGCTCTGGAAAAGAAAATAGGAGTATAAAGGAGAATCCTAACTGCATTGATGAGTAACATCATAGAGACCAGGAGATGTGCTCACCGGGTGTGATATTCAGCTCATTCCCTATAGCCAGGCTCCACACTTTGCCTCGTACACTGGGGGGTAATCCTTGCCACCAGAGATCTCGGACTTTCCTTGTATTTCTCCTGAAAGGAAAAAAGAGGAAATATAGAAAGTTCTCATTACAGCAGACGCTTAATGCTATGAATGACCCGGCACAAAGATCTAAACTGCTGCCTTGGAGAAGACCAGATGGAGGCCACAACGTTTCCTAATACAAGATTAAGAGGGTCAATTAATTAACCCAATCACGTAAAGATATTTAGCCATTTCCATATATAATAAGACCTCCTCAGAACAGTTGTACTATATAATATGAACACTGGTCATCTGCTTTAAGGAGACCCCTTTCCCTTGGGTTTTTCTAGTACAGGTGATGTCCTTATCTACATCAGGCAACACTCAGTCAGGACTCACTGACAGTCTATTGCGCTACGCATGGTCCTTTGATCTGATCCCAGCAGAGAAAAGTGGCGGGTGCACTTCTATGGTACGAATTTTGCGTGAGGAAAAACTGAGGGCACTCCAGTGCCAGACTAATGTTGTTAGTTTTTAATACACATTTTAATGAATTAGCATTTTTACTACTGAAGCATTTGCCAAATAGTTTAAAAATAAAAACTACATAGAACAATAGAGCCAGTATCTTGGTGTAGAGATCAGATAATGTTAAAATAACACCCCCCCCAAACAGAAAACAACACACTTATTTGATAAATGTATAGTGATCATTTCAATGATGGCATATTGGTGCCATTAATATTTTTTATCAAGCTTATTATCGAAAAATAGCGTTTTTCCCAATTATTTTTCTCCTCCTTTCTTCCTGCACTTATCTCGGACACTGTAACTCTGCTCTGCAGCCAGATAAGGGGAGTTGTCAAAGTTTCCTACGTCTTCTCTCCTTACAGACGTAAAAAAGGCTCACTTCAAGTCTTATTGGCTACAGTGGCTTTTACGGTACAGAATCCAATCTGCTGATTTTTAGCAGTCATAACTTCACTTGCTGCTGGTCTCAATTTTTGGAAAGCATGTTTTCTGGTACAACAGGTTAGTCTTTCATTAGGTTCCAACCGAAAAGAGGAAACCACCATGTAAGCCTCTCCTAAAAGCATCCAGCACTGATAAACCATGGAGACAAATAGTCTGTCAGAGAATGTGAGGTGTCCATCTAAGGGGACGTTTTCACAGGCTGCCAAGACGCTAACAACCACAGGTCAGCCGCTCTGCGCACTGTGAAGAAACTGGAAAAACTTACATTGCGTCCCAGTTTGGCAAGATTTCAGAGTTCCAGATGACCATGGCACTTGCAATATTTTCCTCTTGCTTGAATCTTTCCTTCATAAGCTTCTTTCTTCTTTGTGCCTCTTTAACCTCTGCAGAGAGAACAGTGAGGTTATGTTACCAGTCCCACAAGATGAAAGCAGATGCTACAGGAACTACCATCAGCATCGATATATACGTCCTCACAACTTATAACCGCTTGGTGTAAGTATCACATGAAGCGTAACTTTTGAAGTTTTTTTTTTTTTAATTATGTAAATTTATAGAGCAGCAGATAATTGTAATATACTTCATTAAGTTAATTAGCTTCTCTGTGCCTTTTTTGCCGGATTCTTTTTCCAGCAGTGAGCAGAGTATCTGAAAGGCTTCTGAGGTCCCTCCACTTTAGGCAGATAAGGAGGCTAAATATTAACTCTTTTCTAGACCTAGAGAATATCTCCTTCTAAAGATTCAGCTCTCTCAAGGAGGAGATTAGACTATCCAGGGACTGTCTGCAAGACACACTTTATCATGCTCCTTAGCGTAGGACCGAGGGGTGACGTCGGAAAGGGGAGTTTTGACTTTATTATTTTTTTTTATTGACTCGAGTATAATAAGCAGAGTTAGGGTTTTTGAGCACAAATTTTGTGCTGAAAAACTTTACTGTCATAGGCATTATTCATATACAAAATATTATTGAAAGTTTTGGTAGGAATTAAAGTGTGAAAAACAGAGCGATCACCGATTTTATGCTCAAAATCGGGAGTTTCTTGAAAAGGCAACAAAGCTAAAGGCATACATATATCACTTGGTTTGCATGCATACACACGGCTCTGCATACTGCCAAGGCCCATGGTCATTGGTCTAATAAAGTTGTAAGTAAAGATACATCTCATCACATAGGGTTGTCCAGGATTTTACAAAGATGGCATAAAATCATAAAATAACAATTACTGTCCTATCCTACTCCCTAAAGGTGACAGAGATGAACTCCTATACAATGTTCATGTGACCACTGCAGCCAATCATTGGCCTCGGTTTCTACAGGTTACATATCCACGTCTCCCTGGCTGTAGTAGACAGTAGAAGTAGATTTTTGGCATCATAAATCGCAGCAGATCCACGAGCAGGGAGCTGGAGAGACTATGTGCAAGTCATAAATGTGGCTTTGCACGGCGTTGCACAAATTCTTTGTGTATGCCAGTATAATAAAAGTGATGGGAATATTCCTGTGCGACTTTTGAGCAATGAAAAAGTAAAAAAACGCCTCTATGCAATTTTTTTGCGACTATTTATATACCAAAAAAGCCCAGCAAATTCAGCATCTAAACCATTCGGAAAAATTCCTAGCGACCATGATCAAACTTATCTGCACTTTTAGCCGAATTAAATTCCCAACATTGACTCATCCATTTCTAAATTTCTGCACGTACATAAAGCAGATCCAGAGTCCTGAGTAAATGACACTATTTGGCATCTGCAGGCGGCCGGGTGACAGCTCTATGGAGAGAGGCTTATATTCCGTGTGTGTGGGCAGACCACGTCCGCCGCGCCGCAGAAAGAGGCTTTTAATCAAAATACATTTCTCTGTTAAGTAGTTGTCCCTCAGAGAGATTCAGAAAATGGAAAGGTTAGTGAATATCCACTGATGATGATTTATTCCCCTCTTTTCGCTGCTCCCCATCATTACGGTTTTATGAACTGTGTGCTGGCGCGGTGCACTACCGCTGGGTAAGGATGATGAACTGCGCAGAGCAAGACATTGCTCCCAGCAGAGCAACGCTAAGGAGAGCCGCAGGGGGTCTAAAGGATTTATATTACTACCAATTGAATCCTTGTCTGTGTGCTGTAAACAGTCTCTACCCAATAACGCGTTACTGATGGCGGCTCTGAAGTCCCGCTGTATTTCTTTTTAATGTCTCCTTTTACACTGGTGACACGCCGACGGCGTGGAAAGCATCTCTAGGCGATCAAAACTTTGCATTTTCAAAGTTCATCCCATGTAAGGGAACATTAAAGTAGCTCGTATCAAATTTACCTACAATTATTTTGCTTCCCAATGTCAAAGATATAGGATTTCTTTTTTGGGAGTAGGTCAGCCCCTCAACTCTCATCTTTCAGATTGCATCAGGCAATCAGAACCAGAAATGCAGGTAGATAGAGACATAATGTGAAGTTCTAGATGTAGATCCAATTCCTGCTTATTACTTAAAGGAAACCTACCATTTAGAAACACCCATCATTAGGCAAACATACCTTTAGACAGGTGTTGTTATGCAGATGCCGATGCAGCTCTTGGTATTGTCCAGGAACGGTGGTGTTTCGGCTGCAAAGGTATGTCTAAAGGTATGTTTGCCTAATGATTGGTGTTTCTAAATAGTAGGTTTCCTTTAAGCTGCCTCTATCTCCAGTCCTGTAGCTCACAGAATATGATCTGAAAGATTAGATTCTTATCTTTAATAGAACACCAAAAGCACATTTCCAGGTACTATAGAACTGGAGACAAGGGGGCACCTGCCTCCAAAAGCGGTTCATCTCATGGAAAATATGACCTCTCTGCTCATTTTCACATGACTCAGAGATTTATTTATTTTTTTTTCATTATAGGGAAAATGGGTGAAATTTCACAAGAAAGAATCATAAAAGTGACATTTCATACCCTACCTGAGGGGGCTGGTATTTTAACGGGGTAAAATATGGTGATGTTCTATGAAAGTAAGAGACTGATATCTGTTCCCTGCTGCCAACGCTACACACGCTTTGTTAGAGATTTAGTGTATTTTCCTAAAAGTTTGAGAATTTTCTCACTTTAAATGTTCAGTAACTTAAAAAAACAAAACAAAAAACAAGCAATAAATGGATATAACACATAACTAAAACCAACTAATAGATGGTCTAAAATACTCCAGATAAATCATCCAGCATGGATCTATCTGGCAAAGAAAAGGACTGACTGCATTCACATGTGGAATTTACACTGCGTTAACATTTGCATTTACAAAATGTGTTACGGATGTGATGTTAACATGATGTGTTAACAGTGTGTTAACATTGTGTTTTGTAAACCCAAATGTTAACAGCAATGTTTATTAGGTAAATCTCCTCTCCTCAGATGTTGTATTGGATTTCAAAACGCAGTCTTAACTCCATGTGTGGACTACTGGTCTATTCACCGCCGCTTTATCAAATCTCCCCACTGAGGTGTCTCAATGGAGGAGGAACTCAACTACCTTTCACCTCCATATACCATAGACTCCATTACTCTACCCCTACAGAATATACTATAAACCTTGTTCCTTCCCCAAAATATACTGGGTCTCCCTGGGCCTCTCCTTTCGGTCTCATCCACACGATTGTGCATCTTCTATGACCGAATGTCACCTGTACGCCATCCGTGGTTAAAAAAAAAACTAAACGGGAGGCTGGAAAGTTGTCAGTAGCTTGTCCCAACCTAGCAACTGATCCGCACATATGGACGGCACACAGAGGACACACGGTCATCCGCATTTTTCACAGACCCATAGGCAGACGTCCAAAATAGAACCTGCTCTGAGCTTTCCTCAGGGGCACTCTAGGTCCGGACACAAGCTTCAGGGCGCGTTCACACTTTGCGCTTTCGTCGCGTTCATAACGCGACGCTAGCGCACAGGGGGCGGAGTTTGGGGCGATCGCATATGCGTTTCCAGAGAAACGCATGCGATCGGGTTATCAATCGCATGCGTTTCCCGGGAAACGCATATGCGATCGGCCCGAGCCCCGCCCACTGTGCGCTAGCGTCGCGTTATGAACGCGACGAAAGCGCAACGTGTGAACGCGCCCTCAGGAGGAACCCTCCACCATAGCCTAAAGCAATATTTATGGAGCCGGCTGCAAAACAAACAAAGCACCTGAGAAAATAGTGTGCACGAAGCATTAAAGAGTTAATTAAAAAAAAAAAAAAAAAATCCTTTTCCTGAGGATGTTCCTCAAACTAGGCATAGCCCTGCCAGCGGGGGAACTAGGGAAGTTCCAGAACAGGAAAGGTAGAGGATTGACCCCCTTTTTTCTTTATACAGTGTTTATGTGCTGGGTGCCTCCATGTTCATGTGGACGGCCTCCTGCAAGCCATGAAAGCCACCACAGCGGACCCAAGATATGATCCCAATATACAAGGAAATCTATAGCAAACCATCCAGCCATCTCAAAGCCCAAACCTATAGCATGAAAACTTCTCAACGTTCTGTAGTGCAAATAAAAGTCCCAGTATAAAGGACAATCCATCCACAACCAGCACTCTGGATAAATGAGCTGAAACAACCACACCGTGAAATGAGAGCAATTACCCAGTGTGCAGTAAAGGGATAAAGCGCTTATTTCGTCGCCGGCCTTTGGTCTTGGAAAGCCTGGTACATTAGTTTCCCTGTAATGCATCTCCGATGGGTCTTGGCAGAGGGTCTGGAGCTTTCATTTAATTAAATACTTTGCTTCTTACAGAACACACAGCATTTATTACAGCCCGTGACCCGGTGACCCCGTCAGGCTTGTTAGGCATGTTTCCCCATCGATCCAGCTCGAGATAACCGGGTGCACGGGAGTTAATGGTATAAGGCAGTCTGATCCATAATAATGACCATAAAATTATTTATAGGACGGCATATTGAAGAATGAAGAACAAGCCATGAAGCGAGAGTGTATAGTGAATAGCGGCAGAGCAATTTTATCCGTCTCATACAACATTGCATAAAACTGAATAGGTAGGTAGGTAGGTAGGTAGGTATAGGCGGTTAGGTAGCACCAGATGTAAAACGTGTGTATTAAATGTCATTTTGTTACCTACCGTCTCTCTAAGCATGTTTACTGATGGTCTTTATCCTTCTCTGGATTTGTTGTGCGATTATTTACATTATAATGGACTGTCCGAAATGTAGCTATCACTTCATGAAGATTTTACCATACCATAACGACAAGTGAGAAGGGCAGAATTCATTGCCGAGACCCCCACGGACCACCCAAATGCCGGGCAGAAACTCAGAAACGACTACTGTCCCACATAAGCTTTACAGGGAGGTCAAATAAAGCAATATACCGATATATGGACTCATAGGAGCTTGTACACACCTCTGCTGCTTCTTTCAGGAGTACCATAGGAGCACAGCACTCAGATCAATGGGGAGGGGTTTCAGTATGCGATTCCCCACAGGTGAAAAATGTTGCAACATGAGAAGATGTAGTAAGACAAAGGGTGATGCCACACCTGGCGTTTTTAGTCCACCCAAAGTCATTATATGAATCAGAAAGAAATTCCCACCTCGTTTCTTTGCTTCCGCAACCATCTCATCATACTCTTGTCGGTGACGCAAGGTTTCATGGACGGACTTTGCAGGAAGATTTCTAAAAGGGTAATTGAACAAAAAAAAAATAAGGTTTGTAGTCTTTAACCAAGTAAGATTTAACTAAATTCCACCCTTCAGCTAAAAATGGTTTCCCGCACATCCCCATAAAATTAACTATGTTATCTTACCTGGCACACAGCCCAATCCTGTGCGAGTCAGAGTGGGGTTTACTCCCGCCCCCACTTCTACTCCTCCCCATGGCCTAAGCCTCCTTCAGCAATTCATGTTAGGGTGATATAATCTAAGGTCCTTTATGTACTAACATTTGCTAAATCTACCCCATGTATGTATGGAAGCATGCTGTGATTTCATGTGATCAGATACATAAATGGGGTAGATTTTTGCAGATGTTAGTACGTAAAAGACCTTAGATGAGATCACCCTAGTGGCAGGACATGATGTGCTTAAGGAGGAATAGGGCATGGAAAGGAGTGGAAGCGAGGACGAACCCCCTCTGACTTATTCAGGGTTTACCTATATACCAGGTAAAATAAATTTTAAATTTATGGGGTGGTAAGAGAAACAATTTTTAGCTAAAATAAGGGTGTCAGGTAATAGGTCTCTATGGAAACCAGTCACTAGCTGCATTTGTGAAAAATGTGGTGACCGTTCCCTTTAACAGTTTCCAACATTTCTGGAAGCAAGAATAGGTTTTATCTGCAGATATTTTCTTTCCGTCAAACTTTAAAATCCTGATGCAAGTCTCATCTGTCAAGATAGAGAAGATCCATCCGAATCCTGATACTGGTCAAGAAAGTTATTAGAACTATTATAGCTAAAAAACCCAAAACGATAAAGTGCACTCACGCAGGTCGATCTTCTAGGATGAGAGCTGTGGTAGAGAGTGGTTCAATCTCATATTTCTTACGTCTTGTGGATTGTGTTGGGACTTTGCAGGTCCTCCCAGTACGTGCTTCATATTCCTAAATAAAAATGACACGGATACACAAAAGTAAAAAATACGGGAGCCGGAAGGAGGGAGGGAGATGCAAAAATGGAGCCGTGTGGGACGCCAATGGTGGACATGCATAGATTGTAAGCTCTTGTGAGCAAGGTCCTCGCTCCTATTGCTCTAGCGGACTAGGTTATTATTGTGTAAGGTCTGTACATGTCCCCAATGATCTGTACAGCGCTGGGGAATATGATGGCGCTATAGAACAATTGTACATAATTTACCTCTTATACACAATACATCCCCATAAACAAGCATCACAAGTAGTCACATTTCCTGAGTTCCTGCAGCTTTGAAGGCGTGTAAAGAACATCTCCGATGACATCACATTTCAAGAACTCAATTTCACACTTGTTTAATTGAAAAGAGAGCAAGAGCTTTCCAAAACACGAGGACAATTTCCACCGACTCGCATCAGAGAGATTTTAATCTGCTCAAATGTATTCTCTGAAAAATACAAAATGTTCCCGTCTTTCCTGCCTGCGCGGTTTGTGTGAATTGCCAGTTTAATTACAATGTAAAGGAAAGCTGAAAAATGACTACAATGGCTTCCTACGGTGTTTACAGGCGTTGTCGTGTACGCATAAAGGCGCACTATAATCTAACAGCAGCTAAAACACAATATAAGGAACCTTATAGAAAAATGCAGCTGTGTATCTGTGAGAATATTGGGATAAGCTCATGAAATGTGTCAGAATAATAAAGTAAGACCCTGCCTGGGGGGTCTCTTCTCCCTGGTAGAGATTGCTGTATGTACGGCACAGCCCCGAGAGTAGATTGTACTACACGATACGTGGAACTCATCACATCTGGGACTGTAAGACATCCCATCCACACACAGACGCCAAGCAAGGTTTCTATAGAAACATTCTGGGAATTCTGCCAAAAGTGCGGAAGTATTTATCCAACAATGTCCAGAAGTGGTAGAAATATACAACGCACGACACAAACATACACGCATCAATGGACAGAGCTAGCAATGAGCCCCCTCCTGGGGTATGTGGCCCAGGACCCCTGCACTTTTACCATCAGGGAAAGAGTAAGTTGTGTGTCATTGGGGTAGACTATCTATGCTACTAAATAACAATCCATTCTAAATCCATAGTAGTTGTGACAACAGTCGATCCCTCCGATCAGTAGTCTCTCTTATAGGCCACAATGCACTGGCTCCGGCTAGGAGGATGCTGCAAGGAATATCACTGAACAGCCAGGTAAATGGCAGCCCCCCGCCCCCCATTTTCATATACAAAAAATAGGGGGAAAACAGTTATGTATATTTTACAATCTGGTTTTAGATAGAAAAAAAAAAAAAGCAATCCGTTCAGCGAAGGACCCGAGATTAAACCTTATTGAAGTGAACGGAGAGAGCACAGAGCTGGGAACATACGAGGGGTTCTTGTGGATGTCACATTAAAATGCAGACAAGCAAACTACTTTATTCTGCAGTGTCCTTGAGAGCGGTTTGTTTCATCTTGTATAAATCACAGTCCCATTCCTCTCCGTGCTCCTGGCAACATAAATATGATGTCCCCATTTTATTAGGATGATGCCATCAGGGCGGCAGCCAAGGGTTCACAAGGTCAAGTGGTCCCACCCCATGATAGATTCAGGCAGGGATGAGGTCATCCCTGATCCATCACAATAGGATTCCTGCTCAGAGCTCTCCAGCTGTAGCTTCCACTTGTAGAGGAAACTATTCCGATTGAATTAGAAAATAACCGGGAAGTCTCCTGTGATGTACGAGGACAGGATATTTATCTGTCCTATTCCTGGCCGTGCCTTGGTCAGTCAGGCACCAGACCACATAGGTTCATACGCAGGGAGGGCAAGACGTCTCCACCTCACCACTCAATCCTAAACCTAAACCTGGTTTTCCGAATTCCAGATATTAAAACTGCGGAGCATACGGTCTCTGCTGTGCTTGCTGATATGGTACTTTTCATAGCTCTAACACATCTGTACACAGCCATTAATCATTCTGTCATGACTACAGCCGATTAATGGACTTCACCGAGTAAATGTGCCGTTACTGCAATGTTTTACATCAAATGGCCTGGCCCATCAGCAGTTCTCACAAAGGAATGGTAAAATGGTTAATTTATGGGTATATATTTTTTTTTGGGGGGGGGGGGGGGAATAACAGGTTCCAGGTGCCCTACCCTTACCCATCCTCAACCCTGTGGGGGTTAGAAATGTGCCTGCTTTGTGACTCCCACATAGTATAATTTCCTGCCATAGCCACCCTAATAATGCCCTCTTTTCCTGCAGCGACACCCTCTACAACCCCCCTTTCCTGCTACAGCACCATTAAGGTGTCCCCCTCATGGAGCCCCCATTTCTCCAGCAATACCCATTATGGCGCAGCCATCCATGCAGCAGCACCCATTATGGTGCCCCTTTTCCTGCTGCCCTACCTAATAATCCCCCCTTCATTATGCCCCCTTTATAGTCTCCCTCTTTTCAGATGCCCACCTCCCCACAGCACAGGCGCAACTTGATCATCCCTCATCATCCTCATCCGAGCGCACAGCTGCAGTATAGAAGTCTTATGCAAGAGAAGGGGGGAGGATCAGCTTTGGTCTCTCCCAAATATATATCCGCGATCCACAACAACATTTTGGTTATGCCTCAGTTTTGGGGACTATAGACTAAGTATTTACACTGAGGCCCTAAAGACTAATGAGCTTTCCTTTTATAGGTTACTAAAAATGTTTTTAAAAAAAATCATTAAAACCCAAAAAGTCTATATAGATCTGTAAAAAAAGAAATGTAATTGCTTCTGTAAGGTTGAGCAGTATATGAAGAGCAAGACATAAGAAACACAAAAATGTCCACTACAACTACTAGCAATGTGCATTCTCAGACATAGGACGTGCTTCAGCAGTGAGGTCTGTGGTGGAGAGGTAGAAGACATGTATATCAGGATGGCTGTGATGAACTAGAAGCGTGATAGACATGCTGGAGAGAACAATCCATGCACAACCAGACAGCTCATGCACGGAGCAAACTATGACTAAGAAATGAAGAGATTAAATTCCATACCCCCGTGTTTAATAGATTTGGCGTGGAGACTGACGAGAGACTGCCAGAACTGTCATCCTAATAAGAAAAACAGAATTTTATCCTTAGTGACAAACCAGACATAGAAAAAGGAAAAAAAAAATACACACAGGAGGATAACAAATGTGTACGTAATAAGTCTACACATGGGACAGTGCCATAGAGCAATATAGAATGTCTACAATTCAGAATGATTCCCCTGTACAGGCGGTCCCCTACTTAAGAACACTCGACTTACATACGACCCCTAGTTACAAAGAGACCTCTGGATATTGGTAATTCATTGTATTTTAGTCCTAGGCTACATCGATTAGCTGTAATAGTTATCAAATGTGTCTGTAATGAAGCTTTACTGTCTATGATTTGTAAAGCGCTACGGAATTTGATGGCGCTATATAAATAAAGATTATTATCATTTACTGTTAAAATTGATTCTTATGACAACCCAACATTTTTAAAATCCAATTGTCACAGAGACCAAAAAAAGTTCGGGCTGGGATTACAATGATAAAATATACAGTTCCGACTTACATACAAATTCAACTTAAGAACAAACCTACAGACCCTGTCTTGTATGTAACCCGGGGACTGCCTGTATCTGTACAAGTAAGCTAAAGGAGCATCCTTATCCCGTAACCACAGGATAGTGACAGATCTAATCCCTTAGGGCGGAGCAGAGAAAGAAGCCCTACTGCTAAATCCACCATAAAACTTGCAACTGTGCCATGGAAGGATTTTATGTATTGTGCTTCAACTGACTGCCCGAGCGTGGACCACAGGTAAACCATGTTAGACATTAGGCAACCATCTGTGCAACAATGGTGAGAAATGACTTAAAGGGCATCTACCACCAGGATGAAGGACTGTATGCAAATGAATCTGAGGGGCTCCAGGCTCCATAAGCGTTAATGGAGCATAGAGCCCCTCAGGCTCATTTACATACAGTCCTTCACTCTGGTGGTAGATTTCCTTTAAGAACAAATAGCCCCAGAATTTCCTGATCCATAATGTTTGGCTGGGTTCATTTGTATATTTGCAGTTAGTCCCCAACTTGCAAATGACCCCCAGTTACAAATGGACTACTCTGGATGCAGGTAATTTACTGAACGTTATTCCCAGGCTTCAATTGTCAGCTGTAAGGTGTCTGCAATGATTCTTTATTGTTAATTCTTGTTACATTGAGGATCCTTCGAATCTATTTGGGACTCTAAAGCTACTAGTGTCCCAAACTGACCTGTATGTAAGCTTTGTGGGTCCTCAATTAAAAAAAAAAATGTATATATTTCTAAGCACATCAAACTCACATCTTCAGATCCCACACTGGCGCCTCCTCTCACGTTGCAGGAAGTTAAGCCAGGATAATGCCAGGCTTCATTGCACATGTGCCGCACCTAAAGCGCTTGTGCAGTAAAGGAGGGCTGTACTACACGGGTTCACTTGCCGAATTGCACAGGCGCCAAAGGAACAAGGTTTAGGTAAAAAAAAACAACAACCCTACAGGGCGATTTGGAACAATAAACCACCAGCCCATAGGGACTAGTGGGTGGTTTAGTGTCCCAAATCGCCCAACAGGTTACCTTTAAATCTGATTGTCACAGTGGCTGGAGTTACGCTTACATAATGTACCTCTTCTGCCTTACAACTACTAATTCAACTTAAGACCTTACCTACAGAAACAAACCCATGGAAGCCTGTACATGGATGCCTAGTCATGCAGTCTTATGGCTACAAGAAGCAAAGAAAATTTAACTGTAAAATCATTAGATGTTTGGGGCGTTGCTGGCAGCTCCTACTTCTCAGTGAATACAATCGAAAACAGGGAGCCGAGTCTGGGGGTGCTGCTGAAGGTCTGAGGTGCCTGGTGTCACCCCCCACTGATCTGGGGTGGATATGCCATTAAAATGCATTGCCTGGAAATTTCCTTTCAGGCTTATCTACTGCTCCATTTATGTACTTGAGGCATGGGAGGAGGAGGAGGAGGAGGAGGCAAAAGGAAATTTGGGATCCTTTCGGACAGCTGGTAATAAAAAGAAAAAGAGACCCAGGCCACTTATGTAGAAGCATGGCATAAGAAAGCAATAAGCATCTGTCCCTTTGAAGACCTTTATAGGGACCATCCCTGGGATTCCTGAGATGCCTCTCCCTCTATTCAGACACATTCCAAAGGTCTCATTTCCAAATCATTTCCTTACCAAACCCTGTGGGAAGATCCCTCTAAACCCGGAATCACCTCCAAAACTAGCAGTGGGGGGGGGGATATTGTATGGAGACAGGAAGTCAGACATTACGCCCATCCTCTGAATGAGTGCTGCTCCCCATCTTTAGTGATTCACATGTAAACAGGACCGGAGTTCAGTGGAGATTCAGTTCTTGGGTTGGAGCCTGGCACTCCCTACAGACAGCTGAACGCCAAGGGAAGCTGTGGCTATAGGGGGGGAGTGTAGTAATGAGACAAATAGTCGCTAGAGCCTACAACAGTGTCTACAAGTGATCCCTCTGTCCTGGCTCCCGAGAATATCATGTGAACACAAGGGGTATATGAGCTGTATGAGGGCAGCAATGAAATTTCAGGAAAAACTAAATTGAGCCATTTTCTTGTGGACGCCATTTCTTTTTAGTTTTCACAGTTCAGTCCAAATGACAACTACACTTTATTCCTTTGGTCGGTATCGTCAATTCATGTAAGGCTTAGGTTTTAATAGATTTTGTTTAAAAAAAAAAAAAAAAATGTTCATTTTGCCCAATTCCGACACTAATCACATTTTATACTTCTGCGTATGGAGCGGTGCAAGCTGTCATTTTTTTGTCACTTTTTATTCAAAACATTATGTGTTCTAAAATGGTTAAAAAGTGGCGATTAAGACATGTGGGTATTATTTTCCTTAAAAGGGTTTACCACTGGGAACCACTTTTCATAGATCTGGAATTTTGGCGTGCGGAAATAACTAACGTGTTTATTACTTAATTTTTTTTTTAATCAGTTCTAGGGAAAGGGTGATTTAATTTTTTGGGGTTTTTTTGGCAGATCTGAATGACAGACCCAGAGTCTTGCACTAGGCTGTTACGGTGACTGAATAGTCACCCTCTCGCCCCCAAATGACATCACAGGAGGTGCTGATTCAAGGTGGCAGCGCTTCCCGGGTCGATACTGAACAGTAGAAAGATTTTCACGCTAAAGGACCTGCCCCAGGGAACTTGCAGGCCTGGACTAAAAACTTCTCTTTTCACAGTCCTACTGCAACTAACTACATACACATGTCTACAGGGCCTATACCTAGTACTGCCTGCAGTTTATTATGGTCAAAGCTGACCTTGCAGTTGATGGGCGAGAACGGCAGCTACGTCTTTGTTTATCCAGCCACATAACGTGAGGCAGGGGCTGTACCAGCGACTGCCAAAAAGAAGCAATACAGAAACCACTCCATAAACAAGCTGCTAGTGACAGATCGGTCACTAATTATTAAAATTTTAAAAAAATCCACTTGTTTAATACAGAAATTTAGATGTGATGTCTATGTATTTAAATAGTGTGCAAAACCTAAGCACTGCGCCCCTAGATATAAAGCTCAACTACCGATCCCACCTTCATGAGGCTTCCAGACATGAAAGATGAGACGAGGACCGCGTTTGCATTTCTGACATTTAGCGGAGAGCTCACCTGCTGAATGATTTTACAATCCTTCTGAGAGTTCTCTCTAGGAGGGACTTTACCAAACAGCTTCCACCCGGGAGCGCTCGCTGCTGGCGATTTGAGGTCCTTTGATCTCTTAGAAAAGAAGTTCCTGGAAGGAGAGAAAAGAAACACCTATCGTAAAAATCTGCTTAAGATATCGTCCCACAACAGCCATCAACAAGAGGAGCCGATTTTCCAATCTTGGAAAGCTGTGCAGGACACATCACATTATAGAACACTGTATAGTAATCCCATACAATAATACTAAGGTTACATACACACATGACCAGCTGCAGAAGGGGATACATTTTTGGTTACTAGTGGCCCAGAAGAATCCTTAGCACTTCTTAGCCTCATATGGGACAAGTCATAAATCTTCATCTTAGAGGAGATCTAGTAGCTTTAATTATTGGGGTAACAATTAAAAGGAATCTACCAGGATGAAGGGCTGTATGCAAATAAGCCATAGGTGTTAATGAAGCCTGGAGCCCCTCAGGCTCATTTGCATACAACCCTTCATCCTGGTGTGCTTTAAGTGTGATCTCTTCACAACTCAAAATAACGAGCACTTCGTTACCACGTTCTGAGACGCAGCTCTTCTAAGAAATAGGTCATCAAAATGAGGATTTGACTTTTCCTGCTTGCTGGAGAGTGGTATGTGTTTTCTTCCCAAATCCTTGTGATCTACCGCAGCTATTTCCTCTCTGAAGTCTGAGTGAAACCATGTGTCAAAACAGAGTTCTGAAGAGAGAGAGTATGCAACCCTGGAGCCAAACCTACAACTCATCCACACGTTGGTGTGATTATCTGACCCTTATCTTGTTCAAACATGCAGTTCGCTTACAATGTTGGTAAATTAAGAGCTTGTTTGGAAAAAAAATATCAGGCTTTCCAGCCATTTATCGCTTGACCAGATAAAAACAGCACCAGGGACAAAGCCATGACATAGTTTCCGGACTTGGAAATAGAAAAGCTACAAGAAATATTCACTGCGTAATTATGGATAGATGGATCAAGTGCACATCCCCCTTCAACAGTTGTGTCCGACCAGTCACAGCTATTAAACGTAAACTAACCCTAAAGATACCCATACACATTACACCGCCATACACGCCATCACTATATGTGCCAACTTTCCTGGGAGATTCTATATCTGTATACAAACAGTATCATTTATTTATTTTTAGATAACATATCAAGAAAATTAAACTGATTTCCCAGAAGGCAGTGATGCATTGTTGAAGCATCATGGGATTTATAGCATAGCACATAGGGAGGAAAACCCAAATATGAAAGGAAATTAAAAAGATATTTTATGATCAGAAGTAATATTGTGGTGGAATTATTGCTTGGCCATTTAAAGTTGTTTTTTCCAAACGTATTGCTCAAAGCTAAGGTTTCAAATCCCAGACCCCTGATAATATCATCACTGTCACCATTGTCTTAGAGGATCAAAGGGTAAACCATGTCCTGCTTTTAAGCTATGGAAAATGACACATATTTGTAACACACATCATCTAGGTTGTTTCTTCATTTCTGTTTTTTTTTTAGATTCCGACTTCATTGCAGTTCCTTACAAGTCCCATAATGCCCTGCAGTACCACCTTCAGATTGGTCCTGCCACATCTCATCTCTCTGAGCAGTCTCCATCCACCTGGCTGCTGTTCGTACAGTATACATAATAGTCCTACAGATAGTGAGTCCATAGCTCAGCATTCATTCTCCCCAGCCCCAGGATGCTCTTCCTACAGATACTAACAACCAGGGATTGTTATACACTGCTCAAAAAATATAGGGAACACTTAAAAACAACAGAATATAAAACTTCTGCGGAATCAAAACCGTCCACTTAGGAAGCCACATGGATTGACAATTTCACAGGCAATTAGCAAGACATTAAAAAAAATAGGTGGTTCTACAGGTGGGGACCACAGATCACTTCTCAGTACCAATGCTTTCCGGCTGCTGTTTTGGTCAATTTTGAATGTTGGTGGTGCTTTTACAGTCGCAGTAGCAGGAGACAGACACTACAACCTACACAAGTGGCTCTGGTAGTGCAGCTCATCCAGGATGGCAGATCAATGCGAGGTTTGCGGTCTGTCAGCGGCTGTAGTGTCCTGAGGCTGGAAGCGCTACCAGGAGACAGGCCAGTATACTGGAAGTCGTGGAGGGGCCATGCCTTTGTGCAAGGAGAAACCAGAGGAGCACTGCCAGAGCCCTACAAAATGACCTCTAGCAGCCACAAATGTGCACGTGTCTGCACAAATGGTTAAATACGGACTCCATGAGGATGGAATGAGGGCAACACGTCCACAGATGGGGGTTGTGCTCACAGCCCAATACCATGCTTGACGCTTGGCATTTGCCAGAGAACATCAGGATTAGGACATTTGCCACTGGCGCCCAATGCTCTTCATAGATGAAAGACGCCATGAAAGTGTGGAGACGCCACGGAGAGCGATCTGCTACCTGTAACATGACTGGTTTGACAGTGGGTCAGTAATGGCGTGGGGTGCTCACCAGAGGTAGCCTGTCTGCCATTAGGTACCAAGAGGATACCCCTTCTGAGAGCAGATACGGTTGGCCCTGGGTTCCAACTGGACGTCATGTGGCTGGAGTGTCAGCAGTTCTTGGACAATGAAGGCATCAAAGATACGGACTGGTCCGCTCGTTCCCCAGACCTGAAGCGAATTGAGAACATCGGGGACATCATAACTTGCTCCATCCACCACCGTCATGTTGCACCACAGACTGTCCAGGAGTTGGCAGATGCTTTAATCCAAAGTCTCGGAGAAGATCCTTGAGGAGACCATCCGCAACCTCATCGGGAGCATGCCGAGGCATTGTAGAGAGGTCATAGAGGCATGTGGAGGCCACACAGTGTACTGAGCCTTATTTTGTCTTGTATTATGGACATTACATCAACGTTGATCAGCCTGTAGTGTGCTTTTCTTAAATTTTGTGCGCAACTCCAAATCCAGGCCTCTATTGGTTAATAATACATTTCCATTGATGATTTTTTTGTGATTGTGTGGTCAGCACATTCAACTTTGTACAGAACTATTCAATAAGAATATTTCATTCATTCCATCATTTAGATATAGGATTACTCGAGTGCTCCCTTTATTTTTTGAGCAGTGCATTATTTATTCTAAACAGAGACGTATCCAGGAACGACCATTAGTATAGGACATATAAATAACTCTTTCCCTGTGACTGTAAAATTGGTTGACATTTCACAGACACTCATGGGTATGCAGCTACAAAGATTGTCTGTTTCCCTGCTGTACTCAAAGATCTATAAAACTCATGGAGAGGCCCCCCTGCTGTCATGGGTCCGGTATAATTCTCCACATTACTGGCTTCCACTATACAGTCAATGATGTGCTGCCATGTAATCCTACATTTCACCCTTGCCGTGGGATTATAGAGCTGGGCTGATCATTGGAACTGCCAAAATACACTCTGGAGATGTGCCCTCCACTAAACATTGTGACACAGGATATTGTGTTGCCATTCTGGGTGCAAAGTATATCACCATAGAGCGTCACTGAACTAGACAATGTGGAATTTCTTAATGGAACATGTGTTTAAAGGGAACCCATCAGCAGAAATGGACCTAATAATCCACCACAAGTATGTTGCTAAAGTCTAGTGCATCTTGTCAGTCACAACAAAAGTGGGTGTTTTGAAGCGGGGAGAGCTTGACTTCAGTGATGAACAACCAACTTACATCTCATTTCAAAGTTGATTTTCAGGGTAATGCAACAACACTGAACCATGAAAGAAACATGATCTGGAAGGATTTTAGATGTCCGACAACATAGTGGTAGTGACTTATTAGGTCAATTACCACCGACAGGATCCCTTTAATAGTTTGTTATACAAATCATTAATGTCATTTAGGAGGTCCTCTTAAAAAAGAACCCGTCCCCTGTTACATGAATTTGAATTGTACTGCAGTCACATAGTGATCAGGGAAAGCAGATAGAACGGATATAGCTCCTTGCTTGGGTAATTTGGTAAATCTACATGTGTAATGAATTACTCTGGACAGAACGAATTCTCACATAGTGCGAGGTGTCCTGCCAGTAGAGCCATCTGTTCAAATAAGAGAGGAAGAGATGTCCCCAGTAACCTGATTTTAGTGAATGGGGCAAGTCAGGAGCGTCAGACAAGTAAAAATAAGAAGTGCACCACAGGTTAATGGACTCATGTCCAAAATGCATCATAACCAAAAGAACATCCTGTGATCAATCCCTGGAAATCACAGACCAGGAATTCAAGAGGGTTTTCCAAGATACAGAAAAACTTTCACCGTTCTTTAAGCCTGTCCTGTCCAATCAGATTCCACCAAAATAACAAACGTCTATCTGTGTGTATGGAAGCAGATGGTAAAGACTTCAACAATACACAACAGTGCTCAACGGGTCACAAGTTATCCCAAAAAATGACGGAGCAAGGAGAAAAGGGCAATAGTCCCTTAATTGCCAACATTAAAAGCACATATACAAATATAAAAGACCCGAGGCTGTCTGGTTTTAACCCATTCATTACTATGTGCTAATTGGACATTGTAATGTATGAGGATGAAAATCCCCATATACTGCCATACTGTAGCATGGCAGTATATGGTAGGATCAGACAGACAGCCTAGGGTTAAAGTACCCTAGGGAGTCTGAAAAAAAGTAAAAGTAAAAAATACAGCATGGAATAATAAAAACAATCACTATGAAGTGCAATTTGTTACGCAGGAAAAAAAAAAAAGTTACACAAAAAAACAAGATTTTGTTGACCATTTTGTTAACAATGCCTCCTGAATAAGGGTTACAAGTCCTTCTTATATCACCTAAAATAAAGGTACAGTGCCTCACTGGCAGCTAAATTAGACATTTTGCAAATGCAAATTAGCTTTTGTGACTCATGTCTGGTATCTGACTCTTCTCTCTCTCCCAGTGAGCCACACCCCATTATTTCTTCATATCCCTGCTCTGCCTCCTTGTACTTGGGTACCGTCTGCTAATATTCAACTACAGACATATAAAGCTCTATGTACAGATGGAAAATATTGTGTCCATTTTTTCACATGGTGCCTTGTGTTACATTCATCACATGTGACCAGTGACATCATCGCAGGTCCTTTAGCCTTCTAAGAATAGCAAACTGTACACCATGTATGCGATTAAATGAAATCACAGCAGCCTCCATGGAGGATGGAGAGGAGAAGTTGTCCATGGAGGCTGCTGTGACTTCATGTGGTCAGATACATACATGAGGTACAGTTTGCTATTATTAAGAGGTTAAAGTACCTGAGATGATGTCACTCTGGTCACACAATATGAACTGTGACCAGTAAAGAGGCATAAGGCATGGGGAGGATTAGATGGGAGGGGTCGGCCGAGAAGGACACGCCCCCTCTAACGGAAGGTAATACAAGATAAAAAGGTGATTTATGTGGATGTAAGCGGAACAATTTTTTATCTAAAAGAAGGGGGTCAGACAATTTATAGAGCTCTATAGGAACCTATCACTGGCTCTATATGTGCAAATATGGTGACAGGTTCCCTTTAAATATCGCATCAATGACAGATTATCCTGGCCAAAAGGAAAGGATCAGTGAAATCTCTTTTTTCTCCAAACATGTCATTCATCTATATTTTACAATGTTCCTGTGTCCGGGCAGACACTTCGTCTCCTGCTTACTCTTTAGTTTATTAGAATTAAAGCAGATTTCCATACGGCCACACGAGATTCACATTCCTTGCCTTCACTTTATTAATAATCCCTCAACCTAACCTGGTTACTCACATAAAAACACACACATAAAACGGGAACAAAGCTATTTAGTTAATGTACTTAAAGGGGTTGTCTGTAAAGAACAAAAAGTTTGCATTTCACAACTTCTCTAATATACCGTATACACTTGAATGTATACGCTCAAAAAATGTGCTGGAAAAACTTAACTCTGCTTGTATTCGAGGCAAATTAAAAAAATAAAATCATTAATCACCTTTACCACGTCCCCTGCAGGTCCTCTTCTTGCTTCCTGTTGGCAGTCGGTCCTTTAGCAGTTCCACGGCGCACACACCGATGTCAGCAAGCGGTTGGCGTCAGTGTGTGCACCGCAGAGGACCTGGGGAGGGGTAGGGGTTATTTTTTTATGTGCTGGAAGGAGGCAGGCTGACTTTGTACTGTGGGGGGTGGGGGGGAGGGTCGGCAGGCTATATACCGGGGGCTGGCAAGCTATATACTGGGTGGAGGCTGTGACCAATGCTTGTACACTACCTTCTTGCTTGGCTGGATGGTTTAGAAAAACAGGATGGCTGATTGGTTTATATAGACGAGTAGAATAACAGATTTCTTCATATAGCAGTACTTTGTACCTGTATGGAAGATTGCTATTGAGGCCTCTAGGCTTCTAAAAGCCTCCTAAGAAGAGGTGATTGCCACGTTACTGTGTTTGACATTCAGAGTTCCAATAGCATCTCCTATAGAAAATAGTGTGAAATATTTACAGGTATCTCAGGAGCATTGAGTGGGTGCCAGGAAGAGGCTGTGACCATACAGAGAAATGGGGAATTTATTGCTGTGTCGGAAGTTTCCCGTCACAAAACTAAGGGTTAAAAAAAAAAAAAAAAAAAAGTCATGCAAGATATCAAAATGCTTATTTTGTCTTTTTATCTTCTCCCCACCCCTTAAGAAAATCCCTTTAAATAAATACAGCCATGCACAAATCCTGTGTAGGATGTGTCTCTATGGTTACAGACTACAAACAAACCCAATATGAAGTCTGATCTTCCATACTTAGAATAGATTAGTGAGGGTCCTGCATCTCCAAACTCTGGAGCACACTCATGGTGCACTGCGATGCTTGTCTGTACTTAAATACATGTGCAGATTTCTCTGCATTTAGGCCACAGATTCTCCCAAGAAAAGAATAATTCTGATGCCGGGAGCTTCACCTACAAGACCGTATGTTTAGTGTATATGCAACCCAGGAAAAGACTATCATTTTAGGAATATCATTCTATACTATGTACTATGCATATGGTTTCTATTATTAAAAAAAGCAACCCCACACAAAAAAAAGTGTTTACAGGCAAGACAATCTTCAGATGCGAGCACCGCAAAAAAAAATTTCAGTGTAAATAGGTGACTATTAACAAGCAAGGATGACCTAGCACAGCCTAGTCAAATCACACCACTGCCGACACACCATAAGTATGAATATACAAACCAAGAGCAAAAACCGGTGTGCCACACGGCAAAGTACAAGAAATAAACAATCTTTATTGGATTACCACATATGAAAAACAAGACAAACCCACAATTAAAATCAATTAAAACGTACAAAGAGTGATTGCTGGGGGAGCTGTATATAGTGATTGCTGGGGGAGCTGTATACAGTGATTGCTGGGGGATCTGTATATAGTGATTACTGGGGGAGCTGTATATAGTGATTGCTGGGGGCGCTGTATACAGTGATTGCTGCGGGAGCTGTTCCCTGTCTGGACTACATTCAATGGGGGCCTCCACCATATTTTGCGCCCAGGGGCCCCCACCAACCTTAATCCGGCCCTGATCCTGATGGTAGATGTCCTTTAACATACATTGTTAGAACACATGTGGAACCCATGTACCACTAGAGGGCACTAGAGATTTATTTAAAGCGAAAAAAACAAAGCAAACTGAATACTTCCTCTATTTCTTCTTCTATAGTTTCCTGCAAATTATCAACAAAAATAAATACACCATAAAAGCACCATATAAGTCAAAATCAGATTTTTTTTTTTGTTTACGTTAACTGATGTCAGAAAGATTTGGAAGGGATTGATTCCTACTTTGATGAAAGAGCCGAGAAATTATTGATCTATAGTTTTGGATGAATAATTGCATCTAAAATCCAATAAATGCAATGGTCCTAAACAAACATTCCCTGTGATTCTGTAATTGCATGAAGCTAATGCTAATGCAGACCATTAATTGGACGACCATGTGGCTAATATTAGCAATGAATCTAGTAGATTGGGCACTGCCCCCCTCTCTGTTTTGGCTAGCAGAATTGTGTCATTAGCAGAACCAACCCTCTATCATATCAATATGCCCTAACAAGGCTTATAGAACAGTGTCCTATGTGGAAAAATCCTCTCGGGTTTTCATTCAATAACATAATTGAATTCTGGTTCTCTTTTATATGTTTATGAAAAGAATGCTAAGGATGACAATTTCAGATCTAACTTCTTTAACCCTGTCAATAAGAACCATGTACATTAGGTTTTGAGTGTAGTAATATCCTTTCAAAGTATTTTATTGATATTAGCTATGATAGAGCAACACAAAGTATTAGAATGATAAGTGAATGGCAATGCAATATTCGGGTCCGGGTCCTCGCAAACGGACACAGACTTTAGCAAAAAGTCTGTGTTAGGGTGATGGCACACGTGGCGTTTTTAACGCGTTTTGGCACGTTTTTAAGCAGTCTGTTAAAAAACCTATTCGTTAAAAAACGCATGCATTTTTGAAAAAAGCATGCGTTTTTGGAAAACACATCCGTTTTCGACAGGTTTGACCAATTATCTTAATTGAAACTGGTCAAAAACATGTGTTTTTTGACGGACTGCTTAAAAGAGGGCCAAAAACGCGTTCAAGACGCCAAGTGTGCCATCATAGTCCTGATATTTATATTTTGGTTGTCCCTGGAAACAACCATAATCTTCTATGGCATGGGGGAGGGGCGGAGGCAGGAAGCACAATAGTTACACCATATTTTATGTATAGCATATTTGCCCCCAATATATATGCTCAGCGTATACATAGATTTTGCTGCACAGTATATGTTATTTACTATGCAAAAAGCAGAATGGGAAAACTTCTTTTTATACTTCTGCCTCCTGCTGAGCAACGTTCACGCTCAGCAGAGGCCATTGAACTCTTTAGGGGGCAGATGTGCAGCAGCCTATGCCCAAGGAGATCCCCATATAAGGACATCCCGGGGAAATAATATCCGAACATCACAATAGCCAATTTCTGGTTGCCACCGATGTTCACTCCTCTTCGCACATTCAGGGGGGTGGAGGAGGCATCGGGGGAAGTATGCCACTATATAAGCAGATAGTGGGATACATCTGTTCAATGCTATGTAAGGTCACTACGGGAATCCTCTTGACGTGTCCATACAACCTATGGCAAATATGTGGTGTGAATTTAACCTTAACATGCCCAATCTCTATTTCTCTCAAATCCTCCCTGCTTCCTACGCATTAGATAATCCCCCAGTCCCTTGTTCAAATTGACTATTATGTCATATATACAGGCACCATTATAGTAACCTATAAATTCTGATGTTAAACATGTTGGGACCATTTCCTCTTGTAATTTTCCTAATGTTAGACTTATATCATGGTTCTATTTTCAAAGAACATCTGCAACAAACAAATGACTTTAACAAATATAATGGGAAGATAGAACATAGATGTAGTAGAAATCCCTTTCAGGTCATTGCTGTCGTTCAATAAAAGAAGTCAAGTGATAAGATTGCTGTCACCTGAAGGATTTCACAAGATCTTATCTGTACTGTGTGCCACACAAATGTTTCATGTACAAATAGTAAAGACACACTGTAGAAAATAATAGCCATTTAACTCTTTCCAGTCACATACTGGGGCCCATTCACTAAACTCAGTAAAAACTGCACTATGTGCAGAGGGCGCCAGATTTATGATTTCTGGCACCCGTTCTTCATGAATCTGGCGCTCCCTGCACTGCCCCGACAGAGCGCACCACCTTTTTTTTGGACACCTTTTGCACCTTTTGCACAGACTTTGCACGATAAATGTGGCGCACAGTCCGACTGCACCAGAACGCCAATTTGAGTGACAACATTTGTGAAGAATGTAACACAAAAGGGTTGCGTGCTACATATATGTGGCGCACACACTTCCTAAATACATGTGTCAGTATTTTGCATATAAAAGTGTTTTACAAGCAGTGTGCATATAAAAGAATGTCCAAAATCCGCTGGAAAACTGGCACAGGAACCTTAGTAAATGTGCCCCACTGGGGCACATTTACTTACCCATTCCTTGGAGTTCACAGAAAGTGCATTGTCCATGTATTATGCACTGTGCTGCGATTCACTTAGATCGTGCGCCCGATATCTTGAATGTGTCGCTTCCCCGCTCAGGTCCGCCGGAGTGCACCTTCTTCCTGGTGCATGTAAGTGCATTATCTTTCAACACAATTTGAATCTTAAATACCGTGCTCAGTCCCAATCAGTCGGATCGTCCGACGGCCAGCCTCTTGATTTCTGTCGCATGAAAGCCAGCACAGTCACGCCAAAACCAGATCACGTGCGACACAATCCCAGCACAAATACCTGTCAAAGCTGCTGAAATCCCGAAATTGGCAAACAGTCCGACGAAAGTCCGCTCCGCGACCCTTAGCAAATAGGCCCCATTGTGTTTTAGGTAACAGTAGATGAGTCACAATGTCATATAATAATGAAACTGCAAGATCTGCCTCACATATGAAATGAAAAATGAGGTGACAGATTGCGGATAAATGCAGTGACAGCGTGCTTGCCTCCCAGTATAGCTCTCCATGAATGTGGAAATTTCGCATTCTATTTTTATTCCAGTGATTCGATGTATTCTTCAGTGGACTAAAATTTTACTAACGCCTTAAACGCTACAATATTAAAAACCAACAGGAAGCCAATTAAACCTTCTTGACTCTGCCAACTAGGCAGGTGTCCAAGGTAGAACAGGTGCGATGTACAATGTATTCCTGACAGCTGTCCAAAGCCCTACAGATATGTAGAGACCCGACCCTGGAATTCATGTATAATTGAAAAGCATTTACATTTTGAGCAGCCAATAGTAACTATTCTATTTATATCATGTAAAATAGCCTAAGTCACTGATGTTATTCTCTGTTACAGATGTGGGGCTCATGAATGATACTAAAGGAGTAGATTCTATAGATCAGTGATGGCAAACCTTTTAGAGACCGAGTGCCCAAAATACAACAAAGACTTATTTATCGCAAAGTGCCAACACAGAAATTTAATTTGTGATTTATACTCCCTTCTCTGTCACAGTTTTCATTGATACCAGCAACCTGAGGACACCAATAAAGCAGAAAATAGTCCCAGGTAGAGCTGTCACTTTAAAATAGCTCTGTGCACAGCAAGTCCTGGGCTGTCTGGGACTGCAGGAAGATACCTGGAGTCATCGCTGGTGATGGCCTGAGTGCCCACAGAAAGGGCTCCGAGTGCCACCTCTGGCACCAGTGCCATAGGTTAGCCATCACTGCTATAGATCATATTTGTCTGCAGAATAGACCTGTGAGAATAGTCACCTCACATGGTTGGATTGGCCACCGGAGAACCAGGGTGTCCTCACCAGGGTTGTTTTATACATATGATGGGCTTCCAAGTTCTAGCAGAAGGCATATCTGTTGGCAGCTGACTTGTACTTTCTTTGGATACAAGGGCTACTTATATAGGATGATTGGTAAATACCTATGTGTCAGCCATTATCATAATAATAGCGCCTACAGATTACGCAGCGCTGCACAAAGCATGTCAAATTGTTCCCTGTCCCCATGGGGCTCAGAATCTAAACAACCTAACAGCATGTTTTTGGAGTGTGGGAGGAAACCAGTGTACCTGGAGGAAACCCACGCAAACACGGAGAGAAAACATACAAACTCTTTGCAGATGTTGACCCAGGACCCCAGCGCTACAAGGCAGAAGTGCTACCCACTCAACCACTGTGCCGCCCATTATCATGGGTATTGACCCTTCCCAGCCCAGTAATACGAGCCTACCACCACCCAATGACTGCATGTACCAAACCCTTACTTAAAACTTTTCTTTTTAGGGGGTGGGTTTTTTAGTTTTAGTCATTTTAGTGGCTAGCACTTAGATCTAGCTTTAGTAATCTGCATCTTTTGTAAAATACAGACTCTGGTAATTACTATGGACACAAAGCTGAAAAGAAAGAAACACACAATTATGTAATTTAATTTTAACATTACCACAGATATCCCTGTTTATTAAAAAAAACAAATCTGGTCCAACATAATCTAAGAAATCCTCAAGTAGTCCTTAACAAGTGCGTCCCTTAAGAAAAAGGAAAAAAACCATTATTACACAAATTGGGACTTATTTACTAAGGGTCGCGGACCGCACTTTCGTCGGACGGTGCGCTGTTTTCAGGATTTCAGCAGCTTTGACAGGTATTTATCAGGGGTTTGTGCTGGGATTGTATTGCACATGAGCGGATTGTGGCGCGTCTGCACAATTGGGGCGGATGATCCGACTGATTCGGATTTAGCGTGGGATTTAACTTTCAAATTGTGTCACAAGACAATGCACTTACATGCACCAGGAAGAAGAAGGTGAACTCCGCCGGACCTGACGGGGAAGGGACACATACATGATATTGGGCGCACGATCTTAGTGAATCGCGGCAGAGTACATTATCGTTGGACAATGCACTTTTTGTGAACTCCTCGGACCGGGTAAGTAAATGTGCCCCATAAAACAATCATGATACTGACCTGTCTGTAATATTATACTATCCTCCACTGTATTGATTACTTTACAGCGCGTAATATCATCTGCAAATATCAAAATTTAACTCATGAATAAAATTATTAGCTGTGTAAATCAGATATCTGCTGTGAGGGTTGATTTGTTGTGTAGGCATAAGGCATAAAACAGCACATGAGATGCTGGCAGATGATTTTTTTCTTCTGTAAATTTGTTGCTTTATTTATTTTGCATTAATCTGCAGTTAAATCCTGTATTAGAGCACAGAACTGAACTCATTGGAAAAGATCCACAATCCTTTTCATCAAAAACATTCAAAGGTTCATCTGAATTCTTATAAAGCAGTGGGATCTCATATGTCACGTTACTGCTATTCTGCTGATTGACTATTCATAGAGGTGCAATGTCTCTATTCCCACCATATACATGTACTGTATATTCATTAGAAATGTTGCAATGCGTCTCTGAGATGTGTTTACAGAAAAAAAATTCTAGAAGAAACTGTTACAATTTCAAGGCTACACTATAATAGCTATCATCCAAGGAAAGGCAACTCATGTGGTCAGCTCCTGACATCTGCATCAAATATTAAACTAAACATAGTCTTTAAAGGGAACCCGTCATGAGGATTTAGGCCCATAGATCTGTTATGCAGCATAGTGTCAGCATCACAATGGGGCTCATTTACTAAGGGCCCCGTGGCCCGAACTTTCGTCGGACATCCTGACGATTTCCATTTTGCGCCGCTGGGACATGGGATTTAAAAGGGTTTTTCGGCACATGTGATCGGATTTGGCGCAATCGAGCCCGCTTTCATGTGACAGAAATCGGGGGGGGGGGGGGTCAGACTATCCGACGGATTCGGACAAACCGCGGAATTTAGCTTCAAAATTGTGTCGCAAGCCAAGGACTTACATGCACAGGGAGGAAGATGGTAAGCTCCGGCGGACCTCAGCGGGTAAGCGACAGATATCAGGCGCATAACCTGAGTGAATCGTGGCAGAGTGCATTCCGGACGGACAATGCACTTTCGGGAACTCCGAGGGACCGGGTAAGTGAATGTGCCCCAATGTCCTTATATGTTCTGGAAGTATTACACTGAAATAGATCTTTGAATATTGGATGTAAATGACCAGTACCTAGTCCCAGGGGCAGACATGAATTATTCTAGGATGTCCTCTCCTGGCATATTGATGTCCCATAATCCAAGTATATCATCACAAGTCTGCTGAAGGTAGATAATGATGATGAACTTAATCCAAAATGCTACAAATATATCACCCACCATTTTGACTGTGGGGTCCATGTTTATACAGTGTAATACAGGCAGTCCACGGGTTACGTACAAGATAGGTTTCATAGGTTCGAATTTGAAGTTGAATTTGTATGTAAGTTGAAACTATATATTTCATAATTGTAGTTCCAGAGACAATTGGGACAATATTCAAATTTTGTTGCTGTAATGGGACCAAAGATTATCAATAAAGCTTCATTTGTCTGTCTTTGCTTTGAACTGCTGTTGCAGAGTTAGTGTGTGGGAATACCATAGGGCAGTGATTGCTAACATATGGCACTGGTGCCAGAGGTGGCACTCAGAGCCCTTTCTGTGGGCACTAAGGCCATTGCCAGAGAGGACTCCAGGTATCTTCCTGCAGTTCCAGATAGCCCAGGACTTGCTGTGCACAGAGGTTTTTTTGAAGTGACAGCTCTACCTGGGACTATTTTTTGCTATATGGGTGCCTCAGGGTGCTTGTATCAATGAAAACTGTGACAGAGAAGGGAGTATAAATCACAAATTAAATTTCTGTGTTGGCACTTTGCGATAAATAAGTGGGTCTTTGTTGAAGTTTTGGCACTCGGTCTCTAAAAGGTTTGCCATCACTGCCATAGGGGAACACAACCTATGGCCTGCAAAGCCTCAAGTTGCTTGCCACAAACTCTCCAGCCAGACACAAACCATAACTCATGAAAGCAATCATTGGTACAGGAGCCCGGGTGGCAGTAATAACATTGTACTTGTACTTGTACTCACTGCTCCCAAATCCCCTCCTCCTGCTCTCCTCTGGCTCCTGAAGTAGGAAGTATGCAATGGTGTCAGGAGCCAGAGTAACACAGCAGTTAAAGACGTGGGATTGGTGAATAGATGTACTAACCTCTCCTGCTCCAAGTGCTGCTCTGGTTCCTGATGCTTGTAGTATGTACCATGATCAGGACTCAGAGCTGCGTAGGGCAAGGATAAAAAAAGATCCAGTGTGGCGCAGGGAGTAGAAGAGGAGCTGGACAGGTGAGTATTTATTTTCTTATTTGTTTGTCTGCTCAAGGGTCTCAATTACTATGGTCTGCTATGCAGTTTCAGTTATTATCATCTGCTCTGGGGTCTCAATTACTATTGTGTGCTCTGAGGTTTCTATTATTAATTTTCTGGTTTGGGCACTGCATTTATTGACCGGTCCAGAGGCTGTATTATTATTTATGTGCTTGTCTGGGGTCTGTATTATTATTATTTGCTTGTCTGGGGTCTGTAGTGTTATTATTTGCTTGTCTGGGGTCTGTATTATTATTATTTGCTTGTCTGGGGTCTGTATTATTATTATTTGCCTTGTCTGGGGTCTGTATTATTATTATTTGCTTGTCTGGGGTCTGTCTCATTATTATTTGCCTTGTCTGGGGTCTGTATTAGTTATTGTCTGCATGTAGTATTTGGTTCCTTAGGGAGGGGGGCATTTTGTGCTGTGCTGTGGTAGTTGGGCACTTGTTATGGACCCTTGTAGTTGGGCTCTATGACAAGGCAGTCTTTGGACCTATAAAGGCTGTGTTGCCCTGCACTACAGGATACTGAATCCTTATTGATAAATTGATGACATTTTACTTTTTATTATGTTATAAACTTTGGTCAAACTTTTAAAGCTTGATAAAAGAATATAAGTTAACTATGGGAAAAAAATGACTTTACTTATCGTATGGTTGACTCGTTTGTGCGATGTATCTATCATTGCAGAAAGAACAGTAGCACAGAGCAACATATCATACATGTTTTCTATGAAAGAAGGAGATGCTGAAAATAATGTGTCACTGTCATCGAAGTGATACTTTGCTGCTGTCAGACTGATGCTATGTGCCGTCTCCTGGATCTATGAACTTTGCTTTTCTAAACATCATTAAATGGAAATCACAATGGAGAACAGACGGCATCATTGACACATTTGGGTGTTATTTGTACTGTGCAATAATGAAGTCATTGAGAAACATCTAAGTGTTTTGAATATACAAAATGTGATACCAGAAATTGGAAAAATTCACGCTCCGGTATAAACATTATTTTATTGCTGTGGTTTAGGACATCATCTAAATGTCATGCAGTAATTACAAGCCCCTTTCTATGAGGCATCGTTTCTTATTATTATAGCCTATTGTGAAAACTTTTGTAATTAAATTGAATAATGTATTTTTTACAATAATGCCATTTACAGGGTTATTCCGATATAAAATTCTAGAACTATCACTGCATTGACTAGATTAATCCAGATACAGACAAGTCCACTTGCTACAACCCCCAGAAAGCCAGATCAGGGGTCCATATCGTCTGATGCCCCCAGCATAAATCATAAGTACTGTACAAGGAATGTAGTGATCAACCACCTCCAGCCATCCCATAGTGTTTAATATAGTGGCAGTGCATGTGTGACAATTACGGCAACTCCTCCTTCGGACATCTTGCTGCTGGGGAACACAAAAAACTTTTTAAAATTTTCTTTCAAGGCCATTTTAGCCATAGGGTCTACAGCGCAGCTACATCCTGTAATTATTTATCTGCACCCCAAGGTTATTGTGCCCCGCAGTTCTGCACCCCTCATCCATGTGTGTCCGCTACCAAAAAATATCTACAAAAGGACTGCAGCACTCCATCAGAGAGTTAACAGTGGGTATGTGAAAGGTAAGTGCGTATGTGTTTGTCCATAGTATGCTATATTCTTTGATATACAGGCGGTCCCCTACTTAAGGACACCCGACTTACAGACGACCCCCTAGTTAAAGACGGACCTCTCTGCTCAATGTGACCTTTGATAAACCCCTCTGAATGCTTTTTTATAGTCCCAGACTGCACTGATCAGCTGTAAGGTGTCTGTAATGAAGCTTTAGTGATAATCCTTGGTCCCATTACAGCAAAAAATTTTGAAACTCTGATTGTCACTGGGGCCTACAATTATAAAATATACAGTTTTGACTTACATACTTAAATTCAAGTTAAGAACAAACCGGGCTTATTTACTATGGGTTGCACTACTCACTTTCGTCGGAGTGTTCGCCGTTTTCGGGATTTGCGCAGCTTTGACAGGTATTTAACAGGTTTCAACCGGGATTGTGTTGCAAGCGATTGGATTGTGGGGCAGCTGCGCTGCGACACAAATCGTGGGACAGGCCGCTGGACAATCTGACTGATTCGGATTGAACGCGGGACTTAACTTTCAAATTGTGTTGCAAGACAATGCACTTACATTCGCCAGGCAGAAGAAGGTGAACTCCGTCGGACTTGAACGGGGAAGCGACACATGCAGGATATCGGACGCACAATCTTAGTGAATCGCAGCAGAGTGCATTATACACGGACAATGCACTTTCAGGGAACTCGCTGGGCCGGGTAAGTAAATGTGCCCCCGAATCTTACATCCAGTGCTGCAGGTCTAGTTTGATTGTACTTTAAATGGGCTTTTAGTCTCATACAAAAAATAATTTATTATTATAAAAGTTCTGGGGGGTATTCACATGAACTGTAAGGAGGCACAAGGGTGGAAAAAGTCACACTATGGGGCACATTTACTTACCCGGTCCTGTCGTGATCCTTCTCTTTCATTGTGATTTCCCATTGACGCTCTCTGCAGCTTTATCTCAGATGCTGCCAGTCCAGTCCAGTCCTCAGCACTAGACACAAATGTCAGGGGAACCGTTGCCAATGGCCCAGTTCTTTCATGTATACTGATCACTTGACCGTTTGCTGAGAAGGAGGAACATGTATAAAAAGACAAAGCTTCTTGGCAACTCCTGGGTACTGCAAATAAAAATGATTGAAAAATCCCAGAAAACATAACGGGGGTCATTTACTAAGGGCCCAATTCACGGTTTCCCGTCGTGTTACCCGAATATTTCCGATTTGCGGCGATTTTCCCTATATTGCCCCGGGATTATGGCGCACGCGATCGGATTGTGGCGCATCGGCGCTGGCATGCACGTGACGAAAATGGGGGGGGCGTGGCCGAACGAAAACCCGACGGATTCGGAAAACCCGCCGGATTTTGAAAAGTGTCGCTGGACTCGCGCTTACTTTCACCAGGTATAGGCCGGTGAACTTCAGTGCATTCCGGCGGGCCTCGGCGGACTTCAGCGCAGCAGCGACACCTGGTGGACGTCGGAGGAACTACCTTAGTGAATCCTGGCCGAACCCGAATCCACCGCAGAGAACGCGCCGCTGGATCGCGAATGGACCGGGTAAGTAAATCTGCCCCAACATTTTAGCTAAGTAGACCTTTTTAAATGTCAGACACAAGCGTGCGGAAGGTATGCAGACAGGGATGAACTTCTGGATTCAGGGGTGGCACTACACATCTCTGGCGCATGCGCACTGAAGAGATGCAGACAGGGATGAACTTCTTGCTTTTGAGGTGGAATGACACAGCTCTGGCGCATGCGCACTGAAGAGATGCAGACAACGATATACTTCTGGCTTTAGAGTTGGATTTACATTGCTCTGGCGCATGGACAATGCAGAGATAAATACAAGGATATACTTCTAGCTTCAGGGGTGACATTACACAGGTCTTTATTTACAAATCTGCCCTGAGACAGAAAAAAACCTTATTGGTCAGACCTAAAACTTAACTTAGCCCCGATCCCCTGACACTGGTGTTCCGGCAAAACATGTTTGGGGGGCTCGTGTGTGTTTTTTAAGTGACATGGTTGAGGCTGTTAACTAGCAGGATCGCTGCAGAGATACAATAATGAGACTAACATATTGGGGCTTATTTACTAAGGGTCCCACGGCCACATTTTTTTGTCGGGTTTTGCGACTTTTCGGGGATCATGCCGCCGGGACAGGGATTTAGAAGGGCACAAAACGGGGGCGTGGCTGTCGGATGATCCGGCTGATTCGGACTGAGCGTGGGATTTAACATTTAAATTGTGTTGCAAGACAATGCACTTACATGCACCAGGAAGAAGAAGGTGAACTCCGGCGGACCTGAGCGGGGAAGCGACACATGCAGGATATCGATCTGGAGTGCGTGATTGTCGGACAACGCACAGCGGGGATCGCGACAGGACCAGGTAAGTAAATGTGCCCCATTCAGTAGATACTCACCTCTAAATGCTCATATGGTTACGACAGCAGCCCAAACATGCAATTTTAAGAAAGTTAGTGTGATTAAAACTCGGTTTTGTTTTATTTCAAAATTTAATAAAAGTTACGTTTTAGGTCTGACCAATAAGGTTTTTTTCTGTCTCAGGACAGATTTGTAAATAAGTTATAATGTTGCCTTGGCAGTCCTAAAAGGGCTAATCATTTTGTAAAATTATTATACGGGTCTGGCGCATGCTCACTGCAGAGATAAAGACAAGAAGATACTGTCAGGCTTGCGGGATGTGGATCCGCTGGACCACTGCAGACGATGACTCAAGCCACTACCTGGGACCGGAGTCTAAGTGGTACCCGGTTTTCACCAGAGCCCGCCGCAAAGCGGGTTAGACAAGCTGCGGCGTGGTACCACCAGGTCGTTCCTCAGGCGTGACTTGTCTGCAGTGGCGGCCAAGGTTGAGGTACAGAAACAGCAGTCAAGCTCGGGGTCACAGTCCAGGCACAGGGTCAGGGCAGGCGGCAGAGATGCAACGTCAGAATCCAAACCGGGGTCAGCAACAGGAGGTCCAAGCAGAAGGGTACGGGAACACAGAACTACGACAGCAATACGGAGGGACACTGGAACACGGAGGTAGTCAGGAAACGCAGGAACACAGAGGGAGTCAGGCACGCAGGAGACACTAGAACGCAGGAGACACTGGAACGCAGGCAAATCGCAACAGAGCTTTCTCTAAGGTTGTGGGGCACAAAGATCCGGCAGGGCTTGCAGGAAGAGGCAGGCTTAAATAGATTTGGGCAATGTGGCCAGCGCCAATTAATGGCGCGCTGGCCCTTTAAATTTCCTAGAAGTGTCGCGCGCGCGCCCTGAGGCGCGGGACCGCGCGCACACGGAGCGAGGCCGGGACTCGGGAGCGGGGAGCAAATGTCAGGGGAACCGTTGCCAATGGCCCAGTTCTTTCATGTATAGCGATCACTTGACCGTTTGCTGAGAAGGAGGAACATGTATAAAAAGACAAAGCTTCTTGGCAACTCCTGGGTACTACAAATAAAAATGATTGAAAAATCCCAGAAAACATAACGGGGGCCATTTACTAAGGGCCCAATTCGCGGTTTCCCGTCGTGTTACCCGAATATTTCCGATTTGCGGCGATTTTCCCTATATTGCCCCGGGATTATGGCGCACGCGATCGGATTGTGGCGCATCGGCGCTGGCATGCACGCGACGAAAATGGGGGGGCGTGGCCAAACGAAAACCCGACGGATTCGGAAAAACCGCCGGATTTTGAAAAGTGTCGCTGGACTCGCGCTTACTTTCACCAGGTATAGGCCGGTGAACTTCAGTGCATTCCGGCGGACTTCAGCGCAGCAGTGACACCTGGTGGACGTCGGAGGAACTACCTTAGTGAATCCTGGCCGAACCCGAATCCACCGCAGAGAATGCGCCGCTGGATCGCGAATGGACCAGGTAAGTGAACTCCAGCGGACCTGAGCGGGGAAGCGACACAAGCAGGAAATCGGGCGCACGATCTTAGTGAATCGCTCTGGAGTCCATGATCGTCGGACAACGCACAGCGGGGATCGCGACAGGACCGGGTAAGTAAATGTGCCCCATTGAGTAGATACTCACCTCTAAATGCTCATATGGTTTACGACAGCAGCCCAAACATGCAATTTTAAGGGCTAATCATTTTGTAAAATTATTACACAGGTCTGGCGCATGCTCACTGCTAAGATAAAGACAAGAAGATACTTCAGAGGTGACATAGGAGTGACAATGGGCCATTCTATCAATTAAGAGGCCGTGAGTCAAATGTTCAAATATTATAGGAAATATGCTTTTTCATGGAATTTCTCACAAATGATATTACTTTTTTAGAATTCTTAAATTTTACTGTATTTGTTAAGGATTTTAATTAGTTATAACCTACTGGCTATATATCTAGAAGTCTGTACATTAAATTATCAATTTAAAGCGAATATTTCATCAGGACAGTAATTTCTAGCTGGTGAAATGTTCCAGGTGCTGTGCTGATTTTAAAAATGCCTAAAAATGGCAGTATTCTGAATATTTTCAGCACTTGATAATAGTTTATTTTATATTACCTGGCTCCCTGTCAGCAGAGAGTGGTGAGTCCCAAGGGACAGCAGCTGCAGCCAGTGTGAGTTTGTGTCACTCTTTTCTCTGCAATACTCATGCAGCTCCCTCCCGACTCCCTCCTGCAAGAAAGGTGGCTGCTTGAGGGAAGCAAAATATGAGGTGGAGCTGCTGGGGTGACAATATGAGGGGGCTTTAATATGAGGGGGAGCTGTAAACACAATGTCAAAGGGGCTACAATGTGACAGGGTTCTGGGGCACACAATTTGAGGTGGAGTGTCATGGCTGCCCCTGCGACCCATGTCCTGGGTCGCAGGAGAACCCGTGTACCTCTGTGTGCCCCAGCTTCTGTACTCACCTGTCCCTGCTCCAGCGGCGATTCCGTAATGTCCGCACTCCGGCGCGCGCGCTCCCGTGTCCTAGGGAACATGCGCTGGCTGTGTAAAATTTAAAGGGCCAGCGCACCTCTAATTGGTGCTGCCCAGCTGCCTGCCCTAATAGGTTCCAGCCCCTTCATTGGTTCCCTGCCGGATCTTTGTGCTTCCACGCCTGAGAAAAAGCTATATTCCAAGCCCTCTGCGTTTATTGAGATTTCCAGTTGTGACCTCGATTCCTTTCCTGACTTCCGATTCCGTGCTGCCTGTCCTGACCTATTGCTATGTCCCGACTCTAATCCTGTGCTGCATGTCTTCACCTCCTGCCTGTTCCTAACCATGAGTTTGCCTCACGATTCTGCACTACGCCTTTGCCGCCACCGCGGGCAAAGTCACACCTATGAAACGACCTGGTGGTACCATGCCACAGCAAGTCCAACCTGCTCTGTGGCGGGCTCTGGTGAAAACAGGGTACCACTTAGACTCCGGTCCCAGGTGTCGGCTTATGTCATCGCCCACGGTGGTCGAGAGGATCCACTACCTCTGATCGTGACAGGGAGATAGAGGGGACTAAGGGGGAAATTATACTGTGGGGGTGGAGTACAAGCAGTGGCTTAGGGGAAAAATAATTTCCCTCTTTCTCTACTACGAAAGTTTGGAGGTATGTTAATAACAACTGAAATGATTAAGAATGCTGACAAAGGCATTTTAAATATGAGCTTAACATAAAGCTATTGGAACCTGTCGCCAGCTAACAATGACATTCCTGGTACAGGTTCACTTTTAAACAGTCTGTATGGTCAGACAGCCCTGAGTTTCATCAAAGAACCTTGGATTGTCTGCTTATACTCATCATGTCATAGAAATTCCATGTGATAGAATAAAATGAGGAGGCAGCCCTCCCAATGACTCTGCTCTAATTGCTGTATGCATACTCTGAAATGCAGAGCTGGAGCAATGCTTCCTTATAGGGACAAGTATAATCTTCCTGGTTCTCAATTGGTTAACACATACATCTATACAGGGCTGGTGCCAGCACTGGGCACACTCGGGCAAGTGCCAGGGCCCAGGGCTGCTGGGGGGCCCACATAAGGCTGTACATTAGGAATCCATGGGGTTAGGATGGCTTTATATAAAATAACCATGAGGGGGCTGTTTTGTCTGATAAACTAGGGAATATTTTACGGAACAGGAAACTGTTTTAGTTTCTCAATTTTTAATGCCGTTCACTGCAAAGGGGCCCACTGAGGCCAGAGGTCTACTGATACCTGTAGCCGACCCTGCCTCTATACATATATAAAGGATCAATTGTTGCTGTATTATCCATTGCAATGTAACTCAATAATGGAGTCCTTCTCCTTCCAGAGCCTTGTGCATAACCTACACATGGTATGGATATTATACCAAAGACTTAGCAACCTTTGGCAACATTATAATGCATCTCGAGTTAATACTGAAGAAGATAAAGGACATATTTAGGTAGAGGAAGATAAAATGAAATCATCTCTGGCTTGTATTGGACATTAGTTTGATTGGAGTAGGCGGCAGACAATGAATTATACATATCCTCTCCTCAAATGAAATGCAAAGTAACACAGACTCTTGATTGAGTGGATGTTTCATTAACCGTATGGAGAATAAAATGTTGCATTTTACATAATTCATCAACACAGAGGGACATTTTCTAATTACCTACCACTGTCAGCTAGAAAATGAAAGAATCAACATAACAAAAAGAACATCCGGAGAAACACTGTTAGGTTGTGTTATACCTATAGAAAGCATCGGCCTACCGATGGGATTCCCTCTTTGGCCCCTTAGTTTACTGGCCATGTGCAAGGCTAGTCACATTGGGGCACATTTACTTACCCAGGTCCATTCGCGATCCAGCGGCGCGTTCTGTGTGGAGGATTCGGGTCTTCCGGCGATTCACTAAGGCAGTTCCTCCGACGTCCACCAGGTGTCGCTGCTGCGCTGAAGTTCATCGGAATGCACTGAACTTCACCAAGCCGGGCCGAGTGCAGGTAAGCTCGTGTCCAGCGACACTTTTTTTCCGAATCCGTGACCCCCATTATGTTGCATATTCATTTTGTTTTCTTCTGCTTTTGGCGCAGAGGTAATGAGGGCTTCTGGTCACTTTGACATTGAGTGATTGTCACAGGTGCCCCCACGATCCATGTCACGGATCGCGGGCACACCTGTGCCCCTCTCTCTGGCGCGGTCCCTGCTGCCCCGTTCCTTGGCTCAGTCTCACCGTGCTCCTGCTCTGGATCCTACTACGTGTTGGCTTACGTCATCGTCCGCGGTGGTCCAGTGGGTCCACTACCCCTGGAGCCTGACATTCTGCATTATCAGATGATATAAGATGTGACATCATAGTGTGTGGCACCCCACATGTTATGACCCAATATTGTCATTATGAAGGCACGGGATTGTAAAATGCTGCCGTTGCTTGGCACTTTCAGCAGATTTCATTAAAAAGTGCCCTGCTGTTTTTCACATTCTCTCTAGTGATACTCCAGGGACTGTAACTGAATTGTAGCCATCCAGGTTTATGAATTATCCATCACTTGCAAACAGAGAGATTTTATATTTCAGCTTTTATCTCATGTTTCTTGATCTAAATACAGATAACTGTGCATTTCTCTCATTTATTCCCATCCTTTATCTCCTTAACTTTTGTTCATCTACATCATTCAAAGATATTTTTTGCGCATTTAAAATTCTTCACCTGAGCTTTGCTTTTTTGCAAGGCAAATAAAGTAGCGTCATAACAACCAGCAGGCTAGGTTTCCATGCTGTGAATTTCACTAGGCAGTATTACAGCATCCTCAAGCATTTATTTGGAGTATTTTATTTTTTATTATTTTATTGAATTTTTCCTTTTTTCCTTAAGTCTACACCACCACCTTTAAGAGATATATACTCCCTTTTACAGACACCACTTTGTTCATAAGGGGGCCCCCCACCAGCATTAAGTGACAACCAGTTTACAGTTGTGAGCTGAATGTCTCTGTGAGTGATGCGCATCTGCGGAACCCTGCGCTGCACTTGCGCCTGCCTCCAAATTGTGACAGGAACTGATTGGCCACGTCAGAGAGAGTTAGGCAGATTTACTTACCCGGTCCTGTCGCAATCCAGCGGCGCGTTCTCAGTGGAGGATTCGGGTCTTCCGGCGATTCACTAAGGTAGTGCGCCCGATGTCCACCAGGTGTCGCTGCTGTGCTGAATTCCGTTGGAGTTCTCTGAAGTTCACCGTCCTACCCTGGGTGCTGGTAAGCGCATGTCAAGCGACACTTTTTTAAAAAAAATACGGCGTTTTTTCCGAATCTGTTGGGTTTTCTTACGGCCACGCCCCCCGATCCAGTGCGCCAAAATCCCGGGGCAATTCAGGGAAAATCGGCGCAAATCGGAAATATTTGGGTAACGGGTCGGAAAAACACGATTTGGGCCCTTAGTAAATGACCCCCAGTGTGTCTTCAAACACATGCAGCATGGTTTTAGGGAGCTGTACTGCCTGCCCTTCCCCCCCGCCCCCTGGTACCTAACACGGCTGGCTGTACTGAAACTAGGACTAATAGTCAGTACTTCTGCCACTGTGCCAGCTAGGCCAGCAGATAGAATATCGTGTAAGTAGGAGAAAGTTTAGAATATTATTGATAATTTAGAATAGTAATGGGTAGCACTGTCTGAACTGGAGTGAGGGCCTCCACCAGATTTTGCACCCAGGGGCCTCCACATACCTTGATCAGACCCAGGGTACAGATACAGACAGGTTTGAGTGAATTCTACATCTGATGCATCTTATTCAGTCCATTTAAGAGTTCTGTAAAGAGTAACTGTTGATATACTTTGCTTTTATGTGCCTGATATAATATCCAAGGAATATCAACATATCTGGGGTGGATGTTACATACATCCGGAATATTCGTGTTCTGTTGCCTTGCAGATAGAGGCACAGACAGTGAAAATAACTCTCCACTTCTAGGCAGTTGTGTGGCACATAGATGAGCACCATATTGAGCTACACGACTACATTGAAGTTGTTGAGCCCTAACTCCAAACATTAACAGGGTAACCATAAGACCTTAATAGGGTCACACATATCATACATACTCTGCCAGGAGCCACGGGTCACATCCATCACGACATGTTGATCAATATATTTCTCAGGACTACAATTGTAGCAATGAATAATACAATGATGGAAAAGATGAAGAAAGGGAAGAAGAGAAGAAAGGAAGGAAGAGAGAGAGGGAAGAAAGGAAGGAAGTTTCTCTGTCACCTGTTCTCTATAGTTTCACACTTTCCACTGCTTATCACTGGTGCCACTAGGCTTGCAGGCCTAATATATAAGTAAGAGCTTCCTCCATGAAATATTCAATGCATTTTATATATACAAATGGTTTTGCAATTTTGATGAAAATAAAGCTTAAAGGAAATCTACCACTTGTTTTCATGCATTGTGAACCAAATATACCTTTAGAATGCTGTAGCGACACTGATGCAGAAACATATCTTGTTCAATCCCTGAATTGAGTGGTTTTGCTGAAAAATACCATTATAAAATTATGATAATGAGACTCTGTTGCTTCTGTGCTGTGGCTCAACGCTTCTCCTCTTACCCTAGTTCAGAGAACACTGTAGTCACTGTTTTATCCCTGACAGGCAGATGTAATCAATCGCTGCACCATCCCCCAGCTGCTGCATATGAGTCATCCAGCTCAGGTCGATTAGTCCTGCCTGGACTTATTATAGTACAAATAAGTGCTAACCAATTTTACAGTACCCTCAACATTTCAATAATTTACCATTTAACACAACATTGAGGGATATGCATACATGGAGGTAAAAAAACATGGAGGGATATGCATACAGAAAGACCTGAAATGGAGCTTTCTTCTTCTGCCTTCCATATGTTTAATATAGATGTAATATGCATGCACTGGAGACAGGGAACAGCTAGCCACAATTTCCTATTCAATCTCTTCAGAATAGTTAAAAAATAAATATTGATAAAATCTAGAATGAAACAAGTACAGGCGGTCCCCTACTTAAGGACACCCGATTTACAGACAACCCATAGTTACAGACAGACCCCTCTGACCTCTGGTGAAGTCTCTGGATGCTTTACTATAGTCCCAGGCTGCACTGATCAGCTGTAAGGTGTCTGTAATGAAGCTTTATTGATAATCCTTGGTCCCATTACAGCAAAAAATGTTTAAACTCCAATTGTCACTGGGGCAAAAAATTTTTAATGTCTGGATCTACAATTATAAAATATACAGTTTCGACTTACATACAAATTCAATATGTCTATCACATACAGTTTTATACATGCACTACACAGAGTCATTTTAGACTTTGGATACATGTGGAGCACAGAACCTGGATGTGAGTACCGTAGCAACATGCAGCGGTGACAGAAATAAAATTGTTAGTTGTCTAAGGCTCCTAGAAGAGAGCTCCAAAAATAAACTATAGAAAACTAGAAACTTTTCTCCAGGGAAAATAACAAGTACAGTCACAAGTTTATTTTAATTCTGTGTCCATGAAAAGTAGCAGTGCTGTTAAATTGTGTAATCCTGCATTTGAAAGGCTCGGCAGCTCCAGAATCGCTAGATGCCCAAAATCCGTGTGACATTCAATGCACATGTCATTTATCCCAGCAGAAAAAAACCTCCCTTTAACATTTCATACACTGAGATATGTCAGGTACAGTCTCTAAAGGAGGAGGCTTGCTTCAGACATTTGACAAGTTACATTGGGGATTAAATGTTATAATAATCAGGTTGTATGGAGCGAAAAGTAAGCATGAAAGTCATGTCCCTGGAACCTTGTGGTACTTTGATATACAGTCTAATAGAGGCAGCGGTCACCTAAATACAATTGCATTTATACTATGTAAACATTACATTTTATAGAATTTTTGTCATATGAACATATTGGGGGTCATTTACTAAGGGCCCGAATCGCGTTTTTACTTCGGGTTACCTGAATTTTACCGTTTTGAGCCGATTTACCTTGAATTGCCCTGGGATTTTGGCGCACGCGATGGAAATCGGGGGGGGGGGGGCGGGCAGTCGGAAAACCTGTCGGATTCGGAGAAACCGCTGTATTTTTTTAAAAAAATGTGTCGCTTGACACGCACTTACCTGCACCCAGCCTGGCTTGGTGTACTTCAGTGAACTCCGACGGACTGCAGCAGCAACACCTAGTGGACATCGAGCGCACTGCCTTAGTGAATCGCCTGAAGACTCGAATCCTCCACATAGAAAGCGCAGCTAGATCGTGAATGGCCCCTGTAAGTAAATCTGCCCCTGTGTGTATGTAAAAGTGATGTTTATGTAATGCATTGTTAATAAACACGTAATGCAACGTGTGAACACAGTGGGGGTCATTTACTAAGGGCCCGATTCGCGTTTTCCTGACGTGTTACCCGAATATTTCCGATTTGCGTCGATTTCCCCTGAATTGCCCCGGGATTTTGGCGAACCTGATTGGATTATGGCGCATCGGCGCTGGCATGCACGCAACGGAAATTGGGGGGTGTGGCTGAACAAAAAGCCGACGGATTCGTAAAAACCGCCGCATTTTTTAAAAAAAATGTGTCGCGGAGCTTGCACTTACCTTCACTAGGAATAGGCCGGTGAACTTGAGTGCGCTCCGAGGCTCTTCAGCGCAGTAGCGCCACCTGGTGGACGTCGGAGGAACTGCCTTAATGAATCCCGGCCGGACCCGAATCCACCGCAGAGAATGCGCCGCTGGATCGCGAATGGACCGGGTAAGTAAATCTGCCCCAGTCACTAGGATAGACGTCTTTTGGTTGACTTCTATTCTTCCCAGCTTGGTTAAACATGGATGTCTTTTCAATAGGGAAAGGATAGTTGGTCATTGCCAGAAACATCCGTCGGTAACTTGCATCTCTTTAAATGTAAAGATTGGACATCAATGGCACATGTGATCTGAAATACCTTTACGGGCTGGGCTGGCGTTAAGGGGTGGCAAACTGGGCATTTGCCCAGGGCCCCCTGTACTAAAGAGGCCTCCTGCATGTGGACTGTTGTGGGCAGAGGTTGCATTGCTCTTTTAACCCTTGGTTGAATGAACGGGTGAAGATGCTTATCATCTATCTCCTGTCTATATATCCATTATCTATCTGTCTAGTTATCTATCTCCTATAAGTTGTCTATTTCCTGTCTATGGGGCACATTTACTAAGGGTCCGCGGACTGCATTTCCGTCAGGTTTCTGACTATTTCCAATTTGCGCCGCATTTAACAGGCGTTTTTGGCGTACGCGATTGTATTTTGGCGCAATCGCACCGCCTTTCATGCGACACAAATCGGAGGGCGTGGCCGTCGGACAACCCGACTGATTCGGACTAAGCGCGGGATTTAAAATTCAAATTGTGGCGCAAGATCAGCACTCACATACACCGGGAAGAAGAAGGTGAACTCCGGCAGACTTCAGCGGGGAAGCGACACTTGCAGGATATTGGGCGCACAATCTTTGTTAATCGCGGCGGATAACTCACTTCGGGGATTGCGTCAGGACCGGATAAGTAAATGTGCCCCTATATCTCTTTCTGACTATTTATCTAACAGAATCGAAAAAGCTTAGGCAGCACTCCAGACTTCCAAAAATTCCTTACTGACTGTGACTGCTCATAAAATAGTTTTATTTTGGGGCCCCACTTTCAGTTTTGCCCAGGGCCCCACTTTGTTTCAAACTGTTCCCAATTACGGACGCGTTTACATGGTCACATGACGTTTACATTGTGTTTTGAAACATAATACAACAGCGAAGGAAAGGAGATTTGCCTAGTTACTACATCATGTTTACATAGTATCAACATTTAGGTTACGTAAACACAGTGTAAACGTCACGTGTAAATCCTTTCTTACTGACAAGCTCACAGGATTTGGCTGCAATATGTATTATTCATACTCTCACATGTGGAGATGTATCAGAGCAGTGTCTAAGAGCAGAACTGTTCTTGTTTTCCATGGCAATCAGAGCTCAGCTTTTATTTTCCCACAGCTGTTTATAAAATGAGCTTTGATTGGTTTCTATGAGAAACTAACGTATTTTTCGGACTATAAGGCGCACCGGAGTATAAGGCGCACTATCAATAAATGCCTACTAAAATGTCTAGGTTCATATATAAGGCGCACCTGATTATAAGGATGAATGACCAGCAGGTGGCAGACCTGTACACAGTTCAAGGCAGCTGTTGTCTGTAAGTACGGTTCATATATAAGGCACACTGGACTATAAGTCGCACCTTTGATTTCTAAGAAAATCAAAGGATTTTTTGTGCGCCTTATAGTTCGAAAAATACTTTACAACAGTTTTGCTTCAAATATTTCTGATAAATCTCCCTTAGGCCCCTTCCACACTTGCGTTTTTCACGCGTGTTTTCTGTGCGTGCTTTTGACACGCAGAACTTGCATTGCACTCTAATCAATGGGCTTTTTCAGCATTTTTTTTCATGTGTACACGCGCGTTTTTTTTTTACGCGCGTTTAAATCTCGACATGCTCTACTTTTGCAAGTCACGTGCGTGAAAAACGCACCATACAAGTCTATGGAGACGCATCAAAAACGCATCGCACTCTGAGACACTTGCAAGTGCAATGCGTTTTTCACGCATCAATTGCCATAGAAAAGATAGAGCTCAGTCCTGAGTCCATTTCACGCGCATTATCTGCACGTGAAAAACGCATTGAAATTGCAGTGAAAATACATTCAAAACGCGCGTGAAAAACTGAGACACTGAACAAACTCTGACTGAAAACTGATTGCACTCTGATGCAAAATGTCAGTTTTTCACTGACCAAACCCTGATCGCACCCTGATCAAACTCTGACGTGATCTGCAACGCAAGTGTGGAAGGGGCCTTACAGTGTTTAATTGGAGCCCAAAAATTGGGCGCCCATGCCGCTTTTTCTTTGGTGGAAACATTCCGGTTGCAGCTCTGTGATGTTACAATGGGGCAGTGTCATCTCATAGAAAGGAATTGTGATGTCACATTTTTAGAGTATACGGCTATCTGCCGAGCCATGGATAATGGGCTTGTGATTTGTGAATTTTTTAATAATAGTTTCAAAAAGAGGAAGAGGGCTGCAGTCTCTATCGCACCAAGCATCAAGTTCCACAAAAATATGGCAAGAGAAAAAAGCAGCTCTCCAACACAAGAATAGTCCATGGGATGTTTCAGCTCCAGATAAGAATTTTCAAGCCATATGGAGCTGATACATTGCATAGAATAGAAGACCACAGAGATATTCACTTTATTCTTGTGTTTGAGTGCTGCTTTTTTCTCTTTGCATATCTATCTAGCATTTCATCGACTCATCTCCTATCCATCTATGGGCCTTGCCTGACGTAGAACTCTGCATTAACTGCACAGGCCTAGGGTAGGGACTCCCCGCACTGGACCACTCGGCCACTCGGCAATTCATGAAGATGCACCAGTAGGCATGATTATTTCAGGGCTTGTAACCTGACATGCAATTTCTGATAAGCTAACTAATAAAATAATTGTACATCACCTTTGGTAAATACGACAGCGGGCGCTGTGTTGTCAAGGATCATTAATGTATTAAACAAGTTCTATAAATGTGATGCAAATTCTAAAGTGCAAGGTGACTTCTTTATTCTTCTTCTTCCTAACCTTGAGATTCTAGTGCAGAGATGTAAATCGTTGACATATTCATGCACCTTTATTCTAAAAAGCCACCATACTAATGTCAACCCAATGACATAAAGGAACCAGAGAATAGAAGCAAAGCACACAGCTGATATTACAAAAGAGTTATTAACACTCAGGATGACAAGGCACCATGTACTTTACCAAATACAAGGGAAACTAACACAATTTCTCATTATAAAATGCTATAGAAAAGTGTCCTGTAATATATCAGGGGGATTCAGCCTATGAAGGAATTCTATTTCAAATATAAGCTAAAAACAAATGGGTATTTTCAGAATTGGCATTTATCTAAAGAAGATCTGGCTGTGCCGCAGCAGCAGCAGCTTTGGTCAATCCAGGGGTGCAGTTGGCATGAGGCCAGTTGAGCTTCTAGCCTCAGGACAGAAGCACCTTAAGTAGCGCTATGTAGTGAAAGCAGGAGTCGGCATTGCAGACGGCTCTATAGACCCCATGGTCCTGTGATGGTGGTCAGAGTTCCTGGGTCTGATAAGACCAAGTACTTCTCTGATGAAACATCTGCCCCCACAAGGGTTTTTTCTACCTGCAAAGCAGGTTGGACTTGTTGCCACGTGGTACCACCAGGTTGATCCACAGGCACGACTTAGCTCGCGGTAGTAGCCAAGGTGAAGTACAGAATTGTAGAGCTGAAACAGAGTCAGGGACAGGCTGGAGGTCAGTACAGGCGGCACAGGCTCAGAGTCAGAAAACAGGCAGAAGGTCAGGGCTGGTGGAAGAGAATCTGAGTCAGTAACAGGAATTGAGGTCATAGGAAATCACAGTAAACACAGGAATCATGGGTAGGAAGCTTTCTCAAAGGCACAAGGCACAAAGATCCGGTAGGGCTCAAAGGAAGGGGCTAGCCACTTATGAGGTCAGACTTTGGAAGCACCAATTAGCGATGCGCTGGCCCTTTAAATCTCACAGAACCGCGCACTAGGAGGTGGGGCGCGCACGTTGGACAGCAGGAGCCATCGCTGTAGCGTTGTCACAGAACACAAGTGTGTAAGGGAAAAGTCTCTTTGGAAACAGTTTGTGGACCCTCTGCACCACCGCATGAGATTATGACGGTACCAGCTGCAACCCGGGACCGGAGTCTAAGTGGCACCTGATCTTCACCAGAGCCCGCCGCAAAGCCGGATGGTCGTGCTGCGGCGGGGTGCCAACAGGTTGTTCCATGGGTGCGACTAGGCCCGTGGTGGCAGCCAAGGTAGGAAGCGGGACACAGTAGCGCAGAGACGCTGGAGAAACCGCTGGACTGGAATCCTGGAAGGTACAGTGCGGCCGCGCCATTTAACATGCCTTTGGGCGGGGTCTTTACCCACGATCGCCCCCCCCCCCCCCGTGCCATTTTTGGGGGGCGCCAATCGTTCCTATGGCAGCCCTGGGGGTTCGATCAGTGCCTGTAGGCACTGCCTGAAAGGTGGCGTCTATGACATCATCTTAAAGGCACATTGCGAGCATATGCATCTGCATAGGCTGACACTGCTAATACCCTGCAATACATCAGTATTGCAGAATATTATCATGAACAAGCAATCAGATGATTGCTTGTTAATGTCTCATGGTGGAAATAGTAAAATAGTAAAAAAAAATCTTTTTCAATAAAAATAAAGTAATGAATCAATAAAAATGTCCATGAGCCCCATAACATATAAAGAGACATATAACACAAAAAGTCTAAATCATAACCCAAACCCCACATATATAGTATCACCGTGTCCGTAACAATCCGTAGAATAAAATAAACAATTATTGAACCACCACGTTGAACGGCGTTAAAAAAAACTGTTAAAAACCTGCAAAAAAATATGATTTTTAGCTATTGAATCCCACAAAAAAAGCAATAAAAAGTGATCAGAAAAACACATGTACTCCAGAATGATACTGTTGCAAAGTAAAACAAGTCCAGCAAAAAAACAAGCCACAAACTAGCTCCATATTAAAAATGTTATGCCACTTGGAAGACACCAATGCAAAAATGATCGATTTTTTCCCACATTAGGTTTTATTTGGCAAATTTAGTAAATTGTAAGAAACAATATTCAATGGTATCCCCTTAATCGTATCAACCCATAGAGTAAAGATAACAGGATTACTAGACTATAGGGTGAACACCAAAAAAAAAAAGTAAAAAATTTAGTACGGAATTGATGCTTTTCTACACCTGCCCTCAAAAAAGAAGTTCCTAAATTTTCAACAATAGAAGATACCAACCCCAAAATGGTAACAATGGAAAAAGCATCTCATCCCGCAAAAAAAATGTTGTCACATGGCCCCAATAACAAAAAAGTTAAAATTTATTGGCCTACAAAAGGGGCCAATGACGAAACTAAAATCCTGGCAGCTGCAGGGTGCTCCTTCCCTTCTGCGCCTCGCTGTGCACCCATAAAACAAGTAACGGCCACATGTGGGGGGTCTCTGCACTTGGGAGATTACATAACATATTTTTAGATTGGTTTTCTCTTTTTATCTTTTGTAAATGTGCAAATTTTAGAACTGAATGAACATATAACCGACACAATTTGACCTTTCTAAATTTCACCTCCATTTTGATTCAATTACTATGAAGATCTCAAGGGGTTAACAATCTTCCTAAAAGCTGTTTCTGATAGTTTCAAAGGCACAAGGCACAAAGATCCGGTAGGGCTCAAAGGAAGGGGCTGACCACTTATCAGGTCAGACGTTGGCAGCACCAATTAGCGATGCGCTGGCCCTTTAAATCTCACAGAACCGCGCACTAGGAGGTGGGGCGTGCACGCTGGACAGCAGGAGCCATCGCTGTAGCGTTGTCACAGAACACAAGTGTGTAAGGGAAAAGTCTCTTTGGAAACAGTTTGTGGACCCTCTGCACCACCGCATGAGATTATGACGGTACCAGCCGCAACCCGGGACCGGAGTCTAAGTGGCACCTGATCTTCGCCAGAGCCCGCCGCAAAGCCGGATGGTCGTGCTGCGGCGGGGTGCCAACAGGTTGTTCCATGGGTGCGACTAGGCCCGTGGTGGCAGCCAAGGTAGGAAGCGGGACACAGCAGCGCAGGGACGCTGGAGAAACCGCTGGACTGGAATCCTGGAAGGTACAGCGCGTCAGCACCATTTAACATGTCTTTGGACGGGGTCTTTACCCACGATCGCCCCCCCCCCCGCGCCATTTTCGGGGGGCACCAATCATTCCTATGGCAGCCCTGGGGGTTCGATCAGTGCTTTTAGATTGGTTTTCTCTTTTTATCTTTTGGAAATGTGTAAATTTTAGAACTGAATGAACGTATAACCGACACAATTTGACCTTTCTAAATTTCACCTCCATTTTGATTCAATTACTATGAAGATCTCAAGGGGTTAACAATCTTCCTAAAAGCTGTTTCTGATAGTTTTAGGGGTGCAGATGTGAAAATGGGTTGGTTGTATAGGGGGGTGTTGATGTTAAATATGTAAAATTTCATTCAAAACTGTATTTATCACCAAAATAGTCAATTCTGAAAATACGGAAAATCGATATTTGATTTGTAAGCCGCGTGACGTCAAAAGAAATTATCCAGACATATCAAAAATGATGAAAATGTAAAGTAGACATAAAGGGAAATGTTATTCAGCAACTATTTAGGTGGTAAATCTATCTGAAAACGCGATGATTTCGAATTTCGAACAATGGCAAATTTTCAAAAATCATCATTTTTATTTTTTTTTGTAAATAAATGCAAAAAATTATCAGCCAAAATTTACCACTAAAATGAAGTACAACATGTGGGGAAAAAAAACCAATCTCAGAATAGTTTAGATAAGTAACAGTGTTCAAAAGTTATAACCATATAAAGCGACGCTATTCAGAATCCAAAAAATGGGGCTCCGTCCTTAAGGGGTTAAAGACCTGGAGATCGTCTGTAAGATCAGGGACTCACGCTACATAATCCCTGCAGAACATCTGTGGTGGACGATTCTGATTGTGGCAGAAACCAGCTGAAAACATTGAATGCAAAGGTTGACAGGAAATCTACCACCAGGATGAAGTATTATAAACCAAACACACTTACATGCTGGTGTTTCCCCCTTTGAAAGGATCCACTCTTCTTTTAGTTTCTTATCCCCTTGTTTTTATGAAAAAAGGCTTTAAAATTTATGCAAATGAGCAAAATTTTGTTAATTGACCCAGAGCCCCTAATTTACATACTTTTAAAGCCCTTAAACGAAAAAAACAAGAGAACAGTAGATCCTGCCAGAGGGGGCAGACACTGGCATGTTAGTGTGCTAGGTTTACAATCGTTCATCCTGGTGGTAGATTTCCTTTAATTCCATACCTAGAATCTGCAGCAGTCATTGAGCCTCATCGTATTTTAAATCCGACGCATAATTTACTTTACCCAGTATATGTAGGAGTATTGTATTTGTATTGTATTGTAAATAGATGTGGGATAGCAGCCACCGATTCTGCTTCGGCCATCATTTTGAAGTTTTCTTTAGAGGAAAGTACGTGGACCTTCCTCTGCTTTACCAAAACCATCCAATATCTAAGATCAATTATAAGGTACCGTAGATTTCTAGTAGACTAGCTGCATACATTTCTGCAAATGCCCTAAAATATCTGAATAAGATTTGTAATAATCAGCCAATAAGCTCCAGAAACAAGCATATTTATGTGTATGTGTAATTGTAAGTCCATCTATCTGCTTCATGTCAGTTGGACTAGGCTGGACTGAATGAAAAGTGATGTGAAATAATAAAGTGTAAGTACTGTAATAATTAGAATATCATTAAAATGTGATACAGGCAGTCCCCGGGTTACATACAGGATAGGGTCTGTAGGTTTGTTTTTCAGTTGAATTTGTATGTAAGTCGGAACTGTATATTTTATCATTGTAATCTCAGGCAAAACTTTTTTGGTCTCTGTGACAATTGGATTATAAAAATGTTGGGTTGTCATCAGAATCAGGATTAACAATAAAGCTTCATTGCAGAAACCTGTGATAACTCCTACAGCTGATTATTGTAGCCTAAGGCTAAAGTACAGTAAATTACCAATTACCAGAGGTCCGTTGGTAACTAGCGGTCGTCTGCAAGTCCTTAAGTAGGGGACCGCCTGTACATTAAATGTGAGTCGTCATGAGCACATTGTAAACCCTGCTATCCCACAGGGTACAAACGATCAGAAGCTACAAATTAATAAATATTGACGCACTAAATGTTTGTTGCATGCGCACTGAGAAACTTTAGGCTATAATGTAGCGATTCATCAGAAGATGGGGCCATAGAAAAGGTTGTGGCTAGGACTGGGAATGAAGAAGAGGTGTGTGTTGTTAGCAGTGCTGATTGTGTTTATGTCAGTGAGTAAATGGATGTAGCAGAGCTGTGTGTGAGTGTATGGATGTAGCAGAGCTGTGTGTGAGTGTATGGATGTAGCAGAGTGTGTGTAGGTGTATGGATGTAGCAGAGCTGTGTGTGAGTGTATGCATGTAGCAGAGCTGTGTGTAGGTGTATGGATGTAGCAGAGCTGTGTGTGAGTATATGTGTTCATTGTGCTTGTGTGTGATCAACAGAGCATTATATTTTCCCTTTTTTGGATTACTAAATCTGGGGCGTGTCTTATTGTAAGGTGCGTTGAATATTCTGAAAAATACATTTTCAAAGGAGTATAGAAGGTCAGTATTTATTGCTTTTCATAAGTTAAAATACTTTGGGGCACATTTACTTAACCGGTCCTTGCGCGATCCCTGATCCGGACTGTCTGACGAGGATGAACTCTGCCGCGATTCATGAAGATCGTGTGCCCGATATCCTGCATGTGTCGCTGCCCCGATCAGGTCCGACAGAGTTCATCTTCTTCCTCCCGGTGCATGTAAGTGCTTGGGCTTGCAACACAATTCTTAAGTTAAATCCCGCGGTTTGTCCAAATCCGTCTGATCGTCCAATGGCCTGCCCCCCTATTTGTGTTGCATGAAAGCTGCCGCGATTGCACCAAAATCCGAGCGCGTGCACCATAAACCCCTTTTAAATCGCTGTTCCAGCAGCGCAAAACGGAAATCGTCGGGATATCCGATAAAAGTGCAGTCCGCAGGGTCCATAGTAAATGAGCCCCTTTGGCTCCATTTTACCACAGAACTATTACTGCATTGTATGGGTCCAGCCTTGACCACTGAAGAAGCAAAAGAAGTAGAAATCAGTATTGTTAAACTTAATATCAATTTTACCATCTGTTTAGAAAAGATGGAAAATGTATGTACTTTTAAATAATAAGGCTTTTTTGTTAGAATTGTACAAGGATTTTCATTGTTAGTCACAAAAGGTTTATAATTTAAAACCTAGTGCAACACCCTTGCCGATGCAATGGCGAGGTAGTGCTTGCGAATGAGCCCCACAGCATGTCATCACATAACACAGGGGACATTGCAGTGGTTAATCCTGCCTGGCAAGGCAGAAGTTAAAATGTAATGTGTGATGTAAGAGTCTAATAACCAATCACATGTATTGCATTATGTATTCTGTAAGCTGAGAGGTAACTGGAGGAGCAGCCACCACCTGACCAAGGGGAGATGATAAAACCCCTTGCTCAGAATATTCTAGAGGAGTCTCTCTCAGGAGAGAGAAGAGAGCAGTCTCTCCCAGAAGGGAGAAGAGACCGGTCCTGGTCAGACCTGAGGGTCTGCAGGACACCAGCTAGAGTTCTAGTCAGTCAGCATACCAGACCAAGAGCAGGAAGAGCCTAGCCCCTGCCTCTGAAGAGGGAAGTTAGGAGTTAGTGTAGTGAGGAAAGGGGTATCATCCTACCTTTAAGGGTGATACCTGAAGCCCCTGAGAACAAGCTGAAGCATCCTACTAGGACACAGCTACCGCCCAGCCTGCCATCTGCACCCAGGCTGGTGCTCTGCTCCTGTGGCTTCCTCCAAATACCTCTCCAGTACTCCACCATCTTGTTAAAGGCACGTTTGCTGAAGTTCCTGCGGTTCCAATAAAGAACTGTAAGTTGTTTTCTTCAACCTCTGCCTCCGTCTGGTCCCTGCTACTACAACCTCCATCATCACGGGCACCCTGTCCACCACACAGAGACTCACCTCTAGACACCAAAGGGTTGCCCCAGGGAGATCCGCTATAGCAGCCTCTCCCTCATCATTTCTTGCCAACACCACCCTGCTGGAGACCTGCCAGGCTGTAGGACAGCCCTCCGGTTCCCCATACCAAGCACCGTGACACAAGCGTGCTTAGGCCGCAACCGCCAGCCACTCAGGTACTGCGGGCCCAGGCTGTCTCCAGGCCCCGAGAAAAGGCTAGGCCCCGGTTGGGGATGTTGCACTAGGAATAATATATTGCTTTATGGATGTAATAAATGGATTTAGATATTTCTTTTCAAAAGTTCAATGTTCCTCAGATTCAAGTTAATGGGAAAAAGCTGCCATGACAGACGCAACTGCTGCTATATGAACGCACCACAATCTCCCTCTGCTCTGATATTTATTTTCTATGCTAGCAATAACCATTAGAGATCAGCTTACTGGGACCACAATGGGGCACATTTACTTACCCGTCCCGTCGCGATCCCTGAGGTGCGTTGTCCGACGAGGATTCAGAGCTGCCGCTATTCACTAAGATCGTGCGTCCAATTTCCTGCATGTGTCGCTTCCCCGCTGAGGTCCGCCGGAGTTCACCTTCTTCTCCCCGGTGTATGTAAGTGCTTGGGCTTGCAACACAATTTTGAATGTTAAATCCGGTGCTCAGTCCGAATCAGTTGGGTTGTCTGATGGCCACGCTACCGATTTGTGTCGCATGAAAGTTGGCCCCAAAGATTGCGCCAAAATCCGATCGCGTGCACCAAAAAAACACAGTTAAATGCTGCACAAAAGTCTGGAACCCCGACGAAAATGAGGTCCGCGGACCCATAGTAAATTGTTGCCGCACGTGTTTGGGTCCATGGAAAACATTGCAGGTTCGGGTCCTCAAACCCAGACTTCAGGCACGCAATTCTACGCTGGGCCTGGTGTAGAATTGGATCGGGTGGGTGTCGGGCGGCGGGAGCAGTATGATAAGACAAATGTAATAAATGTCACCCATGTTACTGAACACTGTTTGTATTGTACCCTTCAATCTAGTAACTGACTCCACTACTTCGAGTAACTTGCATGTACAATTGTGTAGTAACCTGCCTACTGTAATTTTATATTATACATGTCTATTATAGATAATATTCATCTATGTTTTTTTAAAAAATTTTTAAAAACTGATCTTTTACAAGCAATACAAATTTACATACATCTATTTTTGCTGCAAAGATTCCAAAATATCTGCAATGGTCAATGTACAGTTTAGTGGAATAAGGTGACATATTGGGGCTCATTTACTAAGGGTCCGCGGACCGCGATTCTGTCGGGTATATTTATGATTTGCCATGAATTGCCCCGGACTTAACTCCTCCCCTGACAAAGTGTTTAGTTACTCCTTAGTCAGCTGGTCTCCTCCTCCAATCACACTCCAGTTACAAAAGGTGGAACATCATTGGATAATAACATTACATTGCTGTAACCCTTGCCTATCCAGGCAGAATCTACCGCTGCACAATTATATATGTGTAGTGTCCTGCAGGGGAGCTGGTCAGACTCACTACCAGGGGGACACATATAAAGGGGCTTATTCGCAACAACTCCTCTGCCTGGCATTGGCAGGGATGTTGCACTTCGTTTTATCTGCTATAGACCCCAAGATATCGACATATAAAGTAACACTCCCCCTCCAGCCTCTAATCCTGACTCATTTCTGGCGAAAGGGGACAGTTTTCTGCTCATTTTCACATGAATTTGGAGATTTCTTTAATAGGTAAATGGATATAATATCACATAAAAGAGGCAATGTTAGAAAACATATTCCATACCCTACCTGAAGGGGTGGTAGTTGGTGTTATATAAGTAGTGATAGATAGATGGGTAAACCTCAGAAGCTTCAGCTGTATGTAATACTTCAGTACTTTGCACTACAACGTGGGCAGATCTGGACATTTTATTAGGGAAAGTTGGTTAGTACAGAATCACATTCTTTCTTATAGCTGCTTTATACAGTAATTAAGAACCTAATAAACTCACTTTTATTCCTTTGGACAAAACCAATATATCCCAAACAATCAATATTTTACAGACATATAAAAAAAAAAAATAATGTCCATAAGATACCTGAATAACATCTCTCATCTCTCATCTCTTAACGAGGACCTGTCACCCATAAATTGAATAAGCTAAAAACTAAAGTAAGCAGCTCCTAGTGCTTAAACAAACGGCGCAGTGTTAGAGGGATAGCGTTACCGGAAACCTCCAGTAACGCTATCTAACACTATGGCGGAGTACAATGTAAACGCTGGAGGCGCTGCTTCTTCCCCGGACCGCCCGCTCGCTCCAAAGGCCAGCGGTGACTGCCACGCGTCATGCACCAGTCACCGGCCCTAATTCCCCCCCCCCCCTCATGAATACATCGGATCGCTTGTCGAGCAGTCCGGCGTTTACATTGTACCCTGCCGCAGTGTTAGATAGTGTTATTGGAGGTTTCCGGTAACGCTGCGGTGTTTGTTTAAGCACTAGGAGCTGCTTTAGTGACATCTACTAGTGCCCAATTTATGGGTGACAGGTCCTCTTTAAAGGGAACCTATCAGCAGAAATTGACCAAATAAACTACTACCAGTATGTTATCAGCTGATTAACAGCATCCAGATCAGGTTCTTTTATGGCTCGTTAAACATCCAGAAAATTGCTTTGATAGTGAGATAGAAAATTTCATGTATAAAGTCAAGGAGGCGGGAGTTCAGTGCAGAGGTCAAGCTCTCCGGCTCAGAACATCCACTCACTGTAATGATAGACCTGTATCCAATCGCATCAATACCCGCTCTCAGGAATTCTAGGGAATGATGTCAGTCACGGCAGAAGAGAGCATTCTAATCTGGGAACATCCTGACTTCAATACTAAATCCTGATTGCACATTCAGTGGTAGCAGAATATGGGGGGTTATCGGGACTGGAGCTAAACTGGAGTACATCCGTTATCATGCCCCTGGATTTAGAAACTAAAGAGTGGGCGAAGAGAGTTGTGAAATCCAGTGCAGGGAAAAATTCCGGTACTTAGGGGTTGAAATATCCGGAGATACCTCAGAATTCTATAAGTTGAACCTGCATCCTCTATTGGATTCCTTGAGGGCTAAAGTCAATATCTGGCAGGCTATCATTTTCCCAGGCGGCTAGAATTGGGATTGTGAAGATGTTAGGTTGCCCAAGTTTGTTGACGTTCTGTCCTCTTCCTATATGGATTGAGGACTCTTACTTTAAGTTAATGGAATCGATTTTGAATGAACTTATATGGGGCAGAAAGAAGGTGAGAATGAAAATGATTATTCTCTGTATGTCCAGTTGGAGAAGGGGAGGGTTGGGGATTCCCTTTTTCAAAGGATATTTGTTGCTTCACAGATTGCTCGCCTGCAAAATGGAAAGGACATACTGGTTAAACAAGTGGTATTAAGTCAAAGGGCAAGGTGAAGTCTGTTTTGAGTTTTTGGAAAGCTATTTGGGGATGGAAGAACTTGGAATAGCGGGCACTTGTGGAGCAATTACAAAATCCTGGAAGATATATAAGGAACTCTTAATATCGTTGGCTTTATTGAATAGAGACCGCCATCTGGTTCAATAGGAAAGTTATTAGAAGTAGACAAAATTCCGACAGAGCATTTTGGGGGAACCTGGGATTAGACAGGTAGCACAGATATGGGAGGACGATAGGGTAAATCATTTGTCGTATAGACGGGATACATATGGTCTAAGACATTGGTGGCGAATCCTATGGCACGGGTGCCAGAGGTGCACTCAGAGCCATTTCTGTGGGCCCCAGGACAGAGTCACCAAACAGGACCAAATTCACCAAATCTTCCTGCTGTCCCGGCAACTTAAGAGATGCGCTCCATCTCTACTTTAAAGCAACCACTTCATTGGCTGTAGGTAAAATTAGAAGGTGTGGACTGAACTGCACTTTTCTTCGGACGTCATACTGCTAGACCCACCATTCTTCCTGTACAGAGAGAGACCCTAGAAAGAAGCAACTATGATGCTCTGAATTTGCCCTCCTTCTTTCAACTGTATTGGTGGCTACAGGGGCTGATACGATGAAAGATGTGGAAGAACAGGTAGCTAATAATACTGCTTAAAATCCATGTTGGCACTTCAGGTAATAAGTGGATTTTGGTTGTAGTTTGGGCACTCGGTCTCTGATAGGTTCACCACCACTGGTCTAAGATAAGGACTGATCCGTTACTGCAACTTTGCAAAAGAGGAGAGCATGTAGGGTAACGGTAAGATTTAAACACATAGAGGACTTGATCTGATTATGAAGGGAGGGACCATAGGAAGTTGGTCTCGAAAATATGCAGTCACGTGGTCGCTAGGGTATCACAGATGAAAATGTAAGGCAAAAACAATGGAAAAGGTGATAGGCAATATTGAAGGAGCAGATTGGGTAACAAATTCACAAAAACACAAAAAAAGGTCATAATGCTAATCACAGGATTATTCACTTTAAGTTGTGCATCAGATTTATTACACGCACTAACCTGTCTAAAATGGGGGTAAAGCTCAAATTCCAGATGCTGGAAATGTAGGGCTCTGGATGCTGATTTCTATCACTTGGTTTGGGTAGTCAGAAAATAGGGAATTTTGGGAAGGTATATTTGGGAACATTTCTGTAGGATGGGAAAATTTTTTTATTTACTAGGTCCTTTCAAACGCCATATTTGGATTAATGAGAATTCAGTCACATAGAAAGAAAATATGGCAGATTGATTCTTAGACTAATGAACCTGCCTGTGTCTGTTTAGCACAAAAATGGGTTCCGAAAATCCTCCTCGATGGAAGCTTGCATTAGTCTCACTCTTCGTATCAAAACTTTGAGAAGAATATATCAAGGAAGAATGGACTGTCCGGATAAATGGAAAAGATATGGGCAAAATGGGATAATGGGGGCTTTATCTAAAAAATTTTTTTTCTTCTCCCAGCGGACCAACGAGGGAGGAGGTGGGGGGAGCAAGGGATATGAAACAGGTTGTGTTTATACCCGCAAACAATGTCAAAGAAATCATATGTGGAATGTGAATTTTTGAATTTCGGCATTTGCATGTGAAATTTGTGGTAATCTTGATATTTTTCAAATATATCATATGCCAAATGTGAACTGTTAATTTGGCATTTGCATGTTGAAGCTTGCATGTAATTCTTTCTGCTTTAAAATATTTCGTATATTTTGTACAATAAAGTTGAACTTTTTCTAATAAAACAAAAAACTCCGATTGCACTGGGCCATCAACCATGATCTGAAAGTTTATATGCTGCTTGATAACATTTGGCAGCAGTTTATTGGGTCAATTTCTGCGAAGGTTCCCTTTAAAAACATCACAGATGTATCTATCATTTACTTGGAGACATTGGACAACAAGTGTTAGCGCCAAATGACAGAAATATTAATTCTTCACTCATTGCGGTAAAAAGCTTTTAAACAGTACTTTTGTGATAAGTAACAGTATAATGGTAAATGTAATTACAGTAGAAAAGGTTTTACTGTATATAATCCAATACATGTAACAAGTAATTTACCTTATATACTCGAGTATAAGCCTAGTTTTTCAGCACAAAAATTTGTGCTCAAAAAACCCTAACTCGGCTTACTACTCGAGTCAACTAAACATAAAACCAACTCAACTTCTGACGTCACCCATAGGTCCTCTTCTGTCGAAGACGAAAGGACCTAAGGGGGACGTCGGAAGATAGTACAGTGTTTTTTTTCCTTCTACAGGGGCTGGGCAGGCTGTTATGCTCAGGGTTGGGTAGGCTGTATGCTACAGGGTGGCAGACTATATACTGTGGCTGTAACCAATGCATTTCCCCCCCGGCTTATCTCGAGTCAATAGGGTTTCCCAGTTTTTGTGTTGAAATTAGGGTCTCGGCTTATCGGGGTCGTTATACTCGATATAATACGGTATATAATGACCACCCAATACTAGGATATTGAAAAAAAATAAAAAAAAATGTTAAAACTTTTATAAATGTTAAATAATGAAGCGAGGTGAATGATCTTACTATCCAGACTTGTTGGTGTCTGCATTTATATCTGCAGGCACTGGTTGAATAGCAATACCTTTGTTTTGTCTGTGATGTTTCTGACTGAATCTTCATACTATAAAGGATTGCAACCCGAGACACTGTAATCAGTTTTCCTTCAATTCTACGCACCTTGATTAATTCACACTGGACCGTTTTCCTCTGTTATGCTGTTATTTTTTTCATACCTTCACAATTCCCATTGGTTACAGTTTGCTGCTACTGAATTTCCTATATGATGAAGAGTTACCATATTTTCCGGACTATAAAGTGCACAAAAATCCTTATTATTTTCTCAGAACATCAAAGGTCGCCTTATAGTCCAGTGCACCTTATATATGAACCATACTTACAGACAACAGCTCAGCTGCTTGAACTTGAGCCACAAGTCTTCCACCTGCTGGTCATTCATCCTTATAATCTGTGCGCCTTATAGTCCAGTGCGCCGAATATGAACCTGAACTAGACTTTGAGCAGCCATTCAATTAATGGTGCGCCTTATAATCTGGTGCGCCTTATATTAAAAAAAAAACGGTAACTCTAAGTTACATCTAAACTAATATTATGGTGTTTTATACAAAGGTCGACCCATCATATGACCAATAATAGATTTTATTGTTTTTAAAAGAATACAATCTACCATTTCACCTATATATCAATAGTCATTTGGAACGAAAATGGCTCAGAAGGTTAACATTCATCTAAGTATGGTGCCCAGATTTACTAAAACAGTGTGAACTGAACTATGTGCAGTTATCCTATGTAGTGTGCAGAGGTGCCCCATTTGTGCTGCCCGTGTTTTCATGCTCCGACAGAGTGGCACCAACTTCTTTTTGGTGCACCTTTAACTTGGGACATACAACTACTTCTGTTTGCCTTTGTATGTTAAATGTGGTTGCACGTTGCTGACTGTGCACCTGAACGCCCATTTCAATGACGAAATTTTTGTCATTATAGCTCCTTTTTTGTTTTTGTAAAACAACCCATACACGAAGCAAACTGGATAAGGAAAAAGGGTACCGCACCAACACGTGAATTTTATTGTAGCTGACAAGGAGCAGGTACATGAGTCACAGACTGAGAAAAGCGCTTCCTGCGTGAAACGGTCCGTCGTTTGTGGAGTGTCCGGCACCCCTCTACCTGCTTTTGTCGGCTACAATAAAATTCACGTGTTGGTGAGTGACCCGATTTTCCTTCTTCTTCCTGTTGGATGTTTTGCCTAAGTCTGATTTGTTGTTCCGGAGTGCACTATACGAGTGAAGTCGTTGCTGTTGCTTGCAGATCCCGTGCTGTCTGAGGTGTGCTGTTGTGCGTGAGGGACGTAGTTGCCTGCTTGCTTCTTTCCTTGGTTAACCAGAGCTGGATAAGTTGGTGGTCCAGTCTGAGTTATTTTATACTCTTTATACTATATTCAAACCAATAATTACTTCTATATCTACCAGCAATCGAAAGAGACATTTCGATTAAAGGGGTTGGCCTGAAAAATTATCAAATTTCAATCCCCTAGTGATGTTTACATAGAATTATCATTTTATATTCCTTACTTTACAATTTTACTCAATTCTATTGCTTTTTAGCTCCTATCACTCAGTGACTGGTCAGTGTGGTCGGAGACTCTCTAAGCAGACTTTTATACTTCCTCTGCTAGGGATGTTGGGGTACATTGTTACGTACCCGTCCCGTTGCGATCCCCGAGGTACGTTGTCCGATGAGGATTCGGAGCTGTCGCTCTATTCACTAAGTCGTCATCCAATTTCCTGCATGTGTTGCTTCCTCGCTGAGGTTCGCCAGAGATCACCCTTCTTTCTCGGTGCATGTAAGTGCATGCCTTGCGACACAATTTGTGAATGTAATCCAGCGCTTAGTCCGAATCAGTCGGGTTGTCCGCTGGCCACCACAAGCTGTGTCACATGAAAGTCGTCGCCAAAATCAAAAATCCAATCGCATGACGCCAGAACCCCTCGTAATGCGCCGGCAAAACGAAAAAATGTCAGGAAACCGTGACAAATGCGGTCGCTGACCCTGTAAAATGTGCCCCTTGTGAGCTGACATGTGCTTATAATTTCAGGATAAGGTTATATACACTTTCATTAGTTTCTGAACATTCTACTAGTATCTGACACAAAAGAAGATGAGACAGATCAGACTGGAGATGATGAGATCCTATGAGATGCAAATTTCTCCCTCTGCTATCACAGCCATTACACAATGTCAGCTCTACTATATACTCCCTCTATCCTGCATAAAGATGTATCTGTCTATAGCTGTAGCTCTCCCTCAGGATGTGACATGAAGTGGCGGAAGTCAGTGGGGCCTCATTTATAAGGGTCCGTGGACCGCACAATCATCGGAATATCCCGATGTTCCGATGTGCGCTGCATTTAGAATGGTGTTTGGCGACGCGATTGGATTTTTGGCGCAACGGCGCCGCTTTCACGCGACAGAAATTGGGGGGGCGAGCCCTCGGATTATCCAACTGATTCAGACAAACCCAGGATTAACTTTCATTTTTGTTGCAAGATCAAGCATATACATGTACCAGAAGAAGAAGGTGAACCCGGCGGACCTGATCGGGGAAGTGAACAGCAGGAAATCGGGCGCACAATGTTCTTAATCGCGGCACTGTGCATTCCGGTCGGACATGCACTTTCAGGATCACGCAGGACAGGTAAGTAAATGTGTTTATCGTGAGAGCTCATCCTGGAATTCTGGGGGTGGGCCGCTGCAGGTAGCAGAGAGAAGCTCAGCTCCATAGGTTCAGCAAGATGGCTGCTGACCTAAACTCAGGAGGGTCTGTTCTAGGGGCAACCAAAATTGTGTTACACAGGATTAGGACAGGTTGAGATCTATATCTGTGAACTGCTGTATTTTTGTTAATAACAGTGAATTAGAGAATGGGGCAGATTTACTACCCGGTCCATTCGCGATCCTCGGCGCGTTCTGCGCTGTGGATTTGGGTCCGGCGGGGATTCCCTAACGGTAGTTCCTCGACGTCCACCAGGTGGGCGCTGCTGCGCTAGTTCCCCGAGGCCGCTCGGAATGCACTCAAGTTCACCGCCTATTCTGGTGAAGGTAAGTGCAAGTTCCGCAACAATTTTTAAAAAACAGCGGGCGGTTTTTTTCCGGAGACGTTGGTTTTGTTCGGCCACCCCCCCAGCTTTCCGTCGTCTTGCCTCCGGCGCCGATGCGCCACATCCGATCGCGTGCGCCAAAATCCCGTGGCAATACAGGGAAAATAGGCACAAATCGGAAATATTCGGGTAACAAGGCGGGAAAACCGCAATCAGGCCCTTAGTAAATGACCCCAATGTGTTTTTTGCTATCCTGAGTACATATAAGAATCTTATCTCGTGGGAATAGCCCTTTAAGACTATTAAGAAAAACCTTTAACTTGTATAGTAATATTTTATTCTTATAAGCAATTCTATGCTGGCTAAGCACTCATGGTATCATTAACATATAGATGGATAGAATCATCTTTTTTGTAGATGTTTCAACAGCACATTTCATCCGCCTTCTAAAAAAAAAATTAGTAATTGCCTTAACAGATTCATTTGTGCTCCGCCTTTTCTTTGTTTTTTCCGACTTTTTGGACTCCGATCTTTGATTATCTTAGAGGATGATCATCAGGCTGCTGGCCTATAGGTTTTTTGAAACTTTTATTAAAAAGTTGCACAAAAGTCTCAATCCTCCTAAACTGCTAAAGGTTTCCTACGCCTAGTAAGGACTGAGTTTATTTGCAACTTTGTAACCCCTGATTTGTGCCAAAATGGCGACTTTTTCATATGTTCACATCTGCATTTTAAAGATATAATAGATGCAACACTAAAAAATTCTTGCGAGGCTAGTTTTGCTTGGCAGGGGAAAAGTTGCAAATTTAGGTGCAAACATATTAAATGTGCACAAAAAAGTCACAAAAATAAAAGAAAAAGAGAAATCTCTAAGATAAATGACTCCCAATTAGAGATGAGCGAGCACTAAAATGCTCGAGTGCTCGTATTGAATAACAAACCCCATTGAAGTCAATGGGAGACTTGAGCATTTTTCCCTGAAAGAACACATTGAAAGATCACTGAAGAACACATTGCAGATGTCCGTTTCCGACATCGCTAACTTATCCGAAGACACCTGTGTTTTCTTAAGTAAATGCTCGATCCCAAGCAGGCGAAATACAACGAGCCGTTTCGAGTACGCTAATACTCGAACAAGCACTCACTCGGATGAGCATACTTTGCTCATCTCTACTCCCAATGTATCTATTGCAGCGTTGCCAATGCGGTCACTACAAACTCATAAATACACTACGTTTACATAAATTAGTAGAATAGTTAGACTGTTGCTAATCTGCTATTAAAAGCCTTCTACTGAATTAGCCCCCCGACACGTTCTTCAGATCGATGGATTCATCAGGGGTAAGAGCTAATACTGCCATGTTGCAAGAAACGCATAATTTATATACTTCAAGTGCCAACACCCATTTATCTCCCTGAGGACCGCCCGCGGACTTTAGACATCAGCGGGTGCAGAGACCCTAGGGGGAAGGGAGATGCGGTCCGGTACCCCTTCTCCGCTCCTTAGCGCATTGGCGCTGAATGAGCGTGTATAGGCTCCATACAGTGGGCGTAACAACACCGTAGCAGCCGTAGCGGTTGCTACGGGGCCCTGGCGGCACAGGGTCCCGGATGAACAACAGAGACAAAATTTACAAATGCATACTGGGGCGATGGACCCGAATACGGCCTGCCTCTCTGTTCGCCACGGCTCCACTCCCTCCGCCCTGGGTGCTACCTCTTCTGCTGCGGCCCCCACACTGGTTCGCCCAGTTCGCGCCCGCGCGTCTGGTCGTGGCGGGGGGAATTTGAAGCGAATGGGACTCTACGGGTACCCTCCATCCGAGCCGGGTCCTTCTCCTCCTATCAGGCACTCGGTCCCAGTCCCCCTTGACCCTCTCCGTAGCCTCCATCCCACTCAGATGCAGTCGGATCCGCCTACTCCGGTCTGCCGGCGTCCCACTCCGTCCACAGATGGCCCTACTCCGAAAAACGGCCCCCTCTTCCCTCCCATCTGCGGCCGCACAGCCCCGGCGGCCGGCACAGCCCATCCGCGTCACACAGCCCCCCAAGTACCGGCAGCACAAACCCCCTCGCGGTCCCACAGTCCCCCCCCTAATCCGCATCCATTGCGTTTGCCGCAAAGTCCCCCCCTCCGGGCCCGCCAAGGCCCCCCCCATCCGCGCCGGCACAGCCCCCCCCACCAAATCCGCGCCATCATCCAGCAGGCTACCGTCATACCGGTGGCTGGCCTACTACTCTATGGTTCCTGGGCACGTAGGCCCCCTACCCCGCCCCGAAGAAGCCGAGCCACGCGCAAGAGTGTAGTTCCCTACATATTTAGTATGCTGATGTTTAATGCTGTGCTATTATGTATGTGTGTATAAGTATCGTATGTTGCGTGTATATGCCACGTATACTATGATGCTAGTATACGTGTATGCGTGATGTGCTGTGACATATATGCTGTGTGTATGGCTGTCTGTGCTAGTCAATCATATATGTACTTGTATGCGTGTATGTGCTGTACAGTATATGCTGTTGTATGGGTATTTACAGATTATGCTGTGTGTATGTGTGTACAGATATATGCCTGTGGTTATGTGCTGACAGCATAATGCTGTGGGTATGTGTCGTACAGTATATGCTGGGTATGTGCTAAAGTAATATTCATGTTATGTAAATTCTTGTGTATGGCGTTCGTAGGTGCATGTACCAGTATATGCCTCCCTGTGTGTGGATGCGTGATGTGCTGTCAGTATATATTGTATGTATGTCGTATGTGACTGTACAGTCATTATCTGATGTATGTGTGTATGTGCTGCAACATATTATGTAGGATTCTGTAAGTATATTACGTTGGTATGCTGCTGTGCGTACAGTAATCTGTTATGTAATGCGTGTATGTGCTGTAGCAGTAAGCTGTGTTGTATGGTGTATGTGCTGTACAGTACTATATGTGTGATCGTAAATGCGTTCCAGTATAACGTGTGTTTATGTTCTGTATCGTATAACGTATGTATGCGTGTATGTGCTGTACAGTAATATACTGGATGTATGGGTATGTATGTGGTGTACAGTAACTGCTGTATCTCGATCGAGTATGTGCGCTGTACAGTATATACCTGTGTGTATGTGTATGATGCTGTACGTATATATCTGTATGTTAGCCGTGTATGGCTGCATAGTATATACGTCTGTATGACGTGTAGTGCTGTTAACGATTATAACTGATATGGTATGTGTGTATGCTATGTGGGTGTACAGTTATGCTGATGTATCTGATGTATGTGCTGTAGCAGTATATGCTGTCTATGTATCAGATGTATGTGTATACGTGCTGTACGTATTACTGTAGATGTATGTGTGATATGTTTGTAGTGTGTGTTATCTGCTGTAATATACCATATGTACATGTGCATATACTGATGTTATGCAAAATGTGTCGTACAACTGTATATATCGTAGTATATTGCTGGTATCATACTGTATGTGGTGGCTATATTAGCTGTATGTAGACACATGCATATAAATATATATTTACTATTTTATAGTATGCATGGTGATGCTGTATGTATATGCATTAGTGTGTATTTACCTGTATCGTATGTGTTGTAAAATGCATGTATATAGATTAAGTTGTGTGTAGATGTTTTTAATCGTAGTTAAAGCCATATACAGCAGTTGGGTGTATACAGTATGTAACAAGGAGTAATGATGTATTGTATGCTATATGTCAGTAAATAAAACCATTTGTATGCAACTTTGCATGCTCATATGCTGGATGTATTACGTATGAGTTTGTATACTACTGCATGTATATAGTGTATCAATGTATATATTGAGTACCATGAGTGTGTCGTAGAGTGTATCACGTCGATGTAGTGTACGAGTATAAAAAGTGAGATGTAGAATGTTTAGGTGTGTATTTAAGAGTACAGTGTGGTGATTGTATTACACGTTTATGTATGTATGAAATCTTTTTTAAGGGGGGAGGGGGCCCCATGCAGAATCTGCTATGAGGCCACCCGACTCTCCTAGTTACGCCACTGGCTCCAGAGACTTTTGGCGTCACTGTGACCCGCCGGTCTTAAGGGAGATTATCAGGCTCGCAGGGTCGATAGGACTCAGTACAGATCTAATTAGAATCCCCAGTCACAGCTAGTCGTTTCTGTAGGTGGGGCTCTTATAGATGCCTCAGTTACAGGGGAAAACTTGTAAAACAAAAAGAATAAAGTAAAATTAGAAGAAAAAAAGAGAGGGGAAAATGTCCCCGACAGGGGCTTTTAATGACCTCATGGTCTATGGGCTCACGGCCCTGTACGGGAGCGGTACGGTGCAGCACACGTGCGGCACCGTACCGCTCCGTAGCACGGGAAAAGATAGGACAGCTGTAGGGGGATTGTCACTTCAGAAGCCCCTATCTGTGAATCTATAGTACCTAGAAATATGCTTTTGGTGTCATATTAAAGTTAACTAAAGAAATGGAAAGTTAAAGCATAACTGTAAAGTTACTGACAAAAAATAGGAGAGAGCCTTTGACAAAAATTCCAACAATACCTGTATCATGCTGCTGGCTTCTTCCTATCCTGATATACAGCCTGGGAACGCGCAGAGTACACTCCCTTTAGGTATGTCTGACGTTACTGGGACTCGTGGTAGATGCACTGTTGAGGCCCAGAAAAGTGCGAAACAGGTATTGTGTGTGAGATTGCCGACAATGCTTCGAGCAATTTGTCCACCTGTCGTCTTCCATCAGTCCACCTATGTTCACCGAAAATCGGCACTCTTACAGCTCCTGCCACCTCAGCCTCATCCCCCCCTCAGTCTGCCCCCTCCCCGGAAAATGTTTTGGACCCTTCCCACAGTAAAACCACGTGTCGGTGACTGTGCGCAATTTTCGCTGCCCAGGTTTCCCACCAGTGCAGTTGAGGGTGATGATGACCTCTTGACGTAGTGGAAGAAGTGTGTAAAGAGAGAGGTGTCCGACGTGAGGAGACACGGTTGGTCCGACAGTGGTGAAGTTGTTGTCAGGGCAGGAAGCCGAGGGGGAAGCGCATGAGGGATCGGGGAGGACGATGAGGTGACAGACACATGCTGGGTGAGAGAGCAGGGTGTGACCCAGTGCTTATGAGGACGGAGTAGGGTCCTCGACCAGAACAGTTGGAAGAGGCAGTGGTGGGGCCAGAGGAGGAGAGGCGAGGGCCAGAGCAGGTGCATCAGCGCCAAGTGTGTCAGTAGTGAAGCTCCCGTGGCGAGGGCTCCCAGGCGTGAGGGCTAGATTTTTCCGACGTTGGAGGTTCTTTAAGGAAATACGGTTTTTGCAGATGGACCGACGCGACTGTGGTGTGGCCACCTTTGCCAAACCAGGATCAGCAGGGGTTCCACCACTACTAGCTTAACTACACCAGTATGCGCAGGCATATGAGCTGATAAACACCCCACTCAGGCCCAAGCGTTACCTTCCGTGCCGGCACGACACTGCTGCCTCTCCTGTTACAGCTGAAGTCAGCCCTCCATGCCCAACGGACCTGGCACAGACAAACCCCTATTGTCGCAATCCACGATGCCCCTCAACCGCAATCACACCAGCGTCAGCTCATCATTCACCCAGAAGCTGTTGGAGCGGAAACGGAGAAAATATGTGCAACCTACACCGAACCCGCGGCCACACGTCCTTAATGTCACACATTCCAGACTTGCTTAGCCTGGGAGATGGCGCCCTATAGGCTAGTAGAGACCGAGGCCTGTCGAAACACGTTCTATGGCGGGCGCCGGCCCGGTCGGTGATACGGTACCCCAGCCGCCACTACTTGCTCCGATGTCCGTGCCCAGCCTGACCAGCACGTGTCAGGACAACATCATCCGTTGCCCTGACCAACGAGCGTTTCTGACAAGGTCCACTGACCAACGGACCCGTGGCCGAGTGTGCGGGCAGGGCCACTATATATCGCTGACGGCAATGGGTTAAACATGGTGAGAGAGTGGGAACCGAGTTTGACCCTGCGGCTCGGTCATTCATCATGCGACGCCGAGGATTGCGGGGCCTCTTGGCCAGGTTTCTGATAATAGGGCCTCTCTTGTCCTCACACCCCTCCTCCACCCCTTCCTCTCACATCCGCGAACTACCCATCCGTGGCATGCTGCCTCAGTCGCATAGTTCAGAGCCACAGCATGCCAGTGCCTATCGCTAAGCTGACAGAACGCGCGGTGCTCAATGCTGTAGCTAGGCGATAAAGTGGACCCGCCTAGCCCAAAGAGTTCATATACAGGGCATTCCACATCGCAAACTATGTTCAACTTGTCGACGCCCTGCTGTGGTAACTCCCAACAAATTATATGAGATGAGCACACACTTTTCATTTACACTCTATGATTTCAGCGTTGCGCATCTGTTAGCATTTAATCCCTCACCCGCCCGACTCACCCATCTATACGAACGACTACACAGTTGAGGATCTTATCTCACTTAAGCAGTTGCTGTTGTGTGAGAGAGTGCCGTCGAGACAGGGGCTTGGATTGGCGAAAGCTGCCTAGCAAGAGCGGAGCGCAGCAAGCTCATGCAAGGTACCAACTGACTACAAGTTGAGTAACTAGCACTTTAATCTACTACTAGGTATACTGCGCCAAGTACATGCGTGGCACCCTCTATCGACCACGCAGCTGTAGTCAGGCAGATTTTGGTGTTTTCATGGCTTACTACTGGTTAACCTTTGTCGCCACCTGCTGTTTGAATCCACAAGATGAGTATACGGAAAACTTTGTATCAATGTACCTATTGCACCATTGACGCGTTCTTGCTCACCTGCCTCGGGATCGCTCTCTGCCACCCATGGTTGAGCCTGAGTCTCAGTCTAGGAGCACAACGTCGCCCCAAATGCTCCACTCTTAGCCTGCCGATCGCTGCCGCTTAGATCCTGTGATGCCGTCCCTATGGTTCAGAGGGTAATATTCGAGATTGTTTTAGAGCTATTGCTTCATCGTCTTCGAAGCACCACTTGTCATGGCATCCTGCTGTTGCCATCATTTTGGCACCTAACGGGTGCGATGTAAGCAGCCTAAGAGGATCAGGCATGCTGACATGTGTTTCTGTCATTCCGTGGGTTTCCCTCCTTTTTGAGGTTCCAGGTGTTTGTGCCAAGCTCCCCTGTGAGAGCATTGGTCCCCTTGAAAAATGCATCGAGTCATCCAATGACTTCACTGTATTCGTATCGAGACGAGGCACCGAGCATCGGGAAAGTTCGTCTCGAATAACGAGACCCGGATTTAGTGCTCGGCTCATCTCTACTGCTGACCCTAAAACTCAGAAGGGTTGGTTATAGCGGACAACAAATTGTGTACACAGGACGAGACAGGTTGGATATGATATTGTGAAATGCGTATTTGTGTTACTAAAGTGAATTAGAGAATGGTTATATTTGCTATCTGAGTACATATAAGAACTTTCTTTGTGGAGAATACCCACATTAAGGACTTATTAAGAGAAAAACTTTTAAACTGTGTAGAAGATTTATTCTTAAAATAAGCAATTCCTACTGCTGGGATAGCACTAAGTGATTATCCATTCAACTTAGATGGATGATTCATCTTTTTGTCAGATGTTAACAGCACATGTCATTCAGTGCCCTTCTACAAATAGTAATTGCCTTAAACAGATTCATTAGTGCTCGCTTTTCTTGTGTTTTTCCGACTTTGGAATTCCGATCTCTGATTTATCTTAGAGGATGACTAAATCACGGAAGCTGTGCCTATAGGTTTTTTTGCAAACTTTTGTATAAAAGTCGCACAAAACGCTCTCAAACTCATCTCTTCAAGCAACTTCTAAAGCTTCTGACTTCCTGACGCCTAGTAAGGGACTGGAGTATTATTGCACACTTTCGCTAACCCCTGATTAGTGACAAAACGGCCATCTCGCATTTTAAAGTATATAGATGGAACACTAAAAATTCTTGCAGGCAGTTTTGCTTGGCAGGGGAAATGTTTTTGCAACATTAGGCGCAAACATATTAAAGTGCAAAAAAAAGTCAGCAAAATAAAAAGGAAAACACAGAGAAAATTCTGAGAGACTAAGACTCCCAATGTATCTATTGCCAGCATTGCCAATGTGGTCACTACAAACTCACATTTACAATACACTACGTGTACATAATGTAGTAGAAAGTTGACTGTTTTCTAATCTACTGTTAACAAACCCTTACTGCAAATTAGCCCCGACAGTTTCTTAGTATCACTGGATTATCAGGGCTAGAGCTAATAACTGCCATGTTGGGGGAGAGGGTGTATCTGGACGGAGCCGGGTAAGTAAATGTGCCCCATGACTAGGCTACATTACACCACATGTATGGGGGACGATATACGGCTGACGTATGAGCGGCCGATATACGTCCCTACATCTAATTACTAGGGCTCACGGCCCTGTCGAGGAGCGGTACGGGCAGCACCCGGCGGCACCGTACCGCTCAGTGCAACGGGAAAAGATTAGGGACAGCTGTAGGGGGATTGTCATATCAGAAACGCCCCTATCTGTGAATCTTAGTACAGTAGAATATGCTTTTGGTTGTCATATAAAGTTAACTAAGACAATGGAAAGTTAAAGATACTGGTAAAGTACTGACAAAAAAATAGGAGGAGAGCTTTGCAAAATTCCAAACAATACCTGTATCATGCTGCTGGCTTCTTCCTATCCTGATATACAGCCTGGTATATCTATCATTCCTTCCTATAAATTATGTACAGCTTTTCCTGAAGTGGCGGGCACTTTCCAGTTGTGATATCAGCTAAGGGCCTTCCTATAAATCAGGACAGCATGCTTGTAATTGGCTGACCTGAAGCATGTGATGAGTCATATGCTTGTGACATCACTCAAGGTCCTTTTTTCTTGCACTCATCTACTACTGCTCCTCCGAACAAGCCTCCTCATGTCCTATTAGAGAAAAATGGTCAAAACATCCAGTTCCATAAAAACAGCTTGCTCCTTTATTGATACATTTGTAAATACAGAGAACACAGCAAACACCCTTACTCGTGGCTATACTTGTTCTATATGGTTGCACATGGTCACCAGAAAGCATGGCAAATAGAGAGTAGCCTGGAAGGAAAGGTAAAGCCTCTGCTAGAAGCTAAACATCTACAATAGCTTATTAAAGTAAATTTGAGTTAGTCCAAAGTTTTTATACTTTACAGTTGTACTATAAAGAAATAGGCAAGGGCAATAGGTAAGGTTTTTCTTCATAAGAGGGAATTTTTAAAGGGGGCTGATAGTTTAATGGGGTAAATTCTAGTGACAGAGTCCCATTAAGCTTGTTATTATCATACACTCCAACAAAATTCTTAAAATATATTGTGATGTGCAATAATAATGAACATATCAGGCAAGTTAATAGGAGAAGTAATCTATACTTTAATCTATATACTACCCAAACTATCATCCCCTAGGAATATTGACTAGTAATTTTCCTTTTCCATAACCTCTAACCCATCTGAACTAGTCTGTATCTAATCAAAATATCCTATAAGATAAACTCATAAAGTTGACAGCATCAGGATGTATGAGCCGGTATTGTCAGGCTTGATGGAGACAGCTGGAGGTAGATTGAACTACAGAGCAAAATTGCATGAACAGCGTAGTATTCCAGCAGTGGGAAGATATTGGTAAACAACAGGTCTTCGATAGACGATGTGCAATTTTTATTATTGAGACTAAACAGACGATATAGTTGTGGCTCAGCTCACAATATTTTTTGTTCCGCCTCCGTTGTCTCTGTTGCTTCTTGGTGCTCGCTTTTATGATATATAGTAATATCCTTCATAAGTATAACATTTGCCGCACACTTTAGTGTGGGCCCACTTTTTAGTATGCCTAGCTTCAGACACTAAGCACTTTAGACGTTAGCAGAATGTATGATATACCTTGATAAGTTTCTAAACCTGCCACTTTGGGTTTACAACTCCTCCTTTTTTAGATGTTTAAACACTTTAAAAAGAAAATGTTTGTAATTATATTGCTCTCTCACAGCATCCTCCTTTTTCTTATGACACTACTTACCCGTATTAGATCTATGCACTTTGTAGATATGGGAAACTCCTGAATACGTTCATATGTTCCGTCGTAGATTTCGTATATATTTCACCTGATTTTTTTCACCGATACTTACCATATTTGGAGTCCTACAGCCCTACAGATACTTACTATGATTGGAGTCTTACAGCTATACACTGATATACGTTTCTTTCACTTACTGATGCTTCCTCGTCGATTGGAGCTTGGTGCATCCCTTTTGGCTGCACTTTTGTGTAATTGCGAAATTGCTGTATATATTAGTACCTGGGATTATCTCCAACATGTAATGTCTGTAGTTTATCCATACTAGTTCTTCTGTATCTACAACGTTCGATAAATATACTCTTTGGTCATCTTTTTCGCTATAGACAAATCCAACCTATAGACAAGGGGATCTATTGGATTTGCGTTTATGTTTCGCCGTGGATCTTTTGTAAATTTTACTGTATCCTATATTGACACTTACCATGATCATAGCCTTGTAGCTATATTTATTCTTCTTTTTTCGTCGATATCTGTGATATCTCTTACCAGTAGGGTTTCCATTTAGACATCGTCTATAATGTTAGCTACACTCTATTCACTTATTCACTTATGTTTATAGTAACGCTCTTCGTCGGCTGGAGCTTGGTTCATTTATTTATAATGTCTGTTGTACATACTCGTTGGGTAACCTTTATATATTTCGCCTTGGATCAAACCATGATTATCGCCGCTTTGTTATATGTCATCTACTTTTTATTATTTTTCATTTTTTGCTCCACTCTGTATTAAGATACCAAAGTATACTAACTCATGTAGATGATATACTCTAATTTGATGGTGATCCCCTTTTTTTTGAGACCTTCGTATTAGTCCTGCGCTGTCAGAGCTGGTGAAACGCAGACTTTACCTGCTATACTGGCCATATCCGGCCTCTTGGAACGCATTAACTTCTGTCCGGTTCGGGAGGCAAAATCCGGAAGGCGCGTCACCGGATGTGACGTCACGATAGGGCGGAAGTGGGCTGTGCCGCGGCGGAGCGTTCAGGGTATATAAGCATATCACTTGCTCAGTGCTGACATCCCCTGACGAAGCCCGCTGAGCCGGGCGATACGCGTGGGGCATCTTTCTCTCCCCGGATCGCACCTTTTTAAATTGGTAATGTAACTTTGCACTTTATGTATTTATTTGCTGCTATTTGGACCTTGGTATACACTGATTGTATGATATAATATACTTTTTGATATATATATACATTTTTTGATATTTCCAACTATATTCCTTGGTCCTAGTTTATATCTGTGTGCACTTTTTATAACTTTTTTGCTTATGTACTGTATTCCTCACGGTTTGTATACCGTTTATGCATGAGGTTGCTCTAGGGAGCCTTTGTGATATGCACCCAATCCTTTCTTGGGTTTTTAAGTATGTTTTAAATGTTATACTAATAAAGTTCATATTTTTGTCATCTATACGCATCTCGTTTTTCTCTCCTATGATCCTAATATTTTTTAGATGTGTGATGAAACCCTCTCATCTTTGAGTAATGTCACCCCACTATTTCTAAAGTAACAATTTTTATTATTATAACATTGCAAAAAAAGATTATGATTTTGGTAACAGGGGTTTACAATGTCACTAATGCACTGCAGGGAGCCGTGTACAGTCATAGAGAACAAATTTGAGTGTTGTAAACCCGACTTGATCTTCTGGCGAGATTGGTGTTCTCACAACAATATCATTACTTAATTTGGGTTTATGTGTAATTATTTTCCCTTATCCTGACCATTAAAAGGGATACTGTCACATTAAACATGATCCACAGGCAGCAGGAGGAGCTGACCTACAGATTGATATTCATACATATTCATGTACCGTATTTTTCAGACTATAAGGCGCACAAAAAATCCTTTGATTTTCAAAGGAAAATCAAAAAAGCATGAAAAAGCATAGGAAAAGCAGAAGTAAGGGCAGATTTACACTGTTGTGGTCGGTTCCTAAATTTTGGACCGTGCATTGTTCTATTTCAGGGGCCGACCACAGTGCATCATATTGCTCTTATGCAGTGGGGGATTAAGAATCAAGCTACTTTGGTAAAGTAGGGGGTCTCTACTGTCCACTATTAGTTCAGCAGTTTTAGAACTTTTAGTGGACCTTCAAAGGTCCTGCAATGACTCCTAGTATACATTTGTGTTGAGAGACTGAGGATTTTAATGGCTGGAGGTACCTCTCTTTATTATCTCTACAGAGTAGTATCAAACTCGGCATTTGGTTCAGGTGGTTATGGGCCCCCTTGAAGCTTTGGGCCCGGGTGGCCACCCAATCCACCTATATTATAATCCACTACGGCTCTTATGATCATAGTGGGTCGCTGCTGTTTTGCAGGGAAGAAGGCACTCCTTCTTGGTCATTGTTGTTGGTCCATGAAACAGGACACCTCCCGGTCTGTGATTCATGGACCAACCATGGGGGATGTAAATCAACCCTAATGTACAAATTGTATAGGAACTTTCCCCACAAACAATGGGGCACATTTACTTACCCGTCCCGTCGCGACTTGTGCGTCCAATTTCCTGCATGTGTTGCTCCCCGTTCAGGTCCGCCGGAGTTCACCTTCTTCTTCCCGTTGCATGTAAGTGCTTTGCGACACAATTTTGAATGTTAAATCCCGTGCGCTGTCTGAATCCGTCGGATCATCCGTTGGCCCGCCCCCGTCTTCTGTTGCATGAAAGTCGGCGCAAAATACGATCACAATAAGCTTTTAAATGCGGCGCAAAACAGTAATCGTCGGAATTTTGGACATTTGTGCGGTCTGCGGACCCCAATATGTATAGATCTGCTTAGCTCCTTCTGCTTAATTGCAAAGCAACTACAACATCACTGATAGCTATGGATGAGCTAAGGGCAGGCTGCAGATATTTTGGCATGATTATTTTAGAACAAAACATAATTATTAATCCCCATAAAGTTGGTCTCCTCGGAGTAAGCAGAACACCAATGTAGCTATACAATTGTGTTTATAGTGGACTTTTATCTTCATGATAATCATATTGATAATAGTCCAGGTACATGGACAAAAAGATGAATAAGAAATAATAAAACTGTTTAGAGTAAATCAAAAGTGATTGTGCCTACATAAAAAGTAGCACTCGCAGCAAACATTTTAGCAACGTTATCCTGAAAAATAGTGGATTATGCATCATAATTATATCCTCTGGGTATTTGATTATATTTGCCTTGTAAATCCAGTGAAATAATAATATGTCTGGTTTACTTAAAGCAATCTTTTTACATCATCACTCATTTTTAGTAGCAAAGGAAAATTTGGATGCGTCAAATCCACCCATTTTAATCATGTTTACTCTAAATAGGTATAGTATGGAGTATTTATTATAGTAAACCTTAGCATGGGTTAATACCAGAGCCTAGGGAAATCTAGGAGTCCATGGGGTAAGATTCCTAATCTGTAGATAATGATATATTTCCATAAATGTTATATTTTTAAATTAATTAGTACAAAAACTGTACAAAAGCCAAATGATGAAAATATAAGGATAAACTTATATCTAGTAGCTGTAGGTTGAGCCCAAGAACACGGGAGTACCTGCCCTACCGAAGACGGCTGTGCATCTATTTTTAACCCAAACCAATCGTGAGGATTTCAGCAGCAATGAGTATTTGTGCTGGATAATCACAATGAGCAGTGATGCAGCTATCCCTCCCCGTGTCCCAGCACACATGAATATCATCTGCTAGCTCATGGCTGGGAGGTAACTACACACAGGATTCTCGCAGATCCGCAGACACAACAGGACTCTTGGGTTTCATTCAAGACGAGGAGAATGGTCATTTATCTGTCTTCTTCACGTGGAACTGATGAGATCTTACTCTTGGATTTTGGCTGGCTTTCCTCGGATGGATACAAGCGCATCTTAACGTATGAGATTTCTTTATTGAGTAGATTGTAGTCATGTTGGAATTGTGCAACCTTGAAGCTCCAAATGACTTCTCTTGAATGAATCTCTTGTAAAAAAATTTTTATCTATTCTCTGCAATTTCTACTTTTGCTCACTTTGAATCCCTGGGAATGTCAGAGATGAGATAAAAGCGCTTTTTTCTAGGAAGAAGACTGTTCCTGGATTCCTGTAAATAAAAAGGAAGTGGACATCAACTGGTGTCCACCCCATGGAAAACCTGTCAATTTACAATGTCACAATCAGCGTGTTAAATGCAGATCTAGATGTTGCCAGCAAGGACTTGAGCCTCAGGGCACTTACAGGCTTGTTATTGTCACTTCTCATACTTTCAACTCTTTTGGGGAACACATTGGTTTGCTTGGCTGTCATCAAGTTCAGACACCTTAGGTCCAAGGTGACCAACTTTTTTGTCATCTCTTTGGCTGTGTCGGATCTTTTTGTTGCTCTTCTGGTGATGCCATGGAAAGCAGTGACTGAGGTGGCAGGGTACTGGCTCTTTGGTAACTTTTGTGACACCTGGATTGCCTTTGACATAATGTGCTCTACAGCTTCCATCTTGAACCTGTGCATCATAAGCTTGGACCGATACTGGGCAATTGCAAGTCCTTTCCGATATGAGAGAAAAATGACACAAAGAGTGGCTTTCATCATGATTGGGGTAGCCTGGACCTTATCAATCCTAATATCATTCATTCCTGTGCAGCTCAGTTGGCATAAATCACAAGGGATTGTTGGAGAAATTAATGCTTCAAACCAAACCGAGAACTGTGATTCCAGCCTTAATAGGACATATGCCATATCTTCTTCTCTAATCAGCTTCTACATACCGGTGGTCATTATGATTGGGACATATACAAGAATATATAGGATTGCTCAGACTCAGATAAGAAGGATCTCTTCTCTGGAAAGGGCTGTAGAGCACGCTCAGAGCTGTCATCCTGACTGTCCCCATGAAAACTCACTCAAGACTTCTTTTAGAAAAGAGACCAAGGTCCTGAAGACCTTGTCCATTATTATGGGGGTATTTGTCTTCTGCTGGTTACCATTCTTTGTTCTGAACTGCATGGTACCTTTCTGCCACATTGGTCTTCCAGGGCATATTGATCCAGAACCCCCATGTGTTAGTGAAACCACCTTTAGCATATTTGTGTGGTTTGGGTGGGCAAACTCATCCCTTAACCCTGTTATTTATGCATTTAATGCTGATTTTAGAAAAGCTTTTACTACCATATTGGGATGTAACAGATTCTGTTCCAGCTCCAACGTTGAAGCTGTCAACTTCAGCAATGAGTTAGTATCTTACCATCACGACACTACTTTTCAGAAAGATATCCCCGGCACTTTCAATAGCTCACAGCTGCCCAATGTTGTGACTCAAGACCAAGAGGACATGGAAGGGCATTGTTTTGATAAAGTCTCGGTGATATCCAATTCTCATGGAACCCGGAGTCATAAGAACTTGCTATTACCTGTTAGCGTTCAGTTTGAATGTGAAGCAGAAATATCACTGGAAACAATTACCCCATTTACTTCTGCTGGACCCTTAGAATGTCATCCACATACTGTGACCGATGAAGACGGCCAATACACTACAAAACTATATTAGGCTTGTAACACTAATTATCTCTAACCAACCATGACAGTATTTAGCTCACAAGCTTAGTGAGCGGATTGCCCATGGCCGGTAGTTCCTAGTGATAGATCATTAGATCAATACACCAGTTCATCATATGTCAAACGTGATAAATACTAGTATACAGAAAAAAAAAACGTAAGGGAAACTACAAGACAATGTGTCTCTCTCCTGCCTTTCATCATCTGTTGGTAAAGCTCAGGGACTTCTCTTGGTATTCTGCCATCTTGTTCAATGTAATATGATAACATTTGATGGGATTGGGGGGTACTCATCACTATGGTTGTCAGGTCTAAAACAATTAGATACTATATTATCCATTGAGAATGTTTTTGACAAATTTCAATTATTGTATAAATATTGGTTTCAATCAAGCAGATATCTTACGTCAGGATCTAACAATGTGATCAGGTATTAACCAATGTTGACCATCACATCCATTATATTTTTCATATAATCCGGTGTAAATTTATTCTCAACCAGCACCTTTCTTAATTAAACACATAAATCAAAGCAGATTTTTTTTTGTATTTTGCTGTGGCTATATGGTATGACTGTATTGTTTCCCAAAAACAGCTTTGGCTCCACATATATAATTGTTTTTGAAGACGGTTTTACCTTTTTAAAGAGGTAAAGCAGCAGTCCAGTAGATCACATCCTTCTGTATGCCTCTCCTGTTGAATGCAGCTGCCACTGAATAGTTAACAATAGAGATTTGCAAACACTGACTTTTTGCAGTATGATATGAATCAGCTATACACCTAATGATAAGAATAACTGTCTGCTGATCTCTTCAGGGTATTGTTAAGCATAGGGGCTACCTAAGAATAGCTACCAGTATGAATGAACAATGTTATGGTTTAATGGTAAGAGATGTCTACATTGCAGTCTCTTTACAGACCAAAAAAAAATAAAAATCGGCATTTATTTTATTAATTTTTATTTTATTTTATTGTATTATGTTAATACACACAGCTGCATTAATCTTGTTAATGAGCTTTATCAAATATGGACATTGATAACGGGAAGGGCCAAATTTAGGAAATCTACCATCAAAATCCAGCCTGATAAACCAGGGACACTTACTTATAGATTCAGGCAACGTGGCTGTGTTAACCTTCATTTATTTGTTATCCATGGCCTCCTTCCTTCTAAAAATTTGTATGCAAATGTTATGCTAATGAGGCCAAAGGGCTCTGGGGGACGTTAGAAGAGCACTTCCGTGCTTCAGCTTCTCAGACTGTTACACTGTCTCCCCTCCCACTGCCTTCTGTAATCTCGCATTGTGGGACAAGGGGAAATTCTCCTGGATAGTGGAGCAGCCTGTACAACAGGAAAACGGAGCGGTCTGGTAATTTAAGTCAGGCTGAGCCTAAGGGCTCTCTTAGATTGGCGTTAATATTTCAGCCTCATCAGTGAAAAAAACAGATTTTAATTTTTTTTTTCTTTGCGGATCCATAGATTTCTATTTTTTCCAAGGACAACAGATCAGTAAAAATACAAGTCAATGTGAAAACGTCCATTGAAAACAATGGCTTTGTGAGGCATCCTTGAAAATCACGCTAATGTGAAAGAGCCCTTAGTCTGACTCATTAGCATAATTTCCAAAGTTGATTTTAGAAGGAAGGCGGCCATGGATAACAAATATAAGAAGATTACCACAGTCACAGCACCTGGATCTAGGAGTAAGAGTCCCTGGTTTATCATGATGGATTTTAATAGGAGATTAATATCTATTAGAGTTTATGTGCTCCAATCAGGAGATGCCCATCATACCTAGAGATTTATGAAAATTTAATGAGACTGCCCTCATATGTACTACTGATAAAGTTCCTCCATTGTTAAAGTACAGGCGGTCTCCTACTTAAGAACACCTGACTTACAGACGACCCCTAGTTACATACAGACCTCTGGATGTTGGTAATTTCTGTACTTTAGTCTTAGACTACAATAAACAGCTATAATAGCTATAAAAGGTGTCTGCAATAAAGATTTACTGTTAATCCTGGTTCTTATGACAACCCAACATTTTTAAAATCCAATTGTGACAAAGACCAAAAAAAATTATGTCTGGGGTTACAATGATAAAATATACAGTTTCGACTTACATACAAATTCAACTTAAGAACATCCTGTACGTAACCCGGGGACTGCTTGTATGATGCTTTATCTTTGGCACCAAATTTATGCCATAAAGAAATTATTTCTCCTTTCTTCTCTGGAGTGCTGAGGATTAGCTGCTCGGCAGAGAATGACATGATTGCTATTTGTAATCCCTACTGTGATATGGAAAAGGACAATGGTAAACAGTTACTTTATAAATCTTGTACAAGTATACACTGCTGTCCATCACTGATCTGCTGACACCGCAGGGGACCATGTATGAAATGAACGCGGACAGGAGTTTGAGAAGAATATTTGTTATGATTAGACAAGACAAACTTTCCAGAATACAAAATACAATTTCATGACCCTCACCCCATAATATCCAAACATGTGCCACCTGGTTACAATGTGATCAATGCTAATTCTTTTATTACATGCAATTTATTATAGTTGCATATAGAAGTGTCACATAGGCGGTATATGTGTAATTAAGGCTTGGTGTAGCAGTTTGTATGGGCACCCTTAAACGATAATATTCTGGCAACATGTTCATTCCACTAGAGGGAGCTAAAGAGCTTCTTAAATACACTATCCAAGCTGCCAATATTGGCAAGTACAGGTAGCTCTGACTTTACTCCTTATGTACCAGTGTAAGGAACTTTGTATTAGAAAACAAAGGGGCACATTTACTAAAAACTATGTGCAGTTTACCTGTGTAGTGTACAGAGGGGACGCTGTCCCCGGTAATTATTGCTTCCCCCATGTAATATTGCTTCCCCGTGTAATATATGACTTCCCCTTGTGATATAGCTTCTCCATGCATATAATTGCTTCCCCCATGTAATATATGTCTGCCCCATGTAAACTATGGCTTCCCCATGTATATATCTTCCCCGTGTAGTGTAGTTGCTTCCCCGTGTATATATTGCTTCCCGTGTATGGAGGCTTCCACCATTTGTCCGGGAATATGTGGCTCCCGAGTGGAACTATCGTGGCTTCCCGTGTACCCATGGAATATGGCCTTCTCTATAGTATGCACGAGGTAATGTGGCTTCCCCCCGTGTATGTATGGCGTTTCCCATGTAATATAATACTCCCTATGTAATGTTATCGGCTTCCTGTGTAAAATATGGCTCTTTCCCCGTGTAATATATGTGCTTCCTCCCCCATGTAATATATGCTCCCCGTGTAAATATGGCTTCCCCCGTGTGATATATGCTTCCCCAGTGTAATCATGGCTTCCTCGTGTAATATAGGCTTCCTCATGTAATTGTGGCTTCCCCGTGTAGATGTTAATGCTTTCCCATGTAATATATGACTTCCACCCTGTAGAATTTATAGGCTCACCTTGTAAAATAGGCTTACCCCTTGTATATTGGCCTCCCATGTATATTTGCTTCCCCCGTGTATATATTGCTTTCCCCGTGTGATATAGTGGCTTCTTCCTGCAATATATTGCGTCCCCCATGTCATATAATGGCTTCCATAAACGCTTCCTCCATTAATATAGCTTCCCATGTAGTATATGCTTCCCCATTTAATATATGGCGTTCCCCTTAATTATGGCTTTCCCCTTTACATGCTTCCCATTTAATGGCTTCCCCATAATGCCCCCTATTTAAATTATGTCATGTATTATGGCTTCCCCCAACTCCCTGGATAATATGCTTTCCCCATGTAAGTACAGCTGCTTCCGACTATGTGAATTATGGCTTCCCATGTAATAATATGCTCTACCTCCTGTAATATATTTCCTTATATGGCCCCGTCTAGTATGATTTCTTCCTCCTCCGTTAATAATCGCTTCCCCCTCCGTGTAATATATGGCTTCCCCCTGGAATATTCGCGTCCTCCCCATGTAATATATGGCTTCCTCGTGTAATGGCTTCCCAGTGTATATAGGCTTCCCATGTAATATATGGCTTTCCCCATTTAAATGCTTACTATATTACTCCCTGTGTCATAATGGCTTCCCTGTGTAGACATTATGTTGCCCCGTGTATATCATGGCTTCCCCGTGTAACATTGGCTTTCCCACATGTATATATGACTCCCTGTGTAAATATGGCTTCCCCATGTCATATATGGCTTCCCCCATAATATATGGCTTCCCCGGTGTAGTATATTGCTCTCCCCGTGTAATATATCGCTTCCCCGTGTACATCTATGCTGTCCCCATGTAGATACTATGCTCCTCGTGTACATTGGCTTCCTCATGTAAGTGGCTTCGTGTATATATGCTTGCCCCCATGTATTGACGTCGAATATATGGCTTTCCCTGTGTGTGGTCAAGTCAGCAAAACTCTAGGCTGGACTCTGGCCACAAGCAGCATCAGAATAGTCCGGGATTTTCGCTCCGATAAATTTTCAGCCAGCAATGGACGTGAGTACATGCATAGAATGAAAGAGCTCACAGAGATTTCACTTTATTCCCTGGTGTGTTAGATGCTGCTTTTTTCTCTTTGCATTTCTATCTAACATTGTCATTCGATCATCGACTCATCTCCTATCCATCTCATGGCTTGTGCCCTACGTAAACCTGCATTAAGACTGCACAGTCCTAGGGTATGGCACTCCCCCGCACTGGACCACGCCGCACTCTGGCAAATTGCCTAAGATCACCCTAGCATGATTATTTCAGGGCTTGTAACCTGACATGCATTCTGATCCAGCAACATAAAATAAGTGTACTCACCTTTGTAATACGGACAGCTGGCGCTGTGTTGTCAAGATCCCTAATGTATTCACAGTTCGATAAATGTTGATGCAAATTCTAAGTGCAAGGTTGACTTCTTTCTTTCTTCTCTTCTAACCTTGAGATTCTAGTGCAGAGTTAAATGCGTTGACATATTCCATATCAATTGCACCTTTATTTCTAAAAATCCCCCGCCACCAACTAATGTCACACCAATGACATAAGGAACCAGAGAATAGAAGCAAGACACACAGCTGATGTTACCAAAAGTTATTTAACACTCATGAGATGACAGGCACCATGTACTATTACCATAATCAGGGAACCCAACACAATTTCTCATTATAAAATTGCTATCGAAAGTGTCCTGTACTATAATATCAGTGGGATTCATCACCTATAAGTGAATTCTATTTCAAATATAAGTTCTAACAAACAAATGGTATTTTCAATTGGCATTATCTAAAGAGATCTTGCTGGCTGTGCCGAGCAGCAGCGCTTTGGGTCCAATCCAGGGTGCAGCTTGGCATGGTCCATTTGAGGCTTCTCGCCAGCTCAGACAGAAGCACCTTAAGTGCCTATGTCGTGATAAGCGGAGTTCGGCAATTGCCGACGGTCTATGACCCCCGGTCTGTATGGTTGGTCAAGTTCCTGTTGTCATACAAACCAAGTACTTCTCTCTTGAAACATCTGCCCCCACAAGGTTTTTTCCTACCTGCAAAGCAGTTTGGTATGTTGCCACTGGTACCACACCATGTTTGATCCACGGCCCGACTTAGCTCTCGGTAGTAGCCAAGGGATACAGAATTTGTATGCTGAAACGAGTCAGGACCTTGGAGGTCATGTAAGGGAACAAGGTCTCATGATTCGAAAAACAGCCATAAAGTCAGGGCGGGTGAAAGAAATCTGCTGTCTAACAGGAAATGAGTGTCATAGTAAATCACAGTACACAGGAATCACTGGTAGTGGGGAAAGCTTCTCAAAGCACCAGGCACAAAGATCCGGTAGGCTCAAAGGAAGGGGCTAGCCACTTATCGGTCAACTTGGCAGCACCAATTAGCGATGCGCTGGCCCGTTTTAAATCTCACAGAACGCGCACTAGGAGTGTTGCCGCACTGGGACAGCGAGCCATCGCTGTGCGTTGTCACAGAACACAGTGTGTAAGGGAAACAGTCTCTTTGGAAACGCGTTTGTGACCCTCTGCACACCCGCATGAGATTATTACGTTACCGATCGCACCCGGGAAACCGGAGTCCAGTGTCACCTGATCTTCCCAAAGCCCGCCGCAAGATCCGGATGTGTTCGTGCTGCGGCGGGGTTGCCCACAGGTTGTTCCATGGTGCGACTAGGCCGTGGTGGCAGCCAATGGATAGGATCGGGACACAGCGCGTCAGGACACTGAGTAAACCGCTGGACTGGAATCCTTGGAAGGTACAGGCTCGCGTAGCCACTTTAGAAACATTCCTTTGGACGGGTCTTTAACCCCGGATCGCCCCCCACCCCCCCGCTGCCATTTTGGGGGCCCAATCATTCCTATGGCAGCCCTGGGGTTCGATCATTGCCTGTATGCACTGCCTGAGAAGGTGGGCGGCCATATGACATCATCTTAACGGCCCTTGCAGCATCGCATCTGCAAGGCTGACACATCTCTAATCCCCTGCAATACATCAGTATTGCAGAATGTTATCATGAACAAGCACTCATATGATTGCTTGTTAGGTCTCAATGTGAACTAGTAAAATAGTAAAAAACAATACTCTTTTTCCATAAAAATCAAGTACTGAATTCAATAAAAATTTCCCATAGCCCCATAACAGATAAGACCTATAAACAAAAATCTAATCATAACCCAAACCCCCCACAATTAGTAATCACGTTCCGTAAAACAATGCCTAAATAATTAAACAATTATTGAACCACCACGTTGAACGCGTTAAAAAAACTGTTAAAAACCGCAAAAAAGTATTTTTAGCTATTGAATCCCACCAAAAAAAGCAATAACCAAGTGATCAAAGAACACATGTCTCCAGAAGGTACTGGTTTGCCAAGTAAAACAAGTCCAGCAAAAAAACAAGTCCACAAACTAGCCTCCTATTAAAAATGTTATGCATTGGAGACACCACTGCAAAAATGATCGGTTTTTTCCCACATTAGGTGTTTCATTTGGCACATTTAGTCAATTGTAAGAACCTATATTCACTGGTATCCCCTTATCGTATCAACCCAAGAGTAAATATACCGGATTACTAGACTATAGGGTGAACACCAAAAAAAAAAAGTAAAAAAAATTTGTCGGAATGATGCTTTTTCTACACCTGCCTCTCAAAAACGAAGTTCCTAATTTTCAACCTTCGAAGATACCAACCCCAAATGGTAACAAGGGAAAAGCATCTCATCCCGCCCGCAAAAAAAAAAAAAAATGTTTGTCACTGCCCAATAACACAAAAGTTAAATTATTGCCTACAAAAGGGTCCCATGACGAACTAAAATCTGGCACTGCAGGGTGCTCTCCCTTCTGCGCCTCGCTGTGCACCTACCCAAAAACCAATAACGGCCACATGTGGGGGGTCTCTCTGCCCTTGGGAGATTACATCCACATCTTTTAATTGTGTTTGTCTCCTTTTATCTTTGGTAAATGTGTAGAGATTTTAGAATGATGAACGTTATATAACCGACACAATTTGACCTTTACTAATTTTCACACCTAACCATTTTGATCTCCAATTACTATGAAGTCTCATGGGTTAACACATCTTCCTAAAAGATGTTTTATGATAGTTTAGGGTGCATGATGTGAAAAAGGGTTGGTTTATAGGGGCCGGTGTTGATGTTAATATTCGTAACATTTCATTCAAAACGTATTTAATCCAAATATCAATTCTGAAATACCGGAAAAAATCGATATTCGATTTGTAAGCCGCGTGACTCAAAAGAAATTATCCAGACTTCAAAAATAGATGACAATGTAAAGTAACAGCTTAAGGAGCAGACTTACTCAGCAACTTATTTGGTGGTAAATCTATCGAAAACGCGATGATTGATTCGATTTGCAATGGCAAATTTTTCAAAACAAACTCATTTATTTTTTTTTTCTGTAATAAATGCAAAACGCTTATCGCCAATTTACCACTAAATGAAGTACAAACAGTGGGGAAAAAAAACCAATCTCAGAATAGTTATAGATAGAGTACAGTGTTCAACAAGTATAACCAATAAAGCGACGCTATTCGAATCCAAAAATGGCGCTGCGTCCTTAAGGGGTTAAAGACGGGATGTCGTCTGTAAGATCAGTGACTCACGCTACATAACCCAGCGGGATTCCAAGGGGGACAACAACAATGTAATTGTGGTTTGGTGTTATAATACTTCTTCCTGGTGGTAGATTGTCCTGTCAAACCTTTGCATTCATGTTTTCATCAGCTGGTTTCTCCACAATAGAATCGTCCACCAGCTGAAAAATTGAATGCCAAGGTGACAGGAAATCTTACACCATGTGAATTATTATAACCAACCCACTTCATTGTTTTTCCCCCCTTTGAAAGGATCCGACTCTTCTTTAGTTTCTTATCCCCTGGCGTTAAATTGATGCAAAGAGCAGATGAAAATTTTGTTAATTGAACCCAGAGCCCCTAATTACATACTTAAAAGCCCTTAACGAAAACAACAAGAGACGTAAGATCCTGCCAGAGGGGGGCAGACACTGGCATGTTGTGGTGCCTGTTTAACAGTCGTCATCCTGGTGGTAGATTCCTTTAATTTCCTACCTATATTCCCTGGCAGCGTCATTGAAGCCCCCCATATTCTAATCCCGACCATAATTTACTTTACCCATATACCTGAGTATTTTTATTTGTATGATTCCCATGCCACTGTTCTGGCAATTTAAAATAGCTGTGGGATATCAGCCACCGATCAATTTTGAGTTTTCTTCTTCAGAGGAAGTCGTGAAACCTTCTCTCTAACGCAAAACAATCTATATGCCGTCCGATCAATGATAAGGGAGATGTCTAGTAGAAAAACAACAGCATACCTTTCTGCAAATTCCCTACAAATCTGAATACTCTTGTAATACTCAGCTCCAGAACAAGCCTATTTATTTTGTATGGTAATTGTAATCCTCTATCTGCTTCATGTGTCAGTTTGGACTAGCGGGACCAACGATAAAAGTGATGTGAATAATAAGTGTCAGTACACGTCATAATTAGAATATCATTAAAATGTGCCACAGACAGTTCCCTGGGTTTTACGTACAAGATCTGTATGTTTGTTCTTAAGTTGAATTTGTATGTAAGAGGCCGGAACTGTATATTTTATAATTGTAACGCACCTACATTTTTTTTTGTCCTGTGACAAGTGGATTTTCAAAATGTGGGTTGTCATAAGAACCAGTATACCATAAGCTTCATTGCAGACACCTTAATAACTCTACAAGAGCTGATTATTGTTAAGCCTAGGGACTAAAGTACAGTAAATTACCAATATCCAATGTCCCGTTTGTAACTAGGGGTCGTCTGTAGTCGGATGTCCTTACGTAGGGGACCGCCTTACATGAAATGTGATCGTCAGGAGCACATGTAAACCCCGCTATCCCCAGGTAACAAACGACAACCAAGCTACCAAAATCAATAATATTGACGCACTAAATGTTTTGTTTGCATTGACACTGAAAACTTTAGGCTATAATGTGCGATTCATCATATATGGGGCCATAGAAGAGGTGTGTTTGGCTAGGACGGGACTGAAGAGAGGTTGGTGATTTAGCAGTGCTGATGGTGTTTATGTCATGGAATGTGTGTAGCAGAACTTATTCAGTAATGTAATGTAGCAAGCGCTGCTTTTGAGCAATGATGTGCAGAGCTTTGTGGTAGGTGTATGGATGTAGCATATCTGTGTTGTGAGTGTCGTGGATGTGCAGAGCTGTGTTAGGTGTAATTGATGTAGGCAAGAGCTGTGTGTGAGTGTATTGATGTAGCAGAGCTGGTGTGAGTGTAGTATGTAGCAAAGCTGTGTGGTGAGTGATTGATTAAGCAGAGCTTGGGTGTAGGTGTATGATGTAGCCAGACTTGTGGTAAGTTGTATATGTATCAGAGCTGTTTGTGAGGTGTATGGATGGTAGCAAAGTGTGTGTGAGTGTATAATGTAGCAGAGCTGTTGTTAGGTGTAAATGGTGTAGCGAGCTGTGTGTGAGGTATAGATGTATGGCAGTGCTGTGTGTAGTTTAATGGATGTAGCAGAGCCTTGTGTGGGCGTGATATGGATTTAGCATGAGCTGTTTGTGAGTTTAATGGATGTAGCGACTGTGTGGAGTGTCTGGGATTCAAGCATAGCTGTGTGGTGAGTAATAATTGGTTCATTGTGCTTGTGTGTGAAATCCCAGCGAATTAGATTTCCTTTTTTGATTACTTCAATCTGGGGCTGTCCTTATGTAGGTGCGTTGAATATTCTGAAAAATCCATTTTCAAAGTAGTATAGGGTCAGTATTTTATTTTGCTTTTCAAAGTTAAAATACTTTGGGGCACATTTACTTACCCGTTCCTTGCGCGATCCTTATCCGGACTGTCTGACGAGGATGAACTCTGCTGCGATTCATGAAGAATCCCGTGTGCCCGAATATCCTGCATGTGTCGCTGCCCCCCGATCAGTACCGACAGAGTTCATATTCTTCCTCCCGGTGAGAATGGACGTGCTTGGGCTTGCAACACATTCTTAATTAAATCCCGCGGTTTTGTCCAAATCCGTCTGATCGTCCAATGGGCCTCCCCCCTATTGGGTTGCATGAAGCTGCGCCCGATTTGCACCAAAATCCGATCGCAGTGCACCATAAAACCCCTTTTATAAAAATCGCTTTCCAGCAGCTCAAACTGCAGTCGTCCGGATATCCGATAAAAGTGCATCCGCAGGGTCCATAGTAAATGGAGCCCCTTGCTCCATTTTAACACAGAACTATTACTGCATTGTATGGGTCCAGCCTGACCACTGAAGAACAAAAGAGTTAAAAGTCATTATTGTTAACTTAATATCAATTTTACCATCATCTGTTTAGAAAGATGAAACACTTAATGCACTCATACTAAGAAGGCTTTTTTGTTAGAATTGTACAAGGATTTTCAGTTTTAGTCAAAATGGTTTATATATACAACCAGGAATAATATATTGCTTTAGGAGGTAAAATAACTGGATTTCGATCTTTCTTTTCAACGTTCCCATGTTCCTCATCTTCAAGTTAATGGCTACAATCTGCCATGACAGACGTCAACTCTACATATGACCCCACCACAATCTCCTCCAGCTCTGCATTATTTTCTATGCTGAACAATAACCATATGGATCAGCTTACTGGACCACAATGGGGCACATTTACTACCGTCCTCCGCGAATCCCTGCGAGTGCGTTGGTCGACGAGGATTCAGGTGGCTCGCCCGCATTACTACGATCGATGCGTCCAATTTCCTGCATGTGTCGCTCCCCGACTGTAGGTCCGCCGGCGGTCTACCATCTTCCATTCCGTGGTAGTACGTGCTCTTGAACACAATTTTGAAATGTAAATCGGTCAGTCCCGAAATCAGTGCGAGTTGTCGATGGCCACGCTCCGATTTGTGTCTGATGAAAGTGGCAGTGTTGCGCCAAATCCGATCACGGTTTCGCCAAAAAAACACGTTAAATGCTGCAAAACGAAAAAGTACGGAACCCGGACGAAATGCGTCCCGGGACACCTGTAATGCCCTGTTTGGGTCCATGAAACATTGCGGTGTCTAAACCCAACTTCAGCAGCCGTTCCGCTGGGTGTGTAGTATCGGGTGGGTCGGGGGGAGCATGATAAGACAATGCATAATACATGTCACCCCTTTACTGAACACTGTTTGTATTGTACCCTCTTAATCGTAGTAACTGACTCCACTGCTTTGAAGTACTTGGCTGTACAATGTGGAGTACTGCCTACTGTAAGGTATTAGATATTACATGTATAGTATAGTATATTCTTGCAGTCTTTTTTTTAAAATAATTTTTAAAAAACTGATCTTTTAACCAGCAATACAAAATGTACATACATATTATTTTTGCTGCCAAGATCCAAATATCTGCGATGGACATTACAGTTTAGTAAAAAGGTGACTATTATTTCTGGTTGTCTGCAATTTCACATATTATTTATTATTCTACATTATTTAACTTTTGGAGTCTCATACACCAATTACCGCGGAGAGATTGAGCGAACACATCTCGTCCGAGCTTGATGCTCGTTCTAGCATTAGCGTACTCGAAACTGCTCGTTGCCACAGGACGAATCTTTTGCCATCTCGAGAAAATGGCATCTCCCTCCGTTGTGATTTTTGGCGGCCAGAACATAGCCATCACATCCATAGACTCTGCCACTCCATCCCATGACATGGTACCCTTCCACATCGCAGCAGTGGTTGGCTGGCAATCAGTGACCCTGGAATAGACTAAGCCGCAGTGATGGCGAACCTTTTAGAGCCGAGTGCCCAAAAAAAAAAGATACACTAATTTACCGTGAGTGTCACATGGCCTTTTCAAGCAGTAACTTACTTGGTAACCGTTCTTCACATCTTTTAATTGTGATAATCAGCCACAATACAGTTGAAAGTAAGGCGAGCAATGCAACCATCATTGTAGCGCTCTCCAGGGTCTCTCTGTACAAGTAGAAACGGTTGGTGCCAACAGGATAACTCAAAGATCTTCTGTCAAAACCTTTTTCATTTTTCCTGAGGTTTTCCAAACAGTCAATGAGGTCGCTTTTAAATTACGTTGAGAGCATTTTGCCTGGGAATGCAGGAAGATTTGTGGATTTGTCCTGTTTGTTGAACTCAGACCATCACCCCATGACAGAGTGCCCACAGACAGGGCTCTGAGTTGCCACCTCTGGCACCCGTTCCTAGGTTTGTCCACACTGGACTAGCCCCTGTCCCCCGCGCTGCTGCGGATCATTCTCTGTTCGGTCTGCCGTTAGACGAGAGAGCTGCTTCTGGTCGGAAAGCGTTAGGCTTTTCTATTAGCTACTGTTAGGCATGAGGAGTCTACAAGAAACCCTCACCCTTGTAGGCTAGAATTAGCGTATATATAATTTTTGTTTTTGTTTGCCTGTGATGTGCTTGCTGGCACTAGTAGTGCAGCTAGTACCTATATTTGTGACTAATTTGCAGGGAGACTTGTGAACGTTATATTTAGCTCTAGTGACGCACATATCCATCGCAAACACCTAAGTTGAATATTGTATTAGGGGTTTGATTGAATTAGGCACAGTCGCTTTTTTCCTTTTTTTTTTTACTTAAATTTTTTTTTTTTTTAAAACTCAAAGCATCGCATAACAGCACAAAATCCAGTGTGTGCTGTCAGTGTACAGTTAGAAACTAGCCATAGCAAATATGGATAGAATCGTTTGTTAAAAAAACAAAACACAAAAAACACATAAAAACCAAAAAAACACAAAAAAACACAAAAAAATTTTACAGTTTACAAACTTTAATTTTGAAAATGGTGACCCGGGGCTAGGGTTAAGGATGAGGGCCAGGCGCCCAACTACTGCAGGGTCGAGGCCATGGTCCTGGTTGGGTGATACACCCACCTCTGATGAGGAGCGGGGACTCCGCAGAGCTACAAACTCCCTAGGTTCATGTCTCAAGTTACTGGACTCGTGGTAACACTGTTGAGCGCCCTAACATGCGAACATGTATGTGTCGTGGATTGCGGACAATGCTTCTACCATTTGCCACCATTCAGTCTTCCACGCAGTCCCACCTGTCACCGGAAATCAGCACCCTCCACCTCATCCTCCTTCGCCCCCGTCTGCCCCCTCCCTGGAAAAATTTTGGCATTTGAACTGGCGTCTCTGCGGAACTGTTTTCCTGGCCCCTTTCCAGAGTCCAAACCCTTTGTCGGTCCTGCTGAGCTCTTTTCCGATGCCCATGTTTTCCACCGTTCGCATCTGTGGTTATGATGACTTTGTTGAAGTAGTGACAGTGTGTAAGATGTGTTCGGACGAAGAGGAGACACGGTTGTCAGACAGTGTGAATTTGTTTGTCAGGGCATGACTGCTAGGGGACGCAGACTGAGGTAATCGGAGGATGATGATGTGACAAACCCAATCGGGTTGATAGGCCGGGGTGACACAGTGGGGGCAGATTTATCAACCGTTCTGAAAGCAAGGGTGGCTGGAATCAATTGTTCAAGTCACTTGCCTCATAGGTGCAACCATCACAGCGCCCCCTTTAAAGTATTCATGAGGCACTGGTGAAAATGAAAGCTGAGCTGTGATTGGTTGCCATGGGTAACTGGAATGATTCTGACTTTACCACTGCGATAAATCTGCCCCACTTGGTCTGAGATGGGGCGAGTCCTTGACATAACCGGTTGGAAAGGCAGTGGTGGGGCCGACCTGAGAGACGTGCCAGAGCTGGTGCATCATCGCCAATGTTTTTCACGGAGTGAAGCTCCGTGGCGAGGCAGATTTTCAGAAGTCCTTGAGGTCTTTAAAGAAACACCGTATGCCGCGGCCTGTGGTGTGCAACTGTGCCACACCATGATCAGCATGGGTTCCACCCTACCGCCTTAAAACACCGACCAGTATGCGCAGGCTATGAATGCTAAAACACCCCACTCAATGGAACCAAGGCCGTTCACCTGTCTGCCGGGCACACCACACTGGCTCCTTCCCCTGTTCACCTGCTTCCTCTGCTAGTCACCCCCCTGCCCATGACCCGCCCAAACACCTCCCCGTGCGAAAACCACACCTCGCTCCACGATCCTCCACAGCATCCACCAATGTCTCCATAGCGCAGCGTTCAGCTCTCCATACCCCAGACGCTGGAGCGCAAGATGAGTACAGGGCAACCCATCCCACACGCCAAGCCTCACGTCCAATCTCCAAACTGCTTCGCCTGGAGATGCTGCCATAGGCTGGTAGAGACCGAGGCCCTTTCGCCACCTCGTTAATTCTGTGGTCCCCAGCCGCCACTCTACTTTTCCGAGGTGCCGTCCCCAAAGCCCTGCACCAGCACCAGCACGTGTCAGCACCTCATCATCCGTGCCCTGACCAACGCTGTTCCTGACAAGGTCCACCTGACCACGTACACGTGACCTAGTGCTTGCCGGCCCGAGCCCCTATATTCACGGACCTGCACATGGTTAACTTTGGTGGAGGCTGGGACCAGATTCTTCCCTGGGGCGGTAATATACTGGCCGACTCCGAGATTGCGGGGTCTACTCGGTCCAGGTCTCTCTCTCGGACCTACTATGCCTCCTCCAACCTCCTCCTCTCCGAATTACCATCCTGGCAATGCGCATCATTCTGTACTCTAGGCACAGCAGCAGCAGCAAGTGCCGTCCGGCTCAGCGACATCATGCTGTGCCAATATGCTGTTTCCCAAGCGATAAAAGCACAAAGCCGCCCATAGCTATTACAGGGCCTCAACTGCGCAGACTGATCTGTGGGCCTTGCACGCTGAACCTGAAGCCTGCATGTGTGTGTTACAACGGCCGTACTGGTGGCGGCTCTGCAACTCGGCAATAGACCTGACACATTGCCATGCCTGGGCCCTTGTGTTAAATCTCATAGTTAACGTTTTCCCTCAGAGAACATACCCCATCTGCTGATTTGCTCACAGGTGCTGCACTCTCAGGCAGCGCAGGCGCCGCCGCCAACTAGCCCTCTCAGCGTCTGTGTGGCTTGCCCCCGAGTAGAATTCACATTAACCCAGGTAATCCAAGTTTACCAGCAGCGCAGAGCATTGTAGACTGCCATATGTCAACTTCCACCAGAACTGGTATTCTTCAGTCAGCTTCCTCAAGTCTACAATGAGAGTGGACGTTGGTTCTGATATCTGTTCATGGGCTGAGTAACTTTGATGAGTCCCAACACGATGGTCAGTGGCATGCCGCCATCATCAGCCTCACCATCCCGCTCTTGGCCTGTTGAAAAACTCTCTGGTAGCAATGAAAGTCAGAAGCTGTGCGCTCGTCACAAGAGACGGGGGGAGAAAGATTCCCTTTGTTTAGTACAAAGCAACCCTTAGTCTTGTTTCTCAGCGCATATTCTTAGGAGGTGGAGGGAGGATGAGTAGAAGAGGAGGAGAATGTTTGCGAGACGAAGAGGGACCATTGTTCAGTCTTCACTGTTCAGCGTGTATGGTCAAAGAAGAGGAGTTGGAGGAGTTGGAGGAGGAGGAAATGGGCGTCAGTGCCAGTGAGGAGTGAAGTCTTGCGCGTTTGGCACATATGCCGATTTCATACCTCTAGGCTGCCTATCCCGTACACCCTTGCGTCAAAAATTTATATTCCACAGCACCGATAACTGGGTACTCACTCTCTGGACCCCACGGTACAAGCAAATCTTCCACTCCTCACCCTGGAGAGGAAGATTGTGAGAATGCATGAACCCCTCATGACCCTTGCCTGGTGCACAAGCTGAACAGTATTCCTTCTGACAGCGCTACGGCAGGAGGTACTTCTTCTGGACAAGTGCGAGGAGAGTAAGGACGCAGGCAGCTTGTTCCGACACTGGCAGGGTACGCTTTACACGGCCTTGCCATTTTTATGTCACCCAGCAAGAACCTAGTCACCCCTGTCCCGTCCGGCAGAGTAGGGGCTGATCTTACAGAAGATGGTGATGAATACGTATCTTACCATACATCACCGAAATTATCACACAGCTCCTACCACACTGGGTTTCAATGCTTGACATGTGGCAGGCAGCGAACTGGCCCGCTGTACACCTTGGAGGTTCCCCCTCCTGCCGCTACGTGTTGTCTGAGCATGTTTTGAGTGCAGCTGTGGCATCATCAGCACTAAGCGTACACTCCTGTCGACTTACAGTGAATTACAGGCTGACGCTTATCAAGATTGAATAAAGCCTGATTTCTCAGATTTTTCCATCTCCACCAGTGAAAAAGCTCAAACCTGCATAATGTATGCCCTCCTCCTCCCATATTCGTCTTCACCTCCTCTTGGTCCACCTAAAGCAGAGGAAACTGTCTATTTTTTGCCAGGGCACTGGCCTAGTATCTAATCTTGTATTATTTTTCTGCGGGCCAGCTTACCTGGGTCCTCTGTTTTAAACAATTTTATGGATTGCCACATACATTTACTCCAGGTATTTAATTTTTCTGGAGGGCACCCACCGCGATCCTCTGGTTTGAAACTTTTTTGACTGCCACATACAGCCTTATCCAAATTAATTGGTCTCCATAGCAGCCTCCACAACGTGTCTTTGTAGCTGCCTTCAACACGTGTCTCCATTGCTAACCTCCACACTCATCTCCAGATGCCGCCGTCCAAAAGGTCGTCCATATGGCTTCCTCCATAACATCGTCCCTTATCAAACTAGCTTGTCAGCAGAATTTTGGGGTTGTTTTTCATGCTTTCCGCATCAAACTTGTTACTTTTGTCGTCCACCCTGCTGTTGTTATCCACAAAATATACTGGAAAACTTTAATCATTTTTACCGATATATTTCAGCGCTTCGTGCCTCTGTTACTTCCCCTCCCCCGCCATATTCCTAAACTTATAAGAAAACCGTCTACAACTTGATCTTATCCAAAAGGTTCTTAGAAGTGCTGTTTGGAGCCCCCCACCTTCCCACCACTGAAATGATACTTTTTTCAATGAAACGCTTCTGCCCCCAGTCCCATTTTTGGGTGGGAGGAGTCCGATAGACAGGTGCTGGACAGGCTAAAGCTTCTCCTGCAGTGACCGCCAGCTCCACCCAAGATTATGCAGCGCTCAGAGGCATCCATGCATACTGCCCCTGCTGTTTCCTGTCCATTTTTGGCCTCCCGATCCTCCACAGCGTCCACCAATGTCTCCATCACAACTGTCACCTGTCTATCCCCCATACGCTGGATGGAGAAGATGAATCTGCGCACATCATCCCCTTATCAAATGATCGGGCAGCAGAATTTTTTCAGGTGTTGTCCCAGAATACATCGGGGTCAATTACTTACCCTGTTCATTCGCATCCAGCTGCGCGTTCTCTGCGCTGATTCGGGTCCGGCCTTGATTTAATAATCAGTTCCTATCTCCACCAGTGGCGATGCTGCGGTGAAAAGCATTGAACCTCCAGAGTTCACCCGTCTCGGGCTGAGTGAAGGTAAGCGCGTCCCGAGCGACACATTTTCCCCAATGTTCTTTAAATCGGCGTTTTTTTCCGACTACGTCGTTTTCGTTCGGGCGTGGGCGCCCCGCCCCCACGATTTCCGTCGCTCCATGCTGGCGCGATGGGGCCACATCCGAAATTCGCATGCGCCAACATCCCGGGGCAATTCAGGTACAACGGCCGTCGCCAATCGGAAATATTCGGTACACGTCGGGAAAACCGGAATCGTGTGCCCTTAGTAAATTGGACCCCCCATAGTGAACTCGTTCCCCTCTTTCGCCGTCCATGCGGAGACCTAATTGCAATCATAGCAGTCAATATGAATTCCCCCTACTGTCCTCTTATCCTAAAGTCGTCCTCCATGCCTCCCATTTCGTCCCCTATCAAACAAGCTGTATCCGGCTCACTTTTTCGTGTGTTTCAACCAATACGTTAAATGGAACTTGGTCATATGTCGCCACCATGCTGTGTAATCGCCTAATATACCGTCACCTTTTGTCACTAGGAAATCATTTCAGCGCTTCTTGCGCACCTCCTTTGGTTCCCTCTGCCACACATTGGTTTGAAGCCTGATCATTTATGGTATGTCGCCATGCCCCTCTCTAGCCTGCCCGCTGCTGCGGCCGCTGCCTCTGCATGCCGTCCCCTATTGGAGTGTCCAGGGTCAATTATTTGCATGTTTTAGATGCTATCTAGCCCTCATTGGATCACCTGTCACTGCCATGCTGTTGCCATAATTTTTGCATCATGGTGCGATTACGCCTCCTATAGCAATCCATTCATTCTGCCCCCTTCTGTTTCCCTGTCATTTCCGTGGTGGTTGCCCACCTTTTCTGAGGTTCCCAGGTTGTTGGCCAAGCGTCCCTTGCAGAGCCTTGGTCCCCTTGAAACATGCTCGGTCTCCTTTGACTTCAATGGGGCCGTTTATTCGAGACGAGCACCTCGAGCTCGGGAAAAGTTCGGTCTCGAAATAACGACCCCGAGCATTTTAGTGCTCGCAGTCAATTCTTCTAATACCATTGTCCATTCCACACAGGTTTATTATCTTATTCTCTTTCGCAAGGCTACAATATTTTCAATATGATGATCCTGACGGTGTAGATAACTGCATCAATTTACATTTTGACGCATTAAATCATCAGCACCAACTAAGAAGCCAACCGCCTGCTCCACTTGAAAGATACGAATTATTTTCTTATAGATAACAAGAAACTTGGGTCTTATTTGCTATATACCCCCCGATTTGACATAAGAAAGTAACACTACCCCGCCAGCCTCTAATCCTGACCATTTCTGGTGAAAGGGGACAAGTTTTTCTCTCATTTTTTCACATTCAATTTGGAGCTTCTTTAATAGGTAAATGGATAAGTTTTCCCATAAAGAGGCAATGCCAGAAAACATATTTCATCACCCTACCTGAAGGGTGTAGTGTTGTGTTATAATCAGTATTGATAGATTCCCTTAAGAAGATGGGTAAACCTCAGAAGCTTCAAGCTGTATGTATACTTCAGTTACTTTGCACTACAACGTGGGCAGATCTGGACTTTTTATTAGGGAACGTTTGTTACTACTCCAAATCACATTTTTTCTATCGCTGCTTTACACAGTTGATTAAGAACCTAATAAACTCCCTTTTATAATTCCTTGACCTGGGATATATTGGTTTTATTCATATGAATAAAACCAATATATCCCAAACAATCAATATTTTACAGACATATTAAAAAAAAAATAATAATAATGTCCATAAGATACCTGAATAACATAAGTATTATTGTAAATGCTACTATGATCATCTCCACCAACTTAAAGGGAACCTGTCAGCAGAAATTGACCAAATAAACTGCTACCTGTATGTTATCAAGCAGATTAACTGCATCCAGATCAGGTTTCTTTTATGGCTCAGTGTTGTTAAAACATCCAGAAAATGTGCTTTGAAGTGAGATATAAATTGGATGTATAAAGTCGAGGAGGCGGAAAGTTCAGTGCAGAAGTCAAGCTCTCCCTGGCTCAGAACATCCACTTCACTGTAAATGATAGACCTGTATCCAATCACATCAATAACCGGCTTTCCGGAATTCTAGGGAATGATGTCAGTCACGGCAGAAGAGGCATTCTAAATCTGGGAACAGCCTGACTTAAATACTAAACTCCCGACTGCACTGGGCCATGAATCATGATCTGAAAGTTTTATAGCTGCTTGACAACATATTGGCAGCAGTTTATAGGGTCAATTTCAGCTGACAGGTTCCCTTTAAAAAAAATCACAGATGTATCTATCATTTATTAGAGACATTGGACAACAATGGTTAGCGCCAAACTGACACTAAATTCTGCAATTAAAAAAAGCTTCTAGACATTATTTTTGTGATTAAGTAACAGTATAAGGTGAAATGTAATTACAGTATAAAATACTGTATATAAATCCAATACATGTAATAAGTAATTTTATATACTGACCACCCAATACTAGGATATTGAAAAAAGTAGAAAAAAAATTGAAAAAATTTACTAAATGTTAAAAAAATGGAGCGGTGTGAAGCATCCTACTATACAGGACTTTTTCGTATATATTTTTCATTTATATTCTGCAGGCACTGTTGAGTAGCAATACCTTTGGTTTTTGTCTGTGATGTTTCTGACTGACTCTTCATACTATAAAGGATTGCAACCCCGAGGACCTGTAATCAGTTTTCCTTCAATATCTACGCACCTTGAATAAATCACACTGGACCGTTATCCTCTGTTATGCTGCTTTCTATTTTTTTTCATACCTTCACAATCCCCATTGGTTACAGTTTTCTGCTACTGAAATTTCCTTATGATGAAAGAGTTAACTCTAAGTTACATCTAAAACTAATATTATGGTGTTCTATACAAAGGCCGACCTATCATATGTCCAATAATAGATTTTATGGTTTTAAAAAAATAAAAATCTTACAATTTTCATCCATATTTCAATAATCATTTGGAACGAAAATGGCTCAGAAAGGTTAAAGTTCATCTAAGTGTGGTGCCCAGATGTACTAAAAACAGTGCGAATTGCACTATGTGCAGTTATCCTATGTAGTGAGCAGAGGGTGCTAGATACAGAATTTTTGGTGCCCGTTTTTCATGCTCCGATTTTTTTTTTTTTTTTTTTCATACACCAATTTTTTTTTGTTGCACCTTTAACTTTTGGCGTACAACATACTTCTGTTTGACTTTGTATGTTAAATGTGGTGCACCGGAACGCCCATTTCAACGACAAAATTTTATGTCACGGACACTTCTTAAATACCTGTGCAAGCAGTTTGCACATAAAAGAACGTGTAACGTCCAAAAAAAAAGTGGCGCAAGCACCTTAGTAAATGTGCCCCCTTACGTTCAAATGTGGAATGTGAAGATCCCGGATGCAAGAACAAGATCTGTAATGTGGCGCCTGCCATGTGTTACAGGTATATTCCTATGTAGTAGAACACCCTTTGGGTCCCCAGGCTTCAGGTATCGGTACCAACTGCTTCCTTTTTATCCCCTATAGGCTAAAGTTAAATATTGGAGCAGGCTATCATTTTCACAGGCGGATAGAATTGGGATTGTGAAGATGTTAGTGTTGCCCCAAGTTTTGTACGTTCTGTCCTCTTCCTATATGGATTGAGGACTCTTACTTTAAGTTAATGGAATCGATTTTGAATGAACTTATATGGGGCAGAAAGAAGGTGAGAATGAAAATGATATTCCTGTATAGTCCAGTTGGAGAAGGAGGGTTGGGGATTCCCTTTTTCAAAGGATATTTTGTTGCTTCACAGATTGCTCGCCTTGCAAAATGGAAAGAGACATACTGGTTAAACAAGGTGGTATTAAGCTCAAAGGGCAAGGTGAAGTCTGTTTTTGAGTTTTTGGAAAGCTATTTGGGGATGGAAGAACCTTTTAATAGATGGGCACTTTGTGGAGCAATTACAAAATCCTGGAAGATATATAAGGAACTCTTAAATATCGTTGGCTTTATTGAAGAGACCGCCATCTGGTTCAATAGGAAATTATTAGAAGTAGACAAAATTCCGGACAGAGCATTTTGGGGGAACCTGGGGATTAGACAGGTAGCACAGATATGGGAGGACGATAGGGTAAAATCATTTAGTAGTATACGGGATACATATGGTCTAAGACAGTGGTGGCGAACCTATGGCACGGGTGCCAGAGGTGGCACTCAGAGCCATTTCTGTGGGCACCCAGGACAGAGTTCACCAAACAGGACCAAATTCACCAAATCTTCCTGCTGTCCCAGGCAACTTAAGAGATGCTGCTCTCATCTCTACTTTAAAGCAACACTTCATTGGCTGTAGGTAAAATTAGAAGGTGTGGACTGAACTGCATTTTCTTCGGACGTCATCCTGCTAGACCCACCATTCTTCCTGTACAGAGAGAGACCCTAGAAAGAAGCAACTATGATGCTCTGAATTTGCCCTCCTTCTTTCAACTGTATTGGTGGCTACAGGGGGCTGATACGATTGAAAGATGTGGAAGAACAGGTAGCTATAAGTTACTGCTTAAAATGCCATGTTGGCACTTCACGGTAATAAGTGGATTTTGGTTGTAGTTTGGGCACTCGGTCTCTGATAGGTTCACCATCACTGGTCTAAGAGATAAGGACTGGATCCGTTACTTGCAACTTTGCAAAAGAGGATGCATGTAGGGTAACGGTAAGATTTGAAACACATAGAGGACTTGATCTGATTATGAAGGGAGGGACCAATAGGAAGTTGGTCTCGAAAATATGCAGTCACGTGGTAGCTAGGGTATCACAGATGAAAAATGTAAGGCCAAAAACAAATGGAAAAGAGTGATAGGCAATATTGAAGGAGCAGATTGGGTAAAAATTCACAAAAACACAAAAAAAGGGTCAATTCATGCTAATCACAGGATTATTCACTTTAAGATTGTGCATCAGATTTATTACACGCCACTAAGCCTGTCTAAAATGGGGGTAAAATCAAATTCCAGATGCTGGAAATGTAGGGCTCTGGATGCTGATTTCTATCACTTGGTTTGGGGATGTCAGAAAATAGGGGAATTTTGGGAAGGTATATTTGGGAACATTTCTTGTAGGATGGGAATTTATTTAACTAGGTCCTTTCAAACTGCCATATTTGGATTAATTGAGAATTCAGACATAGAAAGAAAATATGGCAGATTGATTCTTAGACTAATGAACCTGGCCTGTGTCTGTTTAGCACAAAAATGGGGTTCCGAAAATCCTCCTTCGATGGAAGCTTGGCATAGTCTCACTCTTCGTATCAAAAACTTTGAGAAGAATATATCAAGGAAGAATGGACTCGCGGATAATGAAAAGATATGGGCAAAATGGGATAATGGGGCTTTATCTAAAAAATTTTTTTTCTTCTCTCCAGCGGACCAACGAGGGAGGAGGGTGGGGGGAGCAAGGGGATATGAAACAGGTTGTGTATACCCGCAAACAATGTCAAAGAAATCATATGTGGAATGTGAATTTTTGAATTTCGGCATTTGCATGTAGAAATTTGTGTGTAATCTTTGATATTTTGTCAAATATATCATATGCCAAATGTGAACTGTTGAATTTTGGCATTTGCATGTTGAAGCTTGCATGTAATTCTTTCTGCTTTTAATATTTCGTATATTTTGTACAATAAATGTTGAACTTTTTCTAATAAAAAAAAAAAACTCCCGATTGCACTGGGCCATCAACCATGATCTGAAAGTTTTATAGCTGCTTGATAACATATTGGCAGCAGTTTATTGGGTCAATTTCTGCTGACAGGTTCCCTTTAAAAAAATCACAGATGTATCTATCATTTATTGGAGACATTGGACAACAATTGTTAGCGCCAAAATGACAGAAATTAAATTCTTCACTCATTGCGATAAAAAAGCTTTTAAACAGTATTTTTGTGATTAAGTAACAGTATAAGGTGAAATGTAATTACAGTAGAAAAGGTTTATACTGTATATAAATCCAATACATGTAACAAGTAATTTTACCTTATATACTCGAGTATAAGCCTAGTTTTTCAGCACAAAATTTGTGCTCAAAAACCCTAACTCGGCTTATACTCGAGTCAACTAAAAACATAAAGACAAAACTCACCTTTCTGACGTCACCCATAGGTCCTCTTCTGTCTGAGACAGAAGAGGACCTATGGGGGACGTCGGAAAGATGAGTACAGTGTTATTTTTTTTCCTTCTACAGGGGCTGGGCAGGCTGTATGCTACAGGGGTTGGGTAGGCTGTATGCTACAGGGGCTGGCAGACTATATACTGGGTGGCTGTAACCAATGCATTTCCCACCCTCGGCTTATACTCGAGTCAATAGGTTTTCCCAGTTTTTGTGTTGAAATTAGGGGTCTCGGCTTATACTCGGGTCGGTTTATACTCGAGTATATACGGTATATAATGACCACCCAATACTAGGATATTGAAAAAAGTAAAAAAAAAATGTAAAACTATTTACTAAATGTTAAATAAATGAAGCGAGGTGAATGATCCTACTATCCAGGACTTGTTGGTGTCTTGCATTTATATTCTGCAGGCACTGTTGAATAGCAATACCTTTGGTTTTTGTCTGTGATGTTTCTGACTGAATCTTCATACTATAAAGGATTGCAACCCCGAGGACCTGTAATCAGTTTTCCTTCAATATCTACGCACCTTGAATAATTCACACTGGACCGTTGTCCTCTGTTATGCTGCTTATTTTTTTTCATACCTTCACAATTCCCATTGGTTACAGTTTGCTGCTACTGAATTTCCTTATGATGAAAGAGTTACCATATTTTCCGGACTATAAAGTGCACAAAAAATCCTTTCATTTTCTCAGAAATCAAAGGTGCGCCTTATAGTCCAGTGCACCTTATATATGAACCATACTTACAGACAACAGCTGCCTTGAACTATGCACAAGTCTTCCACCTGCTGGTCATTCATCCTTATAATCAGGTGCGCCTTATAGTCCAGTGCGCCTTATATATGAACCTAGACATTTGAGCAGCCATTCATTAATGGTGCGCCTTATAATCTGGTGCGCCTTATAGTAAAAAAAAAAACGGTAACTCTAAGTTACATCTAAACTAATATTATGGTGTTTTATACAAAGGTCGACCCATCATATGACCAATAATAGATTTTATTGTTTTAAAAGAATACAATCTTACCATTTTCATCCATATATCAATAGTCATTTGGAACGAAAATGGCTCAGAAAGGTTAACATTCATCTAAGTATGGTGCCCAGATTTACTAAAAACAGTGTGAACTGAACTATGTGCAGTTATCCTATGTAGTGTGCAGAGGGTGCCCCATTTGTGCTGCCCGTTTTTCATGCTCCGACAGAGTGCACCAACTTCTTTTTTGGTGCACCTTTAACTTGGGACATACAACATACTTCTGTTTGCCTTTGTATGTTAAATGTGGTGCACGTTGCGACTGTGCACCTGAACGCCCATTTCAATGACGAAATTTTTGTCATTATAGCTCCTTTTTTGTTTTTGTAAAAAACCCATACACCAGGCAGAAGCTGGATAAGGAAAAACGGGTCACTCACCAACACGTGAATTTTATTGTAGCTGACAAGAGCAGGTACATGATGTCACAGACCTGAGAAAGCGCTTCCTGCGTGAAACGGTCCGTCGTTTGTGGAGTGTCCGGCACCCCTCTACCTGCTTTTGTCGGCTACAATAAAATTCACGTGTTGGTGAGTGACCCGATTTTCCTTCTTCTTCCTGTTGGATGTTTTGCCTAAGTCTTGATTTGTTTGTTCCGGAGTGCACTACCGAGTGAAGTCGTTGCTGTTGCTTGCAGATCCAGTGCCTGTCGAGGTGTGCTGTCTGTGCGTGAGGGACGTAGTTGCCTGCTTTGCTTCTTTACCTTGGTTACAGAAGCTGGATAAGTTTGGTGGTCCAGTCTGAGTTATTTTATACTCATTTTATACTATATTCAAACCAATAATTACTTCTATATCTACCAGCAATCGAAAGAGACATTTCTCGATTAAAGGGGTTTGCCCATGAAAAAAAATTATCAAATTTCAATCCCCTAGTGATGTTTACATAGTAATTATCATTTTTAATTCCTTACTTTACAATTTTACTCAATTCTATTGCTTTTTTAGCTCCTATCACTCAGTGATGGTCAGTGTGGTCGGAGACTCTCTAAGCAGACATTTTATACTTCCTCTGTGCTATGGGATGTTGGGGTACATTTACGTACCCGTCCCGTTGCGATCCCCGAGGTACGTTGTCCGATGAGGATTCGGAGCTGTCGCTATTCACTAAGATCGTGCATCCAATTTCCTGCATGTGTTGCTTCCCCGCTGAGGTTCGCCAGAGATCACCTTCTTCTTTCCGGTGCATGTAAGTGCATGCCTTGCGACACAATTTTGAATGTTAAATCCAGCGCTTAGTCCGAATCAGTCGGGTTGTCCGATGGCCACGCCACAAGACTTGTGTCACATGAAAGTCGTCGCCAAAATCAAAAATCCAATCGCATGCGCCAAGAACCCCTTCGTAAATGCGCCGCAAAACGAAAAAAGTCAGGAAACCTGACGAAAATGCGGTCCGCGGACCCTTAGTAAATGTGCCCCCTTGTGAGCTGACAATGTGCTTAGATTATCAGGATATAGGTTATATACACTTTCATTTAGTTTCTGAACATTCTACTAGTATCTGACACAGAAAGAGAGATGAGACAGATCAGACATGAGAGATGATGAGATCCATGAGATGCAAATTTCTCCCCTCTGCTATCACAGCCATTACACAATGTCAGCTCTACTATATACCTCCCTCTATCCTGCATAAAGAATGTATCTGTCTATAGCTTGTAGCTCTCCTCAGGATGTGTACATGAAGTGGCAGGAAGTCAGTGGGGCTCATTTACTAAGGGTCCGTGGACCGCACAATCATCGGAATATCCGACGATTTCCGATGTGCGCTGCATTTAGAATGGTGTTTTGGCGCACGCGATTGGATTTTGGCGCAACGGCGCCGGCTTTCACGCGACAGAAATTGGGGGGGCGAGCCCTCGGATGATCCAACTGATTCAGACAAACCGCAGGATTTAACTTTCAATTTGTGTTGCAAGATCAAGCATATACATGTACCAGGAAGAAGAAGGTGAACTCCGGCGGACCTGATCGGGGAAGTGATACATGCAGGAAATCGGGCGCACAATGTTCTTGAATCGCGGCACATGTGCATTCCGGTCGGACAATGCACTTTCAGGATCACGCAGGACAGGTAAGTAAATGTGTGTATCAGTGAGAGCTCATCCTGGAATTCTGGGGGTGGGGCCGCTGCAGGTAGCAGAGAGAAGCTCAGCTCCATAGCGTCAAGCAAGATGGCTGCTGACCCTAAACTCAGGAGGGTCTGTTCTAGGGGCAACCAAAATTGTGTACACCAGGACTTAGACAGGTTGGATCTATATCTGTGAAATGCTGTATTTTTGTTAATAACAGTGAATTAGAGAATGGGGCAGATTTACTTACCCGGTCCATTCGCGATCCATCGGCGCGTTCTGCGCTGTGGATTTGGGTCCGGCGGGGATTCACTAAGGTAGTTCCTCCGACGTCCACCAGGTGGCGCTGCTGCGCTAAAGTTCCCCGAGGCCCGTCGGAATGCACTCAAGTTCACCGGCCTATTCCTGGTGAAGGTAAGTGCAAGTTCCGCAACAATTTTTTTAAAAAAATGCGGCGGTTTTTCCGGATCCGTTGGGTTTTCGTTCGGCCACGCCCCCAGCTTTCCGTCGCTTGCATGCCGGCGCCGATGCGCCACAATCCGATCGCGTGCGCCAAAATCCCGGGGCAATACAGGGAAAATAGGCACAAATCGGAAATATTCGGGTAACAAGTCGGGAAAACGCGAATCAGGCCCTTAGTAAATGACCCCCAATGTGTTATTTTGCTATCCTGAGTACATATAAGAATCTTATCTTCGTGGGAATAGCCCTTTAAGACTTATTAAGAAAAACCTTTAAACTTGTATAGAATATTTTATTCTTAATAAGCAATTCCTATGCTGGCTAAGCACTCATTGATATCATTAACATATAGATGGATAGAATTCATCTTTTTTGTAAGATGTTCAACAGCACATTTCATCCGCCTTCTAACAAATTAGTAATTGCCTTAACAGATTCATTTGTGCTCGCCTTTTCTTGTTTTTTCCGACTTTTGGACTTCCGATCTTTGATTTATCTTAGAGGATGATAAATCAGGCTGCTGTGCCTATAGGTTTTTTGAAACTTTTTATTAAAAAGTTGCACAAAAGTCTCAAACTCATCAGTCTGTCAATGCCAATCTTCTAAAGCTTTCTGACTTCTCTGGACGCCTAGTAAGGACTGGAGTTTATTTGCAACTTTGTAACCCCTGATTTGTGCCAAAACGGCACATCTGCATTTTAAAGATATAATAGATGGAACACTAAAAAATTCTTGCAAGGCTAGTTTTGCTTGGCAGGGAAGTATTGCAACTTAGGCGCAAACATATTAAAGTGACAAAAAACAAGTCACAAAAATAAAAAGAAAACAATGAGAAAATTCTGAGATAAATGACTCCCAATGTATCTATTGCAGCATTGCCAATGTGGTCACTACAAACTCATAAATACACTACGTTTACATAAATTAGTAGAATAGTTAGACTGTTTCTAATCTACTGTTAAAAACCCTCTACTGAAATTAGCCCCCGACACGTTTCTTCAGATCACTGGATTCATCAGGGCTAAGAGCTAATACTGCCATGTTGGGAGAAGGGGATCTGGACGGACCGGGTAAGTAAATGTGCCCCATTGACTTAGGCTACATTCACACACATGTATGGGGGACGTATATACGGCTGACGTATGTACGGCCGATATACGTCCCCCATACACTACTATGGGCTCACGGCCCTGTACGGGAGCGGTACGGTGCAGCACACGACATGGGGGAAGCCATATATTACATGGGGGAAGCCATATATTACATGGAGAGGCCATATATCACACGGGGAAGCCATATATTACACGGGAAAGCCATATATTACATGGGGGAAGCCATATATTGCACGGGGAAGCCATATATTAAACGGGAAGCAAAATATTACACAGGGAAGCGATATATTACACGGGGGAGCCATATATTACACGAGGAAACAAAATATTACACAGGGAAGCGATATATTACACGGGGGAGCCATATATTACATGAGGAAACAAAATATTACACGGGTAAGCGATATATTACACAGGGAAGCTATATATTACATCGGAAAGCAAAATATTACACAGGGAAGGGATATATTACACGGGGAAGTCAAATATTACACGGGAAAGCAAAATATTACATGGGGAAGCGATATATTACACGGGGGAGCCATATATTACACGAGGAAACAAAATATTACACGGGTAAGCGATATATTACACAGGGAAGCTATATATTACAAGGGGAAGCCATATATTACACGGGGAAGCCATATATTACACAGGGAAGTCATATATTGGATGGGGGAAGCAATATTTTACATGAAGGAAGCAATATATTACATGGGGAAGCAATATATTACACGGGGGAAGCAATATATAACACGGGGAAGCAATATATCAGGGAAAGCCATATATTAAGAGTCATACTGGGGAAGCCATAATAGGACTCTTACATGGGAGGAAGCCATATAGTACACGAGGAGGCATACTATTACATGGGGCAGCCATAGATGTACACGGGTGAAGCATATATTACACGGGGAAGCAATATATACACCGGGGAAGCCATATATTATGGGGGCAAGCCCATATATTACATGGGGAAGCCATATTTACACAGGAAGTCATAATTACATGTGGGAAAGCCAATGTTACACGGGGAAGCCATGATAGTACCGGGGCATAGCAATATGTTACACAGGGAAGCCACTATTACACAGGGAGTAATATTAAGTAGCCATTTAATGGGGAAAGCCATATATTACACTGGGGAAAGCCATTATATTACACGGAAAGCAATCACGAGGAAGCCCATATATGACATGGGGGGACAGCGTATATTCCCAGGGGAAGCCCATATATTACACGAGGTGGCGGAGCGTTATTTAACGGAGGGAAGAATATATCTACACGGGGAACCCATATTAAGGGACAGATATATTACATGAGGAGACGCCATATTATACATGAGGAAGCCATATATTACATAGTGGAAGCAGCCTGTACGTTACATGGGGAAGCATATTATCTAGGGAGGGGGAAGCCATATACATAACATAATTTAAATGGGGACATTAGGGGAAGCCATTAACATAGCAGTGTGGGGAAAGCCATAATTAAGGGGAACGACATATATTAAATGGGGAAGCATATACTACATGACCCTAAAATGGAGAGCAGAATATAGCCATATAGTACATGGGGGACGCCATATATTGACGGAAGAAGCCATATATCACACGGGGAAGCAATATAGTACCCGGGGGAATCAATATTCATGGGAGGCAGCAGAATACAGGGGGGAAGCCATATTTTACAAGGGATGAAAGCCAGATAAATTCCTACAGGGATGCGAAGTCATATAATTACATGGGAAAGCATAACATCTACACGGGGAAGCCACAATTACATGAAGGAAGCCTTATTACACGAGGAAGGCCATAATTACATGGGGAAGCCTTATTCACACGGGGGAAGCCATATATTAACACGGGGACAGCCATCATATTACATGGGGGGGAAAAGCAATATATACACGGGGAAAAGCCATATTTGACACAGGGAAGCCATACATTAATAGGGACGTTATATATTACATGGGAGAAACGCCATACATTTACACGGGGGGAAGCCACACTAGCTGCCATACATACGAGGAAGCCCATATCCATGGGAGCCACAGGGAAGACACGATAGTTAGTGGGAAGCCAATATTCCCAACAATATGGGGAAGCCTCTATACACGGGAAGCAATATATTACACGGGGAAGCAACTACACTACACGGGGAAGATATATACATGGGGAAGCCATAGTTTACATGGGGCAGACATATATTACATGGGGGAAGCAATTATATGCATGGAGAAGCTATATCACAAGGGGAAGTCATATATTACACGGGGAAGCAATATTACATGGGGGAAGCAATAATTACCGGGGACAGCGTTATTACACGGGGGAGCCATATATTACACGAGGAAACAAAATATTAAACGGGTAAGCGATATATTACACAGGGAAGCTATATATTACATGGGGAAGCCATATATTACACGGGGAAGCCATATATTACACGGGGAAGTCATATATTGGATGGGGAAGCGATATATTACATGAAGGAAGCAATATATTACATGGGGAAGCAATATATTACACGGGGGAAGCAATATATTACACGGGGAAGCAATATATTACACGGGGAAGCCATATATTACACGGGGGAGCCATATTTTACACAGGGAAGCCATATATTACACAGGGAAGCCATATATTACACAGGGAAGTCATATATTACATGGGGAAAGCCATATATTACACGGGGAAGCCACATATTACATGAGGAAGCCATATATTACACGAGGAAGCCATATATTACACAGGGAAGTCATATATTACATGGGGGAAGCCATATGTTACACGGGGAAGCCATATATTACACGGGGAAGCCATATTTTACACAGGGAAGCCATATATTACACAGGGAAGTCATATATTACATGGGGAAAGCCATATATTACACGGGGAAGCCACATATTACACGGGGAAGCCATATATTACACGAAGAAGCCATATATTACATGGGGAAGCCATATATTCCATGGGGAAGCCATATATTACACGGGGAAGCGATATATTACACGGGGAAGCAATATACTACACGGGGAAGCCATATATTACATGGGGAAGCCATATTTTACACAGGGAAGCAATATATTACACGGGGAAGCCATATATTACACGGGGAAGCCATATATTACACAGGGAAGTCATATATTACATGGGGGAAGCCATATATTATACGGGGAAGCCACATATTACACGGGGGAAGCAATATATTACACGGGGAAGCCATATATTACACAGGGAAGACATATATTCCATGGGGAAGCCATATATTCCATGGGGAAGCCATATATTACACAGGGAAGCGATAAATTACACGGGGAAGCCATATATTACATGGGGAAGCCATATATTACACAGGGAAGTCATATATTACATGGGGGAAGCCATATATTACACGGGGAAGCCACATATTACACAGGGGAAGCAATATATTACACGGGGAAGCGATATATTACACGGGGAAGCCACATATTACATGGGGAAGTCATATATTACATGGGGAAGCCATATATTACACAGGGAAGCAATATATTACACAGGGAAGCCATATATTGCAATTAACCACATTCCTGAAGTGCGGTCAGTCTGAGACAGAGGACTCTGCATGGTTTGGAATCATGGCTCAGTGTGTGAGATAGTCCTGTATCTACTGAAATCAATTGTTGTTTGTTTAACAAATGGAATGGTAAGGTCCTCTAGCAATTTTTCAGGAACTGATTTTTGATTCAGAGGAACTCATAATGAATTCCTTAATAGATCATGACTTTTTGGCAACAATAAACATAATGGGTAAGAGGATACCCAAAAGTGGATTGCACCCATACTTCAACTTTAATCTGTTATCAGACAGAGGGCAGCATGAAGTATTGATGAAAACCCTTATTAGAATTTCTCAAAGTTTTATATACACCATTTCTGGGGCAAAATAGTTGACAAAGAGAGCCAACTTTTAAAGGCAAACTACCGTGAGGAATCTACTATGAGAAGTAGATGTGATGGTAGATTCCTCCTGTCTGCCTCTGCCCTAATCTGGAATGTAATAATCCTGGAACCTAACCTAACCTCTTAAAAACTTTATTTTATTGATATGTAAATTAACTGTTGAGGCTACTGGGGCGTGTACTAGCTTGGTCGGGCACTGGGTGCTAAGGCCATGCCCCAGTAGCCTCTGCAGTTAATTTACATATTACTTAAAGAAAATTTAACAAAGGTTAGGTTCCAGGATTATTAAATTACAGATCAGGGCAGAGGCAGGCAGGAGGAATCTACCATCAGATCTACTTCTTATAGTAGCATTCTCATGGCGGGCTTCATTTATTGTAGAATTATAAAAAGCCATACAAAACATGCTCTCCAAAAAGCTCTCCGTTTTTTATGCACCAGAGCTCAGGCATTGATACAGGTGACGCTGTTCGCTTCCATACAGTCTCAGGGCCAAGAGGAGGATGCCACCTTGTGTAAAGAACAAGGGGGTGCAGTAAGGGGATTACAATCCACTATAGAAGACTCAGACTGCATTCTGTGGTGACTACATATGGTGGCATCAGTGCATGCAGGAGAAATATTGGAATATACAGCGATTTTCCCATTAACAGTTTTTTTGTTTGTGGCTGGCGGACCTTAGGAGAGCATCTTCATTTTTAGGAGGATTTCAGGTGCAATGCTCCTTATTGGCTTTGGGTATAAAAAAATGCACTACTACATCCATTCATTAACACACACAGCTCTTTTTCACACCCAGTCCGAGTCGCAAGTTTTTTTTCTGGCCCCATGACCTTGCTCCACGACCCATTACTGGCATCATGAAAGGGTTTAAGGCCCTTGCAGTAATGCAGGAAGCATGCGATTAGTTAAATGCTTCAGACATCACTTTAGGACCTGCAGTTATACTCCTGCCAGGACAAGCAGGGAGAGCGATAGAGCAATGAAGGGGCTCTGCTCTCTCAGAGATTGGATGAAGCGCTTTGTCAGCCCTTCAACCTATCTCCAAGGAGGATCTGGCAGTGTTGGATCCTCCTTAGCTTCGGACCATAAGACACAGGCACTTTTTAGCAAGATTTTTTAACAATTCATAGTTAGAATCAGCTTGCAATATTGTGATTTTCATTAGTTTCTCTCCCCATCATTCCTACAGTATGACATGGGTGTCCTGTTCCTAGTGATTTAGCCGCCTGTGTTCCATACATATGCCTTGTTACTGACCTTTCATTCTGTCACTCTTGGCTTAAATCTCTATTATATCAGAAAATGTATTTATCTAGTAATTAATTCTAATTAACAGCCATTTTTCATGATAATATTAATGAGCAGAGAGAGAGCTCAAACCCCTCAGGATTGTGTCCATTATAATTAACTGAGAAGACATTCTGTTCTAAAAATCTATCCAGCGTCTCTATCTGTTTTATAGTTGGTGCTTGGCTAATAAAATATATTGATTTCCTACCCCCAGGCTATATATTCTCTTGACAGGTGTAAAATAAATAGCTGGTGGTAGGGAAGTCTCATTCATCACATGGACCCTCATAGGAGATGCTTGTTTTACACTACAGGAATGGATGTAAACATTGATTTGGTACAGATCAAGGGTTGTTCATTAATTTAAGGACTGTGGCTGTTTTCATCACATAGTCGAGTGCCTGGGGGACTTTAAAGATGTCATGCAGCCATATGGCACTAGCAATATTTACAGCATATTCTGTTACAAAATGCTGATCATGACAGGTCCTTTTTATTTCCTTGGAATAAATGTCTGTCAACGTCGTTCTTGATTGATTAATAGTAAAGTGTCTTCATTTTGGGACCCTCATTATTCAGCTGATATTTGTAATGGAATCTAGCTGTAAGTGCTCAGGTTTCCTGTAGCACCACACAGGACACATCCGGTATTACACAGTGGCGCACATTTACTAAGGGTCTGGACGCATTTCAGTCGGGTTTCCTGAATATTTATTTATATATATTGTGAGATAGTGACTGGTAAGGTGGAGGGAAATCGCTATATTTCCCCTAGATTTCTCTCATATGTCTTCTAGGGGACAGGGGGTGTACATCTCACTGAGTGAGATGTAGAAGATCCAGGGAGACTTGATGTCCTTAGCAAGACATAGCTTGCTAAAGGATCTGGTAAATCCTATTTTCGGGCCTGGATTTTTGGAATAACTGGCAGGCTGGTAGTGGGGCTAGTCATTCCCTTCCTGTCCAGCACTGGTTTTCCTGGTTGTTTCAGGAAACCCAGGTGTTGGAGCTCAGCTCCAACTAGAGCTTTAAAAGGATTGCACTCTGTGCTTCACGAGGAGGAAACATGTGGAGAGGCAGAACCTGACTCTGTTCTCCTGCACTGAGGCCTGCGAGCCTAATACGGACTGTGTGTGTCACGTGAGGCAAAACCCACGTTTTGTTTTTGTTTCGGGTGGCTGGTAGTACGCCCCCCGAGTAGTCAGGGAAGACTCTATGTTAGTTAGAGTTCAGCCGAGCAGGTGTTTATTTTAGCCTGAAGTTAAGGCTTTATGTTTTATTTTGTATTTGTTTTCTGCTATTAAAGCCAGGCAAAGCCCTGTTTGTAGCCAAAGCTCTTGTGTCACTGTCTCTGACTGCGATTCTGGACTAATTTTACCGCTTCTACCAAGCTAGTTCCCACAATATTTATAAATATATTTATTTGTCCTGAATTGCCCCGGGGTTTTTGGCACACACAATCGGATTTTGGCGCATCAGCGCCGGCTTTCATGCAACACAAATCGGGGGGCGTGGCCGTCTGACAACCCGACTGATTCGGACAAACTGCGGAATTTAATACATCAATTTGTGTCGCAAGACACGCACTCACATACACCAGGAAGAAGATGGTGAACTCCGGCGGACCTGAGCGGGGAAGCGACACATGCAGGAAATTGGACGCAGCTCTGAATCCTCGCCGGACAACGCACCTCGGGGATCGCGACGGGACGGGTAAGTAAATGTGCCCCAGTATGTATTCAAATCCGTAGGTTTAATGCAGAGAAAAAAAGTCCTCCAAACCACAGGGTGCTCTTTGTATCCACTCTCCAGTATGAGAACCCAAAGAGTCTGGCCATGAATGGTTACTGATGGGCTTTACACAGGACAGGTAATAAATAGTTTATTGTTGAGGGGCCAGCACAGAGCATGGAGCCAGAAACAGTTGGACCTGCATTCATTTAGCAACATGAACTACAGCTGTTGTTGCACTGACAGGGTCCATCCACTACAAGCAATCACATGGGTGCTTGGTAATGGTTGTTTGGATGTTTACTTCACTGGACTTAATTAAGAAAACCAATGTATGAAAATTGTAGGCCACCACTAGTCTAATTTCTTTTTAATGATTTCACATTTACTTCCTACATATGGTACCATAACCAGGCAACTTGGTCCTGAAATGACAGTTGGAGGTCCCTCTTTTTATTCTCTCTACATTGCTGCATTAAACTTAGTGGGTCATTTGGGTGGACGTGCGCTTCTAGAAGCCTACTGTTCCTTTGATCCAATTTAATCATAATAATACACAGTGAGAAAAATGCAGCTTGTTATTTTAATTGGGCCTATATATATATATATATATATATATATATATATATATATATATATACGGTAATATGTAATGGGCAGTGGAGTAACAACATGGATAACAGCCATAGCAGCTGCTACGGGGTCAGCAGTGTCAGAGGGCCCGGTCACCCAACCCTGACACACTAAAGAATGTAGGATATGCACTTTAAAGACATGTTATGCTGCAAATTTTATAGCATAATATGTATACAGTGCACATTGTCACAGCACACAGCTGAGTCGGCTGCTCAGATGAGAAATATCAGGCGAGGGGATAGCAGGAGGGCAGGACTACTGCCAGCTACTTCCACCATGTGGTCAGCAGCTACTGAACTGCATGGAGACAGATCTGTGATTTGACAACCACCTGGGATAAGAGGACTGTCTAAAAGTGCACACATACAGTATATAGTTGTGTATATGAGTGCATACATGTATGTGTGTGTATGAAAGTGTATAAATGTGTGTATGAGTGTACAACATTATGTGTGTGCACATGAGTATATAAATGTGTGTATGAATGGGCACAGTCTCTCCTAGTTAGAAGAGAAAAATTATTACTAAAACTAATTGACACTTTAGTACTGACAAAATATTTGCATATGGTCATTATAGAGACCTACTTTGGCTTTGGATAGCATTGTACCTATGACATTTTCATTGTTAAGTTCATTAAAACAAGATGTTCCCAACTGTGGAATGTAGCAGAGGTTCTGAAACACAAATAGTTTCTTTAGAAGTCAAACTACTAATAGCATTAACACTCTAAATACATTACAAGTAATTGACCCAGGGAGCTAATTTGCCAGATACATCAAGTTTAGCTTTGCCTTAGTTTACAATATTTAATGGGATTCAGTTAATTAGAATGTGACTGGTTGACCTTTGTCTTAAAAATAAGTAAATCTCAAAGTCTACTGTACATATAGGAACATTAAAACCAGGGAAAAATGGTGACCCAAGACTTGCAAAGGACCTTCACTAGCGAAAATGCAAAAAGTGAAGAAACAAAAAACAATATTATTCAAATTGGCTTTTGAAATAAAAATATTGTATATATATATACTCAAGTGTAAGCCATCCTAAATATAAGCTAATTTTACCACAAAAAAATGGGGTGGGAATTGCATTGGTGCCTCCGGTATATAATTAGCCAGCCCTCTACCCCCTGTATATAGCCTGCCAGCCGATGCCCCGCAGTATATAGCCAGTCCCTGCCCCCTAATATATAGCCAGTCCCCAGTATACAGTCATCCCCAGTATATAACTAACCAGCCCCAGTATATAGCAAGCCAGCCCCCCGTATATAGCCAGCCCCCAGTATATAACCAGCTCATGCCCCCCAGTTTATAGCCAGTCCCTGCCCCAGTACACAGCCAGCCCCAGTATATAACTAACCAGCCCCAGTATATAGCGAGCCAGCCAGCCCCCAGTATATAACCAGCCCATGCCCCCCAGTATATAACCATCCAGCCACTTGCCTCCCCGGACAGCCCCTGACCCAGTATATAGCCAGCCATTAAAAACAATAAAGTCAATACTCACCTTTCCGACGCCTCAGAAGGTCCTCCCCTTACTTCTGGGAGCAGCAGGTGCGAGCGCACTGGCCATGCACACACTATGACGTCAGCTATGTGGCCAGAATGGCGAGATTGAGTTTTTTAGCAAATTTTTTGTGCTGAAAAACTTAGCTTATACACAAGTATGTACAGTAATCCCTATCTTTTCAAGTCTTGAATTTTACCATTTACTAGACTATTTTTCACATTTCAATATATGAAAGGTTAACCTTTCCACTTATTAAACTTATACAGAGAAAAGACAGCTATCAAAAATTGCTTCAGAATCGGTCTTCCTGCGGATGCATAGTAAGTTGTAGAGCTGAAAATCTGTCACTGGAACAGGAAATCTGGTGTGAATGATGGGAAAATATTCTCAAAGAGATTGGGGGAAATGTATTAATCCTTCCATGCCAGAAAATTGGAGTCATTTGCACTTGAAATGCTGTTCACCACATTTACTGAAGGATTTAGACCATTTTTAGGCTGTTTTTTGACCCCTCTGCAAAAGGGGTGTGTCCTATGTAAAACGGGGGGGGGGGGGGGGGGGGGGCAGTATGCCAGAAATAAACTGAGCACCAGAAAATAAACTGTGCACCAGAAAATATTGTGGTACAACAAACTAGAACAACTAATAGGAGGTGCAAAGTATAACTCATCAGTTTTATACTGCACCGTATTATTTATCCGGCATCAGACAAAGGGATTAATCTGGCGCATTATTACATCTCCCTCATTGTCTTTTACAGAAGTTTCCCTGTACAATGCATATGTGGCCATATGACCTCATTGGACAGTACAAATCATTACAGTTTATGAATGATACCCTGTTTTAAAGCTTTAACATTTAGCATTTACAATAATCCATCCCATTCATCTATTTCACTCCAGCTGATTCATGGCATTAGTTAAAGGGGTTGTCCAAAGGTTGATAAACATGACTCCTTTCTTCCAAAACAGCTCCACACATGCCCACGGTCCGTATTACTACTCAGCTCCATCTATCTCTATACAGCAGGGCTGCAATGCAAAACCATGATCAGGTGTGGCGCTGATTTTAGAAGAAAGCAGACATGTTTTTTTGGACTATCCCTTTAAACTTATCTTAGATTTGTGCATAGCTGATCAGTCCCAAGCCCAAGTCATGAAGTTCTCAATGGACAATGCTTGTTGTTTGTTACTTTTAGAGACAAATTTCAGACATTCAAATTCTCAATTCTCCTACAGTGCCCCCCTCCTCTAAAGTTATTATAGTACCTCCAGATTTTGACAATTCTCAATTTGGCAGTCTCTCTGTGGGCCTCTGCTGACAGAGGTAGAAATACCTTTCCAATAGGTTTAAAAGAAGTCATTTATATTGTAAAATACATTAAAATATCGAAATTGGAACTAAGATGCATTATCGGCGGCCGCACTTTCGTAGGGTATCCCGACTTTTTACGTTTTGCGCCGAATTCCGCTGGGATTTTGGCGCTCGCGACAGGGGCGTGGCCTGACGGATTCAGAAAAAGTGCAGAATTTAAAAAACAAATTGGGGCAGATTTATCAAGCAGTCTGAAAGTCAGAATATTTCCAGTTGCCCATGGCAACCAATTACAGCTCAGCTTTCATGAGCACTGGTTGTGATTGTTGAAATGAAAGGGGAGCTGTGATTGGTTGCCATGGGCAACTGGAAATATTCTGACTTTCAGACTGCTTGATAAATCTGCCCCATTGTGTTGCAAAATCAATCACTCACATGCACTAGGAATAGGTTGGTGAACTCCGGCGGACCTCGGCGCAGCAGCGACACCTGGTGGACATCGGGCACACGACTTTAGTGAAACTCCGGAAGACCCGAATCCTCATCGGAGAACGCGCCGCTGGATCGAGACAGGACCGGGTAAGTAAATGACCCCCAATGTGTTTAATTGTCTTGTCTACTGCTAAGGTTTGGCTTTTAGTTTGGCTTTGGACAAAACTGATGGCTGCAAAATCGGAGACTAGGATGTTATTTAGTTTTAAACAGTAAACTAGAGATAAAAGTTTATAATTTGACATCTCTAGACCATACTTGTATTGCATTACTTGCCTTCATTATTAATAGAGATGAGCAAATTGCCAAAGAGATTTGGTCCGGATCTGAATCTAATCGGTCCAAACCATTGTTGCTCCAATGGCCTTGAGAAATTACCTTAAAATCAGTTTTTTATTAAACGTTTATACAGTTGATACAGAAAGTATGACCCCTTTAAATTTTGCACTCTTTGTTTCATTGCAGCCAATTGGTAAGATCCAAAAAGTTCTTATTTTGGCTTATTAATTTACACTTTGTGTCTAATCTTAAAAGAAAAACAAAAATGTAGATATCTTTGTTAATTTATTAATCAAGAAAAACTGAAATATCACACGGTTATTATTATTCATTGCTGTGACACTCATTTTTAACTCACATGATGTCCATTTCCTTCGGATCCTCCTTGAGATGGTTCTACTCCTTCACTGGAGTCCAGCTGTGTTTAAATAAACTGATTGGACTTAAATAGGAAAGGCACACAGTGCACGTCAAAGCACATGAGAATCATGTGGTCTAAGGAACTGCCTAAAGAGCTCAGAGACTTGTGACAAGGCACACATCTGGCCAAGGTTACAAAAGAATTTCTGCAGCATTCAAGGTTCCTGATAGTACAGTGGCCTCTATAATCCTTTAATGGAAAAAGTTTGGGACAACCACAAATCCTCCTTTGACCTGACCGTCCAAACTAAGCAATCGTGGGAGAAGAGCATTGGTGAGAGAGGTAAAGAAGAATCCCAAGATCACAGTGGCTGAGCTCCAGAGATGCAGTAGAGAAATGGGAGAAAGTTCAACAAAGTCAACTATTACTGCAGTCCTCCACCAGTTGGGGCTTTATGGCAGAGTGTGCTGATGGAATCCTCTCCTCAGGATATCCAGGACATGAAGGACTCCCAGGCTATGGGAAATAAAATAAGATTTAACATGTTGGTGTCATTTCTAAACAGTGTGTGTGGAGAAAACCAGGCCTCATCACCTGCCAAATACAATCCCAACAATGACTCGTGGTGGTGGTAGCATCTTACTATTGGGGTGTTTTTCAGCTGCAGGGACGGGACAACTGGTTGCAATTGAAGGAAAGATGAATGCAGCCAAGTACAGAGATATCCTGGATGTAATCCACTTCCAGAGTGCTCTGGACCTCAGACTGGGCTGTAGGTTCACCTTCCAACAAAACAATGACCCTAAGCACACAGCTAAAATATCAAAGCAGAGGTTTCTTGACTGGCCCAGCCAGAGCCTGGACCTAAACCCAATTTAACATCTCTGGAGAGACTTGAAAATATTTGTCCACAAATGTTCACCATCTGACCCGAGGGAACTGGAGAGGATCTGCAAGGAAGAGGCAGATGATGCGCAAATCCAGGTGTGAAAAACTTGTTGCATCTTCCCAAGAAGACTCCTGGCTGTGCCAGCTCCATAGGTGCTTCTACTCAATACTGAGCAAAGGGTCTGAATACTTAAAAACCATGTGATATTTCAGTTTTTCAATTATTTGATAAATAAATTAGCAAAAATTCCTACCTTTCAGTTTTTTATGTCAAGATGAGGTGCATTATCAATGAGCAAAAAAGACCAATTGGTTGCATTGCAACAAAGAGTGAAAAATTTAAAGGGGTCTAAATCCTTTCCGTACCCATTTATCTCTTTTAGTTAATCTTTACAAATGTTTTCATTTTCTTTCACCCTCCCCACCTTCTGTTTGGATGACTGACAGTATTGGCTAGACGCCACTTTAGAGGGTTCATCGGCAGAAAGGATTCAGATTAGTTTTCATGCCTGGAAAATCTCAGATTCTTACCGAATCTTCAACCCAACAACTATAGTCCTGCCGTGACCAGCAGCCATCTTCAGTCCCGTGTCTGCTCCAGTGGGACACAATCTAAGGACTAATAAAGGGCCAGTAGCATTTTATTTCTTCAGTAGAATTATTCTTCAACATTTTTATGCTAAGGGCATCTCAATTTTAAATAGTAATTAATAACACATTTCTTTAGCTATGCTTTTTGTCTCGTAAAACCAGCTATATTTTGGTCAACATCTACAAAGAGTTTGTAGTGTTCTCCCGTTTTACAATGGCTCCTCCAGGTCCTCTGGTTTCCTCCCACACTACAAAACATACTGGTAGGTTTGATTAGATTTTGAGCCCCATTTGGGGAGATTTGGCAAGCGAACTTTCCGTCACCCCCCTCCACAGCCTCTTCCATACATGTCACTGGGGATAGATTTCCCATACTGACTCCAGGTTTCAGCAGACACTTGGGCGACAGAGCCTCAGTGGGCCCCCTTTGGCAGTAAACTCCACATAGCATCATGGTTTAATTAATACACACCAGCCCTCTCACCTCGCCCATGGAATATGGCGTCCCCCCCCGCCTCCCATAGTTTATTATATAATACACCTGGGCCCCCCTTACCACCCCTTGATAAATTAATATGCAGCCCTCAGCCCTCTCTCCCCCTATGGAATACTTATAAACGCCTGGCCCTCCTCACCGCTAATAGAGTACTTATATGAAACCTTCCTCCCCCCATGATTATATTGCACCACCTCCACCCCAATGCATGACTTCTACACAGCCCGGGCTCTCCCTTAACCCACCCATAATTCATTATATGCATCCCCATCACCCCCATGGCTTATAATGCATCATCCCCATCACACCCCTATGGACTGGTAAATGTGATAATAATATAAAATAAAAGTAATACTCACTTCCGTTCCCTCCCTCAGTCTAAGGCTTACACTCTGCTGTCTTTACCCTCTGCCGGCAGCCTCACAGCGATTCACAGGCAGAGATGCAGGACGGTGCCTGCAGAATATGTAGCGCAACTTTATTGGAGCACTGTCCTGGCTGCTCAGGGACGGAGATCTGCTGAGTCCCAGCCACTTTGTGCCCAGGTATGCTGGTGCTGACGCCAACCCCGGAGTACCCATATTAGCAAGTTCTCGTTGGTGTTTTTTTTTAAAAATCTGTTCCACCATGACTATACCGGGGAGAACCCATCGTCCCATTCCATTTGAAGGTCCTCTTCCCACTGGCCTTCAAATGTTCCCAATTTTTTTTTCATAACAATAAGTTTCCCTTATTTCTGGGAATTATTCAATGTTGTATATTCCATTTTATACTGTTTTTTGAGTGGTTGTTTTTCTGCTCCTGAAAAAGTGGAAAACCCTGGGACAGACCTCACATCCCACGTTCCCTTTTGAATTAGCTAGAAGATTCTTATCTGCAAGTATTAAAGAATGTTTAGTTTCCTAGCCCCCATTTGACTTTATTTGTTCAAAATCAAATGATTTAAATTAAAATAATCCTCAAAGAGGGATGCGAGGTCCCCACCCCCCCCCCCTCCCCCCATTAACTAACCAAAAACTGTTTTTTAATTTTAGGTCAGGTGTAAGGTTTGCCTACTAAGTATTCAGCTTTCTTGCCACTGGCTTCCAAGTGTAAATTGCAACCTTGCCTATTAGTTTCTAATTTCCCTCATCTTCCCTGTGGGAAAATTAATTGAACCCACTAGCGGGACCTGAACTGGAAAGTTCCATCAGACATTCAGGTCCCGTGTTTGGCTCTTCCCCCCTCGTGCTGTTAAGTCCCTGCCTGTTGGCCACAGTTGATGTTGTGGATACCACTTGAGCTTTTGGTTCAGTGGCGCACAAGCAGGTTAACACCTGCAACAATCGCTGCTAGCTCTAATAAAGGCTTGTTATGGGCATAACTACAGCGGGCGGCTGCTATGGGGCCTCAATGTCAGGGGGCCCTTGGGCAAATCTTGACCTGACACACTAATGAATGGAGGATGTGCAAACTGTGTATATCAACATGAGCTATCCATTGTAAGTATAATTTGTATATTGAGCGCCACAGCATACTCATAGGCTGCCGTGGACGGAGTGGGTGTAAACCTTCTTATATAGAGGCGTGACATATTCATAAGCTTGGTGAGAGCTCCAGGCATTCTATGTTGATAACAAGGATAATTGCATAATTTTAGAACTTTTATGCTGACATAGGGAAAAATGGTTCAAGCCAATTAAGAAATGATCCTGCATGAATTTCCAAAAAGGGACCTTTACATTTGTTTATGTTTAAAACTAAAGCCAATCCAAGAGGTTGATTTTCTTTTAAACTCCTTGAAATGTTTTGCTAAAAGGCCTTGCAAACTATATCAAGAATGAAATCCATAATCACACATCAATTCATTCTTTCCTTCTTTTCCTCTACAATCAGGGTTCTCCTTTTGCTATTAACATGTAACCACCGAGGACAAGCCCAAAGTGTACTTGTCTGTAGGAAACTCAACTCATCCCCATAGCATCTGTTATTCCTTCTGACAGGTTCCCTTTAAATATGCCACGACATTTTACAGGTTTGTTAACTTGCACAACTGTTTTACCACAAAGCCTGCTTTGAAAAACATCGAAAAATTCAAACGAACGTATCAATCTGGTTTTGGTGCAAATCCAAATATGTTTCTTTGCAAGAGTAATGGCTGATTATTGGGAAAAACACCTGATTTTATATCCTAAATTAACCCGACCGTAGTGCGAAATCACAGTAAGTTAGTTGAAAATGACAGCTTTAAGTGCTCATTTTGTTCTGGCAAGACTCACAGAGAACAAGTAATGGCCCATCAAACAAAGCCAAAAAAAATTCTACATGACTGGCCGGGGCTGTGTTTAGATCCTTATTTTTTTCTTTAGTAAAACAGGTTCTTATATACAGCAGAACATAAGACATGTACAGATAAATTGGTGTGGTTCATCATCATCAATCTAAATATTTAGATCTACATCTATCTACGGTTAAATATGTAACAGCTGTAGGTTGGCTGTTAAAGCTTTATTGATATCCTTGGTCTCCATTGACAGCAACTGAGAAAAACAAAATATCTTCCTTACAGTTATAAAAATAGCCATTCTGACTGACATCAAAAAAGTACAATTCTAAAGAACCTGTCTTGTATTAAACTCCGAGAACTTGTCCCTGTATAGCTAAAAACACAATTGGGCTTATTTACTAAGGGTTTCGTGGACCCCACACAACGTCGGATATTCCGACGATTACCATTATCTGCGCCGCATTTAAAAGGGGATTGTGGCGGCACACGATCAGATTTTGGCGCCTCGTCTTTCACACACGCGACACAATTGGGGGTGGACTGCCACATCGAACGATGCAAGTATTTCGGACTGAGCAGGGGATTTAACATCGGTGCACCGATCTTTGGTAATCCCGCCAGACTTCATTATCTTCGTCAGACAGTCCGGATCTGGGATTGCTAAGGGAACCCCGGGTAATAAATGTGCCCCAATGGGATAGTGACTGGTGAAACTTTAAGAGGCTAGCTTAAAGGAAATTATACCTCAAAAATCCGCAATGGGTGGGGATAACCCATGGACACTTACAGGCACCAGAAATATTCTTTATATTTGTTATCCCTGGCCCTCCTTCCTGCTAAAATCAATTTTGGCTAAGAGTCTCAAGACGCCCCATCTTCCCATCTCTCCCACAGCAACACCGCCCCACCCTATACTACACTGTCTGATGTTATTTCACTGGAGCAAAGGAAGTTGAAGCCCCACAGAGGTGCCTTCGCAACAACCTCTAGCAGATCTCCATACAACAGCACTAGTTCTACGTCAGGTTGTCAGATGCATTAAATAGGGTTTACACTTTCTCATGTGCTGTTCCCTTTGTTACTGTAGGCCTCTTCAGTAGGCTCTAAGTCGATTATTATCTAGTATCATGGCGATGGAGCAATTACAGAAAAAGCTACGTAAGGATTCAATTCACACACCGCAAGGGGGAGTATATCGGGGCGACGTAATATACAGCCGATAGATGTCCCCATAGACGTCATTTGGCCGCGCGGCGCCCTACGAGTGAGCGGTTACTTTGCCTTCTCTCGTACCTCCCGTTAAAAAATAGGACATTTACTTCTTTCATATCCTACGTTCGCCTGTGGCTCCAATGTATCCCTATGGAGCGCGGGACGGGGGTGAGTGATTAAACCACAAGACTGTGAAAATCATTTTGACCACTAGGAAACACTTGACGAAGCATTAACATAAATGAAAAGATTAGAAACGTTATTATCTCGATACAAAATTACGAGAAAATCACTGCTGGTATAGCATACCATTTGAACAGAGGAACGTTTTCTTTTTCTCTTGAGAACATCTATATAAACATAAGCAATGTATAATGAGATCACCCTTTACTAAATTAGCATCTTATTTAACAAAAAAACTCCCATCTCATATTCTTATCGTTCAGAAAGGCCTAGGGTCCCATAGCCTTCCGTTTTGATAATCCCTGCGCTTCTTCTTTCCTTACTATATTTTATGCCCTATCGACCTGCAAAGGTTAGTATACTGTTAGCGTACCTGATGGACTGAGTTCTTGTGTTCTCTGAAACCTTGTGAACTGGCTCTAATGGTTTCCTATATAGAGCCATGTTCACATTGTTCAGAGAACACAATAACTCTGTTTTCCTGCTGTCAACCTCCCCAGACCCATAAAAGGTCATCGATATATCTTCCCATCCATTTTAATGTGATGCCTGTATGGGTTGTATGAGGGTCAACAAAAATTCCTCCAAACATGTTATGGTAATAATAATCACAATCAACCATAAAAATACGTGTTAGAAGAAATTATTCCGTGGCTAGACCAATATTGTTGTAAGAAATGGTGCACTATCATTACTATAACATGCTAGATCTTATTCCAAAAACCGCAAAACCCACTTCATATGGGATTGAGAATATAGCGCCACCGACATCACATGTGGCCCATCTATATTCCTTCCTTCATTTCATATTAATCCAGTAGCGATGTTGAGTAATCGCTCAATTATTTTGGGGGGTCACATTAGTAAGGGGTTGCCAGAATAAATCATCCTTCTCCCAGTCACTTCCCCAAGTCCTTCCTATGCCCCGCCACATAGGAGGACAGGAGATTTAGAAATAATTTTGGGACTTTGGGTCTGCAAATGGAAACAGGAGTGTGGGTGAAACTCAACAGGATTTATTCTTTTCGATCTATGTTTACTACTTCCCATACAAATCCTCTTTCCAGTTAGAATGACTAATACCTCTCTACTTGACTCGGTTGGATTGTTTGTTACTTTTACGGTAAGTACAGGGATATTTGAATATCATATTCAATCTTTGCTTGGTACTACAATATCGACAATTTCCTTCCTACCAACTTCTTTATTCCTTCTTATTTTTGTTTGCAAGCATCGTTTGTAATTTCTCCTCCAGTCCAAATTCCGAGGTGTGGTTGTCTTTTTTATGAGTTTAGTTACTATCTCCAACTAAATCCTGAAACTATCCAATGAAGGTCATTTAAAATAATGAAAAAGGGGCACTATCCTGTCCTGCTTATAATTCCAGTTTGCAGGTTGTCCTTCTGGGATGGTGAAATATTTAAAAAAGGGTGCCGGTGGTTCTCGGAACATGAACGGCCAACCATACTAAATGTTCGATCACAATGAAACATTTGCGGCACTCCCATATAACTTCTTTCTTTTTTCATCCAAACTTAATAAAGTTTCAACACAGGGCCCTACGGCTAGAGATAAGAGTAAGGGTTTACAGGCGATAACAGCCATTTTGTGCTCACCGCGCATCCAGCGCAAAGTGGCTGTCGCCTGTAAATCCCTGCTCTCATCTCTTTTGCTCGGATTGGTCGAAACCACCATAATTGTGGCACCAACACTTTATAAATTTAGCCAAGAGGCGCAGATATGAAAAAAAACCTAGTATTTTCTGTTTGAAAGGCCATAGATAAATCATCCCTACTATCTTCAGAAACTCATACCCCTTGGGGCATCCTTTTCTTAATCCTTTTTTTATGTTGATTTTTTGTCAAAATGGATTTGGTGTTGGGTTTCATATGCCTTGGAGTAGTCAAGCCAATTTGTATACTTTATTTTTTCTTACAATGTCCATAGTTTCTTTTTGGAATTTTTTCTTTTAATATAACCGTATATACTTCAGCAAACAATGTGCTGAAAAACCTCACTTCGGCTTAATACACGAGTCAATTAAAAAAAAATAATTTTAAAAATACTCACCCACACTCCTCCGGTGCCCAGATCCACCGCGGCGTCTCCCGATTACCGCGGAGGCGGCTCCGAAGTTCAATCCTTAATATAAACATTAGTTTCTCACCTTCTGGCGATACTCACACCCCGATCCACGCGCCGGCTTCCGATCCTCGTTGGTGTCTCTCGATCCCCGGCTCTGGCTGTCTTCTTTTCTTCTTTTTGGCCGGCGGGAGTCGCGTCCATGGCGATCTGCCCCGCCGGGGCGTTTAAACCTATGAATGCGCGTTGTGAGTCATCAGCAACGACAGAACCGCCGCATCAGAGTTGAGCGCCGCCGTTTAAGATCGCATGGACGCAGCCTCCGCGGCAAGAGAAGACAGACGACCTGCCTGGGATCGAGAGCCACCGCAGAGGATCGGTGGTGAGTATCGCCGGAAGGGTTGAGAATTAAGTTTATTTTTTTAAATGTGCTTCACATACCGGTGGGCAGGCTGGCTGTATACATCAGGGCAGGCTGCTTGTTACATGATGGGCATAGGCTGGCTGTATACATGAGGGGAAGGCTGGCTGTATACATAGGGGCAGGCTTGCTGTATACATGAGGGTCGGCTGGCTGTATACATGAGGGACCGTCTGGGCTGTATATCTGAGGGCAGGCTTGCTGTATACTGAGGGCAGGCTGGCGGTATACATAATGTTCAGGCTGGCTGTATAACATGGAGGGGGACAGGCTGCTTATATACATGAGGGGGGGCATGCTGTGCTGTATACATAGGGCAGGCTGGCTGTATACATAGGGAGCCAGCTGGCTGTATACATTGGGGGCAGGCTGGCTGTTATACATTAGGGGGGCAAGGCTGGCTGTATACAGTAAGGGGGCCGGCTGTACCACGTTTGGGGCTGGCTGGTAACTACAAAAAACCCTCGGCTTATACTCAGTCAATAAGTTGTCCTTCCCAGTTTTGGTGGTAAAAGTAGGGTTCTCGCTTATACCTCGGTCGGCTATACTCGAGTAATATACGGTAAGTAATACTATTTTCCAATTCTCCAATTCTCTTTAATTTTTGTCCATCCATAGGATTTAATTTTGTAACAAATCTATGAGAGGTTCACTGTTCTTTATTGTTTTCCGTAATTTTCTCAATTCTCTGTTCCCAATTCCTTTTAGGAATATATCTTTTCAATATTGAACAATTTAAGGAAATACCTCGACCACCACCAGACTGTGGCTCGTGCCGCCATCCCTCCCCAGCCAGACTGTGGCTGATTCCACGCAAACAAGAACAACCGCTGCCCATGCCAACTTTGCTGACACTGCCTATCCTCCCCCCAGATGAAATGCTGTTTTTAGATTAGCTTAGTCTTTCTTCTTTTTCACAATTTTTTATGAATTTCTTGTTTGTTTTTTTATGTGTTGTTAGAAACTGTTCCTTTATATAGAGGAAGTATGAAAGTGGATCTCATGGTAACGCTCAAATATGATCAGGTTATCAGTGATCTGTATACAGACGCCACATTGCATGCTTCTCATACATGCATCTAAACCCCTGCTTGGGGGAATCCCAATGACTTCAATCAGTTTGTCACGCGTATGATCGCTGTATTCGGGGGCTGCTGTGACATGGTACTTCCCCCCATGATATCATACCCCTGTCACTGTAACGGATCATCTGTCAGTGCGACAGCCTGGTATCCTGCAATGGCTTTGTTGCTCATGTTGCACAAGTGAACGCACGATCAGCATGCTGGCAGCCATGGCACACTGCTTGCATGGAGGGGGCAGGTGCACTTACCAAGGAGCTGCATTCTTTGAACCTGGCACCATATTGTGTCACCTGTTCGGCCACTTCCTGTGCTTCAGTCACAGATAACAGCGACCGGGGTTAATCACATTCAAAGAAGCCCAATACAGAGCCCCCTAACACACTGCTTAATTCAGAATGTGAAAAGAAGCTTTGTTAGTGGTCTGTGGACACTGCATCATGTGTCCTGCTGCGGCGGTCCGGCATGCGCTGCCATCCTGCTATTAATATTTTCCCTCCTTTGCAGATTGGCAAAACCGCGCTGGACACACGCGGCCCATTGCGCTAAAGAATAATTGGCCAAGCATACTTTTATGCATCCCAATTACTTTGGGGGGGTATTGGCCGCTAATCATGCGTCTATGACAACCTGGGTGAGGCGTACTGCGACTAGAGTCTGCCACCATTTGGTAGATTTTTTGATAAAAATAGTTTCAGTTGATGATTTGTAGAATTTGTTTAATCTGTCTTATGAACTGCAATATGTGTGAATGATACTACTTGCACAAAATAGCTCTTTTCACTTAAATAGTAAACTATACAAAAATCCTTGTAGAGTTAGTCATTCATACATTGGTACAACACACCCCTCGCACCCTGATCTCCCTGCACTGTGAGACGCCCCACAACCACCCTCTCTGTTTAATATCTCTACCTCGCAATTAGGCACTACGAACACTAGAATGTATGACGGCGTTTGTTTTGCATGAAAATACGGACCAGTTTCTTAAAGTATGGTCACTTGGGACCCTATCGGAGACCACCTACCTACAGAATCTTTAACTATTAGACGCTTCTCCCACTTAGGAAAGAGATCCATGGATAGATATGTTTTTGTGTTGTTTCTGCATTTAACATTTAATGTGTTGGAACCTTTGGTCCCTTTTTATTTCGTTTCTCTATATTGTTCTCACATAAGTTATTGCACAGTTGAGAATGGGATCGCACGAATACTTCATTCCTCTTTCCTCTGGACCGGGGACTTTGCCCCTACTCTCCTGCCAATTACTTAGCCATTTTAATTTGTCTTTCTTGTTCGATCATACACCACCAGTCAGAGGCCTGCGTGACCTAACCCCTATTGTCTATGGACTAATAAGCTGTATAGCCTAGACCAACCTGGTAATACTGTGATTCTTCCGCTGCTAGTGATGACTGTTTGTACTATTATTTTTAACTGAAAAATAAAACGTAAGTTGAAAAAAAAAAAAAAAGAAGGAACTTTGTGCAGCTTCAAAGCAATTCTTTAGAAAATAGATCTTACAGTCTGCTGGATCTGCTGGTAGATCAAACGTAAAACTGTATATGAAGCAAAAGTTTTTTTTTTGTTATGTGTTAAAAATGATTTACCCTAACAAGCACCTAATGTGCCATGTATCCATTATTACGGATTTGTTTCCGATGAGCGTCAGCACTGTCCTTTAGAAAGAATACTGTTTAAATGGGTATAAGGCAGCTTGGTTTGATCCCGATTTCTCTAAACTTTAACTTAATTATAGCCCTGGCCAAATACATGAACCCTCTATGGATTACAAGAAATGATGAATTTTTCTCTTAAAATGAGGCGCCATGGGGGCTCACTGTAAAACGGTCTTTAATTTCCCCTCCAATGGAGCTACTGCTTGGTTATGAGGAGCTATTAGTAGATTACATAATGTTGATTAACAAGTGGTATTCCCTATAGGAATTACCTTATATACTCGAGTATCACTGCCTAGTTTTTTCATTCAGCACAAAAATGTGCTGAAAAACCCAAACTCTGCTTATACTCGAGTCAAAAAAATAAATATATCTAACTCAACTTTCTTCCTCCCGTGACCCCTGTAATATCTTCTGTGTCGATCCTGTCCGGCAGCGTCGGCAGGCCTATTACACTGGGGGCAGGGTCCGGAATGCTATATACCCTGGGTCCATGGTCCTGGCCGGCTATATACACTGGGCAGGTCTGGCAGGCTATATCACTGGGGCAGGGTCTTGGCAGGCTATATGCACTGGGGCAGGTCTGGCAGCTTTACAACTGGGGCAGGGTCTCTGGTCCAGGCTATATACACTGGGGCAGGGTCTGGCAGCTATATACACGGGGAGGGCTGTGACCAGGATTTTCCCACCCTCGGCTTATACTCGGTCAATAGGTTTTCGCCCAGTTTTTTGCTGGTAAAATTAGAGGGCCTCGCTTATACTCGGGTTCGGGCTTATACTCGATATATACGGTAGTAATAAGCATTTCATAGAAAACAGATGAGGTGATAGGCCTCTAAAAACATAAACTTTAGAAACGTAATTAAAAAATTGACCATGATCTCTGTGATCATCAACAGAACTGTTAATAACTTTATCGCATTTTATTGATCCTATTAGTTATATCCAGATGCAGAATTGTAGATTTGAAATGATGGGGCACATTTTCTAAGGGTCCGTAGAGTGCATTTCCATCGGGTTTCCCGATTATTTCCAATTTGTTGCCGCATTTAACTGGGGTTTTTGGCGCACACAATACAGATTTTGGCACCATGACTTTCATGCACACAATCGGGGGGCGTGGTCGTTGGACACCCGACTGATTCGGACTAAGTGCAGTATTTTAAAATTCAAATTGTGACGCAAGACAATGGCACTCAGCATGCACGCGGGAAAAGAAGGTGAACTCTGGCGGACCTGAGCGGGAGCGACACCATCAGGATCTTGGGGGCGCAGGATCTTAGTGAATCGCACCGGACTTCATCCTTGTACAGAATCGCGACAGGACCGTGTAGAAAATGTGCCCCGATATGTCACAACAACAATATCACCGTTTCTGAACTCGATCCCCTTAAATACACACGAAACATGATGCTCTATTCACGGAAAAGGGAGACCGAGTGACTCGGGTCGGAGCATCATTCTTTACACCCTGTGTAAGTGACTGCCCTTCTGGTCCCTCAGACAATTTTGCATTGTTAACATCCCCCAAACAACCTGGATATTAATTCCTCATACCATGGCAGACTTTTATTATGTTCCCTTGATAATCCATTGAAGCTTGCTTCTCTCTCCCCCCAACACATTAACATCATTAAGGTATTTCCTTGTAGGACATCACTCTCTTGGTGTGTAGTATTTCATACTGATATTTAAAAAAATACACCATATCAAGACCGACACTTTCTTGTCCCCTGCAGACTTTTTTATGTAGCATTTAGATGGATTTGTACAAATCACAGCAGATTATCGACCCGCAATTTCTCTTGAGCTAGCCCATAGTAATTACTCTAACACGTGTACAGTAGTTGAACGAGGCACTTGCAGCTTCATTTTGCCAATACTATTCTATACTGAAACTAGCATAGGTTTGCTATAAATACTAAGATATATATTATATATTCACTGGGGAAGATTTAGTACTGTCTCCTTCAACAATTATCCAGGGGGGAGGTTTAGACTTTTTTTTTTGACACTTAAATGAGAGAAAAAGTGAGGCCTGCAAAATTGGGCATGTACATGATTATTTTAATGTATCAAATGTTAACATCGATGTGGGCAACCACCCTGCTCAGATGTGTATTATTTTGGTTCTGGGTTTGAATTGTTTGTTTAACCTGTTAACACTCTGCGTCCGAAATATCGATGCTGAGCGTGTTAACTATCGTTCAGTGTCCGATTATTAAAGCAGGGCTGATGTTGGATCAGAGCAGGCCCGCTTGGTATCCACAGGGTGTCAGCTGTAAGTAACAGCTGACATCTCAGTGTTAACTCCCGCTATAGCTCCCTGTGCCTTCTTCGGGACGCCGATCGCTGTCATGGCAGCCTTTAGGTTCCATCAGGACCCGCGGGCTGTCCTCAGGCAGCACCTTAAGAATCCCGTCCTGTGACATCATCTTTAAAGGCACAGTGTCAGCCTCGGCATGTTGCTTAGGGTGACACAGCTAATGCCTGGCAATACATCATATTGCACGGTATTACCATGAACAATTAATCAGATGATTGCTGTTATGTCCCCTGGTGGAATTAATAATAAAGTAAAAAAATATGTTCTTAAATAAAAAATAATTAATAAAAATACTCATAAGCCCCATAAAACTATAAGAGACAAAAAATTCTAATCATAACATAAACCCCACATATATAGCATCACTACGCGTCCATAACATACCCTTAGAATTAAAAAAAAATCCAAATTATTGAACCCCGCTTACGCTGATAAACCCGTAAAATACTGTAAAAAAACCCACATTAAATTCTGTTTTTACCTATCCATCCCACAAAATATCCAATAAAAGATCAAGAAAACATATGTACCAAAAAATACTGTTGCAAAGTACCTGTCCCATCTATCAGCTCAGTAGCCAAATGCAAAAAATGATAGATATTTTCCCCACATTTTTAATTTATTTTTATTTTTGTGTATTTAGTTAAATATTAAAAAAAATCTAATTATGTGTATCCCTCTGTATCGTATTGACCTATAGAGTAAAGATAATGGGGATATTTTTCATAGGCCTCTTCTGCTCTCCATGCGGATCTTTGTGCCTCACAGCCTTAGAAAAAGCTTCCCAGCCAATTACCTGCTCCGCCTTCCTGTGTGTTCCTGCTCATAAGTCCTGTGTTTCCGTGTTACCTGAGTTTCTCCGTGTTACCTGAGTTCCTGTGTCCCGTGTGCCTGTGTTCCCATTCCCATCTGCCTGGACCTCCCATTGCTGACCTCTGATTGGACTTGACCTTGCATCTCTGTCACCTGCCCTGACCATGTGCCTGAACCTGACCACGAGTAGTCTCCTGCTAACGGAACCTCAACCTTGACCATGGCTAGTTGCACCTGTTGAACGACCTGGTAGTACTGCGCCGCAGCAAGTCCATCCCGCTTTGTGGTGGACTCTGGTGAAGACCAAGTGCCACTTACATCGGTTCCAGGTATCGGCCTAGTACCCACTCCCGCAGTGGTCCAGGATTCCACTGACCACAACTCCGACAATAAGCTTGCATTTGCAATAATTTTAGGGCTTCTACATATCATACATGTACATTGCTGGTCGCGTCGCCAGAATCCTGATAATACCCCCCTATGTGTTCTTATTGCAACTCCAATGCGACAACATAAAAATCACTACCAATGTCTTAAAGAGGCAGGTTTATTAAAAGTGTCATAAGGCGAGACAGTGCAGGTAAACCAGACAGATTCATCTAAGTGTCTGGTGCTGGATGATAAATCTGGAACAGTATAAGACGTTTTATGCTACTCTGCACCTCCTATTAGTTGGCTTATTTACACCAGAAAACTAAGACAAATTTATGTTGGGTCAGCATTATTAGCATATTGACTTTTTTTGCCCCTTTTGTATGTAATTCCCCCTTTTGTCAAACTAGTAGGAGAGCAAGAAACTGTCTAAAACCCTTTATAATGTAGTGAGAGACAGGTTTTTAGTCCAAATTACGAAGAATTCCGTTGTAAATGGATTAATAAATCTTCCCCAAGAGAACTTTGAAAGAAAGTTTGTGGAACATTTTACTGAAAGAAAAAGAACCCCCAGAAGATCAGAGTAATTTTTTATGTTTCAATTGTGAGACTTTTATTTGATCAGTCCTTGGCTTGGTTTGTAGCTCCGAAAGAGTAATGTGTGCAGCACATTGCTATAAGACTTTTTCACCATGTAGTAGAAATTCTGAAGATACCAAATTTGCATTATTGTTTTGTAAAGTTTTTCACTTTTCCATGATGAAAATACTTTACAAAAAAAAAAAATCATCTCACCACAATTTACAAAACATACTTTTATTTTTCTTCTAGGTAATTTTTATTGTAACCATGTTGTGCCTTTTATTTTTTATGATTTTTTTTATTTGTTTTTTTACAAGCATTAAAAAAAATGTTTTTATGCTTTACTGTGGGGGCTAAATATATTGGGTGCTTTTATTAAGACTGGCATTTAAAAATTGGACTGAAAGTCTTGAAATTCTCTCTGGCATCCATTAGTAGATACAGACGCAATCCTTGCCATGTCTGAACTGGTGGGAATTTCAACTACAGTCTCCCCCAGTTTTCTGGTGGAGACTATAGTAAATTATGTGGCAGGGGCATGCACTGCCGAACTGGCAGGGATTCAGAAAATATGGCGAAGGTGGCAGTGGGCAGTTCAATTCCAAATGCTAGTGTAAGGAAACCAGACAACGACAGTAACTAATTCTAACCCCAAACAGTCCTCTGCCTGCTTACCTGGTCCCCCTAAACAGTGGCAAGTAACTGGGCATCAGTCCCTCTCTAGCCAAAGTGTAGACATGTAACAAGACAGACAACAAAAATAACATAGGAGGAGGTCGACAATCCAAATCACAACAAGATAGCAATAAAGTACAAAATTTAGAAATAGAAGAATAGTGGAGAACGTAGGCCAATATCCAAAACCAGAACAACAAGAGTAGCAAGACATTGACAGAAAGCTAGAAATACAAACTGTTGACCAGCAGCGAAGAATGGTGTACACAGGGTTTATATCAGCATGCTCTGGTAAAAGAGGAAGGACTCTGAGGGTGTGCAAGCTTTTTGTCACAATTAGATCCTCATCTTTCCTGACATCTACCATGGGAGGCGAGTTAGTAGGAGTAGGGAGATACTTTTGGGCAGCCAATTCAGCAGATTCGAGATTTTATTCTAATTATTAAGGGGCCCTTCAGTTGCCGTATTAACACTGAATTTATGTTTTATCAATTCATTATCCCCTTCCTACAGGGTAGTTTGGTGGTGTGTAATCTTGAATGCACATTGTTATGCTGGAGTTAGGTTAGAATAGAGATGAGCGAGCACTAAATGCTCGAGTGCTAGTATCATTCGAGACAAACTTTTCCTGATGCTCAGTGCTCGTCTCGAATAACGAACCCCATTGAAGTCAATGGGAGACTCCAGCTTTCAAAGGACCAAGGTTCGGGAATAAAAATGTGTAATTTAATTGAAAAAGAATGTCTTCTGATAAGTTAGCAGATGTATGCAAACATCTGCAATCTATTCTTCACTGTTCTGCGTGTATATTATCTCCCGACAGTTAGCAGATGTGAAGAACAGTGAAGATAGAATAAAAACAGTGAACACATGGATCATTTAAGTGAAGAACACAGTAAAAACACAGTGAAGAATAGATTGCAGATGTTCGGCCAATCTGCTACTTGTGGGGAGATACGAGCGGACGGTGCGAAAAAAATAGTATGTGAAGAACAATATATATGTTGTGTAGAACACATTGCAGATGTTTCCATACATCTGAAATGTGTTCTTCACACATATTAGTGTTCTTCACATACTATTTTGTTCACACCGTTCCGCGCGTATCTCCCGCCAAGTAAGCAGATGTGCCGAACATCTGCAATCTATTCTTCATGTGTTCTTCATTGTATTCTTCACTTAAATGATCCTGTGTTCACTGTTTTTATTCTATTCTTCACTGTTCTTCACGTGTTTTTTTTAATTAAATCCCTATCTCGAGCAGGGGAAATACTCGTCCGAGCAACGGCCGTTTCAAATATGCTAATACTCGAACGAGCATAGTTAAGAGTGTATTTGACATTCTGTCACGATTGTTGTATTACAATTGTTGTATTACTGCAGCTTTGGAATATACAACATAGCTAAAAGGTTTTTTTCTAATAAAATATTTCTTCTTCTCTGATCACTTGAAAGCAATTGAAATGTCAGGATATAGATGTGTGATTGCAGTGTCACTTCTTGATGGTGTAAATCCTTACCCTGTATTGTAGCTAATTTCATGTCTCATCGCATCCATAAACATTAACACATTTGCATGCAAGTTCCCTCATGATAATGTCCCTATACAAGTAACTCCTGGAGTGTTGTCAGGATGGGACATTTTTGTATCAGCTTGAAGGGAGCATTTTTGTTTACTGTCGAAAACAAGAGGTGACTGAACCCAAATATCTTCATTTTAAGTGGTAGAAATTCCTCTAAATATGAATACATATAGAATACACATAAATGAGGGTTATTTATAGTGCTTGTATGCCAGTTTTCCAATGAACAAGACCAAAAATAATGGCAATTCCTTAGTTCCACCACCAGGATTCCGATATTGCCACCACCACATCAAGTGGACATGGAAAGTGTGAAGGGGCATGCCCAGTGGCAGAGTGGGACAACTTTCCTGTGCACTTTCTACAGCCTATTGTTCTGGCCTGAATAGTCACAGACAATAGAGGCCAGAGCCTCCTGATGTATCCGAAATGGCAGAGGGCAAGACTTACATCCAGGCCTGTTTCATCGTTTTCTGGAAGAAATGTCTTGGGGGAGGGGGAGGCGTCAGCAGCCTTCCCCTTCCCCCAGTAAAAAGCAACAACTAAGTACTTACCACCTGGTGCTGCGCTTGTCTTCTCCCCTCTTCTCAAGCAGTAGTGCAACCAGTCCCAAGCAAAAATCAGCTTGCATATCCTCACTGCGGCTAAGTGCCTAATACTGAAAGAGGTCGACACCACCCAGCCAAGCAACCCTTATGGCAACAGTTCAAGAAGTATCGTACATCTAAAGCAATCTTTTTCCCAATGGCAGATTTCAGCTCACCCCAAAGATTTTCAATGAGATTTAGGTCAGGATTCATTATTGCCCATTTTTTGTTTTTAAACGACTTCTTTGACTCAAACCAAGTTTTCTTATACTGGGTAGGACATTTTAAAATCTATGCATAATTCTCTGATTTAATGATTCCTGTGATAGTCAAGCCCTCCAATACCAGATAGAGCAAAGCAACCCTACGGCATTATGGATCCAGGCTTAAAGGGGTATTCCGAAATAAGCATAAATATTTTAAATGTAAGCTAATGGTGTTTTTATGCTAAGGGCATCTCAATTTTAAATAGTAATTAATAACACATTAGCTTACATTTTAAATATTATTTATGCTTATTTCTGGAATACCCCTTTAAGCCTGGATCCATAATGCCGTAGGGTTGCTTTGCTCTATCTGGTATTGGAGGGCTTGACTATCACAGGAATCATTAAATCAGAGAATTATGCATAGATTTTAAAATGTCCTACCCAGTATAAGAAAACTTGGTTTGAGTCAAAGAAGTCGTTTAAAAACAAAAAATGGGCAATAATGAATCCTGACCTAAATCTCATTGAAAATCTTTGGGGTGAGCTGAAATCTGCCATTGGGTAAATCTCATTGAAAATCTTTGGGGTGAGCTGAAATCTGCCATTGGGAAAAAGATTGCTTTAGATGTACGATACTTCTTGAACTTTCTTTAGCTATGCTTTTTGTCTCGTAAAACCAGCTATATTTTGGTCAACATCTACAAAGAGTTTGTAGTGTTCTCCCGTTTTACAATGGCTCCTCCAGGTCCTCTGGTTTCCTCCCACACTACAAAACATACTGGTAGGTTTGATTAGATTTTGAGCCCCATTTGGGGAGATTTGGCAAGCGAACTTTCCGTCACCCCCCTCCACAGCCTCTTCCATACATGTCACTGGGGATAGATTTCCCATACTGACTCCAGGTTTCAGCAGACACTTGGGCGACAGAGCCTCAGTGGGCCCCCTTTGGCAGTAAACTCCACATAGCATCATGGTTTAATTAATACACACCAGCCCTCTCACCTCGCCCATGGAATATGGCGTCCCCCCCCGCCTCCCATAGTTTATTATATAATACACCTGGGCCCCCCTTACCACCCCTTGATAAATTAATATGCAGCCCTCAGCCCTCTCTCCCCCTATGGAATACTTATAAACGCCTGGCCCTCCTCACCGCTAATAGAGTACTTATATGAAACCTTCCTCCCCCCATGATTATATTGCACCACCTCCACCCCAATGCATGACTTCTACACAGCCCGGGCTCTCCCTTAACCCACCCATAATTCATTATATGCATCCCCATCACCCCCATGGCTTATAATGCATCATCCCCATCACACCCCTATGGACTGGTAAATGTGATAATAATATAAAATAAAAGTAATACTCACTTCCGTTCCCTCCCTCAGTCTAAGGCTTACACTCTGCTGTCTTTACCCTCTGCCGGCAGCCTCACAGCGATTCACAGGCAGAGATGCAGGACGGTGCCTGCAGAATATGTAGCGCAACTTTATTGGAGCACTGTCCTGGCTGCTCAGGGACGGAGATCTGCTGAGTCCCAGCCACTTTGTGCCCAGGTATGCTGGTGCTGACGCCAACCCCGGAGTACCCATATTAGCAAGTTCTCGTTGGTGTTTTTTTTTAAAAATCTGTTCCACCATGACTATACCGGGGAGAACCCATCGTCCCATTCCATTTGAAGGTCCTCTTCCCACTGGCCTTCAAATGTTCCCAATTTTTTTTTCATAACAATAAGTTTCCCTTATTTCTGGGAATTATTCAATGTTGTATATTCCATTTTATACTGTTTTTTGAGTGGTTGTTTTTCTGCTCCTGAAAAAGTGGAAAACCCTGGGACAGACCTCACATCCCACGTTCCCTTTTGAATTAGCTAGAAGATTCTTATCTGCAAGTATTAAAGAATGTTTAGTTTCCTAGCCCCCATTTGACTTTATTTGTTCAAAATCAAATGATTTAAATTAAAATAATCCTCAAAGAGGGATGCGAGGTCCCCACCCCCCCCCCCTCCCCCCATTAACTAACCAAAAACTGTTTTTTAATTTTAGGTCAGGTGTAAGGTTTGCCTACTAAGTATTCAGCTTTCTTGCCACTGGCTTCCAAGTGTAAATTGCAACCTTGCCTATTAGTTTCTAATTTCCCTCATCTTCCCTGTGGGAAAATTAATTGAACCCACTAGCGGGACCTGAACTGGAAAGTTCCATCAGACATTCAGGTCCCGTGTTTGGCTCTTCCCCCCTCGTGCTGTTAAGTCCCTGCCTGTTGGCCACAGTTGATGTTGTGGATACCACTTGAGCTTTTGGTTCAGTGGCGCACAAGCAGGTTAACACCTGCAACAATCGCTGCTAGCTCTAATAAAGGCTTGTTATGGGCATAACTACAGCGGGCGGCTGCTATGGGGCCTCAATGTCAGGGGGCCCTTGGGCAAATCTTGACCTGACACACTAATGAATGGAGGATGTGCAAACTGTGTATATCAACATGAGCTATCCATTGTAAGTATAATTTGTATATTGAGCGCCACAGCATACTCATAGGCTGCCGTGGACGGAGTGGGTGTAAACCTTCTTATATAGAGGCGTGACATATTCATAAGCTTGGTGAGAGCTCCAGGCATTCTATGTTGATAACAAGGATAATTGCATAATTTTAGAACTTTTATGCTGACATAGGGAAAAATGGTTCAAGCCAATTAAGAAATGATCCTGCATGAATTTCCAAAAAGGGACCTTTACATTTGTTTATGTTTAAAACTAAAGCCAATCCAAGAGGTTGATTTTCTTTTAAACTCCTTGAAATGTTTTGCTAAAAGGCCTTGCAAACTATATCAAGAATGAAATCCATAATCACACATCAATTCATTCTTTCCTTCTTTTCCTCTACAATCAGGGTTCTCCTTTTGCTATTAACATGTAACCACCGAGGACAAGCCCAAAGTGTACTTGTCTGTAGGAAACTCAACTCATCCCCATAGCATCTGTTATTCCTTCTGACAGGTTCCCTTTAAATATGCCACGACATTTTACAGGTTTGTTAACTTGCACAACTGTTTTACCACAAAGCCTGCTTTGAAAAACATCGAAAAATTCAAACGAACGTATCAATCTGGTTTTGGTGCAAATCCAAATATGTTTCTTTGCAAGAGTAATGGCTGATTATTGGGAAAAACACCTGATTTTATATCCTAAATTAACCCGACCGTAGTGCGAAATCACAGTAAGTTAGTTGAAAATGACAGCTTTAAGTGCTCATTTTGTTCTGGCAAGACTCACAGAGAACAAGTAATGGCCCATCAAACAAAGCCAAAAAAAATTCTACATGACTGGCCGGGGCTGTGTTTAGATCCTTATTTTTTTCTTTAGTAAAACAGGTTCTTATATACAGCAGAACATAAGACATGTACAGATAAATTGGTGTGGTTCATCATCATCAATCTAAATATTTAGATCTACATCTATCTACGGTTAAATATGTAACAGCTGTAGGTTGGCTGTTAAAGCTTTATTGATATCCTTGGTCTCCATTGACAGCAACTGAGAAAAACAAAATATCTTCCTTACAGTTATAAAAATAGCCATTCTGACTGACATCAAAAAAGTACAATTCTAAAGAACCTGTCTTGTATTAAACTCCGAGAACTTGTCCCTGTATAGCTAAAAACACAATTGGGCTTATTTACTAAGGGTTTCGTGGACCCCACACAACGTCGGATATTCCGACGATTACCATTATCTGCGCCGCATTTAAAAGGGGATTGTGGCGGCACACGATCAGATTTTGGCGCCTCGTCTTTCACACACGCGACACAATTGGGGGTGGACTGCCACATCGAACGATGCAAGTATTTCGGACTGAGCAGGGGATTTAACATCGGTGCACCGATCTTTGGTAATCCCGCCAGACTTCATTATCTTCGTCAGACAGTCCGGATCTGGGATTGCTAAGGGAACCCCGGGTAATAAATGTGCCCCAATGGGATAGTGACTGGTGAAACTTTAAGAGGCTAGCTTAAAGGAAATTATACCTCAAAAATCCGCAATGGGTGGGGATAACCCATGGACACTTACAGGCACCAGAAATATTCTTTATATTTGTTATCCCTGGCCCTCCTTCCTGCTAAAATCAATTTTGGCTAAGAGTCTCAAGACGCCCCATCTTCCCATCTCTCCCACAGCAACACCGCCCCACCCTATACTACACTGTCTGATGTTATTTCACTGGAGCAAAGGAAGTTGAAGCCCCACAGAGGTGCCTTCGCAACAACCTCTAGCAGATCTCCATACAACAGCACTAGTTCTACGTCAGGTTGTCAGATGCATTAAATAGGGTTTACACTTTCTCATGTGCTGTTCCCTTTGTTACTGTAGGCCTCTTCAGTAGGCTCTAAGTCGATTATTATCTAGTATCATGGCGATGGAGCAATTACAGAAAAAGCTACGTAAGGATTCAATTCACACACCGCAAGGGGGAGTATATCGGGGCGACGTAATATACAGCCGATAGATGTCCCCATAGACGTCATTTGGCCGCGCGGCGCCCTACGAGTGAGCGGTTACTTTGCCTTCTCTCGTACCTCCCGTTAAAAAATAGGACATTTACTTCTTTCATATCCTACGTTCGCCTGTGGCTCCAATGTATCCCTATGGAGCGCGGGACGGGGGTGAGTGATTAAACCACAAGACTGTGAAAATCATTTTGACCACTAGGAAACACTTGACGAAGCATTAACATAAATGAAAAGATTAGAAACGTTATTATCTCGATACAAAATTACGAGAAAATCACTGCTGGTATAGCATACCATTTGAACAGAGGAACGTTTTCTTTTTCTCTTGAGAACATCTATATAAACATAAGCAATGTATAATGAGATCACCCTTTACTAAATTAGCATCTTATTTAACAAAAAAACTCCCATCTCATATTCTTATCGTTCAGAAAGGCCTAGGGTCCCATAGCCTTCCGTTTTGATAATCCCTGCGCTTCTTCTTTCCTTACTATATTTTATGCCCTATCGACCTGCAAAGGTTAGTATACTGTTAGCGTACCTGATGGACTGAGTTCTTGTGTTCTCTGAAACCTTGTGAACTGGCTCTAATGGTTTCCTATATAGAGCCATGTTCACATTGTTCAGAGAACACAATAACTCTGTTTTCCTGCTGTCAACCTCCCCAGACCCATAAAAGGTCATCGATATATCTTCCCATCCATTTTAATGTGATGCCTGTATGGGTTGTATGAGGGTCAACAAAAATTCCTCCAAACATGTTATGGTAATAATAATCACAATCAACCATAAAAATACGTGTTAGAAGAAATTATTCCGTGGCTAGACCAATATTGTTGTAAGAAATGGTGCACTATCATTACTATAACATGCTAGATCTTATTCCAAAAACCGCAAAACCCACTTCATATGGGATTGAGAATATAGCGCCACCGACATCACATGTGGCCCATCTATATTCCTTCCTTCATTTCATATTAATCCAGTAGCGATGTTGAGTAATCGCTCAATTATTTTGGGGGGTCACATTAGTAAGGGGTTGCCAGAATAAATCATCCTTCTCCCAGTCACTTCCCCAAGTCCTTCCTATGCCCCGCCACATAGGAGGACAGGAGATTTAGAAATAATTTTGGGACTTTGGGTCTGCAAATGGAAACAGGAGTGTGGGTGAAACTCAACAGGATTTATTCTTTTCGATCTATGTTTACTACTTCCCATACAAATCCTCTTTCCAGTTAGAATGACTAATACCTCTCTACTTGACTCGGTTGGATTGTTTGTTACTTTTACGGTAAGTACAGGGATATTTGAATATCATATTCAATCTTTGCTTGGTACTACAATATCGACAATTTCCTTCCTACCAACTTCTTTATTCCTTCTTATTTTTGTTTGCAAGCATCGTTTGTAATTTCTCCTCCAGTCCAAATTCCGAGGTGTGGTTGTCTTTTTTATGAGTTTAGTTACTATCTCCAACTAAATCCTGAAACTATCCAATGAAGGTCATTTAAAATAATGAAAAAGGGGCACTATCCTGTCCTGCTTATAATTCCAGTTTGCAGGTTGTCCTTCTGGGATGGTGAAATATTTAAAAAAGGGTGCCGGTGGTTCTCGGAACATGAACGGCCAACCATACTAAATGTTCGATCACAATGAAACATTTGCGGCACTCCCATATAACTTCTTTCTTTTTTCATCCAAACTTAATAAAGTTTCAACACAGGGCCCTACGGCTAGAGATAAGAGTAAGGGTTTACAGGCGATAACAGCCATTTTGTGCTCACCGCGCATCCAGCGCAAAGTGGCTGTCGCCTGTAAATCCCTGCTCTCATCTCTTTTGCTCGGATTGGTCGAAACCACCATAATTGTGGCACCAACACTTTATAAATTTAGCCAAGAGGCGCAGATATGAAAAAAAACCTAGTATTTTCTGTTTGAAAGGCCATAGATAAATCATCCCTACTATCTTCAGAAACTCATACCCCTTGGGGCATCCTTTTCTTAATCCTTTTTTTATGTTGATTTTTTGTCAAAATGGATTTGGTGTTGGGTTTCATATGCCTTGGAGTAGTCAAGCCAATTTGTATACTTTATTTTTTCTTACAATGTCCATAGTTTCTTTTTGGAATTTTTTCTTTTAATATAACCGTATATACTTCAGCAAACAATGTGCTGAAAAACCTCACTTCGGCTTAATACACGAGTCAATTAAAAAAAAATAATTTTAAAAATACTCACCCACACTCCTCCGGTGCCCAGATCCACCGCGGCGTCTCCCGATTACCGCGGAGGCGGCTCCGAAGTTCAATCCTTAATATAAACATTAGTTTCTCACCTTCTGGCGATACTCACACCCCGATCCACGCGCCGGCTTCCGATCCTCGTTGGTGTCTCTCGATCCCCGGCTCTGGCTGTCTTCTTTTCTTCTTTTTGGCCGGCGGGAGTCGCGTCCATGGCGATCTGCCCCGCCGGGGCGTTTAAACCTATGAATGCGCGTTGTGAGTCATCAGCAACGACAGAACCGCCGCATCAGAGTTGAGCGCCGCCGTTTAAGATCGCATGGACGCAGCCTCCGCGGCAAGAGAAGACAGACGACCTGCCTGGGATCGAGAGCCACCGCAGAGGATCGGTGGTGAGTATCGCCGGAAGGGTTGAGAATTAAGTTTATTTTTTTAAATGTGCTTCACATACCGGTGGGCAGGCTGGCTGTATACATCAGGGCAGGCTGCTTGTTACATGATGGGCATAGGCTGGCTGTATACATGAGGGGAAGGCTGGCTGTATACATAGGGGCAGGCTTGCTGTATACATGAGGGTCGGCTGGCTGTATACATGAGGGACCGTCTGGGCTGTATATCTGAGGGCAGGCTTGCTGTATACTGAGGGCAGGCTGGCGGTATACATAATGTTCAGGCTGGCTGTATAACATGGAGGGGGACAGGCTGCTTATATACATGAGGGGGGGCATGCTGTGCTGTATACATAGGGCAGGCTGGCTGTATACATAGGGAGCCAGCTGGCTGTATACATTGGGGGCAGGCTGGCTGTTATACATTAGGGGGGCAAGGCTGGCTGTATACAGTAAGGGGGCCGGCTGTACCACGTTTGGGGCTGGCTGGTAACTACAAAAAACCCTCGGCTTATACTCAGTCAATAAGTTGTCCTTCCCAGTTTTGGTGGTAAAAGTAGGGTTCTCGCTTATACCTCGGTCGGCTATACTCGAGTAATATACGGTAAGTAATACTATTTTCCAATTCTCCAATTCTCTTTAATTTTTGTCCATCCATAGGATTTAATTTTGTAACAAATCTATGAGAGGTTCACTGTTCTTTATTGTTTTCCGTAATTTTCTCAATTCTCTGTTCCCAATTCCTTTTAGGAATATATCTTTTCAATATTGAACAATTTAAGGAAATACCTCGACCACCACCAGACTGTGGCTCGTGCCGCCATCCCTCCCCAGCCAGACTGTGGCTGATTCCACGCAAACAAGAACAACCGCTGCCCATGCCAACTTTGCTGACACTGCCTATCCTCCCCCCAGATGAAATGCTGTTTTTAGATTAGCTTAGTCTTTCTTCTTTTTCACAATTTTTTATGAATTTCTTGTTTGTTTTTTTATGTGTTGTTAGAAACTGTTCCTTTATATAGAGGAAGTATGAAAGTGGATCTCATGGTAACGCTCAAATATGATCAGGTTATCAGTGATCTGTATACAGACGCCACATTGCATGCTTCTCATACATGCATCTAAACCCCTGCTTGGGGGAATCCCAATGACTTCAATCAGTTTGTCACGCGTATGATCGCTGTATTCGGGGGCTGCTGTGACATGGTACTTCCCCCCATGATATCATACCCCTGTCACTGTAACGGATCATCTGTCAGTGCGACAGCCTGGTATCCTGCAATGGCTTTGTTGCTCATGTTGCACAAGTGAACGCACGATCAGCATGCTGGCAGCCATGGCACACTGCTTGCATGGAGGGGGCAGGTGCACTTACCAAGGAGCTGCATTCTTTGAACCTGGCACCATATTGTGTCACCTGTTCGGCCACTTCCTGTGCTTCAGTCACAGATAACAGCGACCGGGGTTAATCACATTCAAAGAAGCCCAATACAGAGCCCCCTAACACACTGCTTAATTCAGAATGTGAAAAGAAGCTTTGTTAGTGGTCTGTGGACACTGCATCATGTGTCCTGCTGCGGCGGTCCGGCATGCGCTGCCATCCTGCTATTAATATTTTCCCTCCTTTGCAGATTGGCAAAACCGCGCTGGACACACGCGGCCCATTGCGCTAAAGAATAATTGGCCAAGCATACTTTTATGCATCCCAATTACTTTGGGGGGGTATTGGCCGCTAATCATGCGTCTATGACAACCTGGGTGAGGCGTACTGCGACTAGAGTCTGCCACCATTTGGTAGATTTTTTGATAAAAATAGTTTCAGTTGATGATTTGTAGAATTTGTTTAATCTGTCTTATGAACTGCAATATGTGTGAATGATACTACTTGCACAAAATAGCTCTTTTCACTTAAATAGTAAACTATACAAAAATCCTTGTAGAGTTAGTCATTCATACATTGGTACAACACACCCCTCGCACCCTGATCTCCCTGCACTGTGAGACGCCCCACAACCACCCTCTCTGTTTAATATCTCTACCTCGCAATTAGGCACTACGAACACTAGAATGTATGACGGCGTTTGTTTTGCATGAAAATACGGACCAGTTTCTTAAAGTATGGTCACTTGGGACCCTATCGGAGACCACCTACCTACAGAATCTTTAACTATTAGACGCTTCTCCCACTTAGGAAAGAGATCCATGGATAGATATGTTTTTGTGTTGTTTCTGCATTTAACATTTAATGTGTTGGAACCTTTGGTCCCTTTTTATTTCGTTTCTCTATATTGTTCTCACATAAGTTATTGCACAGTTGAGAATGGGATCGCACGAATACTTCATTCCTCTTTCCTCTGGACCGGGGACTTTGCCCCTACTCTCCTGCCAATTACTTAGCCATTTTAATTTGTCTTTCTTGTTCGATCATACACCACCAGTCAGAGGCCTGCGTGACCTAACCCCTATTGTCTATGGACTAATAAGCTGTATAGCCTAGACCAACCTGGTAATACTGTGATTCTTCCGCTGCTAGTGATGACTGTTTGTACTATTATTTTTAACTGAAAAATAAAACGTAAGTTGAAAAAAAAAAAAAAAGAAGGAACTTTGTGCAGCTTCAAAGCAATTCTTTAGAAAATAGATCTTACAGTCTGCTGGATCTGCTGGTAGATCAAACGTAAAACTGTATATGAAGCAAAAGTTTTTTTTTTGTTATGTGTTAAAAATGATTTACCCTAACAAGCACCTAATGTGCCATGTATCCATTATTACGGATTTGTTTCCGATGAGCGTCAGCACTGTCCTTTAGAAAGAATACTGTTTAAATGGGTATAAGGCAGCTTGGTTTGATCCCGATTTCTCTAAACTTTAACTTAATTATAGCCCTGGCCAAATACATGAACCCTCTATGGATTACAAGAAATGATGAATTTTTCTCTTAAAATGAGGCGCCATGGGGGCTCACTGTAAAACGGTCTTTAATTTCCCCTCCAATGGAGCTACTGCTTGGTTATGAGGAGCTATTAGTAGATTACATAATGTTGATTAACAAGTGGTATTCCCTATAGGAATTACCTTATATACTCGAGTATCACTGCCTAGTTTTTTCATTCAGCACAAAAATGTGCTGAAAAACCCAAACTCTGCTTATACTCGAGTCAAAAAAATAAATATATCTAACTCAACTTTCTTCCTCCCGTGACCCCTGTAATATCTTCTGTGTCGATCCTGTCCGGCAGCGTCGGCAGGCCTATTACACTGGGGGCAGGGTCCGGAATGCTATATACCCTGGGTCCATGGTCCTGGCCGGCTATATACACTGGGCAGGTCTGGCAGGCTATATCACTGGGGCAGGGTCTTGGCAGGCTATATGCACTGGGGCAGGTCTGGCAGCTTTACAACTGGGGCCGGGTCTATGGTCCAGGCTATATACACTGGGGCAGGGTCTGGCAGCTATATACACGGGGAGGGCTGTGACCAGGATTTTCCCACCCTCGGCTTATACTCGGTCAATAGCGTTTTCGCCCAGTTTTTTGCTGGTAAAATTAGAGGGCCTCGCTTATACTCGGGTTCGGGCTTATACTCGACTATATACGGTAGTAATAAGCATTTCATAGAAAACAGATGAGGTGATAGGCCTCTAAAAACATAAACTTTAGAAACGTAATGTAAAAAATTGACCATGATCTCTGTGATCATCAACAGAACTGTTAATAACTTTCCATCGCATTTTATTGATCGCTATTAGGTTATATCCAGATGCAGAATTGTAGATTTGAAATGATGGGGCACATTTTCTAAGGGTCCGTAGAGTGCATTTCCATCGGGTTTCCCGATTATTTCCAATTTGTTGCCGCATTTAACTGGGGTTTTTGGCGCACACAATACAGATTTTGGCACCCTGACTTTCATGCACACAATCGGGGGGCGTGGTCGTTGGACACCCGACTGATTCGGACTAAGTGCAGTATTTTAAAATTCAAATTGTGACGCAAGACAATGTCACTCAACATGCACGCGGGAAAAGAAGGTGAACTCTGGCGGACCTGAGCGGGAGCGACACCATCAGGATCTTGGGGGCGCAGGATCTTAGTGAATCGCACCGGACTTCATCCTTGTACAGAATCGCGACAGGACCGTGTAGAAAATGTGCCCCGATATGTCACAACAACAATATCACCGTTTCTGAACTCGATCCCCTTAAATACACACGAAACATGATGCTCTATTCACGGAAAAGGGAGACCGAGTGACTCGGGTCGGAGCATCATTCTTTACACCCTGTGTAAGTGACTGCCCTTCTGGTCCCTCAGACAATTTTGCATTGTTAACATCCCCCAAACAACCTGGATATTAATTCCTCATACCATGGCAGACTTTTATTATGTTCCCTTGATAATCCATTGAAGCTTGCTTCTCTCTCCCCCCAACACATTAACATCATTAAGGTATTTCCTTGTAGGACATCACTCTCTTGGTGTGTAGTATTTCATACTGATATTTAAAAAAATACACCATATCAAGACCGATACTTTCTTGTCCCCTGCAGACTTTTTTATGTAGCATTTAGATGGATTTGTACAAATCACAGCAGATTATCGACCCGCAATTTCTCTTGAGCTAGCCCATAGTAATTACTCTACACGTGTACAGTAGTTGAACGAGGCACTTGCAGCTTCATTTTGCCAATACTATTCTATACTGAAACTAGCATAGGTTTGCTATAAATACTAAGATATATATTATATATTCACTGGGGAAGATTTAGTACTGTCTCCTTCAACAATTATCCAGGGGGGAGGTTTAGACTTTTTTTTTTGACACTTAAATGAGAGAAAAAGTGAGGCCTGCAAAATTGGGCATGTACATGATTATTTTAATGTATCAAATGTTAACATCGATGTGGGCAACCACCCTGCTCAGATGTGTATTATTTTGGTTCTGGGTTTGAATTGTTTGTTTAACCTGTTAACACTCTGCGTCCGAAATATCGATGCTGAGCGTGTTAACTATCGTTCAGTGTCCGATTATTAAAGCAGGGCTGATGTTGGATCAGAGCAGGCCCGCTTGTATCCACAGGGTGTCAGCTGTAAGTAACAGCTGACATCTCAGTGTTAACTCCCGCTATAGCTCCCTGTGCCTTCTTCGGGACGCCGATCGCTGTCATGGCAGCCTTTAGGTTCCATCAGGACCCGCGGGCTGTCCTCAGGCAGCACCTTAAGAATCCCGTCCTGTGACATCATCTTTAAAGGCACAGTGTCAGCCTCGGCATGTTGCTTAGGGTGACACAGCTAATGCCTGGCAATACATCATATTGCACGGTATTACCATGAACAATTAATCAGATGTTGCTGTTATGCCCTGGTGGAATTAATATAAAGTAAAAAAAAATTGTTCTTAAATAAAAATAAATTAATAAAAATACTCATAAGCCCCATAAAACATATAAGAGACAAAAAATTCTAATCATAACATAAACCCCACATATATAGCATCACTAGCGTCCATAACATACCCTTAGAATTAAAAAAAATCCAAATTATTGAACCCGCTTAGTATAAACCCGTTAAAATACTGTAAAAAAAAACCCACATTAAATTCTGATTTTTTACCTATCCATCCCACAAAATATCCAATAAAATGATCAAGAAAACATATGTACCAAAAAATACTGTTGCAAAGTACCTGTCCCATCTATCAGCTCAGTAGCCAAAATGCAAAAAAATGATAGATATTTTCCCCACATTTTTAATTTATTTTTATTTTGTGTATTTAGTTTAAATATTAAAAAAAATCTAATTATGTGTATCCCTCTGTACTCGTATTGACCTATAGAGTAAAGATAATGGGGATATTTTTCATAGGCCTCTTCCTGCTCTCCTGCGGATCTTTGTGCCTCACAGCCTTAGAAAAAGCTTCCCAGCAATTCCTGCTTCCGCCTTCCTGTGTGTTCCTGCTCATAAGTCCTGTTTTCCGTGTTCCCTGAGTTTCTGTCTTTGTTACCTGAGTTTCCTGTTGGTCCCGTGTTGCCTGTGTTTCCCATTCCCTCTGCCTGGACCTCCCATTCTGACCTCTGATTGGGACTTTGACCTTGCATCTCTGTCACCTGCCCTGACCATGTGCCTGAACCTGACCACGAGTAGGTCTCCTGCTAACGGAACCTCAACCTTGACCATGGCTAGTTGCACCTGTTGAACGACCTGGTAGTACGGCGCCGCAGCAAGTCCATCCCGCTTTGTGGTGGACTCTGGTAAAGACCAAGTGCCACTTACATTCGGTTCCAGGTAGGCCTAGTACCACACTCCCGCAGTGGTCCAGAGATTCCACTGACCACAAATCCGACAATAAGCTTGCATTTGCAATAATTTTAGGGCTTCTACATATCATACATGTACATTGCTGGTCGCGTCGCCAGAATCCTGATAATACCCCCCTATGTGTTCTTATTGCAACTCCAATGCGACAACATAAAAATCACTACCAATGTCTTAAAGAGGCAGGTTTCATTAAAAGTGTCATAAGGCGAGACAGTGCAGGTAAACCAGACAGATTCATCTAAGTGTCTGGTGCTGGATGATAAATCTGGAACAGTATAAGACGTTTTATGCTACTCTGCACCTCCTATTAGTTGGCTTATTTACACCAGAAAACTAAGACAAATTTATGTTGGGTCAGCATTATTAGCATATTGACTTTTTTGCCCCTTTTGTATGTAATTCCCCTTTTGTCAAACTAGTAGGAGAGCAAGAAACTGTCTAAAACCCTTTATAATGTAGTGAGAGACAGGTTTTTAGTCCAAATTACGAAGAATTCCGTTGTAAATGGATTAATAAATCTTCCCCAAGAGAACTTTGAAAGAAAGTTTGTGGAACATTTTACTGAAAGAAAAAGAACCCCCAGAAGATCAGAGTAATTTTTTATGTTTCAATTGTGAGACTTTTATTTGATCAGTCCTTGGCTTGGTTGTGTAGCTCCGAAAGAGTAATGTGTGCAGCACATTGCTATAAACTTTTTCACCATGTCGTAGAAATTCTGAAGATACCAAATTTGCATTATTGTTTTGTAAAGTTTTTCACTTTTCCATGATGAAAATACTTTACAAAAAAAAAAAATCATCTCACCACAATTTACAAAACATACTTTTATTTTTCTTCTAGGTAATTTTTATTGTAACCATGTTGTGCCTTTTATTTTTTATGATTTTTTTTATTTGTTTTTTTTACAAGCATTAAAAAAAATGTTTTTATGCTTTACTGTGGGGGCTAAATATATTGGGTGCTTTTATTAAGACTGGCATTTAAAAATTGACTGAAAGTCTTGAAATTCTCTCTGGCATCCATTAGTAGATACAGACGCAATCCTTGCCATGTCTGAACTGGTGGGAATTTCAACTACAGTCTCCCCCAGTTTTCTGGTGGAGACTATAGTAAATTATGTGGCAGGGGCATGCACTGCCGAACTGGCAGGGATTCAGAAAATATGGCGAAGGTGGCAGTGGGCAGTTCAATTCCAAATGCTAGTGTAAGGAACCAGACAACGACAGTAACTAATTCTAACCCCAAACAGTCCTCTGCCTGCTTACCTGGTCCCCCTAAACAGTGGCAAGTAACTGGCATCAGTCCCTCTCTAGCCAAAGTGTAGACATGTAACAAGACAGACAACAAAAATAACATAGGAGGAGGTCGACAATCCAAATCACAACAAGATAGCAATAAAGTACAAAATTTAGAAATAGAAGAATAGTGGAGAACGTAGGCCAATATCCAAAACCAGAACAACAAGAGTAGCAAGACATTGACAGAAAGCTAGAAATACAAACTGTTGACCAGCAGCGAAGAATGGTGTACACAGGGTTTATATCAGCATGCTCTGGTAAAAGAGGAAGGACTCTGAGGGTGTGCAAGCTTTTTGTCACAATTAGATCCTCATCTTTCCTGACATCTACCATGGGAGGCGAGTTAGTAGGAGTAGGGAGATACTTTTGGGCAGCCAATTCAGCAGATTCGAGATTTTATTCTAATTATTAAGGGGCCCTTCAGTTGCCGTATTAACACTGAATTTATGTTTTATCAATTCATTATCCCCTTCCTACAGGGTAGTTTGGTGGTGTGTAATCTTGAATGCACATTGTTATGCTGGAGTTAGGTTAGAATAGAGATGAGCGAGCACTAAATGCTCGAGTGCTAGTATCATTCGAGACAAACTTTTCCTGATGCTCAGTGCTCGTCTCGAATAACGAACCCCATTGAAGTCAATGGGAGACTCCGCTTTCAAGGACCAAGGTTCGGGAATAAAATGTGTAATTTAATTGAAAAAGAATGTCTTCTGATAAGTTAGCAGATGTATGCAAACATCTGCAATCTATTCTTCATCTGTTCTGCGTGTATATTATCTCCCGACAGTTAGCAGATGTGAAGAACAGTGAAGATAGAATAAAAACAGTGAACACATGGATCATTTAAGTGAAGAACACAGTAAAAACACAGTGAAGAATAGATTGCAGATGTTCGGCATCTGCTTACTTGTGGGGAGATACGAGCGGACGGTGCGAAAAAAATAGTATGTGAAGAACAATATATATGTTGTGTAGAACACATTGCAGATGTTTCCATACATCTGAAATGTGTTCTTCACACATATTAGTGTTCTTCACATACTATTTTGTTCACACCGTTCCGCGCGTATCTCCCGCCAAGTAAGCAGATGTGCCGAACATCTGCAATCTATTCTTCATGTGTTCTTCATTGTATTCTTCACTTAAATGATCCTGTGTTCACTGTTTTTATTCTATTCTTCACTGTTCTTCACGTGTTTTTTTTAATTAAATGCCCTATCTCGAGCAGGGGAAATACTCGTCCGAGCAACGGCCGTTTCAAATATGCTAATACTCGAACGAGCATAGTTAAGAGTGTATTTGACATTCTGTCACGATTGTTGTATACAATTGTTGTATTACTGCAGCTTTGGAATATACAACATACTAAAAGGTTTTTTTCTAATAAAATATTTCTTCTTCTCTGATCACTTGAAAGCAATTGAAATGTCAGGATATAGATGTGTGATTGCAGTGTCATTCTTGATGGTTAAATCCTTACCCTGTATTGTAGCTAATTTCATGTCTCATCGCATCCATAAACATTAACACATTTGCATGCAAGTTCCCTCATGATAATGTCCCTATACAAGTAACTCCTGGAGTGTTGTCAGGATGGGAGCATTTTTGTATCAGCTTGAAGGGAGCATTTTGTTTACTGTCGAAAACAAGAGGTGACTGAACCCAAATATCTTCATTTTAAGTGGTAGAAATTCCTCTAAATATGAATACATATAGAATACACATAAATGAGGGTTATTTATAGTGGCTTGTATGCCAGTTTTCCAATGAACAAGACCAAAAATAATGGCATATTCCTTAGTTCCACCACCAGGATTCCCGATATTGCCACCACCACATCAAGTGGACATGGAAAGTGTGAAGGGGCATGCCCAGTGGCAGAGTGGGACAACTTTCCTGTGCACTTTCTACAGCCTATTGTTCTGGCCTGAATAGTCACAGACAATAGAGGCCAGAGCCTCCTGATGTATCCGAAATGGCAGAGGGCAAGACTTACATCCAGGCCTGTTTCATCTGTTTTTCTGGAAGAAATGTCTTGGGGGAGGGGGAGGCGTCAGCAGCCTTCCACCTCCCCCAGTAAAAAGCAACAACTAAGTACTTACCACTGGTGCTGGCTTGTCTTCTCCCCTCTTCTCAAGCAGTAGTGCAACCAGTCCAAGCAAAAATCAGCTTGCAATCCTCACTGCGGCTAGTGCCTAATACTGAAAGAGGTCGACACCACCCCACCACAACCCTTATGGCAACAGTTCAAGAAGTATCGTACATCAAAGCATCTTTTATAAATCTCATTGAAAATCTTTGGGGTGGTGTCGACCTCTTTCAGTATTAGGCACTTAGCCGCAGTGAGGATATGCAAGCTGATTTTTGCTTGGGACTGGTTGCACTACTGCTTGAGAAGAGGGGAGAAGACAAGCCGCAGCACCAGGTAAGTACTTAGTTGTTGCTTTTTTTACTGGGGGTAGTGGAAGGCTGCTGACGCCTCCCCTCCCCCACAGACATTTCTTCCAGAAACAGATGAAACAGGCCTGGATGTAAGTCTTGCCCCTCTGCCATTTCGGATACATCAGGAGACTCTGGCCTCTATTGTCTGTGACTATTCAGGCCAGAACAATAGGCTGTAGAAAGTGCACAGGAAAGTTGTCCCACTCTGCCACTGGGCATGCCCCCTTCACACCTTTCCATGTCCACTTGATGTGGTGGTGGCAATATCGGGAATTCCTGGTGGAACTAAGGAATTGCCATTATTTTTGGTCTTGTTCATTGGAAAACTGGCATACAAGCCACTATAAATAACCCCCATTTATGTGTATTCTATATGTATATGTATTCTATATTTAGAGGAATTTCTACCCCTTAAAATGAAGATATTTGGGTTCAGTCACCTCTTGTTTTTCGACAGTAAAACTCTGCTGAATACAAAATGCTCCCATCCTGACAACACTCCAGGAGTTACTTGTATAGGGACATTATCATGAGGGAACTTGCATGCAAATGTGTTAATGTTTATGGATGCGATGAGACATGAAATTAGCTACAATTACAGGGTAAGGATTTACACCATCAAGAAGTGACACTGCAATCACACATCTATATCCTGACATTTCAATTGCTTTCAAGTGATCAGAGAAGAAGAAATATTTTATTAGAAAAAAACCTTTTAGCTATGTTGTATATTCCAAAGCTGCAGTAATACAACAATTGTAATACAACAATCGTGACAGAATGTCAAATACACATCTTAACTTAATGCTCGTTCGAGTATTAGCATATTTGAAACGGCTCGTTGCTCGGACGAGTATTTCCCCTGCTCGAGATAGGGCATTTAATTAAAAAAACACAGTGAAGAACAGTGAAGAATAGAATAAAAACAGTGAACACAGGATCATTTAAGTGAACCCCTGAAGGAATACAATGAAGAACCAGTGAAGAATAGATTCAGATGTTCGGCACATCTGCTTACTTGGGGGAGATACGCGGGAACGGTGTGAACAAAATAGTATGTGAAGAACACTATATGTGGTGAAGAACACATTTCAGATGTATGGAAACATCTGCAATGTGTTCTACACAACATAATTATTGTTCTTCACATACTATTTTTTCGCACCGTTCCGCTCGATCTCCCCACAGTAAGCAGATTTGCCGAACATCTGTAATCTATTCTTCACTGTGTTTTTCACTGTGTTTTTCACTTAAATGATCCTGTGTTCACTGTTTTTATTCTATTCTTCACTGTTCTTCACATATGCTAACTTGTCGGGAGATAATATACACGCAGAACAGTGAAGAATAGATTGCAGATGTTTGCATACATCTGCTAACTTATCAGAAGACATTCTTTTTCAATTAAATTACACATTTTATTCCTGAACCTTGGTCGAGTCTCCCATTGACTTCAATGGGGTTCGTTATTCGAGACGAGCACTCGAGCATCAGGAAAAGTTTGTCTCGAATGACTAGCACTCGAGCATTTTAGTGCTCGCTCATCTCTATTCTTAACCTAACTCCAAGCATAACAATGTGCATTCAAGATTACACACCACCAACATACCCTGTAGGAAGGGGGATAATGAATTGAATAAAACATAAATTCAGTGTAATACGGCAACTGAAGGGCCCCTTAATAATTAGAATAAAATCTCCTGAATCTGCTGAATTTGGCTGCCCAAAAGTATCTCCCTACTCCCTACTAACTCGCCTCCCATGGTAGATGTCAGGAAAGATGAGGATCTAATTGTGACAAAAAGCTTGCACACCCTCAGAGTCCTTCCTCTTTTACCAAGAGCATGCTGATATAAACCCTGTGTACACCATTCTTCGCTGCTGGTCAAACAGTTTGTATTTCTAGCTTTCTGTCAATGTCTTGCTACTCTTTGTTGTTCTGGTTTTGGATATTGGCTTACGTTCTCCACTATTCTTCTATTTCTAAATTTTTGTACTTTATTTGCTATCTTGTTGTGATTTGGATTGTCGACCTCCTCCTTATGTTATTTGTTTGTCTGTCTTGTTACATGTCTACACTTTGGCTCAGAGAGGGACTGATGCCCAGTTACTTGCCACTGTTTAGGGTGGACCAGGTAAGCAGGCAGAGACTGTTTGGGGGTTTAGAATTAGTTACTGTCGTTGTCTGTTTCCTTACACTAGCATTTTGGAATTGAACTGCCCACTGCCACCTTCGCCATCATTTTCTGAATCCCTGCCAGTTCGGCAGTTGCATGCCCCTGCCCACATCATTTACTATAGTCTCCACCAGAAAACTGGGGGAGACTGTAGTTGAAATTCCCACCAGTTCAGACATGGCAAGGATTGCGTCTGTATCTACTAATGGATGCCAGAGGAATTTTCAAGACTTTTCAAGTCATTTTAAATGCCAGTCTTAATAAATTCACCCAATATATTTAGCTCCCCACAGTAAAAGCCATAAAACATTTTTTTAATGCTTGTAAAAAAAACAAATAAAAAAAATCATATAAAAAATAAAAGGCCACAACAGGTTAAATAAAAATTGACCTAGAAGAAAAATAAAAGTATGTTTTGTAAATTGTGGTGAGATGATTTTTTTATTTTGTAAAGTATTTTCATCATGGAAAAGTGAAAAACTTTACAAAACAATTATGCAAATTTGGTATCTTCAGAATTTCTACTACATGGTAAAAAAGATTTATAGCAATGTGCTGCACACATTACCCTTTCGGAACTACAAACCAAGCCAAGGACTGATCCAAATAAAAGTCTCACAATTGAAACATAAAAAATTACTCTGATCTTCTGCGGGTTCTTTTTCTTTCAGTAAAATGTTCCACAAACTTTCTTTCAAAAGTTCTTCTTGGGGAAGATTTATTAATCCATTTACAACGGAATTCTTCGTAATTTGGACTAAAAACCTGTCTTCACTACATTTATAAAGGGTTTTAGACAGTTTCTTGCTCTCCTACTAGTTTGACAAAAGGGGAATTGCATATGAAAAAGGGGCAAAAAAGTCAATATGCTAATAATGCTGACCCAACATAAATTTGTCTTAGTTTTCTGGTGTTAAATAAGCCAACTAATAGGAGGTGCAGAGTAGCACTAAACTGTCTTATACTGTTCCAGATTTATCATCCAGCACCAGACACTTAGATGAATCTGTCTGGTTTTACCTGCACTGTCTCGCCTTATGACACTTTTAATAAACCTGCCTACTTTAAGACATTGGTAAGTGATTTTTATGTTGTCGCATTGGAGTTGCAATAAGAACACATAGGGGGGTATTTATCATGGATTCTCGGGCACACCAGAATGTACATGTATATTTGTAGAAGCCCTAAAATTATTGCAAATGCAAGCTTTGTCAAGCTTAGAGGTTGTGGATCCTCTGAACCACTGCGGACGATGGCAC